>CM062922.1:7270623-7895623 GCA_031878705.1 Tapirus indicus | reverse complement strand
TGAGGCCCTTCGTATTCTGCTGCCTGTAACCTCTCCTCATATCCTTTTGATCCCCTCTTAATGAACCCACTTGAACATACACAATATGCTCCTGCCTTATGCCTTTTCTCTGGCAGTGTCCTCTCTCTGGAACTCCTTCACCTTGGTGAAGACTTAACTCAAATGTTACCATTTCAGAGATGTCTATCCTGACAACCACATTTAATACTGTACTTTGAACCACTCCCCCAGTATTTCACTCCTGCACCAACACTTGTGATCCTTCTTACTTTTTCCTTTACCCTAATGTTAATCAACTTTAAAAATAATCTCTAATCTTCTTATCTGCAGAATTCATTCTTTTTTCTTTTTTTTTTTTTGTGAGGAAGATTCTAACATCCACTGCCAATCCCCCTCATTTTGCTGAGGAAGACCTGCCCTGAGCTAACATCTGTGCCCATCTTCTTCTACTTTACATGGGACGCTTGCCACAGCATGGCTTGATAAGCGGTGCATGGGTCTGCGCCCGGGATCCAAACCTGCGAACCCCAGGCCATTGCAGTGAAGCATGCAAACCTAACCACTAAGTCACCAGTCTGGCCCCTGAATTCATTGTTTATTGACTATAAAAATACATATGTGCTTTGAAAAGAATGTATATTATCCAAATGTTGCTGATTCATGTTTCTGTTTATCTATTAATTAGTGAGAGAAATAAGAATAGTTCCCCCAACATGACAGTGAATTTGTCTATTTCTGCTTGTCAGTTTTTTACTTTATGTAATTTGAGGCTATCATATGTAATTTTGAGGCTTCTATAGTATATAGAAATTGTAATATCCTGATGAATTGAACCTTTTACTATGTATTGTAGTGATTATGTAGTGACCTTAAGATCTAATAAGGCTGTTTGCCTTACAGTCTATTGCTCTGATGATAATAAAGTTGCAAGAGCTCTCAGGGATAGCAATTACCTGGAGTGTCATTTTCCATAATTTTGATTAAGTTTTTTTTGGTCCTCATCTTTAAGGTATGTTTTTTGGTAAGAAAAAATCATTGTGTATTTTAAATCGAGCTTTTTAAAAATTCAGTTTTTAATCAGAATGTGATATTTTCATTTATCTGGTTTTGCTGATAATAATTTGGATTTATTTCTGCAATCTTATTTTGCGCTTTCTATTTTCCTTTTATTCCCTTCTTTTGAGTTTTTTCCCTGTTTTCATTCTATTTTTTGTCTTATACTTTGGAGATTATGATTTCTATGTCCAGATACATCCACGTTACATATTTGCTTACTATTCTTTTTGCATCTCAGACCTTCTACCTCCGATCACTTTTCTCTTTCCTGAAGTTGATCCTTTAAAATTGTCTTTAAGGTGAGTCAAGAGATTTTAAACCTCCCTGTTGTTCATTTAAAAATGTCTACATTTTATACTGACTCATGACAAATAGCTCTGCAAGATGAAGAATTAAATGTGGGCAGAAATCCTATAGTTCATTGAAGGTGTCATTTCCAACTTATGGCCCCATTGTTGCTGTTGAGAAATCAGTTATGACTTTGACCTTCTTTGGGAGGTAATCTTTCTTTTCTGTCTACTGATTTTAAGATCCTTTTGTTGTCTTTGGTGTTCTTCAGTTTCACTATGATATTGTCTTTTCATAAATTTCTTTTTTTGTTAGGTTTGCTTTTTGATATGAGATGTATTGTCTTTCAGCAATTCTGAAAAATTATCACCTATGTTATCTTTGAATATTTGCTTTTCCTTGTTTTTTTATTTTTATGACTATGTTTAAGTGTAAATTAGGCCTTTGCACTCTATTCTCAGTGTCTCTTAACCTTCTGTGCTGGGACTTCTCTCTTTGCCCCTCTAATCCTCTTTTCTCCACTCTACTGTGTGTCCTTGCACATTGACCTTGATGTCATGCATCAACAGAGTTCCCTTGCCTCTGGCATCCAGGTGCATTTGGCCAGTGAAAGGTACGGGCAGGACATTGAGTGTGGGAGGAGAGAGGTAGGGGTATTTATTTCCCTAGCTGCATCCTTAGTGGGTTAGCAGAAGCTGCATTCTTCTACCAAAGTATGTAGCTCCTCTCAGATGACCCTTTGCTGTAGTTACAATTACAGTTCTCTTGAGTTTCTTATAACCTCTCTTTTTTCATGCTCCTTTAGACATAGAGGGGAAAATGGCTCCCTGTTGTTGTTAGCCCCAGGATGCTTCATCATACCTTGTTGGTTTCTTTAATTCTGCCTATCCTATCATTATAAATCCACCCAGTTATTTTTATAGACTCTTGGTTTTCCTCACATTTTTATTCCTTATTTCTTAAAACACATACATTTAAGAAAATTCTAATATCTGAAGACTTTGTGACCTGAGTCTTCTGGTTCTTGTTTCTGCTGACTCTGATTTACAGTGACATGCTTCTTATGGTTCATGGTTTCCTTGTGTGTTTTTATATGATGAGCTCACTTTTCTTGGAAATTTTATCTTTGAGAATTCTTTGAATCCTGATTAGAGTGTATTTACTCCAGAGAATATCTAAGATTTACTTCCTCGCTGCCTAGCCATTTCCAGCCACTAAAACAAGAGCTCAAGATTCCTAGATTTAGCAGATGCCCTTAGGGTAAAATCAGCTTCAACTCTTACCCACCTTCCAGCTTTTCTCCTTGATTTAGCTTTTGGCTACTTCCTTATTTTCTAGCCAGCTTAGCAATTCATTTAAAGAAATGTAATTTATATTTCATCCAGATTTTTCAGTTGTTTTCATGGGAAGGCACTTTCAGAGCATTTAGTGCTTCATGCTCTCAGGAGGAGGATTAGTTACATTTTTTAAAACAAACAAATTCAATTGTCATGATAATATATTTTTAAAGGGGTAAAAACAAGTAATAAGAATTACTTAAAATATTGCCATTGTATTCAAAATATAAAGAAACTGAGCCTTATTAAGGAAATTGAGGAAATGCTAAGTATGCAAGCTGCAGATGATGACATGGACAGGAAGCTGGAAAGATAGGATTCAAATTCGCATTTCTCTAATTCCAAAATATCTATGCTGTAAACTCTCTGTCGACCCTGACTTTTTTGTATTATATCAGAATAATATTGCTAAGAATATACACAATTATTTTAGGCTTGAGTAATAGCCATTCAATGCCTATGCTATTAGTATAAAAGTGATGAGTTAAAAATCAGCTGCTATAAGGTACACTAGAGAGAATCTATAATATGGCGTACAGATTTTAACCAATGGGTTTCCATCATTTTCAATATTAATAAATCAAAGGACTTTATTTCACCTGGCAGAAATGATCTATGAACAAGCATGGAGGATAAATAAGTCTGTGGACTTGGTGAAGAACCTGAAATAAATGAACAGCCTGAAAGATAGCATGATAAAAATTGATGATTTCAGCAGGACTATTTCTAGACAAAATTTTTAAATAAAAAAATTCATCTGCAAGAGCCCTCAAGTCTGATTTTTTTCATTTTCCTCATATCCCATGCTTTCTCTGCCTTTATTCCATCTAGATTCTCTGCAGACCTGGCTTAGTCATTAACATTTTATGGTGGATTCATTCACTATTACCCCTTACAATACTTTATATATACAAGACACATCAGGCAAAAAGCAATATGTATTCATTTTACTTATGGTGGTTCAGATACATAGCACCTGGATGAAGGGAATCCTTGGGAGTCTTTCTAGCACTTTTCAAACTGGATAATATAGGTAACCTTCTAATCTGGTTCCACATATGGTTCTTTGTTATTCTGAAGTAATTCTACCTATAAGAAACATCTTGAAGCACTGATAGTTCTTTACATAAAATCATCTATTCAAAAGACAGTGCTACTAAGATTCCAATAAATTGTTGCTTTAAACAAATAATTATAATGTTCTTGACTAGTTATTACACTTTAAAAATATTATTATGGAGGGCCGGCCTGATGGCATAGTGGTTAAGTTCACACACTCTGCTTCGGCAGCCCAGGGTTCGCAGATTCGAATCCCAGGCATGGACCTATGCACTGCTCATCAAGCCACGTGTTGCAGCGTCCCACAGACAAAATAGAGGAAGATGGGCACAGATGTCAGCCCAGAGCCAATCTTCCTGCCCCCCCCAATACACCTATATTATTATGCTTTTGGTCTTCCAGATTAATATACAGTCATAATATCTCAGGAATATTTATCACTATTAGAAACACACAAGTGCTGGTGAGAAATTAGGTCAGTGTGAATTTGGGTCAGAAACCAGTATCTCTCTCAGACACACACCAACTCACAATGCAAGTATCTAATTTTGAGTTTAGAATTGGCTGTGGATTTTTATACCTTAATGAATCACTATGATTTTGCATCTAATTGAATATTTGTGTCTTCTTTTTTCCTTTTATGTCCTTTCCTTTCCTTCCTTCTACTTTTTTATATAACTATAATGTAGTAAAAGATTATGGTAATTATTTGATGCTTTCCATTACATTGTCAATAAATGATTTCTCTCTTCCATCATTAATATCATAGATATTTTCAGCATTTAATCAATCTTTAGGATCTAAAGTTTCTGTTTAATGGAAGAACCCTTTTGAAACTGTACATTTTATATTGAGAGAAATGTTTGTACTACAAGATATGTTAAATAACCTGGAGAATCTTGTTAGGAAATGAAAGCCACAAGTAGATGACTTCACAATTTTTAAGAAGAATATTCTTTCCCTTTTATCCATTGCTATATACTAAATAAGCTAAATGTCATTCTTTCAAATATTATACAGCAACAATCTTTTGATGTATTAATTAGAATATCAGTAACATGTTGAGAAGGGATACACTATTCTATACATAGGTCTTTAATTAATCCTCTTGATATTTACTGACTCTTCCTCTCTTCTGTTTTCTACATCAGTAGTTCCCAAATTTTGGACTGTGGATGAGAAAGTTTTCACCAGGGAAATGAGAATAATAAGCAATGGTTTGAGGTTTGTATTAAGCAATCTTGTTCATATTAAAATATTCTTTCTCATAAAATGGTGGAGATAATAAATGCTAAGTTTATCATTATCATTCTAATAAAATATTGTCCCAATTAAAAAATTATATCATTGCTCTGTGCAATTCCAGTGTCTGTGAACCACTGAATTACATGATCTTGGGGAGGGTCTTTTGGGAAAACATGGCATTCTTGACCCACTTGGTAAATTGGAGGTTGGTGATACACTTGCTTAGGGAAATAAAACAAAAAACTAAGGGGAGGTGCTTAGCACTGTTCCTGGCACACAGCAGGCATTCCAAAAATAATAGGTGAGTGAATATCAAATGAATGAAAGTACAATTGTAAATATGGGTGAATATATTTAAATGTGTTGCCCAGTTAGAAGTTGTGCATGCTGAATTGATTTTTGTGGACTATCTGCCTGGCAGCACTACAACAATAAGCACTATAATATGCACCAATGAACACTGAAACAAATACCAATAACCAATATACATCATGGATACTCTTAACCAAGATCTATCTGAAGACATAGGAAAGAAACAAAAAAATTTTTCCTTTGTAAATTCAACTCTATTCCAGTAGAAAAGTCAGGAGACAAAAATGACAACAGATAAAACAATCTTTCATGAATGTACTTTCCTTTATAAAAAAAATTTTATTTTCTCATTTTTCAGTAATGTTATTTTACATAGGAGTTTCTAAAAATGGTCAATCAGCAGCTATTTAGTATTGAATAAAAGCTATGTTTGCTAGCATTGAAGGGTACAACTCCTAAATCTTTGACCTACAATGGCATTTTCTTCTATACAGGCTAGCATTATGTAAGTATTGATAAAAATATAAGGTTAGATAAATGGATGCACTAATAAGACACTATATATCAATTTAATGATATAATCTGAAATAGCTCTCATCACTAAAACCAAGATTTTATTAGACCTTGTACTTAAATAAGTTGCCCATTGTGTTTGTTAAAATAATAAGCAGATTCTTAATTAGAAAATCATGATTTATTACTACATTGTGAAAAGACATTATTTCATATAACTATTTGTTTTGTGCATTTTAGCTGAAATGTCAAGTAACCAGGAGGTATGGAAGAAGAGTGATCTATAAATAGATTGTATTATAGGCTGAATTGTCTCCCCCTCATAATTCATATGTTAAAGCCCTAACTTTCAGAACCTGAGAATGTGACTGTATTTGAACAGTGGGCTTTTAAACAGATGATTAAGCTAAAATCAGGCTGTTAGGGTGGGCCTTAATGCAATCTGACTGGTGTCCTTAGAAGAAGAGGAGGAAATCTGGACACACAGATACCAGGGGCATGCACACAGAGAAAAGGCCACGTGAGGACACAGTGAAAACATGGCCATCTGCAAGCCACGGAGAGAGAGGCCTCAGAAGAAACCAAACCTGCCAACACCTTGATCTTGGACTTCCAGCCTCCAGAACTGTTGAGAAAATAAATTTTTGTTGTTTAAGCCTCCCAGTCTGTGGTATTTTGTCATGATGTACCTGGCAGAATAATACAGATTGCATCCCTATTAGTCTTTTGTGCTAAAGGTTAATTGATTATTTTATTAACTAAGGTTTTGTGGTCTGATTAATGCCAAATGAAGCACTGCTTTCTGAGCTTGTCTCTGTCACTTTGGACTGAGATGAGAAAGAGACTGACTCTATGGTGTGGGTGTAGGTCAAGAGGCACCTCACTCCCATCAGAAGGGCCATAATTAACAAGACAGGAAACAACAAGTGTTGAAGAGGATGTGGAGAGAAGGGAACTCTAATACACTGCTGGTGGGAGTGCAGACTGGTGTGGCCACTATGGAAAACAGTATGGAGATTCCTCAAAAAATTAAGAATAGAACTACCACACAATCCAGCTATTCCACTGATGGGTATTTATCCAAAGAACATGAAAACATGAATTGTAAAGATACATGCACCCCTGTGTTCATTGCACCACTATTCACAATAGCCAAGGAAGCAACCTAAGTGCCCATCAAGGGACAAACAGATAAAGAAGATGTGGTATATATACACAGTGGAATACTACTCAGCCATAAGAAATGATGAAATCCAGCCATTTGTGACAACATGGATGGACCTTGAGGGTATTATGCTAAGCAAAATAAGTCAGAGGGAGAAAGTCAAGTTCCGTATGATCTCACTCACAAGTAGAAGATAAAAACAGCAACAAACAATCACAAAGAGACAGAGATTGGATTGGTGGTTACCAGAGGGGAAGGGGGGAGGGCGGAGGGCGAAAGGGATGGTTAGGCACATGTGTGTGGTGATGGATTGTAATTAGTCTTTAGGTGGTGAACATGATGTAATCTATACAGAAATTGAAAGATAATGATGTACACCTGAAATTTATATAATGTTATAAACCAATGTTACTGCAACAAAAAGAGAAAGTGATTTATAAATATTCATGTTTTATAATGATTTAAAATATCTCTTATGAAATAAAAATCACAAAAGTATACTGAGATAGTAATGAGACAAAAAAAAGAATCCTGTTTTAATACAAAAGTTTAACCCAAAAATCTCTTCCATAATTTTGGAATTTTATATTGATATTAAATAATTTTCTGTGGGCAGGGATTTTTTTAAAGGAAGTGTTGCATTGGTCAATCATAATTTTTCCAAACACCAAGAGCAATAATTCTCAGTAGGGGTGTAAATCAAATAACTACAGTTGGAAGGGGAAGGAGGTCACTTTCTAGGTCAGAGTCATAGCTGTCCTTTCTATTGGGAGATATCTATCCTGGAAAAAAATTGAGAAACATTGATCTAGAATGCTACTGTGAGCTTACCAGTGTTCACTGCAAAGTACTAAAAATATTCATGCTTATTTATCTTGTATTCAGTTACTGAGAAGCCTCAACTATCTGAACTATAGCTGAGATTCTGCAAGGAAGCCAATAACAAAACAAAAATAAAACCTCTACATCTCATAATGGCAAACTTTACTCTGAGAATCAAATGAAGTTATACATGTAAAACGTTTGCAGGAGTATGTGGTACTCAGTAAGCAATCAATAAATGTGAGCTAATTTTACTGTAGTGTAATATCAATATTTGTAATAACAATATTTAAATATGAGGAAAAGTTTAAATTATATTTTCTCTGTTTTATTAACAAAGGCAAGGAAAAGTTCATTAAAGGTTAGGAAAATGTCCATCAAATACCATTTAATAAAATAGATACCAAGGCTTACTAATCCAGCTTCAATTAACAAATTAATAACCAAAATGTACTGAGAATGCATGATCACAGGAATTACATAACTCATTTACTCCTCAGAGTAACCCTGTGAGATTAGCATTTCATAGAGGAGGATGTATCTTGCTCAAGGTCACTTACAACTAGAAAGTGGTGGAGCCAGAATTTGAATTCAAGCCATCTGGCTCCAGAGCCCACACTGTTAACCAAGAGAATTGGATGAGATTTCTTTTAAAACTAAAATTTATTGCGCCTATATAATGCCTATATGTTATCTTATTTAATCCTCCAAACAACATTATGAGGTAACATTTTTCCCCCGAGAAAGATCTCAGTTCCCAAGCATGCTGGAAAAGTGAAAAGTTATTGTAATACACGAGTGGTTAAACTGGAACCTTCTCATTATAACAAACCGGGGGAGGCATCTTTCACTTAGCGCACCAGGTGAATGGTGGCCTCTGGAATTGTGGATCCTGGCAGCCATGACTGACCACTGGCATTCACTAGACCAGACTATCAGCTCCTGAGAGCAGAAACGGAGCCATGTTCACTCCTACAGCTTCAATGTCAATCAAAGTGGTTGGAACAAACCGGTCGTCAATATGATGAATGTTAAACAAATGCTGGCGTAAATTTTTGATAGCATAAAGCCTGGAGTTTAAACTACAATGCATCATTTCCGAGAGAGTGACACCTGGAAGCAGATGAATCAGTCAACAAGAAACAATTACCATTCCGCACATGCGAATTGAACCAGCTACCACCTTGTCTCAAACAGCATTAGTCAGCCCCAGTGCTGTGAGCTGGTGTAACAACTGTTGGACACCATTTTCTGTTTGCAGGATAACTGCTCATCAGGCCTAGTTAACACTATTGAAACACTGCAGTTTTGTTCATGCTATTACATAGTTTTTTAGTATTACAAAAGCCATAGGTGATCTGACAGTTAATATACCACCTCACAAATTTAAGAACTCAAATTTTCAGCAATTCCTAGAGTGATGTTTGTAGGTAAAATTCAAACCTTGACAAATAAATAAGAATGTTTCCATTTCGGTGATTATGGTACTAGGAATGTTTCAAATTCTTAGAAGCATTCCAGTAGATGCCTCAATTCCCCCTCTTTACTAATAGATCCCTAATTTTTTTGAGGTAGTATGTCCCTAAATGTTAAAACCCTCCATCTCCCAAACTCCTGTGGATCTAGCAGTGGCAGTGTGACCCGGTCCAGGTGAAAGTTCTGAAAGTCAGTCACTAGGAGTTTCTGGGAGACTCTTTAAAAGGGACAGGCTGTGTTGGCTTCTTCTCTGTGGCTCTTCCCTTTGCCTTTTCCCTTCTTACTGATTGCAACATGAATATGATGGTCGAGACGGCACATGCACCCTGCAGGCAATAAGCAGGACAACACCCACATGACTGGGTTGACAGCTAGAAGAAGCTGAGGTTTCTGGTGGCATCTCTGAGCTCCTTCACAGGCCTACTTATAGTAAAGATAAGAATAGAAAAATAAAACACATGCTGGTTTAAGTCAGTTTGGGGTGATTTATATTAGTAGCAATTGAATGTAATCCATAAGTTATACAAGTGTCTTTTAGTAATAAATGTATTCAAGCATACATATAAAATCTGTGAATTCTTTTATTAACTCCATTAAATATTTAGTGAGTAGAAATTTATCACAGAAATCTGAGCAAGTTCATAGATTTCTCAACGTGCCTAAGTTCTTCAGGGATTCATTTGCTTACTGTCCTGATGAGGCCAATTAGCTGTGAGATATGGATTACTGCACCGTCTTAGAAGAAGCTCTCAATCACAATGAGTGGCAGCGGGGTACACAAATTGAAGTCAGTCTGTTAGAAATACTGGCCAGCATATCTGGTATGAGTAATTCCAATAATTTATCATCAAAATGCATATTTTTTTATTACTTTCGTTTCTGAGAAGTGTAGCCCATTTATACTATTAAAACAATTTATCACTTAATAGTGAATAAGTGGCAGGCAAGTTGCCATATTCACTATTAACTTGTCTAAACTTTTCTCTCACTTGTTTGCAGCAGGATAATATGTGCAGCTTCTCTTTTAGCCAAATAGCAGCTCTCATCTTTTTAAATATGAACATGTCATGCATAAAAGTACACTGGGCAAGGGTTTAGAAATGACTCTTTAAAATTGAGAGGTTAGATTCTCTGTATAAGATGGTAACTGTGCTTTTTTACCTAGCATCACTACATACGTGCACTGCTGGGAGGCATCTTAAGGTCTATTTGGCACATATTTCATGTGATAAAACTGGCGACTTCAGTAAGGGTTATTGATTCTTGTTATTACAACTCTTTTTTTGGAAGCAAGTATCTACTAGAAATTTAAATTGGAATAAACACAATTATGATATTTTTGTTTAAATAAAAGGTAAGGAGATCAGCAATTTACATTTTCCTATTTCACCTAAAAATGTTCTTTGAATTTTATACATAGTTTTCTGTGGTAACATGAAGACGAGGCACTAAAAGAGAAAGTGTTAACAACCCAACTAAACCAGTGACATAAATATAAAACTTCCACAATTTGTTTTTATTTTTCTGAAGTTTCTTAGACTGCTATATTTTGATATTTTTATCTTGTTTCTAAGATAAACATAAAGTTCCTAGTATCATGTCCATACTGTACTTTTGTACTTTTAAATAAATTATCCACGGTACTTTTGACTTTTGCGAGTGTGTGTGTGTGAGGAAGATTGGCCCTGAGCTAACATCCGTTGCCAATCCTCCTCTTCTTTTTTGCTGAGGAAGACTGGCCCTGGGCTAACATCCATGCCCATCTTCCGCTACTTTATACAGGACGTCATCACAGCATGGCTTGACAAGCGGTGCATCGGTCCGTGCCC
This sequence comes from Tapirus indicus, assembly GCA_031878705.1. Taxonomy (NCBI): domain Eukaryota; kingdom Metazoa; phylum Chordata; class Mammalia; order Perissodactyla; family Tapiridae; genus Tapirus; species Tapirus indicus. Next base: position 7,884,521 of record CM062922.1, on the reverse strand, counting down.
GAGATCCGAACCTGCAAACCCTGGGCTGCCAAAGCGGAGCGTGCGAACTAAACTGCTATGCCGCTGGGCCGGCCATGTAATTTTGACTTTTAAATAAATTACCCAGTTAATTTTACCTGCTTCTGCAGAGAGATAAAACTCTAATAAATGTTGGGAAGCAAAAATAAATAATCTTTGAATTGACAGATGTTACTGGATTTTCAAAATTCCATTATGACCAGAAAGGATGCATAATTTTGGTTTCAATGACAAAGAAAGTTATAGTTACTTTTCTTTCAAACTTTAATGCTTTTTTTTTCCTAAATCAGTATCATAGCTAATTGGTAAACTAGGTTAAACTTGCCTCAGAAAATCACTTTGGTAAGTATTTTTATTTCTTTAAATAAATGTATACACTTGAAACTATACATAAACAATGTGAATAAAATATTTAAAAGTTATCATATTTATGTCTCTAAGTACATTCCCCAACTTAGTTATATTCAGGTGGTACCTGTGGCTTGTTACCTAATTAGAGAGTTGATGTTCATCACTTATTTCTATGAATCTAGACATGCCAAGCTGTCTTGGGGGATGATTTAGCTGGAGGCCCCAGTCCTTACTTCTGTAATTGACATCTCTACTTGTCATCACTGCTGGAACTTTCATATGAGGAGAGCATTCCTATTTGTGGCAGCTATAATCGAATGAAAAATGTGCGAAAATATACCCATTAAATTACGTGAGCTATTGACAGTGCCAAGGTAATGATGCTTGCAATAGGCTCCCCAATTCTGCCAAAGTGTGTCTGCGAATTTGAAACATTCAGAGTGCATTTACAAAGAAATAATTAAAATCTTCTGATCATGAGAAATTGCACATTACTTTTTATTCAGGTTTGGTTAGAAACACTAATTGAATAGAAAGCTTACCGGCATGCGTGTATCAAACAAAGACTTCAGACAGCCCACAATGGGTGCTTAATAAATATCTGCCACGTGTATGAAATAATGTATTCCTGTGTAACAGATGACATAGAGGCTTGGCTTTTTATAAGAAAGTTTTTCCAGAGTACACCAAAGCATTAAAAAAAAATAAATTTGCTCTGTTTCTCTGAGGAAGAAATAGAATTAGTAGTAAGGTGACAGGGAAAGAATTTGCCTTGAAGAAAAAAAAATACAAACTAAATAATGAAGTAATATTTTTACTGTTGTACTATGTCCTTGGATTTCATTAGCAGAGAGTCACACTGACTTTAATACTTGTTTGGGAATTATTGATAGATTTTCTTATTGTATTTTGTAATCTCTTATTGCATGCTTGCCTGTCACCGTTCATAAAGGATTTGTATCTGAACTGAGATTAAACCTCTTTGGGGAGTGAGCCTCATCCCCGTGTGACTGTCATTGAAGGCCAAGAATTAGCCTGTGAGGGAGTCTCTAGAAATCCACCTTATTCTTTAAGTCATTCTTACCAGCCTTCGTCAGGCCCTGAATGAAGTCTGGGGCAGGTGGTCAACTGCATGAGGCACCTGGGAGGTCTGTTCACCCGACCACATGCTCCTGCCTGGAGCTGTGTCTGCACGGGGCAAGGGGAATCTTCTTTTAATTAACACAAAGGCGCCATATGGCCAGTGGTATCTTTGTTGACATCTGTCAGGACAGAAACTTGGAGGATTTCTAGAGTTTTCTCAAGTACCTCCAGTCTCCACTGTCACCCCCTTCCAATTCCATTATCCAAAGGAATCAGAGAGTACATCTAAAAAATAATTATAAAAAGATGGATATGTCTCCCTTAACTGTGATGCTTCCCCATATTCCAGATATTTAATGAAATTTTGCATGTCATACAAGGCACTTCAAAATCTGAGCCTATCAACCTTTCCAGCACTCACTTCCATTCTTCCACAGCCCTGCACGTCTGCCTAGAATCTTGACTAGGCATTTCTCACTTCCCAAGGCAAAAACTAGTTTTTCCCCCCTTCAAAGCTGAGGAAATGATAATAACAACAACTACAGTTTTGGAATACTCATTGTCTGTTAGGCACCATTCTAAGCACCTTATGAGATAAAGTAGTTACTATTATTATTTCCATTTTACAGGTGAATAAACTGAGGCATAGAGAGGTGAAGTAGCTTACACATCACAAAATAAATAAGTGTTGGAGCCAGGATTTGAACAATTCGGAGAGTGGGACAGAGAATCTAAGAGTATTTGTTTTCTCACATTCCAATAAAAATAACCTACAAGAAAACTGAAATTCTTGAAAAACTGCCACTCAAGATCATCAATAAATCTTTACTTCTATATCAGCACACTATTATTTTTCAAAATAATAATAATATTTTCTCAACATTTTCTGGTGGCTTTCTATAGTACACAGAAACAATATCCCATGTACACTCTCATATTCAGACCTTCAAATAAACTCTTCGCGCTGTCTAGGACTCATCACCTATTTTTTTCCTGGTGTCTCATGGTGTAACCAAGAAAACACGATCACTTCAAAGGTTTATAATAGAGAGAACTGAATGCAGGGAAACTGGATACGCAAGAGGTGGAGGAGCTGAGCAGCCCAACAGGGGACAGAGGGTAGCAACAGCAGGAAGCCGCCATCAACACCAGGGTGTGGAAGCAGACGGAGGAGGCAAGTTTGTGAAGCCTGGGCTGTCAGTTCATCTCAGAGGCTGGAACCACAGGAGGCCTCTCCAGCAGGAGCCAGACCCCTAGAGATGTAGCTGTTGCTAGTGAAGCCCCCTTGAGGCAGAAAAGTGGGAGAGAAATACTCTGGCTTCTCCCTTTCCTCTTTCTCTCTTCTCCAACCAGAGTCTCCCATTGGTTAGTTCCAACCAGAAACCAGCTAACAGGTCATCCCCCTGGAGCCTGGAGCAAGGTGGAGGAAGGGCACAGAGGCCCAGGCCCTGCACATCTGGCAAGTGCCTCAGCCTTAGGCCTTCCTCAGGAAGATCTCCGTACTCCTCCTACATTCTCCCACAGAGCCATACAATTCACCTGCCGTGACATCTCAAGTATTATTTTTTAATAAAATCAATAATAGTTAACAATTTGTGAGCAATTATCAATGAGACAGACACAAAGTGCTACACACAGTCCCATTTAAACCCACCAACAATCATGGCAACCAAGTCTGTATTTTCTTCTAGACGGGAAGTTCCATGAGGGCAGGGTCCATGTCTGTCTTGTGTCTGTTATTACCCTAGTACTTGGCATACGTCCTACCATGTAGTAGGAAACCCACAGCTTTTAAACTGAATCATTCAGGTTCCTTGGAATAAATATGAATAAAAAGGATTATGAACTAAGTTTTTAAAAAATTTTCATATTAGTTGAAGGCATTTTCATTTGTATTTAGAGAAACTTACTCAAAGAATCCCTGAATTTTATAACCTAACCTGTGACAAGTTGTCATGCTGGATACTTAACAAATAGTCATGAATTCCCAGATGATAAAGCCATGTAATAACATCTGAGAAAAAATTGTCAAAATGTATTTCTTCAAATGAAACCATAGAGTCTCGAATGTCATTAAGCCCCTAAAAAACAAACAAATAAACCCTAGACTCTCCTATCTTCAGACTTCTTCCTAAATTAGTTTAAGTCCTTGTTTGGTGTGTTATGGATAAGGAAGAGTAAACAAAAATTACATATATCCTAGAAAGTAAAATCAAAATAATCTTTTAACCAGAAATGTACCTTCTCTGTAAAAAGAAAAAGAAAGGAACCGCATATATGATGTACAAAGAATAAACGCTGGGAGTAGATGTAACTCTATTCAATATACATTCAGGAAGAAATCATGTTCAATAAATATTTATTACAAAATATTACAAACTAATAAATCCTCCTTGATTAACAGAAATGTGTGAATTACTGTGACTAGTGCTTTGTATTTGTCCATTATTTCATAAATATTTATTGATAATATATCAGGCTTAGCTCTATTTGTTGAAAATATAGAGTGAACAAAGCAGAAAAGATCCCTATTCTTTTGAGCTAATTCTAATGGCTAGAAAGTGGAATTGAGCACCACGCATACAGTTGGAAACTACAAGACCTGCCTTATTCACGAGATGTGGAATGGACTCGAGTGGCTTTTTACTTCGGCCTGGGGATGGGACAAGCTCTCCTTGTGGGTGGTAGTAGAAAAGAAAGGGTAATGAGAAATCGATAGCCTAAGTCTGTGACTCAAGAGGAGTTGGGATCACTGTTAACTACGTTTGGTTTTAAACTTGGGCCAACACATTTACCGATATGAAAATAATGGCTCTTGTAGGGTCCTGGCAGAGATAAACGCAAAACTGGGTCACAGACAGTGGTCTGCCTTCCAGAATAAGTGGGACTCCAATGGAAAGTTACTCCAACTGAAAATAAACTCAAAATCTAAAATTACTGATTCCAAGAAGAAACAAAGCACAATGTGAGAGGTCTGTAGACCAAGAAATGGCACAATTTACTCTACAAGAATGATAGATAATAGAAGCTGAAGAGTAAGAATTTGTTTAAATGTTCAAAGCTAGAAAGGAGGAAATATACTGCAAAAAGCCAGAACGTATATGCGTATCTAAAATATATCTAGCTAACTAGCTAGCTATCCATCTCGGGTGAATTTGGAAAAGAAGCAAACAGAAAGTAAATATATAGTCACCAAAATAAATAAAATGTCAATGGAAAAGTTAAACAGCAAAATAAAACCAACTGAAGAGAAAACTGGTACACTATAAAATTGTCCTGAAAAATCACCCCATATGTAACACGCAAACTAAAGTAGATGAGAAATATTAACAGCATGCACAATTGCTTGTGCATAGTTAATAAACATAAAATGGAAATTTTAAAAGGAAAGAAAGAGGTAGAAGCAGTATTCAAAAAATTGACAGAGATTTTTCCAGGAATAAATAAAAATATAAGTTTCAAATTGAGAGTCCTCAAACTCCAAGCAAAAAAAATTTTTTAAATCTTTATCTAAATAAATTATAATGTTATAATGTGAATATGAAACATGAACCAGAAAGATAAGTTTTTAAAGACACTAGCGAGTCTACAGAGAATCAATGATCAGAATGTTTGCAGACTTCTCATGAGCAAAAATGATAGCCAGAATTAAAATAACTTCAGTGTTGAGAAAATTAGGTTAAATTTTAGAATTTTACGTCTCAAGTCTGAGAGCAAAATAAAGGCATTTTCATTAAAAAGTTGATTTTTCTGCTTTACAGAATCTTTACAAGATGGATTGTAAGAAGAAAGTTAAATTTGGCAGCGGAAGTAGGATGCAAAAAACTTTGGTCAGCAAAGAAACTGGTAAAATATATTAGTAAATGTAAATAAGTATTGACTTTAAAAATTAATAAAGACTAAATTGGTAGCATCTAAAGGCAATAACGGATCGAAAATGCTAAACAAGAATAACACAGGAAATTAGATAACAATTATTCTATAGTGTTTTCATCTCAACCAAATCCTACCCTATAGCTTTCTTCTTCCATTCTTACAGGCTATAACTCTTCATTCAATATTTGCCAACCAATTTTTTAAAAATGCTCTCATAGTAAATCATTTCCTGAGTTCTTCTCCTCCACTGAATATTCAAAATGATGTTTTCTTTCTTATTTCTAAAGTATCCTCCCTATCCTCACCCCATGGGCCTCATCCAGACCTAGCATTGGCCAACAAATAAAGTGTGTGAATGACTCGTAGCCTATTTGCTGTTCACTTGGGTACAACCCCATTCCCCACTGGGGACCTCTGCCACAATAACGTAGCATTTTTTCTTACCCTCAGTTCCTGCCGCTCCAATAACTGGAACGGGTGGAGGACTTGAAACTTGGCTATATGACATTTTGGAATTGATAACAGGGATCTTTTTGCCTCTGCCTCTAATGACTTATTTGTAGGGGCATATACTCCAGGATTCTGTCTCCCATTATGACAGTTCTTTCTTCTCTCCCAGATTTTTCTCTGGGAGTTTCAGTCTTTAGACTGATGTAGAGAGGTTCTGATATGTGGCTGGTGGACCTGACGCCTGGCTGCCTCAAAAAGCAGCACCCACCGTGTATTCTCAACCTGAATGATCAGTGGGACTTTTTAAGAAAGTCCCACTTTTTAGCGCCATTTCAAACTTACCAAAAAAGACTCTGGTGGTGTCAAATCACTTAAAGAGCATCCACAGATATATTAGTGCAGACATGATGGATAACCACTACTGCAGAGCATCAGCTGCAGTGCTTTTAGATTAATTCAGATTTTTCAGAAGCAAAGACAAGAAAATGCACGGTGCAGGGAATGTACACTAAAGTCAGGGAGCACTGTGCAGGAAAGCACAAAGATCAACATTCCCGCTTTTCAGTACATCAGTTGCTCTCTTTGTGGCAGCATACCACACCACCCAATGAGAATCCCTCTATTTACACAATGTATTCATTACTTCTATCTTGTGTTTCAATCTTTTCTTTGTCTTTGTAGCTAATGTGTGTATACTTAACGAGACTCATCAAGGGCTAACTAATTTAGAAAATGTTGACATTCAAATTGGAAGCCAACATTTAACTTTCATTATGCCAAGAAACTACAAAGTCGAATACGTGTAAATCCCTAATAACTTTTTTTATAACAATGGTATTCTAAATGTTATAAATGTACCACATTTTATTATAACTTTTTGAAATACAATGAACTTGCTTATTCACACGATTTTATTGCTTTACTCCAAAAAGACAAAGAAAAATGTAAAATGATGGTTTAAGTGGAAATCGATGCAAAAAATACTCATCAGACAGTCAGACTTTTTTAAAACACCTCTTAGCAGATGGAAAAAAGAATAAAGCAAAATAAATATCTGAGGCTCGAGCACTTTAATGGCAATTCTAAGTTATTGTCATAGCTACTAAAATTAAATTAAAAACATGTGGCATGTATCATCCATATTTCTCTGTTTTAAAAAAGGGAGGAGAACTATCAGCCTAACTCTAAGTATGCTTTCCAATTGGCCATTGAGTACAGCTTTGTAATCATTCGTATAAATAATATAACTTCCAAAATCTTAGAATGTCAGTGATACGTGATTCATAACAAACTATTATAAATTGTCTACCACGAGGTCTGAAACTTAACATAACATGGTTTCCAACCTTGAGGATTTTTCAGTTTGGGACAAGAAAGAAATATTCCCATTACATTTCACTTTAAATGTTTATTGGAGAAATCTGTTGGGTACCAAGGTTTATCATAGTTCTAAATCAAAACCAGTTGGGGCCTTTTATAGTATGATTTCTGTAAAACCTGATCTTTATTTTATTACAGCATTATGAATGCATAGTAATACCTTTGTGTGGTTTCCTTTCTTTATAAGACATATTTCTTCATTAAACAACATTACTTATTACAGAAATATTTTCTAAAAGAGGTGGTGGAGTGTTGTGGCTGAGACCATGTGCTCGGAGTCAGATGGCCTGCTTCCAGATAGCAGTTCAAACACTGATTAGCTGAATGATCTGGAAAATTACTGGTGCTCTCTGCGCCTTAGTTTCTTGATCTATAAAAAGCAAAGAATGATGAAAACATACAGAAAATTTCCTGAAAGCTGAACAAATAGAGAAAAGATAAGGAAATTAGAGATATGCATTTTGAGGATCAAGTACCTTGACTCACCAAATTCTGAAAAGAACGCATAAAATGGAGAAAAAATTAGGGAAAGACAAGGCAGTTTTCCAGAACTGAAGACCTGAGCCTCTATGTTGTGAAGGCCCACCATATGCCTAAGTATTTTATGATGTTTGATGCTTTAGTAAATGCAATTTTTTTAAATTTTATTTTGGAAATGTTTATTGTTAGTATATAGAAATACAATCGATTTTTGTATATTGAACTTACATATTTTGAACTTGCCAACTTTACTTAGTTCTAGGAGTTGTTTTATAGAGTCCATTGGGTTTTCTATAAAATCAATCATGTCATCTGTAAGTAAAGAAAAGGTTTTACGTTTTCTCTTCTGAACGTACTTTAGTGCAGGGGCCAAAACCTCCAGTACAATGTGGAATGCAAGTTATAGGAGTGGATGTTCTTTCCTTGTCCTTATCTTGGGGGAATGCATTCAATTCATTACTAAGTATTAGCTGTGGATTTCGTAGATACCCTTATTAGATGGAGAAAATTCTTTTCCATTCCAGAATTGCTAAGGATTTTTATGATTAAAGGGGTTGAATTTTGTCAAATGCTTTTTCTGCATCTATTGTGATGGTCATATGATTTTCCTCCTTTATTCTGTTAATATGGTGAATAACATTGATTTTTGAATGTTAAGCCTCTCATAAACCTCACTCATTCATAATGTATTTTCATTTTTATATATTACTAGATCCAATTTGCTAACACTTTATTAAGGGGTTTTGTGTCTATTCCCTAAATGAGATATTAGTCTTTTCTTATACTATCAGGTTTTGGTATCAGGATTAGTTGGGAAGTGTTTCCTCTTCCAGTAGTTTTTGAAGGAGTCCATTTAATATCGGTATTCTTTCTTCCTTTAATGCTTGGTAGAATTTGCCAGTGAAATCATCTGCTTAAAAAGGTAAAATCCAATTTTATCTGTTCACCAGACAAGTTTTAAATATAAAAACACAGGTACATTGAAAGCAAAAGGATAGAAAATGATAGATCACTCAAATTGTAGATATAAGAAAACTGGTGGAACTAGAGTAATATCAGAAAATGTAAAATACAAGACAACAACTATAACCAGTGACAGAGACTTTTGATAATGATAAACAGGAGAATTCATCAGGAACACATAAAAATCCTAAATGAGCATACACCAAATAAGAGAACTTCAAAATGTACAAAGCAAAAACTGACAGAATAAAAGAGAGAACTAGAGAAATCTACCATCACATTTGAAAACTTCTATAGTTCTCTTTAAGTAGCTGAATAGATAGAGAGAAAATCAATAAGAATATAGACGATCTGAACATCACTCTCAATCACCTTAATTTCATTGACATTTATGGAATACCACACCCAACACCTGAAGAAGACATATTCTTTTCAAGTGCACATGGGGCATACTCCGAGATAAAGGAAATACTGGGCAATGAAATAATAATGTAGATATATTTACACTAATGTAAAGAATGGAAACTAACATAATTTTCTCTCTCTGTGTTTAGCAATCCTGGGTGCAGGCATACCTTCCTGTCCCTATGTTAAACCACACTGAAGACAAGCAACAATAACTTATTCCAGGAAATAACTGGCATTGAAGATGAAACTGGGAACGAACTAAACCTAAAACAGTTTACTAAAATTAAATAGTAAAATAAAACAATTTATATATCAGGCCTATCAGCTTACTCATCAAGACCAATCCAAGACACTTGCCTAGTTGTGCCCAATGATGCAAAGCTATTATGTCATAAACTGACCAAACCCAATGAGTTCCCCACCTGGCAAGATCCCCCTTAAAATCACTCAGCTCAGGCCCTAAAATCCTGGAAATATCTTCCCCTGATCTCTCTATTCTGTAATATTAAGACTCTGCCAAGATGATTTTCTCCCTTATTGCAGTAGGTTGAGTACACTTAGCTTTGTTTGATCAAGTTTTGGGGTGTTCTTTTGGCAAGTTGACAGTAGACAATTTCTGGAAGTTCCACAGAGATCCAGTCAAGATATCCTTATTGTTGTGGCTCAAAACCCTTGACATGGAAGAGGCTCTCCCTTGTAATTTCTTGGATCTCCTACTCAGGGGTGTCTCCAATTTCTTCACTGGATTTGAGTTCTGATGTCTTTTCAAAAGCTTTCAAATGCTAAATTTCTTCTGGTCTAGGAATGCTTTGATTAACTGATCAGAGTTAAAAATGGTTATCTTTGGTGGAAAAGATAACAACACAGCTATCACCACTATTGATCTCTTCATCTGTCCTTGTCACTTTCCACAGTGAGTCTATAAGAAACGGTCTATTGAAAGAAAATGGTTATAAGTTTGATAAGTGCATTCTAAGTCTATTCTAAACCCTCAAAATAGACAAGTTTAAAGGTATTGTCAGACTGGCATTTTTTGGAATAACTTTTCCTTGGTTCATCTTTTCAAAACCTATAAAAACTTTCCTTAATCTTGTCTTTGTTTTCTTAAGAGTTGTTAAAACCAAATAAGGTTTTGTCTGCCTAGAGCTGGGGATTATTTTGGGTCTCCACTGGAGTTGACTGGAGTTTGGCGAGGTTCTGGAGAACACATTTGTACAAGCACTGTGTTTACTGGCCATTGTAGTTCTCATGGAGTTTTCAGTATTTGGCCCTACTTAAACACATGTTTTCTTCATGTTGTGAGTCATATGCACATCTTTTTAACGGGCATAATTTCACCAAGGAAAATCTGAAGTTGCAGGAGCTATTTTGAGGAAACTTTGACAATAACAAGAGTGTTTGAGAGGCACCTCAGAAGAAAAAAAGTTGTTCTTTTAAAGAAAGAAACATAAAGAAAAACGCCTCATGAACAGATTCTCTGCCTCTAAGAAATAAGTACTTATACATTTAATGTGGTAGATCCCTTACTTTTGTTTGAAGGTAGCTGCCTCCCTCTCATTTCTCCATTTTTCCTTCCTATTCTTATCTTTTCCTTTTTTTCTTGGAAACCTTTAGAGATTAATTGATCATAACTTTTTGGTATTTAAATATAAAGTTTATTTATATTAAAACATTTCAAGCAATATTCCTGATATTTTGGACTAGACTGATTTAATTTAAGCTTGGGTCCCTATGTAAAAATAGTGTTGGCATAATATTTTAATCAAAATAAAATGTGGGTATAATATTTCATGATTCAAACTTTGTAAAATTCTTACACTAGTAATAGGCCCTATAATTATTATTGTTGCCACAAAGGCTTTAATGTTACAAAAACATAAAATCGATTTCAATTAAATGAAACACTAATATTGGGTATCAGTTAAAATGGTTTCGTGTTATGAATTCTTTCAATGCCTCCATGCTATCAACCGTGAAGGCCTAATGAATGGCTTAAATAGCAACTTCCAGATCTTTATTCAGCTTAAAACTTTTGACAATTATTAAAATGAATTAACTAATAAATGATCTTTGCCTACTTGAACTATTTCTAAGAAAAAGATACAACATACATCATTAAGCAGAGTTTTAAATTTAACTCTTAAAATTTTTATATGTACAATGGCTACAAATTTATGGTACTTGCAAATGTCTTAAATGATTATATATTTGCTTATTTCCCCCCTAAAACTTGTTAAAGTTCTAAAAAAGGTGTGCTCACAGAAGATATAGCTAGAACATTTTTTATTTCCTGTCTTCTAGTTTTCTCTTGCTCACAAAAACAAAATTTGATTATTTGGGTTAAAGATGGTAATTAACATAAAGGATTGAAATATCCTTTATATTAATGTTAATATCAATGTTAAGTATAGTACAGAGAAATAAAAATATGCACAAAAATGATAAATATAGTTTGCTTCTAAAGGCAACTATAGGGGCCGCCCGGTGGCGTAGCGGTTTCGTCCGCGCTTGGCAGCCCGGGGCTCGCTGGTTCGGATCCCGGGAGCCCGCTGACGCACTGCCTGTCAGCCATCCCGTGGCGGCGTCCCATATAAAGTGGAGGAAGATGGGGACGGATGTTAGCCCAGGGCCAGTCTTCCTCAGCAAAAAGAGGAAGATTAGCAACGGATGTTAGCTCAGGGCTGGTCTTCCTCACAAAAATAAAATAAAATAAAATAAAGGCAACTATAAAGTTTACTTAATATGATAAATTCAATAATATATACATTATTTAATATGTTGATTAATTTACTTATCTTTAAACTTAAAGTTAAAATATTTCATTTTACCTTATATTTCCATGGTTATATGTTTGTGAATGTCTAAACACACACACATACACATATATAAGCATTTTAAGATTAATTGAAAAGTTTACAATTAATAAAAAGATAACGAAAGACAAATTTGAAGACATACTATACATGTAAAAAGTCTAAGATAGGCTGTTTGCCTAGAATTTTAGTACCTATGGATAGTGAATTGGAAGAAATATGTGAATTGTCTTCAACAATTTTTTATAGTATAAGCCCACTGTTAGATTTATTCCTAATGTAAAAGGCCTATAAATCATTTACTGCAAATTATTACATACAACATGTAGAGGAAAAAATTTAGAATTTGAGTTTTCTTTTGGTAAAATGTCAAAGTTCTTCTCTATCCAGGTAAAATAATTTCCTTCTCATTACCAAAAATATTTTATTAACCCAGTGAACTTTTTAATTCCTGATTTATTTTGTCAAAAATCCCTTATTTTTAAAAGAAAAGTTCCTTATATCATTTTACTTGTTCTGTGTTTATAAAATATTGCCTAATTACTTTATAGATATGACTTACGTTAGCATTTTGCTCCACTAACAATCTTGATTGATTTTGTCCTTTCCAAATTCAAGTCCCCATTCAGAATAATAAATCTCTTAACAATTCATTTAAACCCAAATTATCTTTGCTCCTTCATATTACAAATGAAAAGATAATAGAAATAACTTTGTGGTTCATTCTCCAAATTTTAATTAACTCAAAATTATGGCTATTTCATTTACCAAACTTAGAATTTTTTTAATGACAAATCAAAAGAGAAATTCAGTTCTCCTAAGTTAATTAGGTTTAAATAAAAATATCAATTTTAATGATCGTGTATTTCTCAGGAAGATACTTGTGCTCTATGCAAAGAACAATGGACAATGACTCTAAAAATGATTTTGTTTCTGGTTAGTAGTTTCATTATTCTTACCAAACAGGGACAATCATAGTGTTCACTGTCACATGAATCAAAAAGGTCACACTGTTTAAGACATGTTCTTCCTCCCAGCACAATCATGGATTACATCTTTAAAAATTACCTGAGTGTTATACCTAAATATAGGGATTTCAATCTCTACCATTATGATAATGTTCCAGGAGATTTCACCTTCTGGAAAAGACATCAGAAAAAAGTCTCCCTTAACACTGTGATGGGGGGCCAGCCCGGTGGTATAGTAATTAAGTTCGTGTGCTCTGCTTTGGCACAGGGTTCACGGGTTCGGATCCTGGGTGTGGACCTACACCACTCATCAAGCCATGCTATGGCGGTGACCCACATACAAAATAGAGAAAGATGGGCACAGATGTTAGCTCAGCAACAATCTTCCCCACCAAAAAAAAAAAAAAGACAGTGATGGGGACATTATCAGGTACTGTCAACAATTAACACAAGAGTAAAAGGCTAGAGTGTTGTTCCTCAGATCTCTATTCTTCTGGAGACCTCAAGCTGAAGACTTTAAGGAAACCTTGAGAACTTTGAGAGTATGATAAAGTGTTTCCAAACGACCTTCAGACAAAGATGACAACTGCATGAAGCAAGCAGCTTCACCCGAGACCCACAGAACAAACGCCAGGTATCTAGAGTCACAGACTGTCCTGCTTCAATCTGCATATTTGTGTTATTTATTTTCCCAGCTATTTTATTTCCCCTTTACTGTTTTATAGATCTAGATTATTACCAGACAATTCTTACCTGGTAATTATGATACCTTAAAGCCCTATCTTTAATATTGTTTTCTGTATTCTTAGGCCTTGATATAAGTCAAATACTGGGCAACAATTTACTTGCCCATGATTGGCTAAAACATACAACCAAGCCAGGTGTTGGACTTGTACTTATTTTTATTTCGGTTCCATTCAGCTTCCTATGGTACCAGCTGATAATGATAAGCGAGCTGCTTTCCTGGGTATCTGGACTAAATTACTAACACATTTATAGAGGGCAAAGAACACAATAAGCCAGAAAGCCAGATATCTGGCACCTATATGGGAAGGCTCTCATCTTTACAGAATCAGCACTCAGAGTCCTTTCATAGGGGCTTGCTTTGGTAGCAAAACTGTCACAAAAACAGAACTCGAAAAAAGCAAAAGAAGTATTGATATATATTCTGAGGCTGTTTTACTTCTTAAGAATTAATAAGAAAATCACACTGCTTAGGTTCAACTTTAAACTCTTGCTTCCGGTCTACCTGATGATCTCTACATTAGAAGTTGCACTGTCTGGTGCATTGGTAATTCTTGATGAATGATGGCAGAGCGTTAAAATACTCTTCAACAATACCATTTGATTATTTTGACTGAAACAGATCATCGAGTGAGCCTAATATGTCATCTAATGAGTCTGACTGGATTTGGGGAACAAAAGCCTATTGGTTACTATCTATAATTTAGATAAAATCTGTTACATCAATAAACTGATATTTGAAATTAGAATGGTCTCTGATATTATCCAGAGTCCATTTTGGACCATTAATTTTCCCCCTCTGAAGGGAAATAGACAATTTAATTCAAGAAGGAGAAAACTGGGTCTCAGTTTGAGTTCAAACTTGAACCACTTGAGGGGAATTTTTATTGCTTTGTTCTCCCATCCAGACTATTTATTTTGCACTATTTAAGAGGCCTGAAAATCGTGTGGACACTTATCTGCTATAGTACAGAAAATAGTAGGCTAACAAGAAAAAGGCCATAGAACTTCTCACCCAAGAGGTTCATAAAATTGGACTGGTGGTGGGTCAAAATAGAGCTGCTTTAGATATGACACTGACAACTTTAGGTGGAACATATGTTGTCTTAGGTGAAGAATGTTGTACTTGCATTCTGACAGTTCTCTGTCGTTCCAGAAAAACAAAGTAATTCCAGAAGAAAGAAATAATACAGTTAGGTGATTTCTCTAATGTCTCCACATCTGGTTCTGCAGGTTCTTTACATTGGGTATGGGTGCTGGTCTCTTGGCTTAATTTATGCACTCTTGGCTTTTCACTTGGAAGTAGACTACAAACTCTGATTATAATGCTGCGTTATTGCATGTGTCGCAAGGATCAAATTTAAAATTTCCAGAGTCTTAAAGGTGCTCCACAGTCACTGTTCTGTCTCATCAAATGATACAACAAATGATCTTCCAACAAAAAGAACAAGAACATACGCCACTTACAGAAACTGGATTGACCACCGTCAGAAACTCTACACATGATCATGACACATTAAACAACAGGACGGGTCTGGAATAATCATTACCAGACCATACGGTCTATATTACAGTGTAGGATTAGAAACAACCAAAAGAATGTGACTAAAAACTGTAATAAATGTAATTTCTTGACACTGTGTTCAAGAACAATGAGAGGAGGATTACTTTCCGGTACCTAAATTAAGCAATACCAGATGGTGCATGCTTTCTTGTCACTATGTTTATATCGAGAACAAGCAAATAAACTTGTTCATAGTTCTAGGAAATATTTGCTTCTGAAAGCAAATAACTCACTCCAACGTGCTCTCCAATCCCATCCTATTCCTCTCTTTGCAAAATCTGCCTGAAAATCTCACACTAGTCTCTTAAACCCTAAAAAATCCTACCCTGATCTCCCTGTTCTGAGACACCAAGATTCTCCCAAGGTGATGTTTTATCCTCCGGCACCAGGCTTAACAAACTTGGCTTTGCTTCATCAACACATCTCTCTGCTTATCTTAGAAGAAATTTTTTGTTTTTTAGAAAATCAACCATTGATATATTAAAATCATTCTATTCAATCAAGTATAAATCACACTAGATGAAAGAAATATACCAGGAGATATGTTAGTTATAGGGGGAGGTATTACATAAGGTAAAAAATTCCCTAAAGGTAATTCATGGAATAAATATCTATAAATAATCATAAAAGGGAAGAGAGAGCAAGAAAGAGAACTAACATGTATTTGGTAAACCCTCTCTGAGAAGAGGTTTGATACTTTAAATAAATTATCTCATTTAATTCTCAAAACAACCCTGCCAATTTTCCAAAGTTTTAGGTGGGGAAATAGAATTGATGAGATTAAATATCTTGCCTAAGCCACCATGTATAGTTAGTGACAGAGATGGAATAAGAAATTAGGTCTTCTAACTACCAGTCCTGTGTTACTATTTTCCTGCCCAATTCTGCAATACTGAATTATTTACTTAGAAATAACCCCAACACTATGAACAATATTATTCTTTTAAATTTGAAAATGTAAAGGAAATGACAAGTTTCATGGAAAATATAAACAACCAAAAGACTCAAGGAAGAATTAGAAAACCTAAATTTATTCAGAACTATTAAAGACATTCATCCCATAATTTAAAATCGATCCCCAACACACAAAAGCAAAGAGACACCACCACAAAAACCCATGAAGCCTGGATGGTGATGGTGTGGATAAGCTACTTTACACAGACTATTACAGAGAAAGAAGATAGAGGGGAAGAAAGTGAGAGAAAAGGGAGAAAGGGAGGGAAGGTGAAAGGAAATAGGGAGTGGAGGGAAGGAAAGAGAGAATGTTCCCAACTAATATGAAGTCACTGTGACCTTTTGGTCAAAGAACAAGACAAGGGCAATATGAGAGAAGAAAATTAGAGTCTAATTTCATTCATAAACATAGTTGAAATATCATGAATAAAATATTAGCAACTTAAAGCCAGTCAGGAATAAATATTTGTATCTCTTATGATTAACATAAGTTTATTCCAAGAATGTATGGTCGGTTTAACTTTAGGCAATCTAGTATTATAATTTCTCCAATGAATATATTAAAGGAGAGAGACCATACGACTAGTTCAATAGGTGCAAAAATTTTTAGATGAATTTCAACTCTCAGTTTTCCATAGTCAACAAGCTAGGAATATCAAAATGTCTTTAACCTGAAAAAGGTACCTACTCAATACCTTCAGCAAACATCATGCTTAATGGTAAACATCAGAAATATTTCCTTTATAGCCAGAAACAAAAAATATATATCCACTACCGACATTTGTATTTAAGGTTGTATGGAGCTCCTAAACAGCCTACAATAAGAAAACAAATGATTAAAAGATCCCAGAAGTACTTCAGATAACCACAGCCTTTCTTCCTCTTACAAAATTTATCTCTGGGGTGTGTGTGTGTGTGTGTGATCATTTGGATCTGTAGTGATGTTAGATTTCATTTATTTAGTTAGGTAAAGAGAAGATATTCTAAAGTTTAATTGGATTTTACACTCTCCTTTTTCCTAAGAAGAATGCAAACTTCCTGACAGAAGAAACTGTCATATACCAAGGACAGAAAAAATATTCAATAGATTAAGAGTAAAACAGAATTGAACAGAATCATATATGGTTGTAGGGCCTGGAAACATGAATCTGGCCACTTTTTTGAAGATTGCATAACTCTACACTTTTCCCAGGTAGTACTGAATTGACGTATAGTGGGTTTCCTCAAATCAGGAAGTAGGGTTAGAAATCATTCAATGAATATGTCCCAATCAAAGCTTACCACTTAGAATGATGAATTAATCTCAAATATTAAGGGAATTTGTTTTAATCTATTTTCTAATATCTATGGTTTGTGGTTAAAACTGATATGCATTGTGTTCATTTTCACTAATTTAATACCCTCTATTAGATTATTTCATGTGATTCATGTTGTCAGTATTGACATATTATTTTATTGAGATATAACTGACATATAACATTGTGTAAGTTTAAGATATGGAACATACTGATTTGATACATTCACATATGACAATTTGATTACCACACATAACATTAGCTAACACCTCTATCACATCACATAATTAACATTTCTTTTTGGTGGTGAGAACATTTAAGACCTAGTCTCTTAGCAACCTAGAAATATATAATATAGTATTGTTGACTATAATCACTATGCTGTGCGTCATCTCCAGAACTTATTCATCTTCTAACAGCGAGTTTGTACCCTTTGACCAACATCTCCCCAATTCCCCCACCCTCCAGTCCCTGGTAACCACCATTCCACTCTTTCTACGAGTTTGCCTTTATTAGATTCCACATATAAGTGAGATCAGACAGTATTTGCCCTTCTCTATCTGACTTATTTCACTTAGCATATTGCCCTCAAGGTCCATCCATGTTGTCACAAATGGCAGGATTTCTTTCTTTCTCACAGTTGAATAATATTCCATGTTGTAGTTATGTATACCACATCTTCTTCATCCATTGACAGACACTTAGGTTGTTTCCATATCTTGGCTCGTGAATGACCTGCTAGAATGGCTATCATCAAAAAGACAAGAGATAAGTTCTGGCAAGGATGTGAAGAAGAGGGAATCCTTGTGCTTTGTTCGTGGGAATATAAATTGGTTCAGCCACCACGGAAAACAGTATGGAGGTTTCTCAAAAGATTAAAAATAGGACTACCATATTATTCTGCAATCCCTCTTCTGGGTATACATCCAAAGGAAATGAAAACAGGATTTTGAAAAGATATCTGCACTCCCATGTTTATTGTAGCATTATTCACAATAGACAGGATATAACATACTGTTTTTAAAATAAACACAAGTAACACATGATGTGTACCTTATTTTGATCTTTCTTTAATAACATTAGTTTAATAAGTGCTGGATGGATATTGCTGACTTGGACACACACATTATCAACTTTTTGTTGTTTTCCTTGAGCAAACATTACACTTTTGCTCTGGATTATTATTTTTAAAATTCTGAAGTGGAAGAAAATTGCATTAAAATGTTGCCTGTAAAATAAATTTCAGTAGAAAAAAATTCCAATTATTTTTATTACATAAGTATTTTGAGTGGACAAAGAGATGAAAAATTTAGTCAAATTTTTTGTCAAAAATACAAAGTTACTTTACTTGGTTACCCACACCATTTATGCTATTAACTCTAATTTCTGTTTTTTTGATCTTATGTTTATTATCTGTCTATTTTAGGTTCTATTAATAGTGCTTTACCTCATTAATTCAATGCACCAAAATGATTATATCAATAATAGATTCTATAATTATTTAAATGTAGTTTTAATATCATTCTTTTCCTTTTAGTCTTTTAGTAACTAAGGATTAATCATTTTCCTTAAGCTTAAAGCAAACATTAAAATTATTTTAAATACTTGAATGCCAGACACTTCCCACTGCCCCTCCTCAGTTTTCCTCTCCAGTCACATTTTCTTTTATATTTACTTCAATCTTCAGTCAAGTCTCTGCCTAGAAGGCTATAATTTTGCTAAATAGTTTCAAGTTCCTGTTTTAATTTTCTCTCTAGCCTAAGAGTTAAGTAGAGTATTTTTATGATTTCCAAATAGTGGAGAGTTTTTTGTTTCTTTTTTATTTCATATTATTACTTTACAATTTTCATGCAATGAAATCACAAAAATAGAGCATCTAAAATTTGTGCTTTGGAAAATTTATGGGGGCCAGATCCACTGGCCTCCAGTGATCATTCTTCAGCTTAAATACTATAACCTGATATGCTCTCAGAGGCTGAGATGCCAGTGGCTATATTGTAACAATTTCAAAGTATCCTAAGAGAGGTGGTCACAGGAATCATGGCTATGTGGCTATACAGCCAGAAAGCTAAGAGGGAAAAAGGTAATTTGGGTTCTATGGATATAAAGAAGCAGGAATCTACAGCAGTTTAATGGAATTCTTAGGTTGGCAGAGAGTGAGCCTTACATTCACTCCTCATCCAGAAAACATAAAAATGATACAAAGTTTCAAAAGAACCACAAATTAGGTATGTAGAGCAATGTAATTCCAGAATCAAGAGGTATTTTTACTATTCACTGCATAGATGAAAACTGTAGCAGAACAGCTGGGCTACATGCAAAACCATAATTTTTAAAAAATCTACTTGTGACACTTTAGATGACTATCTCAAAGATATTTGCAGACCACACAATGAGTATGCAAGGGACTATCAAAAATTTTCAAAATCAGCATAAAACTAGATGACAATAAAGCTTAGTGGTTCAAGCAGGCTTTACAGCCAGACTGCTTAGGTATGCTTCCTGGATCTTCCACTTTTTACCCCTGAACTCCCAGCAAGTCACTTAGAATCTCTTTGTGTCTCATTTTCCCTATCTGTAGAACGTATATACTAATACTATTGACCTGACTGGGCTATTATAAGAATTAAATGTGTTACTAGATAAAAAGTATTTAGAACAGGACATGACACAGTGTAAGTACCTCTAAAATGTTAATTATTAAACATTAGCTTTTATGTCACTAAGAATAAATGAGTTAAAACCTGCTATCAAACTGCAAAGACTCGATCACAAAAATAAAGCTCAACTGTAAGCTATTTATAAGGATCCCACTTAAAGCAAAATGACAGAAAATGTTAAAAGTAAAGTATTAGACAAAAATATACCAGCAAACATGAAGAAAAAATATATTAAGATAATATTAAAAAATGTGTTTTAAAGTAAGTAGCTTTAAGTTGGACAGATAAGATTATTTCACTTTGATAAAGGATATAGTCCATAATCATGAGCCTTTATATAACAAATAACAGAGTATTAACTTATAATCTGCAGAAATTTTAGAATCACAAAAAAATTAAAATAGATGGGATAATAACAGAAGATGGAACTCATTTTTTAGAAAATTTTTTCTAGAACAAGTAAGGAAGAGATAAATAATGAGATCTGAATACTATATTATTGCTGATTTAATAGCTGCAAGTCAAACTTAGTAACTTACGGAAACTTTACATTTAAGTAACGATGGAAGATTAAAAAATATTGATCAGATATTATCCCACAAAGAAAGCCCCCATAAATTTTCCAAAGCACAAATTTTAGATGCTCTATTTTTGTGATTTCATTGCATGAAAAATGTAAAGTAATAATACAAAGTAAAAAAGAAACAAAAAACTCTCAACTATTTGGAAATCATAAAAATACTTAACTCTTAGGCTAGAGAGAAAATTAAAACAGGAACTTGAAAGTATTCAGCAAAATTATAGCCTTAAAGTTATGTATTTATTCATTAATCCCATATATATTCACTATTCTAGTTACTGAGTTTCCAGTGATAAACAAGACTAACACGGTCCTTGGTTGGATGGAATGTATAGTTTGGTTGGGGAAGGGAACGAGGTGCTTACTCACCAACTCACTCACTCACTGAATAAACCAATAAGTTACCAAATAATCAAAGGGGGAAAAAACCCCGAGAAAAGCAAGAACAAAATAAAATGATAAATAAAATAGTAATTTGGAGCATCAAAAGATGTAAAAGTGAAAAATAAACATAAAAGAGCTTCTTGAAAAATAAAAATCAATAAAGTGGGATTTTATATAGTAGTTATGTAAAAAGATTAATCAATAATATGCAAAATTAAGAATGAATGATATAGAAAATTTTAAATTTAAATATAAGGAATATTTGGCACTCAATTATTAATTCAACAAATATTTATAGACTATATAGTACATTCCAGGTACTGTGCTAGGTGTTGGGGATAAATGGGCAAAATTGACTGTTTTCTTTCCTCACATAGCTCAAGGCTAGTGTGAGGGCTACAAAATGTATCCAGGGAAGTAAAATATAATGTAATAAGTGCTGGGGCAATGGAGAGAAGCAATGGGTGCTAAAGGTCACTCTGTCTTCGAAGTTCAAGGAAGGATTATAGGAAGAAATGCATGGGGTCCTGGCCAGAAGGCATAGTTTACAAAAAGCCTGTAAGGTTAGACAGCACATATTTTATTAGATAATCTAAACAACATTCAGACTGCCTGGTGCAGAGAGAATAAAAATACTGAGAAAGAAAAATGAAACAGTGGTCAATCAAAAAGTCTTGTAAGCTATGATAAAAGTTTTGGATTTTCACCGTAGGTCAAGAGGGAGCTTCTGGAGTGACTTGAGTAGGAGACAGACATGATCAGATTTAAGATTAAGATGAACACACTGGCTTGCTCCAGAGTCAAAAACAGATTGTGAACATACTGAGAAGGCTGATTATTGAGTTGAGTTTCTTTATCAAGCAGCCAGCCAGAGTATAGTAAGATCAAAAAGTAGAGATTAGAGTTTTAGGGCAAGGTGGTGACAGAATCTAAACAAGGCATTATTACCTAATTTAACGGAGCTCTTTATTGAGGGTTATCTGGCACCAGCTGAGCTTCGGTAACAAAATGGCATCTGCTCTCCCCTTTCTGGCTATTGTTCTTTGTCAAAATCTCTCTCAGGGCCCCATGGAGAGGGGAAAGAAGAGAGACTGACAGGGCAGGACCTTGGCATTCCTGAGTTCCTGATCACAATGATATTAAATAGAACTAGAACATCACTCTGATCCCCAAATCATCAAATAACATCAAACTCAGAGATGACTCTTATCGCTACAAGACAGAGTTCGTATAAAATGAGGACAGATGAGATCCTATGGTAAAACTCTGAGGAATATCAACAATTAAGAAACCTCAGTTAAGGAGTGTAAAGACTGAGAGGCAGTCAGAAAGCAAGGAGCAAAATAAGTAGGGTATGGTATTATGTAAAACAGCAGAAAAAAAGGATTTCATAGAAGTTGTGGTCACTCTGGCCATTAGTGGCCTTGGCAAGAGCAAGTTCAGTGGAGTGATTGAGACAGAAATCCACACTGCAGTAGACAAAGGTGTAATGGGGTTTCAAGAAGTGCAGGCAAGTAAAGGTGGCGAGCATAGGTAAATGAAACTGTTGATGGGCTGGTAATTGTTCAACATTTTTGTAAGGCAATTTGGCAGTAACTATCAAGTCTTTAAACATTGCAATCCCATGAACCATCAATAGCAATCCTGTAAATCTACCCTACAGAAATATGTGCTAATTTCACTATCATCTGGAATAGCACCGTATTGAAACAGTCCTCAATAGGAAAGTGGATGACTCT
This sequence comes from Tapirus indicus, assembly GCA_031878705.1. NCBI lineage: Eukaryota > Metazoa > Chordata > Mammalia > Perissodactyla > Tapiridae > Tapirus > Tapirus indicus. The sequence continues at coordinate 7,861,811 of CM062922.1, read as the reverse complement.
TTTAAGAAAGTTTGGTGTGAAGAGGAGGAGAGAAGTAGATGGTAGACAGAGGGGACAGGAGCCAAAGTAGTGGAGGGCAAGTTGTTTTTAATGGGAGACACTTGCAGAAGTTTAAATGAGGAAGGGAAGAAACAAGTAAAGAGAGAGATGTTGAAATACAGAGATAAAGGATGGATGGAGGTAGAAGACAATGTAATCTCAAGCACAAGCAGAAGAGTCACTTTATAAGAACTGTGATACAGGAGGGAAGAGAAGAAGATAGGTACACACGCCAGTGTGATTATAGATTTGGTGACAAGAGATTGAAAAATTTCACGTTTGATGGTGTCTACATTCTCTACGATTTAAAAAGAAAAATGGCTTCGTTGCTGAGATTTGGAAGAGATATAGTCAAGTTAAGATTTTGGGGAAGGGAAAAGATAAGAAATAGTGTATACAATGAGAACAAGAGAAGAATATTAAAATATAGAAATAGTCACTTTAATGGCATTAATCTATGGGGCTATTTACTTTTCTCAACAGTTCATAAAGGCAGAGAGAGAACTTGTCAGTGAGTAAGAAGGACAAAGAGAAAGGAATTGATATATTGGAGAGAAAGTGGTTCAAGTGATATATTAAGCAGTCAAAACTTGGTCAAAATGGAGATGAAGCAGATAGAACTGATAGAAGGTGTAGACTTGTCATGGAAATGGAATCGCAATGTGTTTGAAGAATAGGTGATAGGCTAAGTGACTGAGCTTAGAGAAGGGCAGATCACAGAGAGTGAGATGCTTAAGTTAGGTTACAGGGAGTTGGTATTTCCAGCTGATAACGCAATCCAAGGCATGAATAACATGCCCCTTGTAGGAAATACTATACTAAATACATAAAACTGTCAATCAATATTAATTTATAGTTTTATTTGCAGTGTAAACAAAATCCCTATGCAACTGAAAATGTCAAAGTGTTTATTTTAATTCCTTTATGAGAAGAACCAATAGATTTTTTTAAATAGATTTTATTTTTAGAGAAGTTTTAGGTTTACAGTAAAATTGAGCAGGAAGTACACAGAGTTCCCATATACTCCCTGCTCCCCTCCAAAACACAGCCTCTCCCACAATCCCCATCCCACACTAGAATGGTACATTTATTACAACTGATGATCCTATCTTGATACATCATTATCACCCAAAGGCCTTAGTTTACATTAGCGTTCACTCGATATTGTACAATGTACGGGTTTTTGTTTTTGTTTTTTTTTTTTGTGAGGAAGACCAGCCCTGAGCTAACATCCGTTGCTAATCCTCCTCTTTTTGCTGAGGAAGACTGGCCCTGGGCTAACATCCGTTGCTAATCCTCCTCTTTTTGCTGAGAAAGACTGGCCCTGGGCTAACATCGTGCCTATCGTCCTCTACTTTATGCGGGACGCCGCCACCGCATGGCTGAGAGGCAGTGCGTCGGCAGGCGCCCGGGATCCGAACCCGCGAACCCCGCGCTGCCAAGCGTGGACTAAACCGCTGCGCCACCAGGCGGCCCCCTACAATGTACGGGTTTTGACAAATACATGATACACATGTTATTATGCATGTATTATGTATTATTATATAAATGTATAACACAAATGTATAATACATGTATGCATCCACCATTATAGTATAAGATAGAATAGTTTCACTGCTTTAAAAATCCGATGTGCTCTGTCTATTCATTCTTTCCTTCATCCCCTATGGCCAGGCAACCACTGATCTTTTCAGTGTTTCCACAGTTTTGCTTTTTCCAGAATATCATATACTTGGATTCATACAGTAAGTAGCCTTTTCAGATTGACTTCTTTCACTTCCTCATAGGTATTTACATTTCCTCCAGGTCTATTCCCGGCTTGATAGCTCTGTTATTTTTAGCACTGAGTAATATTCCACTGTCTGGATGTACCACAGTTTATTCACCTACTGAAGCACATCTTGGTTGCTTCCAAGTTTTGGCAATTATAAATAAAGCTGCTGTAAACATCTGTGTGCAAGTTTTTGCGTGGACATAAGTTTTTAACTCCTTTGGATTTATACCAAGGAGTGTGATTACTGGATTATATGGTAAGAGTATGTTTAGTTTTGTAAGAAACTGCCATATGGTCTTCCAAAGTGCTGTACCATTTGGCATTCCCACCAGCAATGAGTGACAGTTCCTGTTGCTCCACAACTTCACCAGCATTTGGTATTGTCACTGTTTTGGATTTTCGCAATTCTAATAGATGTGTAATGGTGTCTCATTATTGTTTTAATTTGCAATTCCCTAATGACATATGATGTTGCATATCTTTTTATATGTTTATTTGCCATCTGCAAATCTTTTTTGGTGAGGTATCTTTTCAGATCTTTTGCCCTTTTTTTAATCAGGCCATTTATTTTCTTATTGGTGAGCTTTAGGAGTTCTTCGCATACATTTTTATTTTTTTATTTGTTTTTTGTGAGGAAGATCAGCCCCGAGCTAACATCTGCTGCCAATCCTCCTCTTTTATGCTGAGGAAGACTGGCCCTGGGCTAACATCCGTGCCCATCTTCCTCTACCTTGTATGGGATGCCACCACAGCATGGCTGGCAAGCAGTGTGCCCACAGGCACCTGGGATCCGAACCAGCAAACCCCAGGCTGCCAAAGGGCAAACTAAACTGCTGCGCCACCGGGCCGGCCCCTCTTTGCATATTTTGGATGACGCTCTTTTATCAGATATGTCTTTGGCAAATATTTTCTTCCATTCTGTGGCTTGTCTCCTCACTCTGTTGACAGTGTCTTTTGCATAGCAGAAGTTTTAATTTTAATGAAGTCCAGCTTATCAATTATTTCTTTCATGATCATGCCTTTGGTGCTGTGTCTAAAAAGTCATCACGAAACCCAAGGTTGTTTACATTTTATCCTATGGAATCTTCTAGAAGTTTTATGGTTTTGCAATTTACATTTAGGTGTATGATCCATTTTGAGTTAATTTTTGTGAAAGGTGTAAGATCTGTTTCTAGATTCACTTTTTTTGCATGTGGATGCCCAGTTGTTCCAAAACTATTTGTTGAAGAGACTCTCTTTTCTCCATTGTTCCCTTGTTTCTTTGTCAAAGATCAGTTAGTTATATTTGTGTGGGTCTATTCTGGGCTCTCTGTTATGTTCCATTGATCTTTTCATCTATTCTTGCACCAAAACCACATTGTCCTGATTACTGTAGCTTCACAGTAAGTTAGAAGTTGGGTAGCACCAGTCCTCTAACTTTTTCTCCTTCAATATTGTGTTGGTTATCCTGGGCCTCTCTATATAAACTTTAGAATCAGTTTGTTGATATCCATAAAATAATTTGCTGATATTTTGATTGAGATTGTGTTAAATCTACAGATTAAGTTGAGACGAACTGACCTCTTGACAATATTGAGCCTTTCTATCAATAAACATGGAATATATCTTCATTTATTTAGTTCATCTTTGATTTCATCAGAATTTTGTAGTTTTACCTGTATAGATATTATAAATATTCTGTTAGATTCATGCCTAAGTATTTCATATTTTTGGATGCTAAGTAAATGGTATTATGCTTTTAATTTCAGATTCCAATTCTTTCTTGCTGCTGTATAAGAAAACAATTAACTTTTGTGTATTGGTCTTGTATCCTGCAGCCTTGTTATAATTGCTTCTTAGTTTCTGGAAATTTTTTGTTGGTTCATTTGGATTTTCTAAACAAATGATTATGTCATCTGCAAACAAAGTTTTATTTCTTCTTTCTCATTCTGTATACCTTTTATTTCATTTTCTTGCCTTATTGCATTAGCTAGGATGATGTTGAAAAGGAGTGGTAAGAGGGGACATCCTTCCCTTATTCTTGGTTTTAGCAGAAAAGCTTGTAGTTTCTCACCATTAAGTATGATGTTAGAGAACCAATAGATTTTGAAAAGAGAAATCCCAATTTAAAAAGCATACACCAAATATATTAACTGTAATACAAAGCTAATATAATTAAATGATGGTATTTGCATAAAAACAGAACAATGAGCCAAAATATAAAACCACAAATACAACATGAAAATAATTTAGCACATATAAATAGGAGATTCAAAACAATGAGAACATAAAAGATAATTTAATAAGTAGTGATGGAATAATTATTTTTTAGAGAAAAAAATTAGATCTTTCCCTCAAATTACATTCCAAGTGAACTGAAAATTAAAATGGAAAACAAATCTAAACCAAAACAACTATAAAACAGAAACTATGAGAAGAATATACTCATGAATATCTATCCTCAGAGTTGAGACAACTTTTATAATGATAAAACTTTAAAAAATAAAGGTAAGTACTAGAAGATATGACTACACAAAAATGAAACTTCTGGAGAAAATAAGATAACACTATAAGCAATACAAAAATAAATAAATCTTCTTTCAGTAACGTGGATAGAAGTAATTCAAACTAACCCTTCTAACTGAAAACAGCCAAAAAATCTGCACAAAATATTTGTAAGCATATAATTGAAGGTATCAGAGAGTTAACCAGGCAGTAATGAAATATGGGGTCAAGACCTGGGATAATAAAGACTCAGAAAGCTGAGCCTAGCCTTGGAACAACTTTTCATTAGGGGCATCTGCCAACTTTAAAAAGGGGACAGAGAATCTGAGCAGAGTCCTTTTGATAATCTTTTGGGGCTAGGGAAAGAAATAAAATCAGAGTCCTCAAGCAAGTTGTTCTAGAGGATTACATCCTAGGAATAAGGGTGAATCAGATATAGACAGGTCTCAAGAGAGACTGAAACCCATCTTGGAATCATCTCATATTTTATGGAACTAATAACATAGCCTCAAATAAGTTAAGGAAAGAGTTGGCAGTACTAAAAACAAACAGTTAATCTGCAATCACAGTGAGAAGTTTCTATGCAACTCTCTCAGCAATTGATTGAATAAGGAATCAAAAAAGCACTAAGGATATAAGAGATTTGAACAATATGAGTTAAAAATGATCTTATTTACATGTATAGAACATTGGACGAACAATTGTAACATACACGTTATATTCACATATTCATGGAACATTCACAAATTTCTTCAAATGTCAAAGGATTGAAATCTACCACTCTTAGAAGAATTTAGGAAGAAACCATTAACAGAAAGACAATTAGAAAATCCATATGTTTGGAAATTCAGAATAAGTATTCTAAATAACCCATGGATCAAAGAAGAAAGCAAAATGAAAATTAGAAAATATATTTGAAAGAATAGTAATAAAAATGCTACATGTCAAAACTTGGGAGAGATTTGTACATATATTTGTTTATAGCTAAACATGTATATAGCCAAACTTGTGAGGAATTTATAGCCATAAATTCATGTATTAATTAAAAAGAAAGACTAAAAACCAGAATCAAGCATGCATTTACAGAAATTAGAAAAAGATCCTTAAATTAAAATTCTAAAAGTACAGAAGTTGAGAAATATTAAAAGGAATAGAAGAAATTAATGAAATATCAAGTAAAGATACAGTAGAGAAAATTAGTCACGCTGAAAGTTGTTTGTTTGGAAAGACTAACAAAACTGATAAAGTTCCTGACTAAGGTTGACTCAGAAAAAAATGAAGATCTATATAGTATCAGGAATGAAAACGAGGCCATCACTAGAGGTTCTACAACGCTAAAAAATTATTAAAGGCTATTAGGAAGAACACTATGCTCATATATTTGAAATTTAGACAAAAGACAAATTCCAAGTAAAATACAGGCTATCAAAATGAGGACAAATAAAAATCAAAATATTCCTATAACTATTAAAGGCATACAATTTGTAATTAAAACCTCTTCACAAAGAAAACTCCTTGATGAGCTAGCATTAGCAATGAATTTTATTAATTATTTCAGGAAGAAATAAAGCCAACCTTATACAAACTTTCCGAGAATCGAGTAAGCAGGGAAACTTTCCAAATCATTTATGCAGCCAGTTTAAACCTGATATTAAAATCCATAAGAACAGTACAAGAAAAACTTTAAGCCCAATTGAACATGAATACAAATTACTAACATAAATAAATAGATAGAAGTTAGGCAACTGAATCTTTCACTATATATAGAGGGCATTAAATCATGATCTAGTTGCGCTTATTATAGAAATGCAGGGTTGGTTTAACTTTTGAGAAAAATCAATGTAATGCACCACATTGAATAAAAAGCAAATAATTTTAAAATCATAATACTTTTATCAAAAAAGGATATGATACATTTCAATATTTGATCATGAGAAAATAACTATTAGCAAGGTAGGAATAGCAAAGAATTTCCTTAATTTGATAAAGGAAATTTACAAAAAGCTTATCAAACATCATACTTAATGGTGAAATGTTGAAATTTTATTCTGAGTTGAAAAACCAGACAAAGGTGATCACTATCACTGTTTATATTTTATGTTGTGCTAATAGTGCCATAAGGTAAGAAAGAGAAACACAAGGTAGAAAGATTGTATATACATTGAAAATCCCCCAAAATCTAGAACTAAATTATTATAATCAACAAGAGTTTATCAAAGTTGCTGGATACAATATTAATATTCAAAAATCAATTTTATTTCCAAATACCAGAAACAAAATTTTGAAAACTTGTTGAAGTTGGAAAAAATGCCAATCACAATAGGATAAAAATACATAAGAGTAGAATGAATTATGCATACATTATCTTACAGAATATCATAAAACATTATTGGGGAAAAGTAAAGACCTATAGAGCTAGATTGGAACTCACGACATTATTAAGATGTCAATTTTCCTCAGATTTAGCTACAAACAATAAAATCCTAATCAAAATCACAACAGGGTTGGGTTTTTTTTAGGGATTTGACAAATTGTTTCTAAAATATATATGAAAATGGATCTAGTATAGTCTAGTATCATGTAACAGAGATAAGGGACTATACAAGCATAGGCAATTATAGTCTGGTATATAGAGTATACATAGCCAAAACAACATAGAAGAAGAAGGAGGGAGGGCTATTCTTGCAAAGAGTATGAATTATGACAATGCTACAGTAATTAAAATATGTAGTAGTGACTTAAGGATAGAGAAATAGATCAATGGAAAAGAATAGAGTCCAGAAAAGAAGGATGTATATGTGGATATTTGATTAGTAATAAAGATGACACTGCTAAACCATAGGAAAAGGAGGAGCTTCTCAATAAATACTGCTAGATGAAATGGGTAGCCATATTGGAAAAAATAAAATAAAACTTAATATCTACCTTACATCATACACAAAAATCAAATCTAGATGAGTATAGATTGAAATATAAAAAGCAAAGAAATAAAACTCCTAGAATGTAGTATGAGGATATGTTCATGACTGTGGCAGCCAAATATTTTTTAAAGAGGATACAAAACATATATCCCATCCAAAAAAGATTGATAAATTAGACATTAAAATTTGAAAAACCTTCTGGTTATTAAAAGGGGAAAAAACAAACCATAGAGTGGGAGATGATATTTAAATCACACGTAACAATATAAAATATTTATACAGAATATTTAAAGAAATCTTACTAATAAATGAGAAAAGGATGACCTGTAAAAAAATTACATGAGTCTTGAAGGAACTTCATAAACATGTCCAAATGGCTAATAAGTATATAAAAAGGTGCTCAACATCATTAGTCTTTAGGAAAACGTTAATTGAAACCACAATAAGATTCTATTACATGTCCACTGGAATGGCTACAATTAAAAATGCCCGACAGTACTGTGCACAGGGACTGATGTGTAACAACAGGAACTCTGCTGGAGTGACTGTGAATAGTTCAATAACTTTGAGAAATAATTTGGCACTATCTACTGTAGTTGAATATACATATATCTTATTATCAAGCCATTCCACTACTAGGTGTATACAGCAAAAATAGAATGTGCACATGTATATGAAGTGAATGTTCACTGCAACATTATTTATCATAACCCCAAACTGGGAACACACAAAGTTCATCATCATTACAAACAAAAAGAGGCAGGTATATTCAAACAACAGATATGATACAAAAATGAACATGGATAAACTGAATCTCTTAAATATAATATTGAGTAAAGAAGAAGACATAGAAAAGGATGTCTTCCTCTATGATGTTCAAAAACAGAGAAAACCAACTATGGTCTTGCCAGTCAAATAAGTAATTTCCTTAGAGAGGAGAAAGACAGTGGTGATGGTGTCATGAAGAGAAAGGAGCCTGGAGTGTGTCCAATGTCCTCAATTCTTGACCAGTGTGTTAATTATATGGATATGGTCTTTGTGATAGTTTATTTAGCTCTACAGTTTTTCAAGTTGTATATGAGTTATAATTAATAAAACACAAAAATATTTAATGACAAACAAAAATAACAATTATATCTATTTGATAAAGTGTTTTCTTTTTACTATATAGTGAACTTTTCAAACTAATAATAAAACAAAACTCCAGTGGAAAAAATAGGCAAAGTATCTGAACAGGTATTTAATAAAGAAACACCAAAATATTTGTGAAAAAACATTCACCCTCATTAGAGTAACAACATTAATCTATATGAGATTCGATGTCAAGATTTTTTAGAACTCTTGATAATTAAATAATGGAAAATTGATTAATTTTTATTGTTAATAACAAAAAACTGAAAGCAACTTACATGTCTATCAACAAAAAATAGATAAATGATGATTTATTTATAATGGAATACCTTTTCACAGTTAAAGTTAATAAATCATAAATCCATGTATGAACATCGATAAATCTAAAAATATAAAACCCACAAAGTTGAGGAAGAAAAGCAAGTTATGGAAGGATATGTATGGTATATTCCATTTACATTAAGTTTAAACCGATAAAAACAATTATACATGTAGTTTTTAATGCAAACATATATAAATTATAAGGGCATCCGTAGAATGATAAATACCAAATTCCTGGAATACTTATCTCGGTAGAGCAAAAGCGAGAAATGGGATTGGGAAAGGCACACAATGGCTTCCTATGTGGCTTTAGCTTTCATTCAAAATAGATATTCACTGTATTGGTACCCATCCTTTTTTTGTAATTTTTGAAAGGTTTTAAATGGTAACAAAATTTTTAAGTTTTTAGTTCTTTTTGAAGTTTTTTGATTCCTATAGGATGGAGATTTAAATTTACACTTGATTGTCCACCACTGCTATGGGTTTTTCAGTTACACAAACATAAAGCCCTAGCTCTTGGAGCAAACTTCAATATGGTATATTGAAATTTGAATAGAAATGTTAGCTTTCTCTCAGGTGATTGAGGTGATTCTATGCCAGTAGATAATTACTCCATCTCCAAGTCATTGAGGACTGCAGAAAATATATCTTTTGCCTTGTGGTACTATTTAAAACTCTATAATCCAGATAGTATTGATTTAAGTCAACTGCATTTTGATTTAGTTTAATTGTCCTTCAGAAGGTTTTATGAGATCATGTCCCTGTGGTCGGGGCTAGAGTTTCCCTGAAGGGGTGTCCATTTGTACTGGGAAGACTTCTCTTCAGATTGGATCAGAAGTAAGGGTAAAAGCTCTTCTTACTTTTGTAAAGGTCCAAAGGGCAGCAAACCTGGACTTGGATTTATAGAGATGCTCTGAGCACTCCCAGGAATAGCAGACAAGTTGGTTCCTGCCCAGAGGAGGCAGACCAGGAACCAAGAACTACTCAAGAGGTAGCCCTGAGAAGGATCTGAGGCCAGTCTTGAGCCTATCATCTATTAAGAGTAGTCACCTCTAATGGAGTTGTAAGCTACTAATCCTTGAGTATATCCAGTATATTTAGTTTTCGCTTGTTAAATTGAATAATTGTACTGTCTCTGATACATTATGGGGAATTATTGGGAAGATCTTTCCTACACTTGGAAAAGCAATGCATACGATTATAGCACTGTTCTTTCCCCTGAAACACTGAGCCTCTTAAAAGTCCGTTATAGTTCTTTTTACGACCTCCAGTCCACTTCAAGGAAGTTTCTATACAGTTCTACAGAATCTCTCCATTCTGAACATTACATCAGGTCTTGGGTTTTATTGAGAGCCAGTATTTCCTAGGAGTTCCAGACCTGGGAATATTAATGTATAAAGTCCACCACCTCTTCTTCTGGTGATATAACAACCATGGTTGTCCTGAAGTCCATATCAGAGAAGCTAAAGCTAAATAAAATAATGGATTATCTTCAGGTTATAAGTAAAAGGGCAATTTTTGTGTTTTCATGACCTTTTTGAACAGACTAGGATGTAGAAAATGGTCCTGAACTAATTGAAAAGCCATATGTAGATAGAAGTCATTTAGAGAAGAACTGTGAAAGTGTGGTTCACACATGGACAAGAAAATCTCAGTCCCCAAACTAGTGCCAAGGGAATAATGATTTAGAAAATCACCTACATTCTATTTGATGTTCATTCTCATGGAATTTTCTGCCTATACTGGATAATTAGTAAACTTAGAAGGGTAGAAAGCATATTCACCTACAGTTATACAGAATGAGCAACTGTAATCTATAAGGCATTGTTAAGACATAAGATGAGTAAGACAGGATTTCTTTGTTCAAGGAAGTTACAAGTCTAATTTCTGAGTAAGCCAAGTACACAAATAGATAAGGTAAAACATAAAATAATAGAGACTCTAAGAAAGATACAAATAGAAAGCTGGGAGTTCATAGAAGGAAAAGATGATATATGATAATCTGGTAAAGCTTTGAGAAAAGGTCAGGATTGAGAGAGACACCAAAGAATCAAAAGCATTTAATAAGGCATGAATGGGATGGAGAGGACATTACTGGTGAAAGACAAGGCATGGGCAGGTAAAGGGCTGAGAGAGTATCATACAAGTTAGAAGAAGAGTGGTCCAGCCCAGGAAGGGCTTAGAAAAAATACACAGCAGTAAGGGAAGACATGCCAAGGCATAGGAAGAGGCAGTCAATACATTTCAAGTTGGAATTTTTACTTCACTCAGGAGACACTCGAGGGGCATTGAACGTTTGCACTATGGGAATGTCTCGATCACTCAGTAATTAGTAGGAAGAGCTGTATTGAGACAAATAGAAAGAAAGATGAAAAGCAGGCAAATTACATGGCATATTTATTGCAACAGTTCTAGAAGAGGGTGATGAGATACTTAACAGGCAGGATAGGTGGTAAATAAGAAGGTGAGTGGTGGTAAATTTACCTCTTCCAGAGACAACTTGCTAGAGCATTTGCTACTAGACTAGTTAGAAAGTCTGGTACAGACATATCTTTGCAAATAAAAATGATGCAACCTGACAAGGCAATTTGTAGGCTAACACTTTGAGAGTAGAAAAGTAAACACTATTCTAGTAAAAAGATTGAGTGTGAGTATTAAACAACTATGATATTTCAGCCAGGAAATTTCCTAGTGAGAGAAAAATCTCCTGTATGCATCTGAGTCAAGAACATGATCTAAATTCAGTTCTAAAGATTTCCTAAAATCCTAAGACTTCAAATAATCTGAGTTAGAGTAGAGAATCTATGAATATTAATAGAATCTGATAGAAGTCAGATAGCCAAGATTTGATTTGGGAGAGCCATTTTTCCATAACAGAGTATAAGCAAGTGGAAAGAACAGAGACAATGGAATTGGATAAATCTAGGCTTGAATTCTGTTTCCAGAGGATGTGGGTAAGTTACCTCACTATCTTGCATCAGGATTTCTTCTTCTGTAAAATGGGGATAACACCACTTCCTTATGGGATTTTTTTTGAGTATTACTTTAAATATAAAAGTGAAGCCCTTTTCAAGGTCACTTCATAGTGAGGGGCTCAATAAATGGCAATTACAGAAAAAGAGGACACATACTTACAAAACAAGCAAATATCAGATAGAAATGAATAGGAAAAGATGAGAACAATCATTGTAAAGAGAGGAATATTGGCAAGAACTTTCCAATTGCAGCCACATTAAAAATAGCTGTAATTTAAAAAATAGTGAGAAGAGTGGCATTATTTACATTTTTTCAAATTGGCTTAATATAACTGGATTTTCATATCTGCTTCTGCATATGAAGAAAATTTAACCTCACATAGACAAGTAGTTGGAAAGGGAGGAGTATTTTAAGATGACTCTGGATATTCTTCTTTGATACTTTGCGAAAACTCCTTGTTTCTTAAAGGCTCATTGCAATCTGGAATCTGAAACCATATCAATGAACTTGTAATCTTCTGTTACATTAAAATCCACAGCCCTACCTTGCACTTTGAATGGATTGTTCACCAATATATGGTTTTGTAATATCAAGCATTGGTCATTTGGAAAATACTGGATCACTGAGTTACACACATCTTCCAAATGTTGACACATTTCATTATACAGTATCAATATCACCACCGGTCTCATCAGAAAAGTAACTATTGAGAAGGCTTCAAGCTCATAGTGGTGCATACAAGTTTTTCAAAATTTAATTTTACCATTTGCCACAAATACTGACAATTGTTGTCCTTGAAATAATTGGCTCACTTTGGTAATTTCTGAGGAAATTTCTGTCAAACATCCAAGTCTGAATTGTCTGTTCTTTCAAGCAAAATAGCATTCCAGAATTTAAAAAAAAGAATTTCAGCTTGAAACTCAAACACTAGCATGGGGGCTTTTCCTTGAGGCAACCATCGTCCTTTGGGGTGCAGCAGAAGTACCTAAGGCACAGCTCTCATTTCTTCTTGCAGAATAGGAAAAGATTTGCACTCAAACGTCGAGACTTATTAAGATAAATAATTATTCCTACTTCATCCAGGACATTCTTAGGAGAAACTGATGGTGTTTTGACTGCAAGTGAGTGGCAGTGAGGTGACAGTGACTACATGACAGTCTGAAGTCACTGCTTTGGTTAATGCAAAGTCACCAGCCATTTAACTCACCATTACTGTTTTACCATCAGCACAAATGTCAACAAATTGAAAAAGACATTCACGTGTTATTAAGAAAATAATTTCGACCTTCATGCCATCCGCCTCCCCCAGAGGTCCATGGACCACAATTTGAGAACTGCATCTAGAAGGAGTCGTCACAGATGAATGGACATGGGTCTTCAAAACACTAGAGCAGAGCCTGCACACGTGCCAACCGCCCCACCAAACACAGAGCTACAGTGGACTGTGACAGGAGTAAGAAGCAAACTTTTACTGTTTAAGCCACGCCATGTTGACGATGTTTACTGCAGCAGTAAGCCTCTCTGAATACAGAAATTGATACTTAGAAGTTGGGTGCTACCATGACAAAAACTAAAATATGGGGCATTAAGCTAATGCTATGTGTTTGGGTCACAGATGGCATGGAGACAGAACCATGAGGCTGGTGAACCCTATTCTGCCTTTTCAAATATTTCGTAAAACTACAACCAGTGATGACTTGGAAAGCAGGTACCTGTCCACAGGGTTTATGGCTCTAGGGGAAGTAACGAGAAAGAATCAACAAGACCACGCGTGTTGGATGCTATTGCTGTTTTCAGCCAAATATTACGAGAAAGAGATGAGCTTAAACAAGAATTGGCAGGTTTGTTGGCAGAAATGATAGGAAAAAGAAAACCCATAAATTTGAGGCCTTGAGGGAATGCTAAACACAACTCTTTCTAGGCTCCAAACAAACAGGAAATAAGACAAAAATATTTGTCTCTGAGAGTCAAAGGTCTACTAAGTCTTGGCCCTTATGGCAAGGATCACATTCAGGATATAGCCTCCCGAGCCATGTCTGATGGCCTCGATGTCACTACCATTAAGTAGAGAGAGACTGGGATCTACAGGAAAGAACTTTGGGTGTAGCAGAGTTGACTAGAGTTGACTAGAGCTGACATAGAGTTGAGTAGAATCAACTAGATCAAAAGCCTGCTAACTTTTCAAGGAAATTTTATGGCCAAAAAAACCAGGAGTCTGAAACTATGTGATATTTAAAATAACTCCCTGACCACAACAGTTGCATATGCCAGAAGCAAGCTATGAATATCAGGCAGCTTCCAAGGTAGTTATACCCCTAATGCTCACATCTGACCTGGCAAGGGAGGCTAATGGAAAAGGAAGAACTTCCCAAAGCCTGGAGCTGGGGCTCTTGGGCAAAAAATGGATGAGTATGTTCTTCTTAGAGAGAAGAAGTGGACTCTAATTAAGAACATCCCTCCCACCCCTTCCACAGTAGGAGTCTTCACATCCTGCCTAGTCATATTTCATAATTGTTATGGGCCAGTGTCTTCCATTCTTTCCCTAATCTAAAAGTGAGTTTCTATTACGTTTTTCTGATTATGCTCCATCACTGTATATTATTGTTATATATGAGGTTGTGGATTACTTTTCCTTTTAGTTCTTAGGCCGCTGGCCCACAGGAATAACATCCAGATCCCACGGATAAGACTGTCTTTCACCCAAGTATTGTCCCTATGCTTTACTTGGATCCAGTGACTAAATGGGATTTGGGGCTATCTTTTTGGAGGAGGAATAAGTATGTCCTACGTGTGGGAAGAAGAGTGCAATAGAAGTGTGATGTTCTGAAGAGTGGACTGTAACAGACACTGCTAGTGTTTACCAATTTCCATGTTGTCCCCTTCTTCCTGAGCAAAGTCAAAGTACAATTTCCATCCCCTTTGGCATGGCCCTGTGACTTATTTTTAGACAACAGAATGTGGGTGGAAGTGATTGTGCCAAATTCTGAGTACATAAATACTTCATTCTCTTTCCTCATATGTTGGCTGATGGAGAAAATTCCAAAGATCTAGAAGATGTAGATGCAAAAAATAGAAGGAGCCTGAATCCCTGAATAACTGCTTGTGTAGAATGCACTCTATTGATCTATACTGGACTTTGAAAAGAATGCAAAATAAACCTTTTATTACAATTAGCTGCTGAGATTTGGGGATTTGTTGTTGTTGTTATTTGTTGTTGTTGCTATAGACAGCTACCCTGACCATAAGGGCTGAGATGCTGAGTCCTGCAGACAAAATCATTTCCTCCACTTCTAGACTCAAACCCCACAAAATCTCAGAGTATTTCTGATTTTTGACTCTAACACACCCTTCAGCTCACAAAGACTTTTGTGTTATACTCTACCCTTGTTGCTAATGTGTTCTTCTTATAAATAACACCCCTAAGATAATTCTGACCTGTCTTTTGAACTGGAGATTCAATAATTACTGATTAGGAACCTACTATGTGCCAGACGTTGTAGTGGTGCTGGCGATACAATGATAAGCAAATCAGATGTGATCCCCCCTCATATAAATGACATGCTTGCTTTTGCTGACTTATTTGCGTTTAACTTATAGCCTCATGATTTGTGTTAGATGCTATCCTAGTCCTGCCTAGAGCTGAACTCTAATCTCTAGCTGTTATCACCCATATTCCAATGTAATTGGGACATCCATTCAACTATCACAGCTGTGAGTAAAGTGTATTAAAAAAAGAGGGCATTAAGATTGGAACCTGGCCACCAGACAATTACTGGTTGTGTTACTGATTAGAAATTGAATTTCTTTGTCATGTAGCTTGGGATAAATAGATGTTGGATTAAAAATGCAAATATAATATGGAAATTAAATTCTTCTCAAAGAACAATGAATAACCTTGACTTCCAACATTTAAATATCATCTGGTGACTTAAAGTTAGGCACATATTCTGACAGAATTTCTTCAAGAACACATGTTTCTCTCACTTTCCTGCAGTATATTCTGAACAAGGAAGTTTCACTGGGTGTGAAGAAATAGTTCACTGTGGGACAATTCTTCAGTTACTCTCATTGCCCCTACTCTGGCCCATCCCTCGCCATTTTGAATGTGTCCCTTTCACTTTGAAATACAGTCCATTTCATTTCCCTGAAGACCTGGTAAGGCTAACATTTTTGACAACATATCTGTAAGGTAGAACCCAAACTAACTTTGGTCATTCATTAGCAATGTGGAGTATTTTAAGTGAAATTTATTTACAATTGGTCTCTCTAGGCTTCTGATTATTATTTTCTCTCATTATAAAATCCATGAATGTATCAAGTCATCAAGCCTTCAGCTCTCTATATTATAATAATGATAACTTTAAATAAAAGATTGCTGAATTAATTGAGGAAGCAAACACACAGGACTTGAAGGCTTTGCTATGCTATTATATAGAGTATTTTTATTTCACTAAGCATTTGATTTTGAGGATACTATTATGGATTTATATATGGTATACTACTACTAAAGATTTTTATTTTAACAGTAATAATTGATCTGTTAATTATTTTAGATTGTAAGGACAAAAGTTAGGTTATTTTTGTTTTTATAATAACTACAAGGACTTGGATTTTACTAATAAAAATCCACTTTCTAGGTATCTAAAATTTACATTAAGTTTTATTTATTGCACTATGATTACAAACTTGAAGGCTATTTTAAATATATGCAATGTTTATCGAAAGCTTCTTAAATACAGATATTAAGAATTATACATTTTTTTGTATACCTTGAGCACTGCTCTCCTAGATGACACTTGAGAAATATTTATTGAATTCCTTTGATAATCACATTTAAATATTTTCTTGTCTTTTAAATTATAGTAAATTAATAGTTTTCATTAATAGGAATCTCCATAATACATAATCACTGATTAAATCTCATCCTCTGTGTTAGCCCAGGGCCAGTCTTCCTCAGCAAAAAAGAGGAGGATTAGCGATGGATGTTAGCTCAGGGCTAGTCTTCCTCACACAAAAAAACCATCATCCTTTGACCAGCCCCAAGGGAGCTAAAATTCTTGTCTTCTCTGTGGTGAGGGTGTGAAGGGGGTGGGGGGGTAAAGATGTTAGGAAATGATTGCTTCCTGGTCATTGGGGGTTTTCTCAATTCAGTGTGTGGTTCTAACAGCATTAATTTTCTTTACAATTATACTACTTTTACTAAAAGTAGTATACATTTTCATACAGTTGAATTTTTTGTACCCTCTCCCCGAAAATTTCTTGCTTCATTAACACATATATATGCATATATATAAAATTGCATGTATATTTATACTCTCATCTTGTTTCAAGAACTTGTTTAGCTTAAAATAAATCCACTTACAGTGGTTTAAATAAATAAAGGTTTGTTTTTCCTCATCTTAGAATTCTGAAAGTTCGAAGCTGTTGGCATTGATTTAATAGCTCAAAAAAGTCAGTTCTTTGTTCTGTTATTATTTTGGTCTTTTCTTCAAGATGGCTACTGCAGATTTCTTTCAATGTGATAAGAAGGAGGAAGGAACAGTATCAGCAGCCTCTGCCTCTTGTACTAGGAAAGCAAAACCACTTCAAGAACCCCCAGTGGTCTTCTGCTGATGTTTCACTGACCAGAACTATTGTTTCAAGGTCAACCCCAGCTGCAAGCGAGGCTGGTAAAATGAGAAATTATTTTTTTAGCCCCTATAGATGCAAGTGGCAAGGGAGAAGGGAACTAAGAGTGCTTGCCACGAAAGTGTTTATAAGTTCTTTATAAAAGGGATTGAATTGTTGATAAAGTCTAACAAATAATTTTAAAGCAGGAAGAGTAACTACATGGATCTATAGTCCAGGATATTGATATTTAATCCAAATATTGTATGACAAACATCTGGCTAAAGGTAAGGAAAAGTAGAAGAAAACTGCTCCAGGCTCTTGCAAAAACACAAATACAGAACACTTAAGCTAGTTTTTCCCACCGAGGGGATACATTGTGGAGACGTCTATATGTTACACTGAGACACAGTTCATATAACCCATGTCTGGCCTCCACATTTGTAGCAAATTGTTTTTAGTCATTCAAGTAATTAGAGTTGTCTGGTGTTATTAGGAATTCCACTCATTGCCACAGTAAGTAGATTAGTTGCATTTTACAAATGAGATAGATCACACAAGTTGTTAAATTTCTGTATCCCTCAAGTCACACAGAAGTTAATAGGAGAGCAAAGATAAGTAATCAGTGCCAAGAAAGGGAACATGAATGAAGACAATGAAAGTTGCCTATGGGTGATTTAAATTGCTCCTGTTCCTTCCCGTACACAAGAACACAGCCCAAATTGGTGTTTGGTCAGTGATATCAATGTGCCACAGAGGCCAGGACAAACGAGAGTTTTATCTGCCTACAGCACCGATAGGTAAAAATGAACACATTCTTTAGCTGATTTGCATTCAGTTTTAATGGCAGAAAAGACTACTACACTGTTATCACATACTCCAGGGCTGTATTCCAATTGTATTTAATGTTGCTTGAATTACGTTGACAATGGGATTGGGTTAGGAAATTGTTTGTTATAATGAACAGTTTATTATTATGCTTCTGGGTGTTTGTCTCAACAATAAACTTCTCTGAGAAGAGGACCTATGTCTGTTACACTCATTTTACCTGGTGTCCCCCCCAGCTGCCACAAGTGATTAACAGATGCTCTTGATAATGTAAGCAAGCCAATAAAATTTTCCAAAGAAGAGTTTGTTATATATATGATGTACCCATGGATATATCTTAATATGAAATGAAAAGTGAACCAGTTTGTCAAGAACAGGGCTATTAGATGTATGATTAGATGGAAGTTTCCAACTGCTAAAACTTTACGAATAATATCGTGTTCTGACAATCATACGTTAGATAAATATTCTTATATTTTTCTCATTCGTCCGTACTGTTTTCCAGGCTTTAATGAAAATCCATAATTGCTTTCTATTATCCCTTCCTCTGGGATATATATTTTTTCTGCCATCTATCCCATAAGTGTAACTTAACGACCCTCGGAAGACATCTTTCAAGAATAATTCCTCTTCTCTAGCTTCCTCTCATAAATCAATTATTACGGTTTTTGGGAATCCACCCTCTGAGAAGTTATCAAAATACTTACATTTGCCACATCTAGAAACTTGTTGCTTTGCTCAACATTTGGAAATACACGTTCACTTAAGCAGTAAATGTCTCAAATCAAAGGGGCCCACTATATGCGAGTCAACGTGCTAGGGCTGAGAATACAGCCATGAACAAGGCATCTCCCTGACCTCACCAATTGTACATATAAGCAAAAATGGCAGCAAACACAGCGCAGTGTGGTCAGCACCAACAAGGATGCACCGACTGTTCAGCGGCTACGTGTGAGAGACAACTCACGCAAACTGGGGTGAAAACTGAAGGATGAGTGAAAGTTCATCAAGTGAAGATGGTGAGGGAAGGTAAGAGGAATTAGCATATGGAAAGAAAGAGGAAGGAAGAGGAACTGGTATATGGAAAGGCCAAGAAATGAGAAAGAATATGACAAATTAGAGAATGTGAAATTGTTTAATGTAACTAGGGCCTACAGTGTGAAGAGATGAACCTTGGCTTTAGCATTTACTTGCTCTGTGGTTTGGGGCAAATTTACTTGACTTGGGTAAGTTATTTAAACCCATGAGCCTCAGTTTCCTTGTTTGTACAGTAGAGATAATGAGATCTTCAATATACAGCTGTTGTAAAAATGACTATACATGTGCATACATATATGTAATTTATAAAATTAAATTAAAAATATCAGAAATGCTTTAGATAAACTACATTACCTTGTTTAAAATACACAGACTAATTTAAGAAAACAGCTCCTCATACCAACTAAAATTCCTGACATGTTCCTTCACCATGACGGGTATTCCCTTAAGTCAAAAGGAAGTTTCTACATCAGTAACAAGAGTTTCAGAATCAATCTAATCTTCTCATTTAGAATATTTCATAATGGCTTATTTTCAAGCCAGGCTGTGGCCACTTTCTAATAATTAAACCCTGCATATCAGAGCAGATAGCTGAATGTCCAATAACCTAATTCTGAAACCTCACAAACCATTTACATGTATTTAAATATTTTCTAGGTATTAGAATATTAACTACAACAAAACAATACAGAAAATTATATAAAATATAATTGTTACTGATTGGTAGAAAGCATGAGTGATGATTTTTTAAATCTCAGATCAAATTTTGATTAGTCACTTTGTTAAATTCTTAAACATCTATAGTATAATATTTTATTGCAGAAATCGCTGGTTTGGTATGTTATTTAAATTGCAGTTTGCTAAAATACATTTATTTACTTTTAATGCAATATAATTGAATAACATTAGACCACAAAAGGAATTATTCAAAGACATCACTAAAATGTGGGTGATACTGAGAAGCAAAGGAAAAATCAAAAAGGAAAATACAGTCAATCCTCATTATTTGGAGATTCCAAATTATAATGTTGCTTTTTCACAAAAATTTATTTGTATCCCCCACACCAATACTGGTGGCACTTTTGTGGTCATCAACGGACACGTACACGCACAGTGTGGCAAAATATTTGAGTCGCTCGACAGGCACATTCCCACCTGAGGTTGAACAAGGTGATGCTCTGCCTTCTTGTTTCATCTCTCACTTCAAACAAGCGTCCTTTTTGTGGTCTTTCGTGTCACATTTTTGCATATTTGTACCTTTTGCCAGTGATTTTGCTCTTTGAAATGTCCTGCAAGAATAGTGCTGAAGTGCTGTCTAGTGTTCCTAAGCACGAGAAGGCTGCCACACACCTTATGGAAAAAATGTGCCAGATAAGCTTCACTCAAGCACGATTTCTAGTGTTCTTGGCCATGAGTTCCACGGTAATGAATTAATAACATATATTGAATAAGGTGCCTTTCAAAAGAACACGCATAAAACAAATAAAACCTTTGAGACCAGAGGACCTCAGGAGCCTAAACCTGTATTTCCCCTAGGAGCAACGGTTCAGTGGTCACTAATTCAGTGCTCACAGCAACTTTATAAGGACATAACCACCACGAATAACGAAAATCAGCTGTCTTGAAACATTTTACCTCATATAATTTAAAAATTACCACAAATCTAAAATAAAGTAAATACTGTGAAAGGCAAACAACCTAAAAAATATATATTTGCAGTACTTAGGACAGTAAAGGGTTAGTGTCAATAATATATGAAAAAAACAAATGGATAGAAAAAAATGTGAAAATAAAATATACTAAGACCCAAATGACTTCCATTTTGCTTTTGTTAAAATCATTGGTCACAAATTTCGAAAGTATTAATAAGCTTGAGGTAAAAAGCTGTTGACGTACATGTTTTGAGAATAAAAGCACCAGGTTATTCATGACCTTTTGTTGGAAAAATATTTAGAAAATATTGATGCACATATGCCATAACACTTTAATTAAAATTTATACCTATGCTGTATCTTTTCATCACAAAGTTGAATTTCTTGCCTAAGTGTACTGAATAAGAATAATGCTCTTTCCTATAAATAGTCAGATTTAATAAAAAATTCAAGAATTGTTGATGCATAATTGTGAGCCTGAAGATGTTTGTTATAGAAAACTATATTTGTTAAAATATTCTGTATAGAAGACTGTGTTTTTCCTTAGACTAGTCAAATATTTTTGCCTTGGAGGTTGAATATACTCACTAGTTTTGTAACAGTTCAACCATAATGTGTTATAATTAATTAAATCAGTGTATAAGAAATGTGTCCTCTTGTTAGATTAGGAACATTTGTTAAAGCATTATCTCTTAAAAAATTTCTATGTAAAAAATTAAACATGCCCCTAATCTAATTACATTAAAATACAAAAAAACTTGCTCATTCTTCCACAATGGCAAACAGTGCAATGAACAACAAAGAGGCAATTTACTAAGGCAGTTCAAAAGGCCAATAAGCACGTGAAAAAAAATCAGTATCACTAGTAATCACAGAAGTGGAAAATGACAATGAGTTACTAAATTCAGGCTTTCAGATTGAAAAGGATTTAAAAAGAAGGAAGGGGGGGCTGGCCCAGTGGCGTAGCGGTTAAGTTCACACACTCTGCTTCAGCAGCCTGGGATTCACAGGTTTGAATCCCGGGAGTGGACCAACACACCACTCATCAAGCCATGCTGTGGCAGGTATTCCACATACAAAAAATAGAGGAAGGTGGGCAGAGATGTTAGCTCAGGGCCAATCTTCCCCACCAAAAAAAAGGAAAGGAGGTAGGGAAGAAAGGAAGGAAGGAAGACAGACTGAGGGACATATGCCTAAACCCAACGACCAATCTTGTCATCACTGAAATTGGGGCCACTGGAAATCGTTTACTTCCTGACATGGTACACAGCATCCCTAATAAAGTATTCTTGCCAAAAAAAAAAAAAAAAAATTTTAACCTAAATCTCATCAGTCCTTTAGCTCTAACCACCAGTTTATAGAAAAATAAGTGGGGAAAAAAAGAACAGGTTAAACATCACCACAACGGACTAGTCAAATCTAGACCATGCAAAATTTCTAAGGAAAAAGGATCCTATTTCTTCAACATATAAATTGCAAGAAAAACAAAATCATTACAGAGTTCAACTTTTATCTGTTAGAGATACACACAAGCACTTATGGGTAAAGCAATATATTATCTGGATTTTCTTTGTCTTTTTCCTTGATTTATTTATTTTTATTGTGGTAACGTTACTTTATAACATTATATAAATTTCAGGTGTATATCATTATATTTCGATTTCTATATAGATTACATCATGTTCACCAGCCAAAGACTAATTACAATCCATTACCACACACATGTGCCTGGTCACCCCTTTGGGCCTCATCCCTCCCCGCTTCCCCTCTGGTAACCACCAATCCAACCTCTGTCTCTATGTGACTGTTTGTTGTTATTATTATCTTCTACTTATGAGTGAGATCATACGGTATTTGACTTTCTCGCTCTGGCTTATTTTGCTTAGCATAATACCCTCAAGGTCCATTCATGTTTTCACAAATGGCCAGATTTTCTTTAAAATATTATAGTGAACATAATAAATATCAGCATAGATGAAACAAGAATGGTACAATGATGATCACTGTTAAAGCTAGCTGCTGAGATACATTGGGGTTCATTTTAACATTTCTTTTCTACCTTTTTTGTATAGATGAAAAAATTGTGGAAAATAATTCTGAAGGTAGTTTGTAAAACCCTAGTTGCCCAAGTCCTCTAATTTCTAGGGATTATTCTTTACAAACAGTGGGCAAGAATATCCAGTGTTGACTGTAGCATCATATAAGAAGAGAAAATGAACAACCTGAATATCCAAAAATGGAGTATTGATTAAATAAAATACATACATATCACCCATTAGAAATCAAAACTTACAAGAACAATTATTCACATTGACTAAAAAGAGGGCTTTGAAGTGAAGTAGACAGGGTCAATCACATCCATGCCACCCACCAGCTGGGCACCATTGTACATGTTACTTAATCCATCTAAACCTCAACTGCTTCGTTCACAAAATGGAAATTATAATAGTACTCACGCCAATGAGAGAGTTTTAGGGTTAAGTGTTATCAGTGTTTATTTCTGGGTGGTGGGATCACGGTTGATTTTTCCTTTCTTCCTTACAGTTTTAGTTTTTTCTGCTATCTCTCTGTCTCTGTCTCTGACTCTCTTTCTGTATGAATATGTAAAAAATTAAGATAGACATAAATTTATCTAACCTTTTGATTTCATACAGTAAACGTTTTTCTTCAGTTAAGATTGGAATAAAAATTAACACACAGAATCATTTTCTACTATTGTTCTAATTAATCACCTTTATGAGTATGTTGAAGTGGGTTAGATTTACATAACTGGAGGATAAAACATCATACTATCTGGCTGAACGTGCAGAACAAAAGCAACATACTAAGAATTTTAATAAAGCGAGGTTAGCCCAAGCTCAGATGGTGAAGTCCAGTCTCCCTTCGTGCTCCTCTCTGTCTTTACAGACTAGCTCTTTCCCATCACAACTAAAAAGCCTAATGTTTTCACGCTGCCTCTGCTAATCATCAAGTATCCCATATTCTGGAAATTTTTCCTAGGAAGAAAGACAAATTTTACTTATGTTGTACTAAACTATATGAACATGTTTTCTGTTAAATTTTATCATTTTATCATTTTCTGCTATCTGAAGTTACAGATATACATAGCAACTTAGAGAAAATCCCAGTTCTTATTTTAAAGGTATTTAGGTAAAATATTTGGTAGGATATACGATCTCTGAGGGCGGGGTTCTTACATGTCTTGTTCACTTCTGTATCTCCATCACCCAGCAAAATGTCCAATATATTGAAAGCACTTAACAAACACTTATTGAATTTGTTGAAGAAGCTGAAAAGAAACTAAGGCACTGAAAATGGCAAGGTGGCTGGTTTGCGATAATTTTAAAAATAATTTTATTGAGGTCATACTGGCTTATAACACTGTCTAAATTTCAGATGTATATTATATTTCAGTCTCTGTGTAGACTGTATCATATTCACCACCAATAGTTTAGTTTTTATCCATCACCATACACATGTGCCCCTCTACCCCTTTCTCCCTCCCCCAACCTCCTTCCCCTTTGGTAACCACCGATCTGTTCTCCTTATCTATGTGTTTGTTTGTTTATCTTCCACATATGAGTGAAGTCATATGGTATTTGTCTTTCTCTGTCTGACTTATTTTGCTTAGCCTAATACCCTCAAGGTCCATCCATGTTGTCACAAATGGCAGGATTTTGTCTTTCTTATGGCTGAGTAGTATTCCATTTTATATATATATACCACATTCCCTTTACCCAGTCACCCAGTGATGGGCACAGGTTGCTTCTACGTCTTGACTATTGTGAATAATGCTGCAATGAACTTAGTGCGTATATCTTTCTGAAATATGGATTTCATGTTCTTTGGATGAATACCCAGCAGTGGAAGAGCTGGATCATATGGTATTTCTATTTTTAAAATTTTGAGGAATCTCTATACTGTTTTCCCCAGTGGCTGTACCCGTGATATTTTTTTATGAAGTTATTTTAAGGTGTTGTGGGACTCTGCCTGGAAGAGCAGGACTCAACCTGAGTGCCTGGCAGCACCTTCACATCACATGTCCACCTCCAGCCAGCCAAAGGGTAAGCGCAGCTGAGTGTCAAATGAGATCATAGACGGTATAAGTGACAGGCCACAGTTTTGGGGGGTGAGGGACAGGCTACCAGCCTCATGGAGCCTTAGAATGTGAGGAAGAGGGCTGCGGCAGAGGTGATGGCCAAAGAAAGGTGCCTTAAAAAGTCCTTCGGGTTAGTCTTGAAGACATAAAGAAATGAAAGAGAAAAGGAATAAAAATTTGACAAAGATTTGCATATGGCAAGTCATATGAGCTGTGCCATACCAAAAAATCACCCACGTTTCTATGCTGTTGAAAAATTACCTGGACTACAATAGAATGTTAGTTTTAGATTTGAAAAAACCAAAGTGAGTGAAGCCCAAGAGAAAAGAATGTTACTACCTTGAATGTCAGCTACTTGTTTTGAACGAAAAATGTATTTCAGAACAAAGAGAGAAACCTTTTCAAAACTAGTATGTGTATCCCTTTGGAATGGGCTTCAAGAGTAATGATGATTCCAAGGACTTCTTCGTGAAGGGTTTACCTCAAGTTCCTCTTCAGAAAGTTGACCGTCCAGAACAAGGAGAATCATTACAAACAGAAGAGCAATATCTGATATTCCTCAAGACAGACATTTGATTTTGAATATTCTAGTTCAGTTGAACATAATCTACTGACAACATAGAACTCTATCTGTCCATCCATTACAGTTTAGGGAAAAGTTTTAATGATCTTGGTAAATTTGATACCTTAGACAACTTTGAAACAAGTCATCTGTCAGGGAAATCTTTTGAATTGGAAAGAATTCAATTTGCAGACCCGCTAGTAAATATACACATACTGAAAATGTAGAAAAAAATGTTTGTCAATGGAACAAGGACAAAATTAACTTATTACCAAGGCTGATTCCCCTAGAAAGAATTACTAACACAGAAGAAGTCATTTGCAAACCTAAATTTGAACAAACTAAAACTAAGCTTAGAGATTCAAAAGGAAGAAAAAGAAAAGAGAAAGGAAAAGCTAACAGAAGGAGAAAATCAAAATGCATATCAAGATACAGAGGGAGAAAAAAGAAAATTAAAAAAAATTATTTCTAAAAAATATTTGGATGACTGTCAGTTCCAGTAATGCTTACAATTTTAATTTGGTGTTACGGTACTCACTTCTGACAAAAGAAAATGAGAAATGATTCTAAAAGAGAAAAAGTAACGATAAGTCTGAAACAACCACTAGTGAATTAAGTCCAGGAAACGATTATGATGGCTTTTATTTGCCTTCTAAAAGATTTGCTAGCTCATTCCAAATCTCATGAATAAATGAGACAGGAGCCCAATCACCAGGCCTCCATGTAAAAGAGCACTAAACATACCAATAAAAAAATACCAATAAAAAATAGACTGAGGATTTCAAACCAACACAAACTCTTATCGGTGCCCTTCAGCACCTCATCTCATTCTGAAGGGTATCACCAATGTATATTTGTTTCCTTTAGTGAAAATCAGAAAATTAAATCTTCTTCCAGAAAAGAATAACAAAAGCCCACCAATGACTTTGCCTAAGAGTACACGTCAGCGTGAACTGTAAGGTCCTAACTCACTTTCAAACTAAAAATTTCAAAGGAGAAATTTTTAGATTCATGCTTCTTGAAATCTCTATTTTCCAACAATAAAAAGAAAACACAACTCTTAAAAATATGAATCAGATACAATGATGTTTTTATTGTATGGAAGCTGTTGAAATTTATCCTACACCTCTCCCCTTCCTTTGCTCAAAGAGAGAACCCGTAAGATCATACTTAAGTGGATCAAACTGCCGTGAACTCTGTAGATCATAAACACTTCTTCAAAACTGTACTGAAAAGATGATGTTTTATCTCAAGCCTTTAATAAATTTAGGCTAATTTTTTTCTCTTGAATATAAATAGCTGGACTTGAGAACTATAATAGTATAGATTTCTTATACTGCCTAAAACTTTAATTATAGTCACAATGTATATTATACTTACTGTTTTGGAAATCAATAAGATGTTTTAATTATGTTTTGACATCTTCATTTTTTCTTAAGTAAGAGATATGAGAGTGAATGATTTTTGAAGGTAGATGGAGGAGCTTTTGAAACTCCTTACTACAATATTTGAGTAAAGTAACTCCTTGACATTCAAAGTGGGCTCCACCCTAAGTTGCTTGTGAATCGCTTATACCACTGTTGTATTTAATTTCTCAAATAAAATGTGTTGAGATCACGATTAGAGAATCAATGGTTTCTTAGGCTCAGGGACTAGGTACATGACTAGCTCTGAACTAGCTCTAAATATATATTGTTTAAAGTGATGCCTCAGCAAAATCACAAATTAGTATGCTGTGGACTTTCAGGATAGCTCTTATTGAGTCAAAAATCTCAAATGTTAGATGTGTGAATGCCAAGGACATTTTGTATCTTGCTTTATAGGAAATTTTTCATCAATCCATGAGAGGGAATTAGTTCAGCTCAGAAAGTTGGAGACCTATACATGCATGCATATGTATACTATATATTTTAAAAATTTTAAAGCAACTGGAGTTTGTACCTTTGAAAATAAAATTCTTCATAAGATAAACAAGTAGCCTTGATTTAAAATTTAATTTTTAGAGAATATTACTCTAGCTCTTTGGCCTAGCATTGGGATCCTCCCCCACATTTGGCACACTTACTTTTCCAGCCGTAACTTTCATTGGGCCCTATATTCTAGTCAAAGTGGATTTTCATTCTAAATAAATAATAAAAACTCATGCCCTCCTATTTGTATGTGTATTTTTTTCATGCCATATCTTTACCTCATCTTGGAGTTCTGAAATACTTTCCATCTTTCAGGACCCACATCAAATATTCCCTTTTCCAGGGAGTATCCTTGAGTACCTGGGCCAGTAGTCGTCTCTATCGAATCAGAACTACAGTTATACAGCACCTATCCATGTACCTCAACTGTGGTTATCAGTACACACACAGCATGTCCCTAATGGACCTAACTAGTTCTCAAGAAGACATTTTATCTTATTAATTTTGGCATCCTCTATAGCACGTAGTCAAGCACCTTGCACGAAGCAAGTTGTCAATAGCTTTGTTAAATGCATTCCATATATTTAATAGACTAGTCCAGTTCTTTTGAGATAACCATCTCACTAGGCGAGAAGACACCTGCCCAGCCAGCCGATCACTCTGACATCCAACGGGGTGCCATGCGTCAAAACCAGACTGCTCTCACACACTTAATGATTGATTTTTAACGTCTTAATATTTTGTTACATAAACATGATATGTCTTTTCTACGTTATTTGTGTAACACTATTAGTAGTAAATAGTTTAACTCTTTTACAGAGTAGACATTTTTTAATTTGTGTTATCTTATCTCTCAAATTCTAAAGTGGCAGGAAGTTTCTTATAGCCACCCTAATACATGCTACCACCTATCTCCTAATGCCAGTAAACGTAGGAGATTGTGATAAAAATGTTGGTACGTTCAGAACTACCTATAAAATAATCATAGCGAAACCCAGAAAACAATAAAAGTGAGGCCAAAGACATCACAGTCCTTCACCAAAACCTAATCTATCATGCATGTTATTCTCTTGCGATCCTGTTCTCTGCTAGAGCTAAACCAATAAACCAAATCAGTAAATCAAGTTACAGTATTAATGGCTTCAGCTTTTCTAGTTCCACATAGCATTTGAATCTTAACAGAGAACTTCTATAACTCTTCTGCCTCTCACCAATAGAGAGGATTATGTGGGGATTTTACAAGTTGTAAATTATTTTAAAGGGTCAATGCAAAGCATCGCATTTTATTTAAACTGAAAAATGATTTTGTTTTGAAGACCAAAAATAAAATTGTGGTATTTAGTTCTGTGGACTAGAATCAAATCTAGAATGACTTGGACAAACAAAATAAAATCAGTAAACTGTATAATTTTTGAAAGTTTTGGAGTTTTAGATCTTGAATTTGAAAATAGCATGTAAATTTGTAAAGCCCCAGAAAGAACAACATAGAACATAATCTGCCTTCTAAAGAAGTCCCAGACATACAATTTGTTTCCCCAGATCCAAAGTAAAAGGAAAAATATCTTAAAATATTCAAGAGCTTGATAAGGCAAAAAAGCAATTTATAAAGCTGATATGAATTGAAATTTTTTACACTGTTCATATGTTTGAAAAATGATTCATTTATTTTCTAATCAAATTTTTGGGAATGAAATCAAACGACTAAGGATACAGAAAAAAAAAACCACAAGCAAAGTCATTACAAATGAGAGTGATTACTCTGCTTCCTAATGTGTCATCTACATTCTGAGATTGCAAAGAATATGCAATAGACATAAATTTAAAAAACAAATCAGAAATGTGAAGATTATTAAAGAGATATTACCTGAGTACAAAAGGATTTTAGAGCTATATGAGACCAAACATCTAGCCCCTTGGATCTAAAAAGTAATAATTGAAACAAAATTTCTATTTTTTGCTTAAAACCTTCTGTTTCCATTAACCTTTTAGATTAAGATATTAGTCAAACAGGAGTTATAATGTGTAGAAAATATCTGGTAAAATGGTATTTCAGTATGAAACATAATTAATATGAATTACAGTAAATGTAGGAGTTACATTTTTATGTAATGAAAAGTTATAAAATATAATTACTATAATATATCAAATTATTTTCAACGTACTTAAGCTCTTTTCCTAACAAGCAAGGGAGCTCTTCCATTTATCACATCCATCATCAGCATTACCAAATTTCACCAGGATCATATAACTAACAAAATTTATTGATGGTATTCGGAATCATCTGAATTCTACTCTCTAAGCTACATACCTGTAGTAGACTGAATAGGGGCCTCAAAAAGATAGGTCCAAGTACTAAACTCTGATACCTGTGATTATGATCTTATTTGGAAATAGGGACTTTGGATCTTGAGATGATATCGTGCAAATTTAGGGTGGGCTCTGCATCCGATCATGAGAGTCAGAAAAAGAGAAGCAGGTCAGAAAAAGAGAAAAGGGCCACAAGGAGAAAGCTATGTGAAGACAGAGTTAGATATTGGAGTGGTACATGTGTAAACCAAAAATTGCCAAAGGTTCCCTGAGCCTAAGCTACCACAATCAAGAAGAGAGGCACAGAGCAGACTGATTGTCTCTCGGAGCCTCCAGAAGGAACCACCCCTGCTAACACCCTAATTTCAGACTTCTGGTCTCCAGAACCATGAGAGAAAAAAGTTTCTGTTGCTTTAAGTCACCTAGTTTGTGGTAATTTGTTACAGTAGCCCTAGGAAACTAATAAGATACCATAGAACAAGGGTGTAAAAATGATAATGAATATCAATAATTTTTAAATTAATTTTAACTTGTTTTACCAAAATCCATCTTATTTAAATTTTTTCAATTTACGGCTTTGTAAAATTCAGATATATAATGAAATATGTATCATAACATCTAGCTATATAGCACTTGTAAGAATCATTGGTCTATTTCAAAAAACATTTATTCTCTTGCAGCTTACTTTGTGTACAATATTCTAATTATTAAGCACTACAGTCAATCTTGCACTGTTGATTAGGAATATTGCTTTTGTCATTATTACCATCAATTAATTAGGAAAATGTAAAAAATAATTGAAGGTATGTAATAGAGTGAGTCCATCTGGAGCTGACAAAAAGATGCTTTCAAAATTCTAATTGAACAAGGAGACAGAAGATCTGGGTTCTGTTTCTTGCTCTGGCATTTTAAAGTCATACGAACAAGAGATTAACAAAATCTCAGTCTCGTTATTTTTAAAGTAAAACTGACAAAATTTTCCCATCTAACTCCTTAAGATTCTCTTTGAAATAAAATGAAATGTATATGAAAATGTTTTATACATTATTGGAGTTATGTACTGCAAAGTTTTCTTATTTAAGTAATGTCGATCATAAAACTGCAAAGAAAATATATGTGTGAACCAGTGGCTGTATCTTTACAAAATTGAGTCCAGTTGTCAAAAGCAGGGGCTTCTTCTAAAGGTGCAAAACTAATACTTTGGACTAACAAATTTTAAATTTGAAAATTATTTGGGCCTCAAAAGACATGTATATTCATTTTATTCTTGTTAATAAATGAAAAAGAAGACAGTATAAAAGAAGTTGGTAACATAACCTAATATCTTTATTTTCACTTGTTGATCTGGCAAAAGTTTTGTATATTGATACTTGCTTTAAAAATATTTATCATTAAAAATTTTAAGATTACATTGTCATGTTAAAAATGACTACACGGGCAGAGGAAAAGGTGCTAACCTAAGTAACTTCGTACATGAAAGGAGTCTATAACACTAAAAGCAAAAGTATTGCACATAAGTACTGTCCTCTAGTTGATAAAGATGTTTCTCTCAAGGAAATGATTTAACAATTCTGAAACCACTATACATGTATAGTGGGATTGAACAGTTAAGTAAATGGATGGCAGATGGTGGAAACTCACCACTGGAATGGGAGGTTATGAGAAACAAGAGGAGGGGAGAATGATCCATGAGGTAATGGATTAGAGTTGGAGACAGTATGAACTCATGTTTAGCTTAATATAGATACAGATGGTTACACGTAAAAATATTTCTGGATATGTGTATATATATACATGTTAGTATATACACATATATTTTCTAGCTCTGTCAGCTGAGAGGGCCTAGAAACAATGACACCCCAGTAGCAATAACACACCTAGTGCTCCGATTTTGGTTTCTAATACCACTCTTTAATAAAAGGTACCAGAGATCCTAAGAGAAATGGCCCATTCTAGAACCGGGACAGGAAATACACAAGATGAACCTGGGGCAAATTGTAGAGCCACAAAGTGAGGAAGCAATAAAAATCATGGGTGTGTGTCAAAGGGACACAGGAGTCAAGGAAAAGAGTACCAAATGGGTAAAGGTGGGACAATTTGAGCAATAAAATAAAGTTGTATTAGATTATAACCCAGAGTATAAAATAAACATCCATGAGTCTGTACTAACACTTTATCACTGTGTTCTTCCTCCCCAAGTCCTCTAGCCCTAGTGTAATCATGAGAAAAACATAACACAAATCTCAACAGAGGGACATTCTAAAAGATATCTGATCAGTATGCCTCAGAATTGTCAAGGTTATCAAAAACAAGGAAAACCTGAAAAAGTGTCACAGCAGGAGGAGCCTAAAGTGACCGAATGCAATGTGGGATCCTGGATGATCTCCTGGAACAGAAAAGGATACTGGGTAAAAACTAAGGAAATATGAAGAAAGTATGGACCTTAGTTAAAAACAATGTATCGATATTGGTTAACTAACGGTGACAGATGTACCATACTAATGAAAGATGATGAAGGAGAAAGTGGGCATGAGGGTATACAGGAACTCTCTGTAATATGTTTGCAATTTTTCTATAAATCTAAATATTTACTTTCAAAAAAATTTTTTTAATGATTATATTCATGGAATTCTAGAGAGAAAAGTAGACTTATTCCCCATTCCAATGACCTCACCTTATACGTAAAACTGAGATACATACTTGCTCATGATCAGAAAAGTTATTAAATGAACTAAACTGAGATTTGTACTTAGTTCAATGTATTGTCCTCTATACTACAAAATCAATTTATTACTGAAGACAAATATAAAATTCATAGGTTTAGTTTTCTGTTACTTGCTGATGATCCCATTTCAGTAGACCCTGTACATAATTCAATAACACTTTGCCTGTGTGGCATAATTTCAATGGAGCTCATAGTAATTTGCTATTAGTATACTTAACTGGAAAATACTAAGTCGCAGAGAACATCATATAGTACATTTTACTTTTTTAACTAGCAGAATATATTGAATATGAGCTTTTCTAAACATTGTGTATGTGCTTTTCTATAATACAGTGATTCCCCAAGGGGAGTTTAGGTGTGTAGTTTTGCTTGCCTTACAGTTCTAAAGTTTGCTCTTCCAACACTTTGTGGAGATCATCGGTCTCATCCTCCATGACTGTATTTCTAGTTTTTACTTTGTCATATACTTTGCTAGCAATTAGCAGCCAGGTCTCTCCTTCAATCCCGTTACTTCTGGGAAGTCTGCTATGTTGCATTCAAGAGAGCACCAGAAACAGAGTTAGAAGTCTTGGGTTGTGCTACTTTTTAGAAACGTTATTTGAAGCAAATCTGTAACCTTTCCGAGCTTCTAAGGATAGTATAAACATATAATGAGGTACATGCTAAAGTCTATCTATATTTATTTTATTGTTTTCTAAAGAAAATGAAAATATGTAACTAAGCTTATAAAAAGATTACTGAAGCAAAAAGTTACAGTGGAAATGAATAGTACAGATAGACAATAAACATTTATTGAAAATTAGCCCTTATTTAGAGCTTATAAGATGTCCAGCACTATACTGAAGTGCTTTATATCCATTATTCTATTAAATCCCTATGTAGTAGATTTATTACCATCTCCACTGACAGTAAGGAAATTGAGCCCTAGAGAGGTTAAATGAATTGCCCACATGAGATTTAGTGCTGGAATTTGTGGGGCATTATTTTTTCAACTGGAGTGGTTTGTTCATTTTATTTATTTATTTTTTTGCTAAACTTTAATTTTTCTGGTATGTCTGGATAATCAACAGCAAAAAAAAATGAACCAAAGCTCATAGAATCACCACAAAGAAGGTGCTGTTTCTTCTTCATTAAAAGTCAGTTGTATCATTTCGAATGCATTTGTCTGGAAGTAACAGAAAACCTGGCTTATATCAGCTTAAGCAATAAAGAATATTGTTTTAACTTGACATACAAGGTAAAATCTAGAGGTAGGGTGGCTCTAGACTTAACCTGACCAGTGTCTCAGCAGCGTTAACAAGGAACTGGGAGCTTCCGTCTCCCTGTTCTGCCAACTCCTGGATCAGATTCATTCTCAGACTGCCTCATTTTGTGGTCAGATATGGACGCATGCATTTCAGGTATAATATAGAAATAAGAAAACATGCATAGGAATAAAGGAGCAGCTTATTTCCTGTGTGTCTTCTTAGGAATGGAGAAACTTTTTGCAGACCTCCTTTCATATCTCATTGGTCAGAACTGAGTCTAAACAAATCACTGGCAAAGATATCGGAATGGCCGTGGTTGGGCTAGACCAATCATGATTTACTCTGGAGCTGGAAATAGAGACAGCCCTCCCTGAGACTTGTGGGGGAGGGCAGATATCCACATAAAATCAGGGCTCTTCCAGGAAGGAAGAAAAAGGGACTGGATGTCCAGTAGATAACTGGTCATGTCTGCTGCCAACCCACAATCAAGTGAACGGACGAGTGAGGCTGAAACCCCAGGCTCCAACTCCCATCACTCTTCATTTGTGGTATGTTGCTTCTAGTTTATCAGATGTGGCTTCCTGATAAATGAAATATTTAAAGGTTACATAATCAAAGGTCCTATAGTTTTATTGTAACGAATTTAAAAAAAAACCTGACAAATAACTTACAACATGGCTTAGGATGGAACGACCAGAATTCATCCTATATTGTCTAGTCTCCTGTTAGAATTTACGTAAATTATTTCATGAGAAGAAAGGTCCCAAGCAATGCAGTAAAGTTCCCAGTGAAAATTTAGCCTGTAAATATGCTCACAGATTAAAGGAGCACTGTAACACTATAAATGGTCAAGAAAGCTGCCAGTCTGCTCCCTCATGTATGCACAAGGATTCTCGGTGCATGTAGCAAGATGAAAAGAACATGTACACCAACACGAAATTGGTGTGAGCCTGACCTGCACTCCATTATAAGTGTGTTATCCTAGACCTATTACTTACCCCCTCTTGTTCCTTGATTCTTCATTTGTAAAACTGCGATAATTTCTACCTGACCCTTGTGAGGTACACAGTAGCTAAATGTAGGAAATGAGCAATACATACTGGGTTTTTTTATACTTTCTCTATAGGGACTCTTCCCAGAGCCTCTGGCACATTTCAGGCAATAATTAGACTTCATTTGCCATGCCAGGTCAGGTAAGAAAATTGTGTGAACAATGTATATGAAATCCATGGTTACCCTGAAATGGTCGGAAGCACATGGATACAAAAGAAAGAAAGTAAGAGCCTCAAATGGGATCTAACTTAATAATGTTCAGTAGAAATACTTGAAATGTGAAATCTGTAGACTGTTGGATCATTGACTTTGCTAATGGCATCCTTGACTTGACTAATTGCATCCAATATCTCTTTGTACGTTTTGGCTGGAAATACCTTGATATGTGTGATGGTTAATTTTGTGTGAACTTGGCTGGGCTACAGTGCCCAGATATTTGGTCCAATGTTATTCTGGATGTTTCTGTGAAGGTGTTTTTGGATGAGATTATCATTTAAATCAGTAGACTCTGAGTAAAGCAGATTGCCCTTCATAATGTGGGTGGATCTCATCCAATCAGTTGAAGGCCTTACTCGAAAAAGACTCACCTCCCCTGCAAGCAAGAAGGAATTCTGCCAGAAAATGCCTTTGGACTCAAACTGCAACTCCTTCCTGAGTCTCCAGCCTGCTGGCCTACCCCATGAGAGTTTGGACTCACCAAACTTCCATAACTATGTGAGCCAATTCCTTAAAATAGATCTCTCTCTCTCTCTATCTATATCCACATCTACATATACATCTGTCTATATCTATGTCTATGTCTATGACTATATCTACATCTACTTCCTGTTGGTTCTATTTCTGTGGAGAACCTTAACTAATGCAGATGTATCCTGGGCCTGCCTTGCACATTTCATGATGCTGTGGAAAGGGACATATAATGGGAGCAGAGGACTTGATCTGAGTTGGAGCTCTGCAATGTCCTAATTCTTGGTAAGTTTCCTTGACTGCTTCTTAGCTAGTTGCTTTACTCCTTGGGGCTTCTATTTTCTACATTTAGTACGTGGTGGTAATCACATTACCTTACAAGATAGTTATGAATATCAACGTCTATGAAAGGCATTTTCTAATTACAAAATATAACACTGGTCATCTCAATTATTCTTACTCTACTAAGCATCATTATTTATATTGCTTGCTAGAAAAAGATCTATGTTTGAAGGAGACAGGGTACTTCTCCCTAGAGAAGCATAGCCTATGCCTCAAAAATCTAAACTTGGACTTTGGAAAATTCTTACGAGAAAAATTCTAATACAAGGAAATAATATCTCATATCTTCTGAGAATAACCCTGTGCCTGCCCTCATGTCAACCATACACCAATTTACTGTTCAAGAAGGCCTTTGCAGATTATCAGCCCAGAACTGTACTACTATGTTTGCCTAAGATATTGCCATCACTACATATTTTAATTTATTTAAACCAGATCAAAACATACTCTCTGATATTTTACCAAAGGCCAAATTCCTGGAAGTTTAGTTTCAGGATCGCAGGTAAATGAAGCTTAGTAACCTGACACTCTATAGCAACAGAGCAGGAGATGCTCACACTTCATTAAAAAGCTATAATTTAGTTAACTGTGACTAAATGCATCTTTCCAGGTATGCATTAGGAGATGGGGCAACACATTCAGATTTAAATCTATTC
Source organism: Tapirus indicus (assembly GCA_031878705.1). Lineage (NCBI taxonomy): Eukaryota > Metazoa > Chordata > Mammalia > Perissodactyla > Tapiridae > Tapirus > Tapirus indicus. The sequence goes on along the minus strand of CM062922.1, from coordinate 7,825,452 downwards.
AAGTGATACATTAACAGAATTTTGCTCCTTAAATCAATTTACCTCACACATAAAAATTCCATTTGGTAGTTGGGAACAGTCCCTCACAGAACATTCTCTAGTGATTTTTTTTCTTTTCTGTGAAGGCTTCCTTGCTTTCTCTTTCCTTATTTTCTATGGCTATGATTTAAATGAGCTGAGTCACAAAAGCATTTGCAAAGGTGAGAATTACAGAGAAAGTGCTCATATTGCTGCATATTATAATGTGATATTGTTTTATTTAATACTCTAGTAGTCTATGTTGAAATTAAAGGCAAATGGATATCATCCAAAATAGGTGAGTCTGTCTAGCAGCCTGCCCCTCAGATGTCTCTTCTTAGCATCTTCTCCACACTCACTCTAAAAAACGACCACATTGAGGTTTCCAGTCAATAACCTCTTCTCAGTCAACACTAATTTGCTGAGCATTTATTACGGGTCAGGCATTTTCCTAGGTGCTGGAGACAGTGTGCTTGCCGCTGAGATTCAAATTCAACCTGGAAGATTCATTACTTAAATTATAGCTAGTGGGACTGTCTCATCTAGTGGGAATTTTTATTTATAGTGTATGGTGGAGGGGAAAGGCTAGAGGAGGTAGGAAAGACAGTAAGTTTTCCTTCCTTCTAAAGACTCAGAAAACCCAAACTCTTTAAATGATAACAGATTCCGATAGTTTAGAAAATCCAATGTACTCTTTATAGTCTCCGGACCGTTGTACAAGATTTTTTTTTTTAAATCTATGACCGTCTTTCTCTCCAGCTTCCTCCTCTTCTCTTCCTGAGATGTAAATGTCACTTCCACCCAGAAGTTCTCCTGTCTTTTTGAGTCTTGTTAGATGACCACGTTCCTCTCTCACATCATCATGTACTTTCCTCTGTCATAGAATTGTAACGCTTGCCTTGGTTTCCTTTTGTCTTTCCCAAAAACCTGTTAACATTCTGACAGCAGGGAGCATGTATCTCTTGACTGACATTTATCTTTAGGGCACACAGTAGGCACTCAGTATATATTTGTCAAATAAATAAATGAGTGGATCAGTTGAGTCACAATCAGTACAGAAATTACAGATCCTTTTCTAAATCTGACCTTCATGTCTCTACTCCATTCATTCTTTCATTCAACAATTATGTATTAAGCTTCTACGTCTGTATATCAAAGTCAGAATTAAATACTCAACATGTTCTGCTTAAGAAAGCATATCTGGATGTGAATTAATTAACTAGGTCATCAATTATTGATATTGAAATAATTATTTGTAATATACCATATACATTACTTATTTCTTTATAATCATCACATTTCACCTATTTCCCTCAAAATAGGTAAAAGGAAATGTTTAAAAGTAAGCTTAATTCCAAGTGAGAATGTAAGTGGCCCAGCTTTTAGCTAAACCTATTGACAAATTTCCCACAGATCCAAATGATTGACTTCCGGTTCACTTGAGATGAAAGAGCTGTCCCAATTAAAGCTGAAAATGTATTTGTAAGCATCATTTAGTTATAAAACAGGTTATCTTTCTGAGATACTTCAATAGATACTCTTGTTTCCATCCATTGGTTTATCTCCAGAATTCAAAGCTTCTTGTTACGTGCCAGTTTGTTAGTGCCTCGATTAAGCTCTGTGAAGTATTAAGTACTGTTAGATTCTATGCAGGGATCCAGCCAGGCACAGGGTACATTCCATGAGACAGCCATTGCACAGTGATTGACAGTAGGGGCTCTAGAATCAAATGGCTAGGGTTTTTGTTCTGGTTTCACCATTTAATATGCTGTGTGGTCTTGAGCAAGTTACTTAATCTCTCTGGGTTTTAAATTTTTTATCCAAAACAATACCAACATTAGTGTTGCTGTTAAGAGAAAAGGAGGTAATTCTAGTAAAGTAGTTAAAATAATGTTTGGCAGAAATTAAGTACTCTTATTAGGAAGAAGGATTTGCTTTAGAAGAGAAAACAAAGTCTTTGTTTTAAAGAACCTGGCCAGTTCTTCTACAGATGTAGACCCACAGGTATCATTGTCCATTTGTGTGTGACTGAGAATAACTATGTAGGAGAGTCAAGTAAGAGGTAATAAATCCTCACATCAATCACACAATCCTCTACATGAGACAGTTTAATAGCCTAGGAGTAGACAATCACTTACTGAATATATTATTAAATATAGATTTTTAAAAATAAAAATATGCACTTTATTATAAAAGCTGAGAAGTTAAAGAAAATTTACTGGATTCTTAAATGGTATAATTGTAGTTAAACATTTTCAAAAAGGCAAATGATGAGATATCTGCACAGATTTCACAATATACCATAATATATTATTGAAATGCCATCTGGCAGAGTTAATTGTTGTTGGAATGAGTCACGTGATCTCCCATTTCCCCAAATCTGATACGTAGTGAAGCCGGCACAGGTTGAGCCTGACTGTGGGTGGTGGTGCCCATTGCCCCATTAGTGCAAGAAAACCAAGGTAGGGAAAATAATGTAAAGTTAGCAGCGGCAGTAGTGTAGTTATTATTGAAAAAAATATGAGTTACCAGGCAGCTGTTGGTCCAGGAGTGGTTAAATGCCAGAATGCCTGGTTTTGAAACCCCACCTTTCCGTTACCAGGTGTAGACCTTGGGGAAGTGACTTCACCTTCTTGTGCCTTGCTTTCTTCATTTGAAAAATGGACGCCATGATAGTACCCATCTCACAGGGCAGCTGTGAGGTTTAAATGAATTAATCCACGTGAAATGTCTAAACTAGTTCCTAATATATGGTAAACACTCAAAAAAAGTGATGATTTTTATAAAACCCTAAGTACAGTGACATCATCTTCTATGTATGTTGTTATTAAAAGAGAACAACGTAAGACTCCTTATTGTCCTGTAAGCTAGTTTAGGTAACGCCTCTCCCAGGTGTTAGCCAGGCAAAAGGAAAGCAAAGGCACTGAAGAGAAAAGTAGCAGAATGAATGGGAAGTCAGTGCAGGATTTGACCAGATGTAGATTCTGGAAAGATACCTGTTGGCAGCAGAGACTATGACTTAGAGAGGAAAATATGGGTGGCAGAGAGACCAGTTAAAATGCTATTGGAATATTTCAGGCCAGAGGTTATGAAGATCTGGACTAAGGCACTGATAACAAGAGAAAAGCACAGGTGAGCAAGAAAGTCTGTCTGGATAGAGCGTGGACGGGACTTAGCAATGAATAAGATATAGAAAGCTAAGGAGAGGGAGAATTCAATATCCAGCCGTGAGAAGCAGGTTATAAAAGTAATTCCAAAGGCATTTCAGAACCATTAGGAGCCATAACAGAATTGTTAGCATCAGAACAGAACCTTCCTAGGGGTTACTTTGAAGAAGAAAGTGCAATTGCCTTTACGTTACTGTTCATATTCTGGAATGCTTTCCAAATGAGACTGGTCACAGTTAAGTGCCAAAGATTAGTATAATCCTTTTGGAAAATAATTTGATGATGCTCATAAAGAGGCATAAACTGTTCATAATCAATCATAAAAGAGTTTTACTTTTAATAAATTATTTCAGTGAGTTTAGTCAAAAAGGAGATTAAAAAAAACTATGTACGCAAAGACGTAATTTGGACATTATTGATAACGGGGGAAATGACCTTTAGGAGGAGACTAGTCAGTATATCAACTTCATAGAATGTTACACAGACAATAAGAAATTTTAAAAACTCCTACCACATACTGAGTTCACTGTACTCGACACTTTATAGATTATTTCATTTAACCATCATAATTCTCAACAGTAATTATTATTCCTATTTTATAAGGAAAAAAAATTAGGCCACAGAGAAATTAAGAAAATTTCCCAAGGTCACCCAGCTAACGAGCGGCAAAGGGACTGGAGATGTTGCCTGTGGGTAGGTTGTGTCAAGTTTAGGGTAGTTGTGTGTTCACGGCTGTGAGAAGTTCCCTACCTCTGCTTCCACAGATGGGAAACAGCAGAGCAAGGATTTCAGCCCAGGTCAGGTTCATGTGACTGCACAGCCTGTGCCCTGAGCACCAGGCTTACCAGGGCCTGTTTACACGAGAAGAGACGAGTATCATGCACAGTGTCCGGTGTCAAATGTAATTACCCCTAAAAGGTAAATGAAAGAAGGATACGGGAGAAATGAGAACTGTTGTGTCTTGTAAGTTTTAAAAATTTCTTTAGATATTGCAATTTGGTTTTACAAAGAAAAGACATTTAAAAACAAGTGGACGGGCCGGCCCGGGGGGGCAGTGGTTAAGTTCCCGTGCTCCGCTTCCGCGGCCGGGCCTTGGCAGGTTCGGATCCCGGGCGCGGACAGACGCACCGCTTGTCAGCCACACTGTGGCGGCATCCCACATAAAGTAGAGGAAGATGGGCACGGATGTTAGCCCAGGGCCAGTCTTCCTCGGCAAACAGAAAGAGGAGGATTGGTGACGGATGTTAGCTCGGGGCTAGTCTTCCTCAAGAAAAAAAAAAGTGGATATTAAAGTTAAGAAAAAACATCTAACTATATGTCACACACCCAACTCTCTTGCTGCTATCTCAAACTGTTAGTACATTTTTAAAAAATCAAAGAATATTTATTGAATATCTACTATTTGCTTAAGAATAAATCTGAAATATTCCTTTAACTATCTGTGAATTGATTCTAAAAGCAAAAATAAAGCATATGTTAAATTCCAAATATAGTTTTATTATTATTAAAACCATTGGATTCTACTGTAGGTTTCTCATGTTCTTATATTATTTTTCATCAATTTGCTTATAATAGAATATGATTACTTCTCAATTAACTAAAATTCCAAGAATAATCAATTTCTAAATAATTCCAATTACAGAATTCTCATCTTTTTATGTTCCATTACTCAGCCTCTCTTCCATGCTACCTACTACAAAATCAAACAAATTTAATTCCCTGAAAAAACTGATTCTTTGAAAAACCTGTATACAGAATAAAACAACAGATTATTCAGAAATATTTACATAAAAATAAAAAATTAAAACCATTGTGATGCATTAAAAGGCAGCATTTAAATGTCAGGATTCCTAGGTTTGGACCCTAGTTCTGCCTCTTAAGACCTTGAGAAAATCACTCATCGTCTCCACTCTCGCCTCCACACTTTCTCCATTTGTAAAACAAGGAAGATGAAATTTCCTTTCTCCCAGAGATACTGTGAAGCTTAAATACATGTCAGACATTTATCAAAGTATACCTGATAAATGAAAATATTAGCTATCGTTAAATCTAAAAGTAAGATGCTGACATTTCTACTCCCAATATAAGTTGTTACATATACAAAGTGCCCACTAATTGCTCTGTTATGCTTTAAACAAAATCTTAGTAGACAGAAAATTGCCATAAATTTAATCCTAAACTCAAATTAGGCAATCTTTGCCTTCTAGATAGAAAATTTACAGCGGTGTTTGGCCAGCATTAGGTATTTATAAAGTAATGGCTTAAAACTCAAAAGTTATGAAAATGTTCAAGTGTTTCCAAAAAGTCAGGTTTTTTGAGCAAAAAAAATTTTTACTTTCTCTCTTTTTTCTTTTTTATTCTTTTGTTAGGGATAAAATACAATCTGTCTGAATTTTTGATTCATGATCCCTTTCAGGTGATGTTCTTATGTTCTTTTGAATCAGCAGATTTTATGTAATGATTTAATTTCATTTGAAACTTTTTTTTTTTTTCTTTTTTTTGGTGAGGAAGACCAGCCCTGAGCTAACATCCGTTGCTAATCCTCCTCTTTTTGCTGAGGAAGACTGGCCCTGGGCTAACATCGTGCCCATCTTCCTCTACTTTATATGGGACGCCGCCACGGCATGGCTGACAGGCAGTACGTCGGCGGGCGCCCGGGATCCGAACCCGCGAACCGCGGGCTGCCAAGCGCGGACGAAACCGCTGCGCCACCGGGCCGGCCCCCATTTGAAACTTTTATTAAGTTGGAACATCTGCTCCTTTTTACAGACTGAAGAGATATGGTGTGTGTGCATGTGTAGGGGAGAGAGGAAGGAGAATATGAGGGAAGCAAGATGACCTCTACTACCCTTTGTGGCAGGTGGCGCAAAGTAACGTAACTGCCTTGAATCCTCTCTAGACTATAAGATGTTTAAGAGTAGGAATTAAGTCCATCCCCAGCATTTGACATAGTGCCTGGCACATAGGGAACATGACTAGATTAATATATTTTTTAATAAGTGTTTACAGGGCAAGGAGATAAATAAAAGGACGACTGAAAATACTGAGAGATATGAGGAAAGTTTTTGCATTACTGAGGTGAGGCAGTAGAGCAGCCTTAAAGAGAGATTGTATAGATAGAGGTTATAAATTTGCTAGTGCCTTATTAATAAGAATAAAAAATGGCCATTCCTTGCTTCATCTGATTCCTGCTTATTCTAATCGGATGAAGAAATGGATAGGTAAGTAACCACTGATCATCAATCCTGAATCACAGATTAGATTTCTGGTGAATTTCCCAATGATATAGAAAAATAAAGAATATTTATCTTGGTGATATTGGGTTATGAAAAACTGTGGAACCAGAGGGAGTTGTCAAAATACTAAAGATCAGATTTATAAATATCCATAGAGTAAATCCATCATGGAAGCTATTGTTTTTATTATGCTTTTCTATAGGGAGATTATTTGAGGATCATAAGGCCTTAACTTCACAATATGTATGATTTATGTTTGCTGGGCAGAGAGATTTTTCCTCTTGACGTCTATGAGAAAACCACTGTTCTGCCAAAAAGCTTCTTACTCCCCACCCTTTTCATAAGGCAGCAACATAAAATGTTCCCAACAAACTTAAATACCGGTGTGAACAAATGGAATTACAATGTATATAAAATGGAAGCTCTTCCGTGGTAATTGAAGCCCCCATCTTGTTTTGGCATTGATTATCATTGTTGGTTTCTGCCGATTTATTCTGAGGAAATCTTTGGAAAGTTTCAAGGAATAAAGTCAATTAAAAAAATAAAACTTTTATAACTGCTGGGCACAGCATCTTCTTCTGGTATGCTACCCAGAATCAACAATCAATGATTATATCCTGCCGTTTTCATAGGATTTTTTAAAGTTTATTTCCCCATTTCAATTAATTGTTATCATCCTCTTCTAATGAACCTTAAATTCAATTTATGTATGGCTAAGTTTTCCTATATTTAAGCAAAATAGCTATAGTTTTTAACTACCTCTTCTTAATGTAATAATATTAATAAATTATTATCTATGATATTTTACAGTGCCTTATATTTTAAGAAGTGTTTTATATTTTCTCTCTCTCAATTCTTACATCTCTGTGAGAGTAACAGAATTCAAAGGGACTAAATTTCTACAAAGATCAGAACCTTTATGTATTTTTGATATCTGTAGCTCATACTAGATATTAAGCCTGGACTAATGAACTGGCTAGAACTGGATATGATCTAAAAGCTGATCAGCACATCTGTGGGCAGATGCAACCAGTCCATGGCTGGGACTGTCAGGATTAACTGGACACATCAGCAAGTTAGAAACCTGGAACACGGTATCTGCTACCTCCTAAATGCTCCAAAGACATGCCCTCACATGACATTCCAGTCAATTTTATATTAGTGTGTCCCTTGTGCTGGTGATTTGTAGAAAAGGCTTTCCAATCCCCATTTTTGCTGACAATATTTGGAGTACAGTAGGTTTCCTTTGTGCAAATTATTATATATTCTTAGGTTTCTGCAAAGTTTGCAAAAGTCCACCTCAGCGGGCTGATAAAGCAATAATTGTTAGCTGCTGCATTTATTGTTAATACTATTAGAATTTGCTGATTCTGATTGCCGACCAACCCTGTTAAGAGCCATGGAAGAATACAACATAACATGAGAGAAAGAGTAGGGATCTGACTTTATTGAGCACCTACCTTGTGCTATGAATTTACTGGGTGTTCTGTTTACATCATCACATTCAATACTCACAATAACTTGATCAGACAGACATCATTAGCCCCAGTTTGTAGATAAGGAAACTTAAGCATAGGTTTTGTCTTCAGTTTATACTCCAGTCGAGGACACAGAACAATCAAATTTGTTACCTATCTTTTAGGATATGATCAGTAGCTTATATTAAAGAGAATCTTTAAATTAAAGAGACTAATAATATTATCACCATATAATATTTGAAAATAATTCATGGGTAATATTTTTTCCTACATTTTCTTCCCATACCTCTTACAACCATGGAGTCTGCGGCCTTCATTGCAGAGGGAGAAGATGAATATAGCTGAGAACAAACAAGTTATTGCTCAGACTTGAATTTCAAAACAGAGTGTTTCAAGTCCTTATCTGGCACAATAGTCAGAAAGCCAAAGACTTGCTGAGATAGAGGTTTTTTCTTTGAATTTCAAAAGCTGGATATTAAGTGTCGAGTATCAAGCCAGGGGAAATGGGTATAGATTGTGACTATCAACCAAAGAGTACAAATGAGCACTTGATTTAATATCTGACTTCCTATCCCAGGAGAAACAGTTATTTCACCGTATAGGAAGAGAGAATGATTCCAAGTGAACAAAACTAGAGAATAGATGCCGTGGGTGCCTGAAGATTGCCCATGATTAGGATTAAAATCTCAGGTGGATGTGACAGAAGCATCCAAATAGCTTTAACGGCATCTCTTCGGGGCTTTTGCTTCTCTTCCCAAAATATAACCCTGGGAGTCTACAAGCCTCTTTAAACACCCCAGATCCACAATTGGTATCTGAGCAACAGATGGAGGAGGTCTCCACAGACATGGGCCAGAGGACCATTTCATAGAGTTCTTCATACCCCAGTGAGACCTGAAAGTTTCTGAACTAAAAGTTTCTCGGGTGAGCACACAGTGCTGAAAGGATGGGTGTACCTGAAGGGATGGGAAGTTGAGACAAGGAGAACATAAAATACAGATATCTGAGTGATAATGGTCCAGGTGGGATGCACAGAAGTGTTACGGGCAGCTGTAGCGAGGGCAGTTGACCCTGTTGTTGGACACCTCACCAGAGGCCAGACAGCAGAAGAGGAGGATGGCAAGGGGATAGGTGCCCCTCCACCAGTGTGTCTCTCTCTCACACACACACACACACAAACACACACATACACACAGATATACGCACACACAAACACACAGCAGCAGCAGGATGGAGAAGCAAAGAGGAAGAATATACTGTGTTAGACAAAAAGTGACAATAAACTTGTCAAGGAAATATAAATTTAACAAGTACAAAATGAGACTTTGTGGGATACTTTGATATCAGTTATAAATAGATTTTAAGAGTTGTATTTTGGCACATCAGAGTTTGTGACTGTGACTATAAATTTAAACCTACTAAAAAATTAAAAACATTTAGTCGTTATAGTTTACAAAACATTTCCATCTATTTCTCCCATTTGATTCTCATGGCCAAATGGTGAGGTAGATATTAATATTATTATTTTCTTTATGCAGATGAGAAAACCAACCGTTAGAAAAATTACTCAGCCTGTTTCAAATTTTCTGGTTATTACTTGGTAAAGCTAGAACCAAAGTCCAGGTTTTACAATGTCAAAGCTCATACTTTCTCTACTATCCTTTATCGGTTTTATTTTATTTAATGTTGATATACTCAATTTAGAAAACTAAATGCTTAGTATATTCTTTCATCTGCATCTAACAACAAGAAGAAACAAACAATTTGGAATACAGGCCTGATCACATTATGCCTGATAAAATTAGAAAATGTTTATACAGGTTAGTTGTCAATTTCTTATCAAGTTCACTTATTTATTTACTCCTCAAATATTTATTGAATAGGTACCGTGTGCTAAGAACTGGGTGTACAAAAAAATAAGATGCTATTTCTGATATCAAAATGCTCATCCTAATGGAAAAGACAAACAATTAAAATATAATTAGCCCTTTGGTGGCTAAATATGCAAATTACTTTCAAAACACAGAGGAAAAGCCACTAACTTTCTCTGGAATGGAAGGAGAAATGTTATAGAAAGGCTTCATGGAGAAAGTGACATTTGGAACTAGAACCTAAAGAATGAGTAGAGTTTGCCAGTATTTCTGGCAGGTAACATGGCTTGAGGCAAGCCAGGGTAAATTTTTGGAGCTTCTAGTAGCTCAATGTAGCCAGAATACTAAAGACATATAGGAGGAGAGTCAGAGCAGAAGTCACTGTGTGTATGTGTAATCCGTGTCACAGAGTCTGAGCACAGGCAGTCAGGGATGGACTGTCCTAAGCAGACCTGTATTTCACAATGTCTCAAGGCTGGAGAGCCCCACAGACGTTGGACTGGAGGAAGAACTGTCCAGAGGCCAGTCAGAGGCCACTGGAGCTAGGCAGAGGAGACATAAAGAGGCCCTGAACTGGGGGAGTAGTTTTGGGCCCAATAAGGGAAAAGGAATTTGAAACCTATGTGGGAATTAGAGATCATTAAACTAGAAGCAGCAGCTTATGCAGATAAGGAAGGGAAGAAGTAAGAGGTTTTAGGTTTGGGTGACTGAATAAGCAAAATGAACAATAATCAAAGAGGAGTGATTGAAGAAGGAAGACATTTTCTATCTATCAGGAAAGTACTCTTTGGTATCATATCGTATTTTAACACACGCATACCTAAAAATATCCCAGGCAATAGACAACTAGGCATACAAACATGGACAATAGATTTCTTCAGGTAAATATACTGAAGGCAAGAAAATAATACCTCCTACCAATGACGTTGTTTAGATACAGCTGTGAGAAAGATCTGAACACGTCAGGAGTGACTAGAATCACTTGAATTCTGTTTTGTTCCTCAGAATTCAAACAGTAAATCCAAGGTTTAACAATAAACGGGATTTCTTAGGATCTTAGATTTTGTTGCTTAGTAATGGACAAAGGACAGTATTTCAGAGATATAAAGAACACGTATCTATGTAGTGTCCGTTAAAGCCTTAAATAACACTCAGAATGCTGAGAATAAAGTTGGATAAAAATGCCTTTTTACATTGACAGCTCAATAAAAATATGTCTACATTGGCACCTACTAAACTGAAAAGACATTTTATTTTTCAATTACAATCAAAATAAATAACATTTACCAAGGGTTACTGGAATTATTTCAGGTAAACGGCATGCATTGTGTCATCTAATCTTCCCCCAGTACCCTATCAGAACGGGATTCCCTGCATATCTTTGGGTCAGAGCCCGTCCGCAGTCTCGCAGCCGAGGAGACGCGGCTCCAAGCCTGTTGCAGAGCAGCCGAACCTGAAGCTCTTGCTCCCAACCACGAATTCTACATGATGTCCCTTCACGTTTTGTCTTTACAGCCAATAGAACATATATTCCACTGTGACTCGGGAAATTCACTGGTACTTTACAGGGAAGGAGGAACTCAATAAAGCAAGTGGTGTGAGGACTAGCAGTGATGAAGCCTCAACTAGCAGTGCCGGGCTCTTCACTAGTTGCTTTGTATCTGTGATCATACGTAATCTTCAAAACATTTCTACGAGGGAGCTCATAACAATCATGGCCGTTATTCCCATTCTACAGAGGGGGAAACTAGAGCTCAGAGGGGAATGGAGGAAGCACTGGGCGTACAACAGCTTACTGGTAAAGAGTAGATGGAGATCCATGTAACTCCACAGCCAGAGTCCTGCCCACTCCATCACGGTGTCCCCTTGAAGGCAGACACAAGGTCTCTTTGGAGAACTCAGCTCAGTTTAAACTGAGTGGAACATTTGGAAGGCTTTTGATTGGAATTTGGAGGCCTTTGAACTTCAGCTTAAGAAACTGAGACTTTTTATAAGCAGTGGGGAACTAGTGGGGATCTCCCCGAAGGAAAATGAACTTTGCAAGGAAGGCATTCACAAAGATTAATTTGACAGATAGGTGAGGGAGACTAAAGACAGAGAGACCAATTACAAAAATATACTAAATTCTTGCACATGGGGAAGGAGGTAGAAGGAAAGAAAAAACTTTTTAAATGGGTCTATATTTTAAATTGACAAAAATTTAAACTAATTTTCTTTTGGGATTTTGGTTTATCTAACATAACTGGAGACAGTAAGCCTGGCTAAGTGTCCAACCAGCTCTTAGTACTTCCACCATTTAACAACAGTCGATTTAAGTCCACAATTACCCTCCATTATCTACAGATTTGTAAAAGAATCCACAATCCTTCCATTTTAAGAATCATTTTTGTAAGCAATGGTTTTTATTTGGTTGACATTCACCATCTTTGTGGGATAAAGGAGCCTAAGGCATTATCTTGTAAAATATATAAGATAAACAACAGAAGAGTTTGCTCATTAAAAATTTTAGAAGGATATATTTCTTGGTAATAGTTCACATAGTTCTTTCTGAACTCACCAGTGGCTGGCTGTGTCATTCTGACAAGGTCAGTGGCCCTCATTTAACTGGCTGCAAGTGTTTTATCACACATTGCACTTCTAAGAAATGTTTACTGTGATCGCCCACAATTTACTCTTGACATCTGCAGGTTCTTTCAAAGCTTCTCTTTTTGTGTTTATGGTGCAAATGAGTATCAGCTTCATAGACACTTCCATATATGATGGGAACTATTTTCACAATAGTGACCTAATTTACAAATATATTACCTTATGTGCAAGATATAGACTATCATCTTTTCAAAAGCTTTATACTTCATCGAGCCTGATCTATGCAAATGGTAAATGTATCCCTGGAAAAACAGGATACAGCATTCTACAATATGAAGTTTTCTTTACGTGATAAAACTTCCCTCCAGCTCTCTAGCTCTTCAACAAAAGAGAAAAGTACTTTTTTAGTCGATAAATTGTGCACGCTTCCCTTTCTCCTCTTGATTTGGCACAAAGACCCTTAATGATTATATATATATTTTATTCCTTTCCTAAAAATCATATTTGCTTTCAGAGTTGGTGAGAATTACATGAGGGAAAAAAAAATACAGCATGCTCAGATGAGGTTCTGAAATGACAGTAGGTCCCCAGTAAATGTCAGCTCCTTTCTTCTCCTTTTATTCCACTTGTACATAAATTCATTTTGAAGCACTTTTGTAAATGTTCAAGATAAAACATTTCAAATGGTCAGAAAGATAAAGTTGTGGATCAGTTTAGCAGTTCACACTCAATGAACACATATGGACCACTTTGTATAGCATTGTGCTATCTGTACGGTGCCAAAAGAGAATATGATAGCAGACACTTCCCATAGGAAGTGATCACTCAGTTGAAACAGGAAGGTAGAATAGGAGTTAACCAGGCAAAGAGAGCAGTTCACGAGAACAGTGCGTGTAAAGGCCCTGAGGTTGTAGGAAACAGGACCTCTTCAAGGCATGGAAAGAAGGCCAACAGTTTTGGACGTAGGAAGCAATGCTGGAGTATGGATAACAGCCAGAATTGAGGGACTTGTAGGAAACATGACAGATTTGGGTCTTTATTCCCAAAGAAATGGCAAATGAATAAACTGTTTTAAATGGGGAGGAGATTAAGGTGATTCAATTTGCATGTCAAAGTATCAGTAAGACAATAGTGTGCTAGATACTCTTTCTTACCTCAATTATTTAATCACCACGATATTTATGTGAAATGAGTATTATGTTCAAGGATGAGTAAATTATGATGTAGAGAGTTAAAAATAACTTTCCTAAGGTTATTCAGCAAGAAAGTAACAAAAAAAATTTAAACCCATCTTTTTGGTCTGACTGCAATTCAGCTATGCATGTCACTAAACCACAGATGCCAGCAAAATACAATTTTGATAGATATTTGATAAAATAAAGTTTTCAAGGCCAGGGTGGCAGAAGGCAGGAGAGTAATACAGGTTAACCAACAAATGTAATAAGAATTCCATGTCTTCTAAAATGGAAAACCCCCAAAACACCCTCAAATATTTCTGTCTTATGGGATAACAGAGAAACGAAATTTTGAGGGAATAATCATTCTGTCCACCTTTGCCTCTGAAGCTCTTTTTTGCTGATCAGCCTGGGGTCCACTTTCACAAAAACTGTAACCAGTCTCAACAAGATATTTAGGATAGGGGAAGTAAGTGATTCCCAAGCCCTGACGAGTACAAAACCCAAAGCCATCCTAATGAGCTATATTCAGCAAAATGAGTAAGTCTTTTCATCTGCCTCAGATTACCCTATAGTTGTGTTTTCTCTAGCATTTTGCTTATTTAGCTGGGCACAGAAGATATTCATTAAGAGGCTGAACTGGCAGTCTCAAATACCTTTCTGTCTTGGCGAGGCCTGGAATACACAGTGGTAATTGTTGTGATAAAGTGAAACCCTCTGGGAGTCTTTGTGTGGATAATATCAACCTCCGTCAATCCAAGGAAGAAAAATGAAGACCTAACGCAACGCAACCCTGTTTGTACTCATGAGACAGTTCAAATGACTTTGCTCAACCCTAAATTTGTTGGTGATCTGTAGCTGAAAATAAATAATGCCTATATTTTCTTATGATTTCCCCAATTGGGGGTAAAATATTTTTTCTGTTAAAATAGGAAGTTAAAAATTATAAAGTAATTATACTGTGGCATGATAATACTTGAATATGAAACATAGTGATTTTCAAACACAGCAGTCTGACTCATCTCTGTTTTATGCATTGCAGTTCTTTGTACTATTTCACTTGATAAAAGCAGTCCACAACTACAACAATGTTTGAAAACCACTCATCTAGTGGTGACTGTGTTCCTCTCCAAAGTAGGAGTCCAGCGGATTTCAAAAGAACCCCTAAGGAGGCATATATGTGAATGATCTAATCTATTTACTTCTGAAGAATTTATTTGAATTAGAAATAGTCTCATTTTTAATGAATCTATCTCTTAAGACAATAAGACAAAAAACACAATTTTCTTTGTGAAAATATGATTTGTGAAATAAATAATGGTTATAATCGAAAGTCCCAAATAAAGTAGATCTGAACAAAAATAAAATATATAAAGTTTTGAACATTAAAGGAAATTTTAGATTATAGCTTTATAAACTGGTGGTTATCTCGAAAGTTCCAAAGTACATCCATTCCTAAGTTCTAAATCACTCCACAGATCCCTCAGATTTTCGTAAAAAACAAAATTTTATCTCATAACTGAGCTTCAGTGCTTGAAAAGATAAGAAATTCTATATCCTCAAGCTAAAACTGAATTACTATTAATCTCAATTTCAAGATGAATGTTATTTTTTCCAAGTGCCCCATAACCTAGGGAAACAGCAGGGCATAGCAAAAGTAATTTACTTGAGAAATTTGTAAAATACATTTCTACTCAATCAAAGAAGAAAAAAATCAAAACATCTCCACAACTGTATTAAACAGATCTGCATGCCAACCAGGATAAAAAAACCAAAGATGACACTTAGAGAAGTCACAGCTGATATTCACTGCCGCCATTATCTCTGGTGCCAGTCCACTGGAAGGCAGTTATGTTGAGGTAGGAAAACTCTTTCAGAGTATAAATGCTAAGAACATTACCCAAGAGGCAGACAAAGATTTGGAAAGAGTCGAAGATGCTAACAGCATCACTGACCCTGATACCAGCGTGGATGTTTACTCATTCATTCCCTTGCCATGCCACACCTGGTTATGTGACTTGCGTTGGCCAATGGAATGTGAATGGACATAAAACACGCCATGTGTGAGCAGCAGCTTTCATTGAACTTGAGTGGGTCAGTTTGGCCTCTTGCTCCTGCCCTCTACCAGCAGAACAACACATCTCAGGTAAGAGCTACTCCTTCAGCCGGGATGCTGGAGTGAGAAGACTGGGTGAACAGAGCCAAGCCCAGCTGTTGCTGTCCCACACATCTATAAGTGAGAAATAAATGTTTGTGCTTGTACTGAGATGTTTGGGAATTGCTAGTTACCACTGCAAATGCTAACTGGAGGAAGGGGTAAAATAGCTACGTTACTCAGGTAAGCCTCTAATTATCAGTTACTTGCAGCTGAACACATTCCTAAATAATGTATCTGTAATATGTACGTGAATAAAGGATTGTCACTTTACCTGTAAATGCACTCTCTGGGCAGCAATTTACTGTGTGTCTTAACTGACAGAACTTAGCATGAGGAAATTATAAAAGTGATGAGCTCTAGGAAAGGGACCACACAGGGGATAACTTGTAGATGTGTGTGGTCTTACCCAGAGAAATCCACAGTATGGATAGCTGGGTAGCTACAGGAATACAAGAGGCTACAAAGTACCTGAGATGGGTTGTTTAAAACAAACTATACCAATGGTTAACACCCTTCTGCTAATCTCAGGAAATCAAATATAAAAGGACCAGGAGTAAATTTTTCTTTCTAAATTTGAAAGCATAATGGAAAAAGATGGAAGAAATTAGTATTCAGAAGGAATAGATATGCACCCATGTTTCCTTTTCATGCCAAAGAATAATTAGAAGAAAACCAAGATGGCAATATAAAGTGAGTCACTCTAATGCATACCCAATTATCATTTATTTGAAAACTTTTTTCTTAAAAAAAGTTTTCCCTACAAAAGTTTTCACTATGTTTCCAGTAAATTTATATAGGGGGTTTTAGTTTTATAAACTGAAGCTCTGATTCATGCTTCCTCAATATGTCAGCCAGTTATTCAGTTTCCTTCATATTAGTGTCAATGTTCTAGTTATACCTGAATAGATTGGCTCCTTCTCCAGGATTTCCAGACAATAAATTGTACATCCATGTAACTATCCAGTTGTTCCTGTCAGAAATCTTGGAATAAACCTTGATACCACACTTTTTCTCACTAGCCCTCTCCCGTATCAATTCAGCAATGAATCCAATAGGTTCTACAAAGCATATCTTAGTTCTGTCCACTTCTTTCCAGTTCCACTACCAAACTCCTAGCCCAAGATACCCTAATCTCTTGCCCAACCTACTATAAACATCCCCTAACTTATAAATCCCTTATTTATCCCTTCCACTCTGGCCTTCCTCTAATGCATTGTAAACATAGTAGCCCAAGTGATCGCTTAAAAATATTAATCCATTCACACCACTTTTCTGTTTAAAAATCCTTAATGACTTCACATAGGATGTAGAATAAAAATCTAAAATCTTAAAATTCTTAACCTGGTCAATAAATCCTGAGATGATCTGGCTCAGGCCTGTCTTATACTCTGCCAGTCTCTCCCAGCTCCCTAATATCCAGCCACGCTGCCCTCTTTCCAACCACACTGCCCTCCAATGCACTATCTTCTCCTGCCTTAGAGTCCTGCATATGCCATTTGCCAGCCTAGAATTCTCCTGCTCCCTCTCTTTGCCTGGCTACCCCCTGTCAGCTTAGAGTTTTTATTTAAATGTCAGTCATCAGAGATGCTATTTCTCCTGCTCAAACCCTTATTATATTCACCCCCAGTACCTTGGTCTTTTCCTTCTTAACTCTTATCATAACTTGAACTTACATACCCCTAGAATGATTATTTGTTTAACATTTGTCTACCCCATTAGACTATAAGTGCCATGAAAACAGAGGTCACCCTTGTAATCAGCCTTGCCTGGCACAGGACCTGGCACAGAGTCACAGCACAATAAATATTTAGAATGAATGAATGAATAACTGCTTGAACTTGAGTAAAATTTATTAAACTGAGAAAATGTTGCAGATTCCAGTAGATATGGTAGATTTTTTATTATAAATATTGTTCCAATTAACTACAAAATGAGAAAATATGTAGCATCCTGCTTTCTCTGATTTGTCTGCAAATCAGAGGAGCTGTTACTGCATTGTACAAGAACGGTAGCAGAGTTCTTAGACTCCTGAAATAACAAAGTATGCATGTACACAAAATTACAAATTGAGAAGTCAAAGTGCTTGAAACCTATAAATTTTCTCAAGTAGATCAATTTTTTTATCTTTTAAATATAGCTTTTTTCATTATTATAATTTTAATCAGTCATAAAATAGAATGCACTTTTATTTTAAAATCTAAACTAAAGATGTGTTCATATAACATCCCTGTAATCATGACACCACAAACTGGACATCAGGACTCCACCTTCACTAGAATTTCACTCAATGAATTTGAGAGGAAAGAAAGGCTAGGTTATCTTCAGTGACAAACAAGCCCCCAAATCTTAACACAACACTTTATTTCTTGCTCATGCTACATGTTGAATGCACGTGTGCAGGGATGACTTTATTTAGCGTAGTTGTTCAGGGACCAGGCTGATGGAGGCTCCCTTGCTTCTGTAATTGGGGAACAGCAAATGGGTCATAAATACTTCTACTCAGAAGAGACACTCCTCACTTTAGGATCCTACTGCATTGGCTAAACTAAGTCACATGCCATGTCTGACTTCAAAGAAGGACTGAGAAGTACAATCCTATGATGTTCTCAGAGAAGAAAGAGAAGAGAAGTCTAGGGGAACCACACAAATGGCTACAAGAGTCACTTAGAGGGATTCAGTGAAAACATCTATTCATTCAACATACATTTTTTTCTGCCCTATGCTGTGAGCTAGTTTGCTAGGGATAAAAAATCAAGTGAGCCACTATAGATGTGCTGGTTTTGGAGACAGCCAGTTAAACAAACAACTACTTAACGATGCTAGGAATGAAGCATGTTCACATATTGAAGTATCCCGAAAAGACCAACTTAAAGTGATCTTTGGGTGATCACACAAATCACACAATTTACAGGTCTGATCATTTAAACAAGGGATTGTTTAAAAAAGAGTAATCAAGGAACTCTCAAGTTTCATTAAACTATATTCATATTCTATAAGTTTTCATTCAACTAAGCACCCTAAAAAGAATTTACCAACTTAGCGATCTTTACTCAGCTAAAGGGTAAATTTCCCACTGGACTCATATCCAGAAGAGAGTGCAAAACCCTTCAAGTAGCATCATAGAGTACGTTACCTTTTATAATGTGAGCTCATCAGACTATAATTCTTGACTCCCAATAAAATGTTCTACCTTCTATACCAAAAATACACTATTTTATCCATTGTTAAACAATATTATTAAACATATTAAGTGACATTTAAGATAAACTATTCATCCATATTCCCAAAATCCAAATTCAACTTTCTTTTTTCTGCATTCCTATCTATTTTTCACACATGATCGTACAAAGAAATTCTACCAGGGAAAAGGGGAAGAAGATTAAGAACATATTCCATTATAAAAATTATGGATAACTTTACACATGCAAAGGAGATATGTGCCCTCGAGGTCTGGGGCTGTCCTGGTCACATGCAGAGCCAAAAGGAGTGACAAGTGCATCCCCAAGACTGACTGGAGACACTGACATGTTATTGTTAGCAGTCACCATCACACCACATCTTCAGGGTTGAACTGATGATAATTAATAAATAGTAGAGAAGACACTTTGCCAACTGCTACAGAGGACCAGTGTCCTCGGCCTGGTTCAGGGAGTGGATTTAGAGTGGGAGTCATAAAGAGAGGGTACTTGAGACTAAGAAGTTGATATATTATATAATTACATTTAGGAAAAACAGACGGTAGACATTGTTTATACAAACCTTGCTCTAAGTTTTTTACTCACCAGCACATTTTAGACTTTAAGATAAACATATTCTCCATTACCCACCGTTTTCCTAGTTTTTCCAGCATATTTTCATAAATGTGCACACACCCCATCTCAATATAAAATGTGACCCTGTTAGGAAAAATATTTATTAACTATTCATAAAGCTTATTTTCTTCCTGATCTTTATATAGAAAATAAATACACACTGCAGCTCTCGTAGTTTCTTCCTGTGACAAAGTACAAAAATACACCACCTCTGCACCTCTCCTCCCTTGTTCATACCCCACTTTGGTGTCAACTGTGTTTGAGCTTCGGCAGCTTGCTTTTTGTCTGCAGGAAGCAAACCTTAGCTATGTCGAGGTAGGAAAAGCATGCAAGCAAGGAAACACTCACAAAACACCCTTACTCCTATGTTACATGTCTAATGAACATCTCTTTAAGAAAAATCAGATATGTTGAAAGATAAAACAGGTATTATTACGGAGGTCATTCAAGCCCTGGACTGGTAAAGGCTGACATCTTGTCTTATCTTTAACACCTTGTCTCAGGACATTCAGATTTTTGTCATGAAAATGGTGTGTGGGATTATATTCACAGAGACAGAAATATGTTCCGTTCTCTCACACCCACGAGTCCCAGAACAGTACACTGAAGGCTGGCATGAATAAGAACCGTTCTACAAATGAAAAGCATAGCTAATGTGGCAGTATGTAATGCACTAATTTAGTCATCATGGTTTTTCTTCATTTTAAACATTGTTGCTGTACTAAGTTTTAATTTGCCTTTTAAAGCAGGTTATTAGATGCGACTCTGTAGGTATGTCTTGTTAGATCAATACTTTTATTTGTAAATATATCTATATGTCGTTGTTTATAACCAAATGCATATTTTTAAGAGATGTACATCATAATTTCAAGAATGCTTTATAATTGTTGCTGATATGCTTCAGCAGGAGGTTAAAAAACATCTTGCAGTAAGTTTCCCAGAAACCAAAGCTTCTAGACAGCATAGCCTCAGAATTTTAGCACTAGAAAAAACATTAAACGAGAAACTTTATTTCAAATTTTTCTCATGAAAGAAGAGAGAACTAAGTCATAACAGATACATAAACAGATATTTAGCAGTAAGAGGAAACTATTTCAAAGGACCCTTCAAAATGTAACTTCATAATGCCAAAAAAATTCATAGAAATGAGTTACATTTCACAAATCCCAACTGTATCTTATTTTATTTTCCTGATTGGTATGTTTTCCTAATCAATATTGAAGGCAATATTTTATAGAAAGGCCTAACCTCCCTTTAAGACATTCTTGTTCTTTGGTAAGAAAACTCATTGATTGATCCTTAATGAAATTAGCAAATTTAGAAAATTCATTTATTTGAAATAAACTGAACATTACTCCATCATCTAAGATTCATTTAGTTGGCATTATAATACAAAGATCAATAATTTAAAAGAACATTTAAATTTCATTAAAAAGGATATAGTAACCAAATTTAGAATGCTTTAATATTAGTAATTAATACCATATTTCTTAAATAAAGGTATCTTTTTAAAAATAGAATACATAATGGATGTTAAATTTATAGCATTAAACTGCCTAGAGAGTCAAATCAAAGCAGAAAGATAAGGCAATTGTCCAAAAAACTTAGGCCAAATAAAAACTCAGGCCAAAAATGAAAGGAAAAAAAATTGTATTTTGGGAGGAGTCATCATGTTGTCTGGCTTCCTTAACTGGATTTACTGGATTAAGATTCTTTTCCCTATTTCCCTTTGCTCAGGTGTAAAGGACGCTAATTGTTCCATGGGTGTGGTTCTACTGGCAGTAATTGGGAGTCAAGAAATCTGGTTCTATTTCTGTTTTCTCTCACCAACAGCTGTGTGACCTTGAGCAAGAAAGCAAATTTGGCTGGGCTCAGTTTCCTCTTTTGTAAAATAAGACCCTCTAAAGTCCTTTCCAGCTCTGAAGTGTTATGGACTCATGGAAGAGTAAGATGACAGCTGTGTGTGTGTGCGTTGTGAAATAGAGCAATTACAGCTGTATGTGTATGTGTGTGGTATGCCCAACGTTCAACAATATGGTATTACCCTAAGGACATTGCTAATATTTAACAATCACTCGAAGTTTAAATAGGTATTTTGTTTAATTACAATCGCTTTTATAATTGTCTTGAGAAATTAATCACACTTGCAGTAGGGAAGAAGATTTTTTCTTGTCTTGAATTACACCGACTCAGAATAACACTAACACTGGAGTAAACATCCAATGTGATATCAGTTCTCAAAATATGTGGTCTGAGGTACAGCTTCATTCTACATGACTCTAAGATGCCTACTCGTGGTAAGATCCACAATCACGAATGCATTAGATGCAGAACACTTAAGCAGTTACTACTCAAGAAGTCTAATTCCTTGCACTCTTAAATTAGCTTAGTTACACCATTTGTGTCACTTTAATTCTTTAAATTCAGCTGACACATTTTAGCTGTGTCCATTACTCACCTTTTTAGGACAACAAATGTCTCCATAACACTTAGGCACTGTCTCAATAAGGTTCATTACTCGCCATTCCTTTCATTACCAAATTATTTGATAATGCAGCCAGCCATCTATAAAGTATTTTGCTACTACACAAAAGTATCTTAATCTCTTTCAATATGATAATAGCATAAAAAACTAATTTTTTTTCTTGGTGAATTAAGTCAAACAGCTCTTTTTCGACTGTTTTTCCCATCTTCTCCTCAGCCAGCTCTGTATTTCACAGTGCCACATTCTTCTCTTTCTCCCTAGAAAATCTCACACTGATAGTGATAGTACTTACACTATCCGTACTTTTCTTTTCAGGTCAGTGACCCCTTTTCTATAATTGCAACCTATAGCTTCTCACTTGTGCTCATTACCTCTTGAATGGCACAAAATTGAATTCTCTGCATCCGACCACACACACACACACACACACACACACATTTACACATGTATTCTACAATTCCCTTGTTCTCAACTTAACAAATTTGTTATGTTACTACCTTGGACATGGTACCACTATCTCCTGATGGTAAATATGCTCTCAACCTTACTGAACTTCACGTAGAGCAAAAACACCTTGGAACAACTGAAGAACCCACATCTTTAAGAAGGCAGTAAATGAATTCTTTAAACAATGTAAGCACCGACTCCACTGCTGAAATATTTAAACAGATCATGTCAATGCTAATATAAATGTCAATACTTCATGTCTGGTAACTACTATTGCTTTCATGTGTATTAAAGTAAAATAATATTTTGTATAGAGATTTTAAATAATTTATCAAGCAGTGAAGAATGTAATGAAAATGAGTGTACACAGGAAATTCTTGGGGTTATTAAATTTATTTAATAATTTTTCCATGTGTCATTGAATAACAGATGATAAATTTTCTATTATGGTTAATCATTTAAAGAGCATACAGGATACCTCTCCAGAGGAGTATATATCAAATATATCATCATATGTTCAAAGTAGACACAACTATTGAATTAAAATTGCCTTATTGAAAATTTCCTTAACGTACTTTTAGATGACAGATTCTAATAGCTTATTAAATGTTTCCTCCATGAATTAATTATGCCAGGAAGATAAGCAGCAGTATCTTCTGTACCAATATTAAATGACAGTCACAAAAGTAATATGGTGTATTATTGCCAAATATGTAGATCACTTTGAAAAGTTGGTTTAAATTAGGAAATAATTCTGGGATCCACAGATTTCAGTCATTTAATAAGCATCAATTTATGCCTACAAAGGAGAGGGCATGGTATAGAGAAAAAGGCACAGGAGCCAAATCTGGGTTTAAATCTTCATCACTTTCCAGCTATATGACATGGACTTGCCATTTCTGTCTTTGAGCCTCAATTTTCTAATCTTTCAAATGGGAAAATAATGCATCTTACAGGATTGTTTTGAGGTACAGCACTTGATTCACGGTAGGTATTTAGTAACTGGGAGCTGTTGTTATAACTATGGTTACAGTTCATGCACTATATGGAAAGGGAAGCAAGATGACAAAGGATGATTCCTGATCACAAAAGCTCATGGATTTCTGAGCATAATCGCTTAATTCCAAGATAGAAAATAGATATATTTAATTACATATTTAAATGTCATACCTTAAAAATATACTGTGCCATCACTACACACAACCACACACACACATCACTACAGAAAAATTGATTTCTACCAAAAAGTTTATGTCGCACTCTTCAAAATGTCCGAAGCACTTTTCATATACCAATTTATCTTATTATTTGCTATGCACTAGAATTATGAATTAGCAATTATTACTACCTCTATTTTCTAGCAGCAAAAGAGGCTGATTTATATTACCTAAGATCATATGTTAATTCTGGAAGTATCTAAGCTTTTCTTACTACTTTTTCACTACCTCAGGATAATTCACCAGAGTATTTTTTAGAAAAACGTGAATATTTCTATCGATTCAAACCTGGATTCACAAAACACAGTTAAAACACTTCATAAAGGAAATATATTATTGATTTGGGCATCATATTTCAAACATTGTTGATTTATAGTGCCACTTTAATTCTGAGTTTTCATTGACAACTCATGATTCAGTATTTTAACACATATGCAACACCTACCATCTATGCAGTTCCTTTCTACTTTTGTGCTTCCTCAGAATAGAATTTAATTGCTACACTACATGGTCAAATTGTTATATTAATATTAAAATTCCATTTTTTAATCCTAAGGCATTAAAAACCCTCCACTGAATACTGATGAGGCCTCTAGATTGAAGATATCCAAAGGGAAACTTCAGGATTCTCAGAAGATCCTAGAATTATCTCCAATGTGTCCTTGGAGATACGAATTGGTTAATGATCAGTTGGCTTGGTGCAAACTAAAGGTCTGTTCTGTGTTACAGATCTGAATTAACAGTTCCCTCAAAGTCATCTTGCAAATTCACGTGACTGACTAGACTCACCCAAAAGAGAATGTGGATGATACTCTACAAAGCAGTCATTGTTACTGGAGAGAACAAAATACTCTAAATCATGTCTTTTATTGATGGTGTAGTTGTTATAATTGTTATACTTGACGACTAGCATATAGTCTCTAAATGAAGGATTTTCCAAATTATGAAATAATTGATGTGAAGGAAAAAATATAATAAGAATCGGTAAATAACTCCGATGGTAATTTATCAATAGTTGGTTACTCTCTGTGTACTCTGTTGAGTATAGAATGAAGTTATAATATCAGGGAATGCATGATCCATCCTTATAGTGAGGCCACAGTCATCAGAAGATAAAATTGTAGTATAAATATGTATAATTTTGATACATCAATTAAAACAATTTATCTTCAAATTTTCAACTGTTCTAAAAAGTGGACATTTTAAGTTATGATTAAAGGGATCACGTTTTTTAATCAAGTATTACCATGTTCTGTGAACTGCAAATAAGACAGATCTAAGAAATACCCCTAGGAATTAACATGATGTGAATAATATAGTTATTTAATGACTTTCATGAGGGACAAAAATTCATAGTGATATTAACTTATATCTTCACAATTTTTTAAAAATCCAAAACAAACAGAAATACAGACACACAAAAGCACTTAAAGCTATGTTCTGAATTTTATAGAGGCAGCAGAAAAATTAAAAGCTTACAAAAGAAAGTAGAATGAGATTTTAATTAAGAAAATTTTAATGCCAGCCTAAAGCAGTGCTAAAATTCTGAATAAAACATGGCTACTGTAACTGGAACAGGTTTGTTTCTTTAAGTTGTTTCTAATTCTGAAGCTGCATATGTGCAGGCACACGTGACGGAGAATGTAAGCGTTGCCATGGTAAGCACACATCTTTTCTTGGACAGTCAAGTATTTTAAAAAATGTATAAAAAAACTCTCACTTCATAATATGTCATGGAAATTGGCTCTGCTTTCCCTACTGTGACATCTTAGTATGATGCAATGCAGCATAGGACAGAAATAGCCCACATTTTAAAAACTTCAGCCTATTAAGATGGCTTAAAGAACATGGAGTGAAAATTAAGAAATATCCAAGTCAGGTAACTAATTAAATGGTGGGTCGAGAACAAGTTCTACCTCCATTAAGTTAATAAATAATCACACCTAAGGTCATTCCACAGGCCCGAGACACCTCACCAGGAGTCCAAATGCAAACGTCGCTAACCACCACCCTCAATATACTTTAGTCCTACGACTTATTTTTAAGGAAGAATAAAATCGTTCCTACATCCCTACTTTCTCATTCTTTCCCAGGTGCAGTCAGTGGTTTCCAAGAAAGAGGGATGTGACTCTGCTCTACTGTCTTTTGCAAAACGATCTCGAGGTGGTTCTCTTAGAGTCTCTGAAATCAGCTCAACGACGCCTGGATGGAGGCGTGACACTTGGACGGGGAGGTGGCAGAATCTGTTGCGAATCGCAGCAGGTTCTGAGGCGCTGGAGAGCCCACGTGTGCAGGGGCTGGAGAACTTTTCCGCCGCATCTCCCGGAACTTTAAATAGGGAACTTTAAACATTTAAATGTAAACGCCTCACTTTTAAATAGGGGGGCTAGCTGGGGCGAAGGTGGGGTGGGAGGTGGCAGGTGGGCGGTAGAGACCGGAGGTGGGCAGCCGAGAAGGTTCAAGCCATTCATGGGTGCTCCCCCGTGCTTCGCCTGTGTTTCCCTGCCTTCTATTCTCGCCCCTGGGCAACTTGATTATTTTTCCCTCTTATGGGAGGACTTAAGCAACCGGGATGCTGAGCTTCTCCGAGGCTCAGCCTGGAACAAAGAAAATCGAGTTCTGAATACTGTCTCTCTCCCATTGGAGAGATCACGTGTCCTGCTTTCGCTGGAATGCACTCTTCTCGCCCACGCTATAAAATCTCTATTGTGCTTAGAAATTTTGCCCAGGTTTAAATATGCTCACATCCAAACTGCTTTTCATCCATCAGCCACATTTCAACGTATTCAGGTACACATATTTACGTGCTGACCCATTTACCACTGCAGGTAAATTCCATGTGTGGAAAGGTATTGGGAAAGTAATCGAAAACGGTAGGTGGAGGACCTTTATGTTTCAGAGTCCCCACCTGCTTTCTGATTCCTTTTGAAGGGGAACTTCGAAAGGAACGTGGGAGTCGTGGGAGTCGCAGATGGTTCCTTTCTGAAGCCGATTCCCAGGAGTTGTGAAAGTGACCCCTTCCCTTCTCCGCCTGGCTCTGCGCCCTCTCGCCCAGCCCGCTCGCTTTGTGACTTGGTGGGGAGGAGACAGCGAGGGAGAGGGCGGAGGCGGGTCCTTTATTCAGCTCTGATGGCCAAGAAGTAGTATAATGAAGCAATTTTGCGGCCATCTCCCTTATTATGAAGTCACACTGTTTTTAAAGGCATTCTGTACAACCCCCATCCCCTCACCCCGGTTCTTGACTGCAAACAGTAAGACTAGAGACCTTGGGCGGCAATCTAATTGTCCATGAGCTAGGATGCCATGATCACCGTAACGTCAGTGTGCTTCCCTCCTCCTTTCCACGCAGGATCTCAAACTAGTCCTGCATCCTTAATGACTCTGAGGAGGACTCAAGATGCTGGAGGGGGCCTAGCCCTGGGAACGGGAATAGTGCAGGTTCTCCTGCTTCCCCGTGCAACACAAAGGAGCTGTGTGGGCAGGAGTTGTTTAGTTCAGCGAGAGGGATGCATCGTTCTCCCTGACTCCATCGCTCCCCCACTTCTCTCTGTCCTCCAGTCTGTCATACTCCTTCTTCCCCTCCATTTCCCCAAACCCCACCCTCTCCCTTCAATCCCCAATGGCCTAAAGATCTTCTAATTGTATTTTTCAAACAGACATCAAACAGTAACACTACACCTTCCAAGATAAAGGGACAATTGAGACCTGCCACAAGTGTGTGTGTGTCCGTGTGTGACACTATCAAACGAGCGCTTCATCCTTCAGACACCTCCGAGAAAAAGCTTACTGGAGATCCCCAAGATGATAAAGAGCAGCTAAGACCAATCTCAGCTCGACCACCGGTCCCAGCACCAGCGCCCAGCACTCGCTCTTTACCTTTCCTTTTCGCAGTATGTAACCCTTTAGGGTCTCCCGCCTGCCCAGGCCCCTCCGTGCTCCCATGCACCCACCAAGCTAGCACCCCATTTCCAAATGCCCCGCAACCTACCACATCCCCGCCGCCTCCGCGGGCCACCACGCGAGCAGCTCCCAGCGAGCGCTGAAGGCTCGCGCCCTCCCACCCCCGCCCCCAGCCGGCCGCTTGGGTCCCACACCTCCGGCGCTCGCTGTCAACGCGGCCACAAGCGGCGAGGCCCCCGCAGCCCCCTTGGCCAGGAAGCAAGAGTGTCCTACTCACATAGCCAGCGGGAGAAACTGCCCATGAGGTTCCGGAGAGAGTGAATGGTGCAGCTGCCAAGGGTTATTCCTTAAAGTGTTCGGGGGTCCGCAGTGGAGTGGGCACGAGGGTCCTCCGAGGAGCAAGAGAGGAGGGGTGGAGTAGGAGGAGGCGGAGAAAGGGGATTCCAGGCAGGTGCCACGTTAAACCATGATGCCGGTGCCCTTCAGGTGGACGGCTGGAGAGGTTCCGGCGGGAAGCGGCCGAGGGGAAGTCCGGAGCGCCAGCGGGGGAGGCAGGAGCGCATCCACTCCCCAGCCTCCGCCTGCCCTGCGCGCCGCGCTAGCGACCGCAGCAGCAGCGGCGGCGGCGGTGGCGGTGGCGGTGGCGGAGGCGCAGCTCCCTCCCCACCCCCAGAAGGCTCCACAGACAATAAATCCTGGGCGGAGAAGCGACG
Source organism: Tapirus indicus (assembly GCA_031878705.1). NCBI lineage: Eukaryota > Metazoa > Chordata > Mammalia > Perissodactyla > Tapiridae > Tapirus > Tapirus indicus. The sequence continues at coordinate 7,797,189 of CM062922.1, read as the reverse complement.
AGCAGAAAAGGCGAATCGTGCACCCAACTCTGTAACACCCCCTGCCCGCTGCCGCGCCTCTGTGGGGCGAGGATCCCGGAGGACCTGGGCGCAGCGGGTGGCTCGGAGCAGCCGTGCGCTCCCGCGGCTGCAGGCGACGGCAGGGGCCCGAGTGGGCGGCTGCAGGTCCCGCCGGCGAGAACCCGCTGCCCGTGGACTGGGTGTCCGTGGCTTCAAGCCCGGGGTTCGCCCTGAGTGGGGTCCTCCTCGGTGCAGTGGCTCGGCGCACAGGTGCCAGGATTGGCAGGCGAGGAGGCGCTGCTCGTGGCTCTTGGCTGTGTCTCCCCGCTCTCCCCGCCCCCTCTCTTTTTCCCACCCCCTTTTCCGACGACACCAGCTGCAGCTGCTTCAAAGTGTGAAAAATGTCAAGGAGATTTTCCAGCGATAGGAGGGGGTGAGCACGTTCACAGCGCTCGGCCCCTTTCTGAGATCCTCGCCTGCCCCTCTGACCTCTACTCGGGCTCCCCCAAATTGCGAGAAAATAAATCCCAGTCCGGCGGAGAATTGAAACGCTCGCCCTCTCCGGTTCCGTCACAGGCTGCTTTTCGAGAACCGGACCACAGGCCGAGCTCGCTGGGTCCCTCCTGCCGCCCGCGGTGGCGAGGCAGGTGCTCGAGGCACGGCGCCCGGCAGCGCGCGGCCGCCGGCTCCTCCCGCTGCCGGCCCGGCCCGGGCGCTCGGGCGGGCGGCCGGGCGGCAGGAGCGGCTCCCGGCCTCCCCGCCTCCCTGCGCGCGCCGGCACCCGCACCGGCTCGGTGACGCTGCGCGCGTGGCTCCGCAGGCGGCTGCTCCCGCGATCTCAGCAAACAGGCGGCCGGGAGCGCCTCCTCGGGGTTTCCTCCCCCGCCTGCCTCTCCTGCTGCAGGTTGTTGGCTGCCTGGGAGAAAAGTCTCTGCTTGCGGCTCGGTCGCTTCCCGTCAGTCAAGGCAGCGACCTTTGTGCCTGCTCGCACGTTCCCTTCCCATTCTGGGGCCGGGCTTGCTGCCCCGGGCGTGCGTAAAAAGAGAAGGGGTTTCCCAACTACCCCTCGCGTTTTCACTGCCGCTCTGACTGCCGTGAACACAGTCTCACACTCACATACACTCCTTCACATAAAGCCACACACAGACACTTGATTCTCACACCCTTCTCGTTAAACTCTCATAAGCAGCAGTATGTTAAGAAACATTTTGATGAAGCCAGTATTATACGTGTTTAGACTTTTGTTCTCTAAACCCATCTCGTGAATTCTCGCTTTGAAAATGAGTTTATTATCCTGGAATCATTCTTTTATGGACTCTATACGTTTTTTGTTTCCTCTTTATGGGAGAGAAAGAATCTTCTCTTTAGTTCTCTACATCGCGAATACAGTCAGACTGCCTGGCATTCAATTGCCTCTCTAGGGTGGATGCAAACTCACAGTTTACTAAGAAGAAAATGCACTTGCTTATAGTCTTAGATTTGCAATGCTAAATATTCAAGGTCAAAACCCATCTTTTCTGGCTGCCAGGGATTGTCTAGGAAGAGACTTTGGAGATTGACACCTGATCTGCAGAGCACCAAGAATGAGGACTATTTCCCACTTTATCTGAGCCATGAAGGTGGGCTGACTTTTAAGAACAATTTCCCAGTATTTCATGTCATTTGCACGTAGAAGGTAAAGGAATGAGAATCTATATTGAAAAGCCGGACCATTTTTAAACTGTATTATAAGACATCACGGAGAACGGGTTCTGAAATGGCAAGGAGATAAAGAAATTGTTAAAAGGACAACTTTTTGAATTGACCTCTGTAGAGATCTATTTTCTCAATCATAATTTTGTCCTTGTAAACATTTTGCCACATCTCATTGTCTCAGCTGGATGGAGTCACATGAAAAATTTTAGGTACTGATTGAAAATCTGAAAAAATAACCTGACACAACGATTATACAATTGTAGCAATCCTTTCTAGACTTCTAGTTCTTTTGGATATGGTTTACACAGAATTTTCACAGGTATGCTTTCTTTTAATCCTTTCCTAAAACTATTTGGTGAATAATATTATCCACACTTAATAATAGGAAGGGCACAAAGGTTTATCTCAGAAAGGTGCCCCAGTTGCCCTGCACTTGAACTCAGAACTTCTTAATTTAACTCCAGGATTCATTCCCTTGTACCAAAACATTTGACAAAAATTCTTCTCTTTAAAATCGCAATCAGTTAAGAGTAACTGCAGATCCTTGCAAACAGTCAACACATCTACCAATGAAGTTACCTCCCGGTGTTAAGTGGAACTGTTTTCCTAAGTGAAAAGAAACTTGTGCCTTTCCAATGGGGAGAAATATTTTTTGGAAGCCTAAATTAAAAATTGATGATGACCCTATAATATACTTCAAAACATACATCTTCCTTTCCCCTTTATCTTATCCTAGAAACTTGATTTCAGGCCATGAAGATCTACATGGATAAAAGACATTAAACGTGCAGATGTGATGTAGTATCTACGGGTTTTAACAAACATGATTTAGGCATTAAAAAAAAAATAAGAGGGGAGAAGAGTATTCTCTGTAGAATAGGCTTTGGATACAATGGCTCATTTTTTCCCCTAAGATTTATGAATCTTGAACAAAAGTTGGCCACCTTCACTATTCCAACAATGAGGCATATTGAAGAGATTTCAATGGTTTCATAGAATTATGGGACTATTGAAATGCAAATGCAGGTGCTGTCTTTAAACTCCAAGTTGCCCTGTCATCAACCCTCTGGAAATGCAGATGACTGTCTGAAAATTGGAGAGAGACAAATGCTAAATATCCTTATGCTGTTATTCAACCAGAGGTCCAACACCAAAAACAGCAGCAACTTTAAACATTAGATCAAGGCAGTTTTAACAGATTAGCTGGTTCAGGTTATATCTATGAGTGGCTAGACATTTAAGCTTATAAAATTTTGTCAATTGTTATCAATTCCTTTGACCCACACTATGAAAATTTTTGAAATGATAATCTTTTCCTAGGATAAGCAGGACTAAACTTATTAGAAAATGAAAGACATATGGTGATATTAAATAATCAGGTGCCAACTATGTTCCTAGTATTTCTCTCTGGAGGCCTGAAATGTCACGTCACCCTCATCTTAAAAGACTTCATCTTCGGTAATTCCTGATTAAAATAAAAGTACATATAGAAAGTATAACACTTTCAGTTTTACCAACTGTTAATATCTTAACAAGATTGGCTTAACTAGATATCGATTCTTGGGGAAATAGAAAACGTTGTAAATTTTGATGTATGGATATATGGATCTGAAGAGCTGGGAGCTGGTAGAGCCTGGTAGGATAGGCTCGGAATGGGCGAGGTACCAGAAGGGCAGGGAGTGCTGCCTTGTGGTTAGCATTTGAAAAGCAGGGGAGAAGCTCTGATAGGAAGTGGGAGTCACTAAGATTCTTCTTCAAATTAATTTGTTAGATGGCCTTTACTGTGAAACTAATCTCTCAGATTAACAATCTGTTCTAGCTAAAGAGAATGCTTCTTTACTGTGGTTTTAAATTCACTTGGACAATTATTTTTATTTTTAAACATTAATTTGCAAATTTAAGATACACAAAGTACAATGAACACTTATGTACCCAGCATGCACCTTAAGAAGGAAAGATTGAAGTTTCCTCTCCTGTTCCTCTGTTTCTGCTTCCTTCATCCCACAGAGGTAACCTCCTTCCTAAACTTTGCATTTATATGTGCAATTGTACATTCATAAATTTCATGCACTTTTACTTCTAACAATATTTTGGTATTGCTTTGGAGATTTAACCCTTAGATAAATGATTTAAAGCAGTATGTATTCTTTTGCAATTTGCTTTTGATTTTTAAGAAAGCAACATTGTGTTTGTGAGAATGATTCATCTTGATGTGTGTCACTCTGGTTCACTAACTTTTGCTGCCGCACGATGGTCGATTGTATGAATTTATCAGATTCACATTCTGATGACAATTATTGCTCTATAAGTAATGCTGTTATAAACATGTTTGTTTATATCTCTTTATGTATGTGTATGACAGATTTTCTAGTTTACATACCACCTAGGAGTGGATTTCCTGGGTTGTAGAGTATGTTCAACATTAAATTGTTTTCAAACAGCTTACATCCTTCTATCATTTATTAGAATTTTCTTTGATCCACATCCTGTCCTTACTTGATGTTCTCAGACATTTTCATATTGTGTAGTCTGAGGAAAGTGAAATTGTATTTTATTATGGCTTAAATGCATATTTTCCTGCTTACTTATGAGATTGAGCATCTTTTTGTAGATTTATTAACAATCCACATTTCCAATATGAATTGCTTAGTTTATATATTTTGCTCACTTTCCATTTGGGTTTCTTGATGTGTGTGTGTGTGTGTGTGTGTGTGTGTGTGTGTATCCTGGATTCTAATCCTTTGTCAGTTATATCTTTAGTTTTCATTCTTAATATAGTATATTTTTATGTAGTTTTAATTTAATATTGTCAACTTTATCAGCACTTTCCTTTATGATATGTGCTTTGTATCCAGTTTAAGAAAACCTTTATGATCCCAAGATTATAAATGTATTTTCCTATATTGTATTCTAAAAGATTTATAATTTTAATTTTTTACTTTTCAGACTTTAAGCCATCTGAAATTGATTCTGTGTATGGTGTGAGGTAAGGGATTAATTTTTGTTTTTTCATTTTTTTCCTCATGAGGTAACTGATTGTCTTCTGTCTCCTCTATCATATATCAGCTCATTGGTCAATTTTTGGTCTCTGTATTTGGTTCCATTTAGGACATTGAAAACTATCCTAAATTACTGTAGTTTCATAATCAGTATTGATATATAGAGAGAACAAGACACCTCATCTTGTTTTTCTTCAAAATGACTTTGACTTTTCTTCATCCTTTCTTTTTGGGCTATTAATTCTTAAGCATGGTGTAGGTCTATGATAGCTTCTTTAATTTTTCTCACACTACAGATCTCTTGAAAACAGATTGCGAAATCATAAGACCTTGTTCTGTCTAGTGCTATATCATATTGGCAATTCTCTCTCGCAAGCAGTTAAGACTAAATTTACCACATCAGTACTCCAACAAAAAGGTTATCTTAGAGAAAATATAAGTAAAAAAGACCAGCTGAGGAGAATTAAATATCTTAAAAAAAATACAGGGGCCAACCCAGTGGCTTACTGGTTAAGTTCATGTCGTCTTCTCTGGTGGCCCAGGGTTTGTGGCAATCCTGGGGGTGGACCTACACACTGCTCATCAATCCATGCTGAGGTGGCATCCCACATAGGGCAACTAGAAGATGTACAACTATGACGTACAACTATCTACTGGGGCTTTGGGGAGAAAAAAAGAGGAAAATTGTCAATAGATGTTAGCACAGGGCCAATCTTCCTCGAAAAAATAATAGTTGAATGCTAAAAAGAAAAACCCTAAAATCCCAATATAGATGAGTTCACTAACACCTGATAGTGTAAAAATTTTCTGAGAACATTTTTGCTATCTCTGTGTAGTTTCATACCTATATAAAATTTTTAAAATACGTTTCTTCATTCTAAAATTAATATGTATAGTTAAAGCAACCTATAGTTCTTTCTAATACTAAATTTGTATTACCCCATTTCTTAAAATTTAATACAGTACATCATTATTAATTTGAAGAGTTAGGAACTATAAAAAACAGGTAGGGAATTGATGGTTTTTCCAGCAAAGGTTTTTGGTTTTTTTTTTCTGCTGAGGAAGATTCACTCTGAGTTGATATCTGTTGCCAATCTTTCTATTCTTGCTTGAAGAAGATTCACCCTGAGCTAACAGCTATGCCAATATTCCTCTGTTTTGTATGTGGGTCACTGCCACAGCATGGCTGCTGAGGAGTGGTGTCAGTCCACTCCTGGGAACTGAACCCAGGCTGCCGAAGCAGAGTGTGCCAGACTTAAACACTAGGCCATGGGGCCGGCCCCACAAAGTTTTGTTTTCAATGACAACTCTAAACTCCTGAAGAACTTAAAGTGATCTGCAAATATAGGAATTCAAACTGTATAACTAAGCAGAATGAAGAGGATTACATGTACACACATCCAGAGCATATACAACACTCACCTTCCCTTAGGTAACATAATCCTTTAATCCAAGAATCTGTACATTGTTAATACTAAATTGTTTCTGTGCTAAATCAGTCAGTATGGAAGCACCAATTATCATGCTTTGAAGTTAGGGCAAAAGACTAATTGTTTTTCTGCTCTGTGCTTTGTCATACCTACAGATGGATAACCGAAAAATTAACTACAATTAAATTCTAATGGTTCTACTTTTTCAAATAACTGCTAGAGTAGTGCCTTGTTATGGTCAGTATCGTGGAGTCACGTTGGCCCATCTATAATTGTTTTCTTACATAACACAAGTCTTGGGATCTCAATTATAATGTCAAGAATTTGCTTTGGTCTAGAAAGAGAATTCTTAGGAAAGAATATCTTTCCATTCAATGATGGGAGAATAGACATAGCTAGAAAAATATTATGGCTACATTTTTGTTTCTTATGTGAGGCCACATCTAAACCTAAATGGAAATGATGGAGGTAAATATGAATTGAATTAATTCTTAGTTTGATTATGGCAAGATATACTAAACTGTGATAACTTTGATTATTTTGTTTTACAAGTTTTATCTACCTTTTCCAGTCTGCACAATCTTGTCAGTCTACTTGCAGAAAATAGTAGACTTTCTGCAGACAGAAAATAGTCAATAGTGGTTTCAAACACAATAAGTTCAACAATTTGATGAGTTTATAGAATTACTTATTTTTAGCAAATCAGGATAGAGTCGTTTGGAAATCATGTGTAGTCAGAAGCCCAGCACTTTTTTGGTTAGATCTCACTATTTTCCTTACTTCAAGGCCAAAGAAATGCCTTCAGTATATAAATTCTACTGGAATATTTCAGTATGTTCCAGAAAGGTGATATTTAGACTGTAATCGAAGTTCAAGATGGAGACTTGATACTATTGATTAATAAGAGTAGCTGATCTAAGGTTATACTACTTGCTATTATCCAATTTTATTTCTTTAAAAAGCCTCAGCTTTATCATTAGGAAAAACAGTGTTTGGTTAACATGAAATAAGTAGAGATTCATTTAGATTCAAGATAACATCTTATTTCAGTGAATTTTTCTCCCTAATAGTTTTTACCTAATATCTTATAATCTATAAAAACCCCAAATTCCCAGATTTTAGGTTCGATGAAAATGTCTTTTTTTACACATTACTCTTGAATAATAATTTAGTTGGTATATGATTCAAAGTGGATAGTTATATTCCTTAGTATTTTGAATATATTGTTTCATGGGTTTTCATCTTTATTGTTGCTGTTGAAATATCTGCTCTAAGCCTCATTTCCATTTCTTTGTAGTCAGTCATCCCCTTCATTCTTGCTGTTGTTGAGATAATTCTCTTTTGGTCTTTGAGTACTAAGTTTTATTTTATTATTATTACTTATTTTATTTTCTAGTTTTTATTTTATTTCCTTTTGTGCTGCTAGGGATTAAAAGTTAATTTTGGGAAAAAAATCAGCCTTTATCTCTTTATATATTTTCTCTTCTCCGTTCCCTCTATTGTCTCTCGAAAGTGTTATGTTTCCTGCTTATGTTTTTGATTCACTCTTTTATATCACGTGTTGTGCCTAATAATTTCAATATATGAAGTTCTAATTTGGGATGCTTATTTATTTCTCTTAACTCTTGCTCATGGTGGTATATTTCCTTGGATTCTGAGCTCATTTTTATTTGGATGTTATATGTGAGAATAATGTGAACCCTTGGTTGAAGATTATTTTCCTCCAGTAAAGATTTGTATTAGTTTGTTTCAGGTGCCCCAAGGAGCTAGCTACCCAAATCATTTCAATTTGTAGCTGTGGGTTTCCCAGATCACCCAAATAAGTCCCAAGTGCTCAAAAGGGCATGCCTGTGAATATAAATCCTAAGAAAAGACTTTCTTCCCCACCCCAGAGCCAAGGTTGAAGCAGACAGTGTGCCTCGTAATTTCTCCTGTTTTCCTGGGGTAAGTATTTTAAATTAAACTGTTAGTGAAAATGTAGGCCTTCAAGGGTCCCATCTTTAAGTAGAAGTCTCAGTTAACCGCCACGTTTCCTAGGCTAAAGGTCTAATATCCTATTCAGCTGCCTGTTAATAGGCACATTCTAGATTATTGATTGGCAAATGCCTTCAGGGGAGCTGTGTATTTAATACTTCTTACCACTGTGGTTTCCCATTTTCTCAATTTTTTGGCCTGCAAGAATTTTTCCTCTTTTGTTAATGTTCACTGTCCACAAAACAATAAAAAGAGGCACTTTGTTATTTTTATCCAGCACTTTTAGGTGTTTTGTCCTAGAAATATTTTCATGATATTTAGGCTGCCATATTTTGGAAGTGGAATTAATTTTAATTTTAATTTTTCTGTTTACATCGCAGTTTTTGAGGTGATATTTTTCAGTGTCAAAATGTTGAAATTAGTTAGGTTAAACAGCATTTGTATATTTCCTTTCTGTGGAGCACGATATTATAAGAGGTGGCAGTGGAAATAAGCCTTGCCACCAAGATGTTATTACAAAGGACATAGTTGTAACTTTACTGACAGCTTCTAAGTGAAACAAAAAAAAAAAAACCCACATTTTGGTTATACTTTTGATGCCTCTAATATATTTTCAGGGTCAGTGTAGGCAAAAATCTCTTTTAAAACCAGTTATCTCCATCAGGTAGATACTGAACACATTCACTTAAATGGGTTATTTTTTTGTTATAGGGCACACTAATAGATAGCATTAATGATTATTATTTGGTTAAAATCTTCTCTCCTGATAGCAATATGCACAGACAACTGGAATCATGAATGCTGTTCCAAACATTCATCCAACAAGTAAGAATTTGTATCTGAGAAATAAAAGGTGGAAACCCAATCAGATTTAGCTTTTTTTTGGAGTGATTGGACTCTTTGATAAAGATATAACAGAGAATTCAATAATCTAGAAAATTATGGAAGCAAAAAAGACTAGTGGCAATATAGCATTGTTAAAGAAAAGAATATATTAAAAATTATCTAATTGTTTTTCTGACATTTTTATATTTTCATTTTTTCTGATCACAGATGTAATATATGTGTACTGGTAAAATTCAAGCAATACAGATTTTATAAAGTAAAATATGAAAGTGCTCTATAATTTATTCCCTTGTAGTAACCATTGTTATTAGTGTGGTGTACTGTTCTGAAGTTTTACCAGCATATAGTAACATACAGCTATATTATTAATTTTATCACTCAGAAATGTATTCTTACTATGTAAATTGCTTTATAACTTGCTTTTTGCCCAACAACATATGGTGAAATATATTTCTATTTCAGTTCTAATACAGGGATATCTGTTCTTTTTACAGGCTTTATAGAATCCCATTGCATGGATATACCATAATTTATGTAATCTCTTTCCAATTAATGGCTATTACATGAATTGTAATTTTTACAGTATCGCAACAATCTTGCAATGAATCTTCCTATATATATGTCTTTGCATTCTTACGCAAGACTTTTATGGCATATATTTTTAGAAATATTATTGACAAACCATATATTTTATATAATAAATATAATCATTTAATTGTAATAATATAATTATATAATATTATTATAATATTGTTGAAAACTGTACGTATACAAAAATTTGATAGATAGTACCAAAATTCCTCCCAAAATGTTAAACTAATTCATGTTGTCACCAACTGTGTATCAAAATTCTTATTTTCCTCACAACTATTGACCCTGGGTATCAATCATTTTTAAATCTTCCCAATCTAATAGACAAGCACATTTCATTATTTAATTTGTATATCTGCAATAATTATTAAATTGAGGTTAAGCATTATGCCTTTTTATGAAAGTTTGAAATGCAGAGGGTTTACCTCTTTACTTATAAATAGGCAAGATGGTCTTGTTTCATCATATTTTCTATCTGTGGCAGGAAAATAACCAGAAACGAGGTAGCAATATAGAAATCAAAATCTTCCCTACAGAAAATCAGTTTTTAGTTAAGTCCCATGAGACTTTTGTGGTAAAAGGAAAAGGTGTTGAAGTTTTCTCAATTCATTACGTATCCCCACAAATCCAACCCTCAGCTCCTTCTCATTTCTCTACCAAGAAAAAGGTCACAGATCTAAGAATCTCTGATACTCTCCTGGATTTAAACCACATCAATAAACAAGCCTTCACCAGTTGATTTAAAGGGATGCTATATTGTTTGGACGGGAATTTGGCATTACATAGATATAGCCAAACGGTTTTTGATAACCTTGTACTTCCCATCAGACACTGACAGTTCACATTGTGCAATCTTCAAACTCAATAATATTTTCTTAGTTTCATTGCTTGAAAATGCCATTGACCAGTATCTCTAAGCTTGGGTTGCTTAGTGTATTTGTTTCTGTATAAGAAAACAAAATTCAATACAGTTCACTGTCAGTCATTTTGTTTTAAGCTTAATATTTGATTTCAAATAAAAATGAATAGTATTTGTTTATTTATAGTAGTCTCTCTATGTACTACAAAGCATTTTAAAATAATAAGTAAGAATCTGGGAGTGTTGAGAATGAGTAGATAATCTATGAAAATCATTATGAATGCAATTTATTTACAGCATTAAACCAGTAGAGGTGGTTTTTACTTTCGTCATATAAACAGATACTGGATCAGGATGTGGACAGTACCTTCTAAAGCCTAAAAAGGTATTTTATAATGTTAAATGCATATCTAAAATGACCAGGAAGACTTTACCATTGCTATTTAACCTCTATGTATTATATCTCTAAATATGTCAAGATATATTCCTATTTCTCTAAAGTACAAACTTGGTTAATTTAAGATTTCTGTGCTCATGCTAACATTAAATGTAAAGAGATTATTTTACTTCTCTGGAAAAAAATACAAATTTTATATAGGTAGCAAAGTTATTGCATTAAAAACTCTTCAAAATTGAACTGCCTGCTCATATTACCCATGAGGTGTGTTTAAATATCTTTGTAACTGTAATCTATACCAAAATGACTTAAGTAAAATTTTGTCTTGTTTATACTTTGCCTGTTGTTTTTTCTACGCCCATTAATATGCCTGTTTTTTGGAAATTATGTGCCATTAGCAGATTTCCATGAAAATGACTACAAAACTTAAGGCTTTTAAAATTCTGTTTTCAAATTCTACTTCTACTGAGTGTATGGTTAATTATATAAAATGATGTTCAACATATTTAATGAATACTTATGATGTGCAAAGCACTTTACGTGAAATGGAAAATATAAATTACACTGCCTGACTGGCAGTGACTGGTGTGGGCTTTTGAGTCTCTTAGAAAATAGGAAGAAGGTCAAAAACTTCATTCACTTGATGTTTGTTCAACAATCTACACAGTTGATGCCAATATCTGTTACCTTGACCCATTGTGATGCTGAGAATTTCTTTGCATCTAGAAGGTAGACTCCACTTTAAATTTGTTTTTTTCCAAGAAGTAGTCCATTATTTCCACCTCTAGACAGCTACTTCCTGATGTACCCCCTCCAGACAGCTGTCTTCTGATGATACTACTACAAATGCCCAAAGGATTTTTGCTTTAAACTTGCATAACTTATCTCTCAGGCAAGGTAAATCCAAGTGCAACATAGGTAAGCTTTTAACATGGGCAGAACATGTGCATGTACCCTTGCTCCTCCTGTCTCCCCATCCTTGTCCTACTTTCTTCACAACATAGCAGAGCAGTCGTGCAAGTCTTATCTGTCATAAACCACATCCATTATGGATGTATCTATCAATTCTTGCTTCTAAATTCCCATGACCTTTCAAAATGAACATGAAATAGACCAAATCTCTGGCTTCCAGGAATTTCAAGCCCAGTGAGCTCACACAGATGTTGTTTGAAAAACTGCTGACAAAAATGGTCTACTGTGAATTCTCTCTAAACAAACCAAATAGCATACAGAAGACTGTCTACCTAGTGCAAAGAACTATGGATGATGTAGAGAAGTAGAGGGCAGTCCCCTGAAGTATGTTCAATACAGTAAGAGGGTAAAATGTATATAAAACTTTGAAAATTATTTGTAACTCTCATTGTTTTCTAGGGTGTGATGATTCATGGTATCTGAATGAGTTTATTATTTATTATTATTCTTATGAGGACTGGAATAGATATGGGTATGAGAGTTGAGGGTAAAAGCTCATACTGGATACCTTATTCTGCAAAATAAAGTGAGCAATGGTGGTAGTGACAACTGACATGAACAGGAAATCTAAGAAGGTGGAGACCATGACACGGGTCACTGTTTGGTGCAGATTTGTAGAAGAGATACCAGGGAATGAGAAAATGTGGGGAAGGAAATCAGATAGTGAGATCTTGGGAGTCAAACACTAGAATGTGATTCAGCCCTGTGACTCCATCAAATCTTTACAGAAGGGGCTAAGCTGAGGAAATGTTGATTGTGTTTAGATTTCTTTTAGCAAGAATAAAGGGACCAATGACCACATACCAACTTCTGGAGGGGGGAAAAATCAGCTTCCATATGGGTTATACATATGAAAAAAGTAAATAATAATTTATGGCAGAGCACAGTCAGTTCTGAATGAATACATCAATCTGAAGTATTTTATAAGTTTGAAAGGGGAGTGGTCAGGAAAGTTTTCATAAAGGAGGAAAGATTTGTAGCTCCTTACCAATATATGTTGAAAATAACCCACTGTCAAATAGTAACCCAAGCAGCAGTCTTATATACCTCACTAAGCTCAAGAGATCTCAAAGCTCCTAGAGAGAGAATGCGCGTGTGCAACTGTGGAGAATACTGATACGTATGATGATATCAGTATTGGTGATATCAATACTGATATGATCATATGATAATATGTTCCAGTCCCTGTTCTTAGCCTGGGAAGTGGAGACTAATTATGATTATGGAACATGGGGACAAAGTACCTATCAGAGAAATCATTGTTAACCCCTTCAAAAAACTCTGACATAAAAGCAATTCTTTTAAAGTTTTCGGTGATTCACTGTCTGCATCATGGGTCAGATGTGCAAACTGAGTCTTTTTTTTTTGAGTTGTCAAAAAAGATCTGTTGTCAACTTAGGGCATGGTATCTTGAATTACATTCTTATAATTCATCCAAGCAACCACAAAGTGTGTATAAAGGAATAGAGAGAGAGCCTTGAAATAGTAGCTAATTAGAATAATTAGATATTGTCATCACTAAAACTTAGTATCCTTGGACTGTCTTTGAGTAGTCTTAAGTCCAAGTTGTCTTCTTTATTGCCCTCTTGAACTAGGGTCATTCACATATTCATTTTCAATAACATGTCAAGTAACGCTTGGTAACTTGGATGTTGTAAAGACATTTACAGCCCTAGACGTTATGGGGAAACTGAAATATGACAAGCCCCGAAGAACTCATACTTCCCCCTGCCATATAAAATTAATTAATAAGTACAAAACTCCAGATGATACCCTAAAATGGTAACAGTTGGAAGTACACTGGTTATGAGTCTAAGAACAAGGCATTGAAGTCAGGCAGATCTGTGTTCAAATCCTGGTTCTACTAAACATTGTCTGAATTTGGGTGGTTTTTTTTACCCTGTCAGTGCCCCAGTGTCTTCATCTATAAGATAGAAATGATATCTACTTATCTAGATTGTATGCTATTAAATAAAGCAATACCTAAATAAGTGCTTAACATGTGCTTAACACATAGTAAGGGCTCTATAAATGACTGTTATTATTTACTGATAATCTTCACATTTAAACGTTAATTTAGTCGAGAAGCAAAAACAATCACTTTCATATGAGAATCATTGCAACTGCAAATAATGATGGCCTTGTTCACTAGAGTATAAGCTGTATGTGGGCAGAGATGTCTATCATATTCGCTATTCTAGCCCCATAAGTCTTGACACATGGATGTCATTGAATTGTATTTGTTGACTTCTGGAGAGCTTTTACAAAACAGTAATGATCTCAAACAAAATTTGGAAAACTACATATCTACACAAGGTCAATCAAATGTTTGGACTATGACTAAATAAAATTTGTCAGATTTCACCAAATCCGGCTTTGGCTGATGTGAAGGTGAAGCCAAGCTTGTGGCCATTTGTTTGTGATAAAAACACTTATAATAAAGGTCAATTCAGTGATCTGAATTTTATTCTCATATTTTAAGGGCAGATATTTGTTTAATGTAATGTTGCAAGATCCAAAATCATGAATAAGATTTAAACTTATGATCTAATAGAGAAGAAAAGCATAGATACAAGGAAAAGAATGATAAGAATCATCAAGGAAGTGCCATTAGAGTGCACTGTGAGTGCTCAAGTAGGGAAATATTTTTTTTAATTAATTATAACAATTACACATAACTGATTAATACATTTGATAAGTAAATCCTTATATGATCTACATATCTGTTCTCCCACCATCTCTTGACTTCATTCTCTACTTACTACCCTTCTTAACAATTCTGTGTAGTAGATAGGATTGCTTTTGGCTAGAGGAATCACTGAAAGCTGGCACCTAGGTAAAATCTTGAAGCATGAGAAGGATATTTGGAGAATAATATCAAAAAATATTATATTTCCAAATTAAAAATATTACTTAAGAATTCTTATGGATTCCACCATTTGATTAGAAAGAAATATTATCTTTGTGACAGTGATTATTATTTTTATGGCCAGATGTGTTTTTCATTCACGTGTGCTTGCAATTCCTCAACTTCTACTCCATGAGCATGAACATATGACATTACAAATGGCCCTGATTACCCTTTGCATGACTTTTTCCTCTTCCAAACTTTTTCCTTCCCTATTCCCTGCCTAACTTTTTAACAGAAAAGTATTGTATAGCTTTGATTGAAAAATAAAGCAATTTCATTATGTTCAAATTATATTTAAAATACAAAGAAAAGCAATGCCCAGGGAGTAGTATGAATGAGGGATCAGCCGCATTAGGCACCAGTGTTGCCTGTTTAAAGAATTAGAATCAAGTTTTCAAATGTGACAAAACAGGTTTCACTACACTATGAGATCCTTGAGATCACAAGCTTTATTTCTCTACTGCCTGGCATGTGCCATGTACTCATTCAATCTTTGTTTAATGGATATTTGTTGCCTTAATATAAGTCTATCACTGATTAGTGGAGAATGGAGAAGTTAAAGTTAAATAGGGTTATGAATTCACCTACTTATTTCTTTAACAAAAACTGATTAAGTTCTAACAGTGTTTAAGGAACTGTCCTGGTCCTGGAGATATAATGAACTAGCAGGTTCTGACTGTGCCCTCGAGGAGATTCCAGACTAGTAGGAAAGATGTCGAGTCATAATTTAACTGTCCTTGTGGTAACTGCTCTGAAGAAAAAAGCACTATGAGAGCAAATAAGAGAGGTCGTTCCTAACTGTAAAGCTACCATGATAAGTTAAAAACTTTTTTTTAAAAGGTTTTTCTTCTAAACATGGCAAAGAAGATGTTCATTGTAGGATAAGAGCAGACTCACAGAGTAAATAACGCAAATAATTTAAATAGGAAAATTAAGATGAAAAGGTCCTCCTTTTCTCTGATAAGTTTTAAGCAAGATGTTTTATACTTTGCAAACCTGAAGGAACAGAACTGGGGAACGAGGAGGGTAGTTGACAGGATGGACCTGGTTCTATATGTCATTACATTCTTAAATCACCTATCACAATGCTTTACGTGCAATGTATGCTCACTAAATGTTAATAGACTAAATAAAGGAATAAATTAATTTATGAGAGTACGACAAGATAATGGGTGAAAAGATGCTTAGAAAGAGGAGACTACAAAGTTGGATTATTTTAACTGAGGACTGGGAGTGGAATTTAAAGAGAAATGGTATGAGAATGACTTGTGCAAACGTATTTGTATTTCTTTTAAATCTTGCTCTTCAATCCCTCGATTTGTTCAGTTGTTACTTCTAATGTGCTCTTAGCTCACTCACGCACTGTTGGCCTGAGGATCAGTGCTGGTCCAGAGGAATATAAAAAAATTAAGTCTATCTATCTTTCTATCCATTATCAATGCTGTTCTACTCTGCATTAGAACTCTCATTGTGAGATCATGACATTTCTAATTTTTTATGTTAAAATGTCATTCTTTTAAGAAATTATTTGCTAAATCACAGAGTATTGAATATACTGGATTAGGTCACCTTTTCTATCACAGGTGACAGGTTTGTAGAGACACTGGTTTTCATACTAATCCTTCCCCTCCCCCCTTGGTTTATGCTAACAACCTGCTTATCTTCTGAAGTGGGTGAAAATAACTTTGACTATCCAAAATGGTAAGTGCTAGATTTTCATGGGAGTAGAGTTGTTTAAGAGAAACAGGGTTAAATTACATCTCATCTAGGAGATGGTAAGGGTTGCTGGTTACCTGTGCTTAGCCATTATCCTCTTCTTACTTATTAACAGAAAGTAAATTTTGTTCAGATATTGAGCATCAATATGATAAGGGAAGGGAGGCCACTCTATCATGATGACACTTTGCCTATGCTTAATTTAGGTTTGTCATAAATTGGGAGGAATGGCCTGCTCTGATTTTCTGGGGGAATATCTTCCTTTCTGATAAAAAAGAGAGAAATATAAAAAAGCTTGTGCCCTCCGTTTGGTATAGGCTGAATGGTATAAGCTGAGGAAGTCCTGTGGAACTGTGGCAGTCATCTTCAGACCGTGAAGAAAAGCCGAGAGACTGACAAGCTGATTCAGAATCCTGACATCACTCGCCTGTTGAACCAATCCTGGGACTGCCCACCTTTAGATATTTTGTTATTATAGAACAAACAAGCAAATGATTTTAAGCCACTTTTAGCTGTACACTTTCTAACATGAAATCAAAATCATTCTAACTGATTCATGGGTAGTTTGCATGGATCTAGTTTAAAACAAATTAACTATGTGGTTAGTTTATATTTTAGTCTATTGATATAGTATTCTGATCACACAGTGAATATTATAACAAAACATAAACAGTATACATTTTGAATAAAATAGTAACATTCTTGGGTAGTCATCAATGTAATACTTGGTTTGGTATAACACTACTCTCAAAGTTCTCACAAGTGCTGAAAAGATAAGAATGCGTTTTTTAAAGCACCAGCAACTGCAGTTAAACAGCATATCTGTTAGTGCAGCATCATAAATTTTTTATTGCTATGAAAAAATATAAAGTCAAATTTTTAAAAGTCCTTACCTGAGACCTGAATCAATCAGCCAAATGGGTGGGGAGGGAGTTCTAGACAAATGGAGGAGCATGAACATCAGTTGCCCTGCAAATTATTCCCTATGGCAGGAAAGCAACAGAAGAGGATCAAAAATCTATAAAATTCTATTCAATGGGAAGGTTGATAATTAAAAAAATAGCTATCTTATGGCATTTAGGATGCTTTTGGCTACAGATGTCAGAAAGTATGACTCAACTTAGTTTAACCAATAAGGAAAGTTATTGGCTCAAATAATATGAGCTGCAGATGGAGAGAAGTTCTCAGGGTTGGTTGGGCTAATATCTCAACATCGTTGTCAGATGCCCAGGTTCTTTCTGTATCCTTACTCCTAGGCACCCTAGATGATTGGGTGGTTGCTGTAGTAATTGAAGCCGTATTCTTTTTTGTTTGTATACAGACATATGGCGTGAGAGGAAGAAAAGCTTTTCATGACTCTCTTTTAAATGTTAGGAACAATTTTTCTAGAAGCTTCCACCAAACTTCTCTCTGGTTCTTACTGACCAGAATTGAATCACTTGCCTATTCTCTGATCAATTCCAGACACAGAGGACTGGGACTCAAAACAATCAGAACTATCCCAGAGCTAAGAGATGAGACATTTTTCCTGAGCCATGTGAGCTGTGTGGGAAGGGCTTATTAAACCTAAATAAAAGTGAGGTTCTGATAGGAAGAAAGAAGTATATGGGTGAGAATAAGCAACAAAAGAAGATAGTTGCTTCTTATTCACCAAGAGCCTACGATATTCAGATATGGCAGTAAGAATTTTTATTCATTAAATTATTTAGTTATATTATCTGCATGAGATAGTGAATATTGTGGTGGACACTGTTAGTGACCTAGTTTATCTATCAGTTTTTGCTAGGTTATGTGTGGTAACAACCCCAGTGTCCTACATAAATAATGCTTTATTTCTTGCTCATATAATCTCAGTCTTACATAAACAATGCTTTATCTCTTGCTCATATAATCTCAGTCTTACATAAACAATGCTTTATTTCTTGCTCATATTACACCATCTGTGCCCCTTTGCTCCACATCGTCTTCTTTCTAGGACCCAGGTTGAAGTCATGTCCCTGTATGAGACCTGTGGGCCTCTGAGGGAGAAAGGGGATGTCAGTTAAAACTTCTGGTCAGAAATGGCATATATCACTTCTACTCACATTTTACTGGGTAAAGTAAATTTTATGGCCAATCCTGATGTCATTGAGGCAAGGAAATCAAATCTTCTCACAGGCACCTGATAATTGAAAATAGTAATACACTGTACACTCTTCACTGGCATCTGTGTCCTCACTTCCTTACTGATGATGTGTCTGAGCGGTGGAGCCAGGATTTGAACATTGGTCTGCATAACTCCATGCTCTTCTAGCCAGTGGTCTAACTGACTACACAAGGTTACAGAAAAAATTACTTTGAGATGCGTTTTTAAATAAATATTTAAATTATTTTATCAACTTAGGAATCAGTGATAGTCTTAAAAATAATTCTGTCAATTATTTGCGGCTTAAGTACATATCACAATAGCGATGCTTCACAAACAATTTAGCCTGGGGGCATCTTTACACTCTTAAAAATTGTTGAGGAACAAAGCACCTAGTCAGTGACAAGACGAGGAAAGAGCAATAAGAAGGACTTCTGATCCTCTGGTTCTGGAGGGCTGAGGACTGAAGAATCAGAAAGGTTCTTGGGTGACAGACAAGGTCACACTGCACAGGGCTCCCCAGAGACGTATGAGGTTTGATCACCTGAGGTCAGCTTGCTCCTAGGGTTATTCCCTCAGGTACATGGAGTCCTGGATCTGGCGTGAAAACCTCTCTGGCTCAGACTTTGAATCCTCAGCCAGGGAGTGACACACCCTCTCCTGGGGAGGCTGAAGCCCATCCTTGGGAAGAGGCCCCTACAAACATTCCCGTCCTGGTTCCCCTCCTTGAGCCCAGGGACCCTTTAGAGTTCTCCTTACACCTGGGAATTTCTCTCTCAGCAGAGCTGACTCATGTATAGAGTAAACCTGCCCTGTTTAAAATGCAAAAAAAAAAATTGTTGAGGAAAATAAAGAGCTTTTATCATGTGGATTTTACCTAGTTATGTTTACCATATTACAAATTACAACTAAAAAACAATTTTAAATATTCATTAATTTATTTTAAAGTAACATTAGTAAGCCCATTACATGTTAAGACAAATTGATATTTTTATCAAAAATATATATTTCAAATTTCAAAATTCTCAGAGAAGAGAAGCATTGTTATACATTATTGCAAATCCTTTTAATGTCTGATTTAATAGAAAGTAGTTAGGTTATTTTATCTGCTATATCTGTGCTATATGTTTTTTGGTTAAAGTGTATGAACAAAGTCCTTATATAGATATTAAGGTAGAAAAAGGAGGACTATTTTCAGATAATTTTAGATATTCTTCTTTGATACTACACTAAAACTTGACATGTGATTGTTTCATAAAAATTAGTTTCAAATAGAATCTGAAACCATATCAACGAACTTTCTGTATTCTGTTACTACAAAATCCATTGTTCTCTTTGGCATTTTTGAATGGATCTTTTACCCATGCATGGTTTTGTACCATCAAGCATGTTCATTTGAAAATATTGATTTACTAATTTATAAAGATCTTTCAAGTGGTGACATATTTTATTATGCAATAAAAATCATATTTATTAGTATTGACACTGATCTCATCAGAAAAAAATTTGAAGTATCAGGAAGCTGTCCAGCTCATGGTGGCAGACATAAATTTTCCAAAATTCTAAAATTGCCTGAAAGCTCAAATTTTCATCACTGGCAACAATGCTCTCAGTTATTGTCCCTGACACGGCAGGCCCACTTTGTTCGTTTTTGAAAAAACGTCTGCCAAAGAGTCAAGTATGAATAACCGTAGTTTCTCTATCCATCATTCTTTCAAATAAAAATGGCCTTCTGTGAAAAAAGAAAAAGTGGTTATTTCAGCTTGCAACTTAACCAATTACATGAGTTCTTTGCTTGGTACAAATACTTTTTTTGTTATGTGGTAGAAGTGTCTTGGCATACTTCCTATTTTGTCACACAGAATATATTGAAAAGAAGTATAATCAAAGGTTGAAATTTAACAAGATTAATAATTTTTATTTCTTCATTGAGAACATTCTTAAATGAAATTGGCATTCTTTTATTATTATTTCATTTTTTTTAATAAGAGTGTGTGGTAAAATATGACAACTGACAGTACAGTGTGGAGCCACTGCCTTGATTATTGCTAAAAAGCCAGCAATTTTACTCACCATTCCTTTTGTACCATCAGTGTAAATTTCAACCTAGAAAATAAAGCAGACAACGACTTGGTATTATTATGAAAATAGTTTCGGCCTTGTGGATTCCTTGTAAGGGCTTTAAGGATATCCAGGGGTCCACAGAGCAGTCTGAGAACTACTGCTTTGTAGAAACTTTGTAAAGTCAGCCAAGTTAACTTGCACATTCAGCTTGGTTAAAAAAAATTGCAATCTCCTTCTCTCCTCGGCAGCATGACAAGTGCTAGGGCTAAAACAGTGTGTAGTATAGTACTATATGTATAGTAATATCCCTGCCCTCTATAAGGAGGAACATTCAAGAATCATCCTAGGCCTGGGAGTAGAATTCTAAACAGGCGACTGCCTTACAGTTTTGTAAGTGTTCTGATAGAGAAGCAGAGGGAATGATTGGAGTGTAGACTGACACCTGGTTTAGTTAGCCAATTTAGGTAACAATATCCAGAGTTGGCAAGAGGTTAGCCAGGTGGATAAATGGGCAATGGGAGAGTGTTCAGGCTAAGAAAGAATGCTGAAAAAAGGTATGGAGGCATAAGACTTATATGGAATTCAATATCTTGAAAGGTGAAGTTAGGAACAGGAAAATTAGGTAAGTTTTAGATCATTTAGGTTTCTGTGTATCCAACTCAGTGGTTACGACTTTAAAAAGCTGGGGTTAAATCAGGAAGACTAGCGGACGATTTAGGCATAAGGAATGCTGAAAAAGGATTTTGGGGAGGTGGTGCGTGAGAAAGGGGAAGCTGGAAGAGTTTAGTTTGGAAGCTGTTGAGTTTGTGTCCATGAGAGGCCAAATGAATTGCTGCGGCTAGAATTTGAAGGTATGCATCTGAAGCTTAAAGGTGATACCATGAGTAGGGCTATGGATTTGCATCATTAGTGTAGTGATGACAATTGAAATTGTGAGACTGGATGAGATTGCTAAAAAACTGTAGAGAGAAAGAAATAGTGAACCAAGAATGGATCTCTTGGGAAATGAAATTTAGCAGGGGAAAAATAACCTATGAAGGATATTACAAACAAAAAGGTAGAGAGATTAATGGGAAATTGTTTTGGGATGAGATCAACATTTAAATCAGTGAACTTTGAGTAAGCAGACTGCGACTGCCCTCCATGATATAAGTGGACCTCATCCAATCCATTGAAGGTCTGAATAAGAGAAAAAGGCCAGCCTTCTTGAGCAAGAAGGTTTTCTCCAGCAGGTGCCTTCAGACTTCATCTGCACCATCAGCTCTCCTTGGTCTCTGCCTGACAGCCACACTGCAGATATGGGCTTGCCAGTCTCCATAATTGCAAGAGCCCATTTTTTTTAATGACAAATCTCATATACATGTATAATATTTATATCTGTCTGTCTATCTCCTATTGATCCTGTTTCTTTGGAAAACCTTGACTAATACAGAAACTGTGAGAGCATATTATCATGAAAACAAAGTTGTAGAGCAGAGAATAACCAAATATGTTCTTCAGAACATCTCATCCATTGCATGCTAATGGATGCAAGAAAAAAAGAGTTTTGCTGTTATTATATCTAGAAATTCCTCGGTGCCTTTTTAAATGCACTCACAGTATAACCCACAAAATGGTAAAATGTGTCGCTTTTTAATATTTCAAATCTAATCTCTCTCACTCATCCTCACTATTCTGGGTAGCTGGGAGGTTGATTTTTATTTTTAAAGAACTACTTTAAAATTTTAAAATGTTATCTAGTTGTAGTTTTCAGTTTGAATTAGTCCCTTGTTGGTAAATGCTCAGTTTTTCATAGTTTTGCACCCTCCCTCTTCTCTTCCCCCGAATGGGGTTTGGATTTCCAGGGAAGATCACTGTGTCCTTGTGGTGCCACCAGTGGTAGAAGGGTGCTTCATATCCATGGGGCCATGGAGAGTCTTTTTGGACCCTGTACTGATTATCCCCTTGCCATTTCATCATTGTACTTGTAACTGGCATTCAGTGCCCAAGTTGGCGGCTGAAAGAAGCTCATGATATGTTTTTTCTGAGCTTGGACAGGGGCCTCTTGTCCTCCTTGGTAACTTGGCCCCAACTTAGTCCTCACTGGCCCTAGAATTCTGGATGCACACTAATTGAACCTAATATATAGCTACAGAGTTACTTTCCCCGTCACAGCAATCTCCGGAGTAAGCTCACTAGCCAGCAGGTTTCTGTGCCCCTTGCAGGACACTTGGGAATGTCTGGACACCTGCCAGACCACAGGGCACCCTGGGCATTGACACTCTGGGCGAGAACTCTCGTTAGCCTCTGTTCCAATGCACTCTGCCATTGCCTTCTCTTTGTTTAATATGGTTTCCTCTGGTTGCACAGAATCACTCTGCAGGGGGTTCTTCTCACCAGAATTCCTGAGGAAATAGCCTTTCTGCCTCTGAATTGCCTCTCACCTACATAGTAAACAGCCCCACTTTAGGCTGGAGGTGAAAGGTCAGGACACACATGTCTCATTTTCTAATTCCTCTACTTCAGGGTCTCTTCACCTTCCCAACATGCATCTGGGGTCAGAAGAAGCAAAATTTCTACTTCCCCTGGATTTGACCAGAATTTCCTCTAAATCATAGTATACTCCTTCCAGAAAAGACATTCACGCTATCCTCCTTTCCCAAGGCTATAATAGTGGAAAGATTGCAATGGGCATCATTTATGTGACAGAAGAGTGAAACATATCCTCTTACATTTTAATACCATAAGGTATATGGGAATCTGCAAGAAAAAGATGTATCATATGTCATTTTTTTTTCTTTCTTATACTTGGTCATAGAAACCTTTAAGAACAACAACAAAATATTTCAAGAGTTAACTTTTCTTGAAATTTTGGGAAACACCGGAGACTTTTGAAAAGGAAAAAAATGAGCCATAAGTTCAAATGCAGGAGAAAAATTCAGAAAGATGAAGACTTTGGACCCACCACTACATGGTAGACTTCCTGGTGATGTTAAGAAGTTTTTGTTTGTTTGTTTCCTTAGTTGTTTTAGGAGATTGCAGAGGGCTGAGAAATAAGGAGGAGGTAAGAAAATGGAAGCAGCCAGTGTCATTACTTTTTCCAAGGAGTTTGATTGAGAAGTGAGTGAAATAGGGCAGTGGCTAGATGGGAGATCTTTTATAGGGAAATACTTATTTTTGGTGGTTGAGACACGAACATGTTTACACTAAGTGTAATGTGTTCCTCAGTGGAAGTTAATGAAGATATAAGAGAAAAGAGAATAGGCATGGTCCCAAAGGCCATGAAGATGGATCAGATCAAGATTATAAATGGAGGGCTACAAGAAAAATAGGATGAGGGCCACCTCTGCCCCTGAAGCAGGTAGGAAGGAAGTGTGCATGTGTGTAAAATGTCTAAATATTCCTCAGTGGGGAGAAGAGATGATGATGATGGTTCAGCTCAGACTGCCTGAAATTTTGTTAAAGTAGGAAGCAAAGATATTTGCTAAGGGTAGCTAGCATAGAGGGTTTGAAGAAAAACAGTGAAGATCTGAAGTGTCCTGTAGAGGAAGTGCCCAAAGTACTGGTTAAATATAAGCAGTGATCAAGTGCTGAGACTTGAACCTGTGAATTTGAACCTATTGTGGCACTGATGTGTATGGTTGAATAACTTTTATCAAGCTGCACTTGGTGGTGTGGATCAGAGAAGGCCAACTGTGGAATTAATCCAGGGTTGAGATTTTCCCATGTGGAAGACACAAAAGAACATGAATTTGAAAGATCTGAGGGTGTTGGTGAGAGAGTGGTTCATGTAATCAACCAAGAAATCCAGGGGAGTAATTGGCATCAGAAAGGGACAGATAAAATGGAAACTATAAACCCAAGGATCAAGGGCCTGATTGTATTCAGAAAGAAGTATATTGTAGGGAAAAAATAAAAAGAAATTCCAAGTTGCAGGAGCACTGGGTGATGAAAAGACCTAGAGTGTACTGTGGGTGACAACAACTGAAGTGTGTTCTAGGCCAGTTTTCCTGGAAATGAGGAGAAAATAACAATTGTTCATTGACCCTACTTATTTCCAGTGTTTGTTATAAATCAGGTTCCCCTGAACATGTGGGTCCATTTCTGATCCACTCTTATAAATGACTCTATATCAAATGAGTCTATAATAAAACAAATATAGTGGTTTTAACATCTGGTAGGACAAATTCCCCTCCATTATACTTCAAAATTTTCTTGGCTCTTCTCATCTATTCCTTTACCTAAATATACACTTTTGGTTAAGCTTTTTTATTTTGATTAAAATCAAAATTTTGGTTAAAATAGCATTGAAAATAGAGATTAAACTGGGGAAAATTTACCTTTTAGCAAGAATGAGTCTATCCACTCATGAATATGTTAGTTTGCTGGACTTATTTAGATATTCTTTTATGATCGTCATGATTTTGCTCATCCCTAAGATTTGTTCATAGTTGCTTTAAAGATTATGTTCATTTTGTGAATACAACTATTTCTTTAAAACTAGTTTTCCAATAATGTTGATATTGAATGGGAATCATTATTGATCTTATATCCAAAAGCTTGCTGATTAATAATTAGCTATTGGTTTAATTACTCATTAGTTCTCAGAGTTTGTAGAATCTACTAGTTTTATATGCAGTCATATCACTTAGGAATAATATGATGTATTTTTTTTCATCCAATGCCAATTAATTGGGAAGAATATTTGATTAGCGACCAAATGTCATCAGGGAGCAAGCAATGTAGGTATTTGGGGGAAGAACATTCTAGAAAGGAGGCTTTAGTTGTTTTACGGTATCATTATTTTTATAGTGTCTATCAGATCTGTACTTACGGGTCCATTTTCACTCCGAATATTAATAATTATCTTTCTCTTTCCTCTTTCTCTCCCCAACCCTACCTTTTTATCAACTTTCTCATTTTATTGGTGTTTCTGAAGATCCAACTTTTACTTTTATTGATTCTATTATTTTAGGTTCTATTCAATACTTTTTACATATATCTTCATTATTGCTTTCTCATTATTTCCATTTACTTTGTTCTTCCTCTAATTTCTTGAATTAACCTCTTACTCATCAATTTCCAATCTTTTTAATTTTAATGTGATTAATTTCTCAAGATATCATGTACATTTTGATTTTTAGTGTCTTTG
Source organism: Tapirus indicus (assembly GCA_031878705.1). Taxonomy (NCBI): domain Eukaryota; kingdom Metazoa; phylum Chordata; class Mammalia; order Perissodactyla; family Tapiridae; genus Tapirus; species Tapirus indicus. Next base: position 7,771,479 of record CM062922.1, on the reverse strand, counting down.
TTGTCATATTCTCAACACTGTGCAATTTACATTGTGGTCTCTTTGCTGAGATATTTTAATAAGATATTTGTAAGTATGTTTTTTGTTTTAAATTATGTGAGGATTAGGAGGTGTTTTGTTATTTATTCCAAGAATGTTTTGTGGTCAGATATCATTGAGTTTATAATTTTTATTTGATTTTATTGAGATTTTCTTTGTAGTTTAGTAGGTGATAAAATTTTGAGCATGTTCCATATGTGCTTGAGGAGACTATACATTATCTAATTGAATTTAGTGTTCTATTTAATAATTAGGTATTTTAAAACTTCTGTTTCTTCACTAATTTTTTATCTGCTTGATCCATCAGTTACTGAAATAAGCATTTTATAATTTACTATGATTGTAGATCAATCATTATCTTTCTTGTGATTTTGTCAACATTTGCTTTATGTATTTTGAGGCTGTGTTATTCAATGTGTATACATTTGGAATTATAATATCTTCATGGTAAATGGTGTAGCTATTTAGTGACCTTCTTTCTTACAAATAATATTTTTATCATTAGGTCAGTTTGGTCTAATATTAATAGAACCATACCATCTTTCCTTTAGTATTGGCCAGACATACAATTTTTTCAACCCTTTATTTCCAACTTTTGTCTATCTTTAGTGCTCTGTATATGTCTGAAACAGCACTTGATGTCCTATTAACTACCATACACCAAATTTTAATAGAATCTGAGACTGTATTTTAATGAGTAAGTTAATTACATTTATATTTATTGTCATTACTGATTTATTTTGACTTATATTCAACATCTTACTTATGTTTTCTTTTTATCATACTTTCTCCTTCTTTTTTCTCCTTTTCTCTGTGTTAGAAATTGTTCAAGTTGTGCTCATAACCATTTTATTTTCCTCTCCTCTACCAATTTGAAGTTTATTTACACGTTTATTCTTTTGGTGAATATTTGACAATGAAGTTTATTCTTAATCCATATTTCTGGCTTACCCCAGAAAACTGCAGAGAACTTACAACATTTAAACTCCCTTCCCCATCTTCCATGCTGACATTCCAGGATTTTAGTTCCAACCTAATTTTATACCCTCAAATTAGCCATCATCATCATCATGGTTTTATACAATAGATGCTTATTTAGATTTGCCAATACTGAGTACTATGCTTGCCATATTTCTTATATCACATTCTTTCCTGCTGGATTTGAATTTTTCCATATCAATGTACAGACTTTAGTGGTTATTTCAAACAGGGTCTATGAATGGCAACTCTTTTAGGCTTTGTCTAAAATGTGTTTGTTTCTTCACTCTTGATTCACAATTTATTTGGGTATAGAATTTTAGCTTGATAAGTTATTTTACCATGGCATTTTGAAGAAGATATTCTAATATGTTTCTGTCTCTATGGCCGTTGCTATTGTTGTTGTATGCCTAAGTGTCATTTGTTATTGGCGACCTTTTGTTTCAAGTTGTTTTTAGGTTGTGCATGTAATTGTAAAAATTGAATAACTTAATGTATATAAAACAGGTAGAACAGTGCATGGCACATAGTAAGTACAAAATGAATCTTAACCACTGTTGCTGTTGTTACTTTAAGCATACATATTTTGTCTTTTGCAGATTTCTTTATCTCAAGTTCTTAAGTTGCTAATTCTTTTGTTTATATTTTCTTCTAACTCTCCAGTCATGATGAATTGTTTCCTCACACAGTAGCGGTTTATCTGCATTTTTTTTTTCTGTGCTCACTTCCTGTGGAAGTTTTTATTCATTTGTTTGTTTTGCTTTATTTTTTATTTTATGCTTTCCTGTGAGCATCCCATGAGTCCTGGGTTCTGAAACTTTCCATAATGAAATTTTGCTTTTTGTTGGAATCCCTAGAATTTTGCTAGTCTTTTAGACCAATTTTTATACTTCAAATTTTAGATTTCCTATTCTTTGTAAGTAGTGTCAGTATGAAACCCCAAACCGTGCAAGACCCAGGGTAAATGGTAGCTTTTACCCCCCTCATTTTAGAGCAGAGATGAACTCATCTAAGATGGCATCTCAGTCCAGGCATCTGGGTTTCACATCAGCACCTGACTCTGGTCCAAGGTCTCATCTCCTTCTTCTTGCTGTTTGTTGAAATCGCAAACCCTAACCCCAAGAGATTTTATCTCACTCAATGCCTCTCAAAGTGCTCACAGGATCAACTAATGTCCTTGGTGAAATGGCATTTGGTTACTTCTTTTCTATTACCTGGGGTTTTTCATCTCTTCCATTTGAACTTAGTTATGTATTTTAAAATTGTTACATTTTATTAAATATTTCTATATATTTGAGCAGAATACTTTTCCCTGCCAACTCAGTCTGCCATAATGTAGGAAGTCTATTGTTTTATTATTTTGACACATAATAAGTGCTCAGTTAACACCAGTTTTTGCTTTTATTACTGAGTAGCTGGATCTATAGATATAGATATACAGATCTAGTGCTTAGGAGAGAGAAATCTGTATTCATTTACTGTATTTATCTACTAAAAGATCATACATTTTTAGCTTATTAGAGAGTTAATAACAAAAACCGTGTTTGGTAAACATCATCCTCATCCTGATTTTACAGATCAGGAAACCAAAGATGAGATTAAATGAATTACTCACAGGCCACAGATACAACCAGAATGACTAAGACATTAACTGCAAATACGGAGTTCTGTCCTTCAGAAAACTGCTTATAAGTTTAGGCGAGACTTTCCAGACAATGTGAGTGTTGTGCTGTGTAATGAAACTTTGACTCATTACGCTCAATGAGTACTATGAACTATCAAAGTCATATCAGAAAGCAGCCAGAGTTTCTGTCAGTATTTTATATGTTGTGTCTATTTTACCTGTCCTGAGATCTAACGTGTGGCCAACATCCTTGCATCAAGGCGAATACATGATAAGAAACTATTTCATAAAAACTCTATAGGAGGGGCCGCCCGGTGGCGCAGCTGTTTAGTTCACACTTGGCAGCCCAGGGTTTATGGGCTCGGATCCCGGGCGCCACCGACGCACTGCGTGTCAGCCACGCCGTGGCGGCGTCCCATATAAAGTAGAGGAAGATGGGCACGGATGTTAGCCCAGGGCCAGTCTTCCTCAGCAAAAAGAGGAGGATTAGCAACGGATGTTAGCTCAGGGCTGGTCTTCCTCACCAAAAAAAAAAAAAAAAAAAAACTCTATAGGAGAAAAGGAAAAGATACTGTGTGATGATTTCCTGCTCTACATCAAGAAGTTAAAATTATTTTCTTTTTTAAATTGACTTGACTGAAAGAGGGGAACCATAATTAGGATTAAAAATCTTATAGCTATTTTATATTACTTCTTTTTAGAATACTAGTAAAGCTATTTATGTGTGTGACAGATTTACTCCAATTTGCCTATGAAAATATAGCCTGTGGTCATTTGTCTGAGATAGATAAAAGTTATTCGTTTAATTAATACATAAATATATTATCTGAAATAATGTGCGTGTGTGCACACATATACATACATATACATTATATATATAAATATATACAAATAAATGTGTTAGTGTACAAATTCAGATGCCTTTGGACTTTATAATATAATCATATTTTAACTATATACAGAATTAAACTGTAGGAAATACATTTTTAAGACATTTTATCAGTTTTCTATGAATGTAAGAGCTAGAAGCAAAATTAGAGATAGTCTAGTTCTCCCTCCTTATTTCAAAGATGAAATAACTTCAAAAATTAGAACCAAGACTAAAATGCTAGTCTTAGTGTCTTTAAAATATGCTATGATTTTTCTCAATATATTGAAATATAAAGTATAGAATTCAACAAAATAAAATGTTTATTTTACTTATTTTAAACTAGGGTGTTTAAAATATCTATTACCACTGAGATTCAATTATTCTGTATTTTACCAGGTCAAGTTGTATTATTTAGATGACAAAATTGATTTATTTGAAAATTCTTTGTTTTTAATGTGGCTGCTTTACATGGTGAAATCAATTGAATCAATGATATAAATCTCACATTAGATATGAAAAAATGTTAGATCTAGCATTTTTGCTTCGATGTTTGTCACTAGATTTGGAATCAGAGACACCACAAATATTGACTTCTTCTAATAATAACTCTCTTGAAACAAAAAATAATAGATGATGGCTTTCCACTGGCAGAGCAGTTAAGAATATGGACTCTGGAGTGAGATTGTCTGGCTTCAATTCTGGGCCAGTTACTTAACCTTTTTGTGCCCCAGTTCCATCTGTAGAACGGGGATTGTAATACCACTGTGGGAATGAAATGAGTTGACTATGTAAAGTGCTTAGAAGAGTGCCTGGCACATAGTCAATAGTGAATGAGTTAGCTATTCCTACTTTTGTTGGTGGTGGTATTATTTTTTATTTGTTTATTTTGTTGTGGTACAAACACAACATTAGATCCACTCTCTTAAATTTCCAAGTGTACAATACATTATTGTTGACTATTGGTACAGGGTTGTACAGCAGATCTTTAGAGCTTATTCATCTTGCTTAACTGAAACTTTAAGCCCATTGATAAGTAACTCTCCATTTCCTCCTCCCTCCAGCCCCTGGCAACCACCATTCCACTCCTTGAACCTATGAGTTTGACTATTATTTTTTATTACCGCTACAATAACTCTTATGTTAAAGAGTCTTTGAGATAGTTTAGACCACCTGATAAATTAGAGTAGAAAATGTCTGTTGAATTGTTTAGATCACTAAGATTTATAGGGTAATTAAACAAATGTAGAATTTATTACCCAAACCAAATGATGCTGTTTCCAGAAGGAAATTTAGTTCCTGGTCAAAAACAGGGTTGTGAGATTGTGATTACAGATGATCTAAGGCTCTTTCCATTTTCTGAATTTGTGTTAACCATGGTGGTCTACATCTTAAAGCAGGCTAACACATCAAAGATAATATCAATACTCCAGATCACTCTTAAACTTGAGTGTTTAGTAAGGCCAAAGATGAACAATATAATCAAAGATTACTAATTCAAAGATAGCATAACCAGGAAAGACTGTGATTTACTAAGATAGCTTTCTCTGAGGTATTGCCTAATTGATTTGTTAAGTGTGAATAGTAAACTCTTATTTAACTTATTGGATTAGGCTCTTCTTTTCCTTTCTTATTCTTCCACATGTGACTCTGTGTGCCCAGCAAAGAAGAAAGATGTTTATAATTGGCAATTGGAGGATTAGCAGTTCTCCAAGGGAAGACACAAAGATATCATTGATTAACATCGATAAATATAACTTGCTTATTCACTGTGATGTTTAGCCACTTTTTCTCAATTCAAAGCATTCTCATGGACTATATTGTGATGATTTGGCTTACATCTGATTATATTTACTGGGGAAGCCATAGGTCTATGGGTTGAGAACAATTTTCAGACCACAGAATTGTGTTTGTAGTAGACGTTGTGTTTGCCTTGCCAGTATCTATTTTACCTCTTTCCTGTTTTGTAGCCACCATGCTAGTTCAGTGATTTTGACCACACCATGACTAATAGTTGAGTTGAGGAGATCAGAGAGGTCTGTTTCCAGCCACGGTTAGTCGTTTAGGGATGAGCACATAACTCAGATCAAAGTCATCTGGTATCGAGATGTTCTCCTGATCACAGAGAATGTGACCAAAGTTATTTCCTTCAGAGAGGAGCTTAGGACATTATTGGCAATGGTTGGAGAAAGAGAAGCCCTCTTTCTCTCCTGGAAAAAGAGAGAAAGGAAGCATTAAGCAGTTGTTTTTCTACCATGAGAAAAGCAATCTGAAAATGCAGCAAGTCCATGATGATGGCAGAGTTGAGATAATCAAAGAGAAATATAACTGCAAAGAAATGTAGACGAATCTTTGATGACATTTGCTCTTTTTAAAAAACCAATTTCCCAGCAAATACTTTGAGTCTTTCTTTAAAATACATTTAGGATCTGAACAACTTGCACATTTATTGCTGTGTCCTAGTCCAAGCCACCTTCATCTCTTGCCTGGCTTGTTGCAATAGCCTTCTCACTGGTCTCCCTGCTTCTACCTATATCCCCATTCAGCCTCGTAGCACAGCAGCCGAGTAATTGTTGAAGAGTATGATCTTGCCGCTTCTCTGTTCAGTATCCTCTAAAAGCTCCCTACCTCGTTGGGAGTCAAATCTAGTGTTCTGACAATAGCCTATGTGGTTCTGAGTGCTCTGAGCACTGTTTCCTCTCTTGACTCATCTCCCTCCATCGTAGCTCTCTCTCAGAGTGGCCTTTTTTCTGCTTCTTAGCATTCCAGGCAAACTCCCACTTGAGACTCTTTCACTACTTATTCCCTCTGCCTGGAATGCTTTCCCCCAGATATTCTCGTGGGTCACTCCCTCATTGTGTCCAGGTCTTTATTCAGATGTCACTTCTTCAGTGGGGTCTTTCAAGACCAAGCTATTATTACAAGCACCCACCAAAACACACACACACACACTCTTACCCCAACTCTACTGATTCCTTCTCCTCTTTATTTTTTCTCTGTAGTCCTTGTCAGCATCTAATTAATACTTATGAATTTCGTTTAGTTTTTTTGTCTTCTCTTAATTGAATATAAGTTCCAGGAATGTTTCTGTTTGGTTTGCTGTTACATCTCCAAAACAGAGTACATTTTTTGGCACAGAGTTGGCACTTAATAAAAAATGTTGTTGAGTGACTCATGAATCTCTGAATGAAATTGTGTCTGAAGTCTTATCTGTCTTTGAATTTTTTATTTACATAATGCAACACATTCCTTTTATTATTTAAGTCAATTTAAGTTGAGCTGAAAGCATCATGACTGAGACAGTGATTAAATATTTGATGGACAGAATGAGCTTGCCAGAAGTAAACCTTGAGGTGAGAATTCATGTGAACGTGATTTATTAGGAAAACTTTGTTAAGGGTTGAATTGTGTGTCCCCAAAAGATGTTGAAGTCCTAACCCCCAGTACCCGTGAATGTGACCTTATTTGGATAAGGTCTTTGCAGAAGTATTTAGTTAAGATGAGGTCATACTGGAGTAGAGTGGGCTCTTAATCCAATATGACTGGTTTCCTCATAAAAAGGGGAAACGGGGGCACAGCCATGAACACAGGGAGCACGCCGTGTGAACATGAAGGCCGAGATCAGGGAGATGCCTCTGCAAACCAAAGAGCACCAAAGATTGACAGCAAACCAACCAGAAGCTGGGGGAGAGGCCTGGAACAGAGTCTCCCTCACAGCCCTCAGAAGAAAGTAACCCTGCCGACACCTTGATCTTGAACTTCTAGCCTCCAAAACTGTGAGACAAGAAATTTCCACCAAATTTCTGTTACTCTGTTGTGGCAGCCCCAGGAGAGGAATACAGACTGGGAGGGGATTTGGGAAGTGGGATTGGGATGGGAAGGAAGGCAAGCAAAGGCGAAAAGTTCCACAAAGGGTAACTGGTTCAGTCTCATGGAACTCCGTGAACAGTGGTGGTGCCACCTCTGAGATGTCTGGTCAGGGGCAGGACAGCAGGAGCTTTGGGACTCCTGTACACAGCAGTCACTGGTTAGGGGTATGGGGGCATGGTGGGTAGGGGGGCACTTTGGGTTTCCTCGTGCTCAGACAAAGCTGGTTCCAGCTGTCAGAGGCCAGCCTGCGAACAAAGATCCGTGGGTGCTAACTACCAGCTCTTGGGAGGAAAAAGATAGCAGCAGGTAATATGTGGAGAATTAGTAAAGGGCCTGAGTGGATATGGACAAAGCACCGAGAGCATCTGTCACAACAGGTTGGGAAGCAATTAAGGGACATTGAGTAGCTGGAGAAAAGGGAGGAGCAAACCAAACATACAACCTGTTGCTTTTTTGTCTAGTGAAGTTCTGGTGGTTATATTTATTTACATTATTTGAGGTAATAATCTGGAAAAAACTCCTATTTTAAACATAAGTTGTGTGTTGAGTATCTAAAAATAAGTTCCTGATGTTTAAAATCATTTGATTTGTGCATCATAGAACAACAAAAATGGAAACAATGAGAAAGTAAAATATTAAAAGATGTAACAATGAAAAATGTATGAAGGGCACAACTGTGTTTTAAATGGTGTGTGTGTGTGTGTGTGTGTGTGTGTGTGTGTGAATCAAAGGGATTCATATTTAATTTGTCCACAAAGCCCTAGAAACACAAGGAAAGCAAAAAAGGACTTAATAATTCTGATTTAATCAGGTATATATGTTGTAAGTTCCCAGGTACACAGGCAGTTTCATTTTGAGATATTTTCTTGCCTGCCTGCAGCTGAGACACTGGGAGGGATCGGCTTCTAAAAGTTGCACAAGAAGCTCTTGTTTCCAGTGTTTATTAAAAGAGAATGTGTCTCTGTGTGTACCCAATTCCAGTAAGGTTAAAGAATTGAAGTAATAAGAGATATTGTCACCGACATGGCTGATCTTTTCTGTGCAAGAATCCACTGTCTTTCCTAACTATACTCAGGTCAAGACTGTAGTTTAGAGTTCTTATGTGACTTTTCTTTAAAGGGCCTTTTATTTCTTGCAGGTCATTATTTTTGATACATTTGATCGAATTGGTGAACTATTTTACTCAGGATTCTGACCCTAATGTTTACACAAAGGAAGGCTTTGTAGTCATAGAACTTTGCATCATCTTATTTCTTTGCATTGTGCGCTATCTTGTATATAACGGGCAAAATAAATATTCGCTTTTCTGTTATTTGGGAAGACTTTATTAGTGGCTTAACCAACAACCATTTATCCCTTCCTCTTTGCTAATAAAACCATGATTTTGTTCCAGAAACAATGTGACTGGCCACATAGATGAATCAACATTGTCAAAGCCTATCATAATTTCTCTGAACAATCCCATTTGTCTTCGCCAGTTACTATTTTGACCCATGAAATGCAAACATTTGTGGGGGGACTTCTGGGAAATATTTTTCTCCCTAGTAGAGACCCACAAAAGGGAGAAAGAAAAACCCTTCCCTCTCTGCCTCATTTAGACACTTGTGGCCTTGAGGCAACAATGCAGAGATAAAAATCCAGCAAGATGCATATGCCTGCAAGGAAGGATGGAAAAAACCTGGGATCTTAATGATGCTATTGAGTTGCTGTAAACAAACTTGGGACCATCGACTTTTAGCTTTGTTAATAAACACCGAGTGTCTGTCCTGTATAAGCTACTATCATTCATGTCTTGTTTTATTTGGTACCAAATGCATCCTAGTTGAGACAATTATATTTATCAATTACACTTACCGTGTATTTATCTAAAGAATTTGTTTACCTTTAATAGCTGAACGTGAAGCTCGTGCACCTGTGTTTGTTATTTCCTAATATTCTGGCTGTGAGTTATTCCTTATGTCACGCATTTGGGAGGTGTGTGTGATCTTCATATCATTTTTTCCACATAGTCTCTCTTAGCTCACTTCCTAAATCTCTTGTTTTGTTGGTCTTTATTCAGCGTGATGCTATAGTGTAGGGTCCTCGAGTCAGACAACGTTGAGTTCAAGCCCCTGCTGTGTCATTCACTATCTATGTCAAGTTATTCGAGGCACTTAATCTCTCTGAGGTTTCGATTTTCTCTTCTGTAAAATGAGGAAACCAGTAGTATCTTCGTTATCATTTATTATGAGGATTAAATAAATGCTCAGTAAATAACCAGCAGTGATGCTTATAAAGATAATGCTTCTGCCCTAAACATTTACATTAACCATAATCGAGTGTATTTGCTTGTTTGCCAGTGAATTTAGCTCCATGAGGACAGGGGGTTTGTTTGTTTATTTATTTTCACTGCTGTCTTGAATAGTGCCTGAGACATTGTAGGCACTCAATAAATACGTATCAGAGTTACTGACCTTGGTTTCGTTGGCTCTGTAATCTAGGGCTAATCTAATAATTTTAGAGAAAATTGCACAGCACCATGGGAAATAATTCACCAGTTTAACAACATTGATACAAAACAGGTATTTTGCAAAGAAATCTGAAGATCAGGGGTTACCTACATGCCGGATCTGGCTGACAGACAGGTTTTGTTTGTCTTAAAAGTGTTTCAAAATTTTTTTCAATTAGTTGTCAAAAATTTTTTTCAAAAAAGAAAATCTACATAAAATCAGTTTCTCTTTGCGATTGGAAGGTTTTGAGTCACTGCATGGCAGTCAGCTGAAACTGGATAGTCATGGCCTGCTTTAGAAGGCGCAGGCTCTCAGAATCCCCGCCTCTCCCTCCCATTCTCTGACACTGGTTGCCACCACTCAGTACATTTGTACCGTAGTTTTGGGGGGTTATTGTAAATTTCAGTGTTGTTGAAGTATAATTGACTAATAAAATGTGAGATATTTAAAGTGTACATTGTAGTGATTTGACATACATGTACATTGTGAAAGAATTCCCCCCATCTAGTTAATTAACACATCCGTCACCTCACATGTCTATCTTTATTGTGGGTGAGAATTGCGCCACAGTTTTTATTAGGGTTATCCCACTTCGTGTATGACTATTATCTGTCTGGTCCTTGTGGGCATTTGAGTTTGTCACTTTTGCAGATCGGACTCTTGGATCTCATCTGAAGCTTGCTGCTTTGTGATGACGTGTATCATTTCCAAGTCTTCCTTTATCAGGAAACTTGACAAAAAAGATTCAGATTATTTGATTTATACAGTAGAGTCTCATTACTTTTCTTCTTTTTGGAAAAATTTTTAATCTAAATAAAAAATGCACATAGTTCCAAAAATAGTACTAAAAAGCAACAAGATGATAAAATGAAACTTCTTTTTCAGTTTCATCTGATGCCCAAAGGCCAAGAAGAAAACAGTTGTTACCAAATACCCCGGTATTCTGAAGCTGGGTGCTTGTAGCCCTGTGTTGTACAGGCTAACCAATTGTGAACTGATTCTCCCCACTTCGATTGTCTCCCACATCCTGGAGTAAGAGAGGAGGCTGGAGTGAGAAGAGAGGATTCCTGGAGTGTGGTCATGTGCTGTGTGGTTTTTAACCTCTATAAAGTGGAGGGCAAGGGAGGGATGCCTCTCTCTCATCTCAAGACACAGGGGAGGGGCCTTGAGAGGATTGCTCTGACAACTTGCATGTGTCTGTTAGATTTGAAAGGGACATAGGTACTGGTGACTGACCCACATCTGGGAAGGCTAAAGGTGAAAGTAGTAGGTGGAGATGCCTTCCTGGAAGCAGAGAAAACAGAAGAGGCTTTTCCAATTTATTTCCTTGCTTGGAAGGAAGCTGCATTTCCATTTTGCCTGGCAGGGATGGGAGACTTTCCCATCAGCCTGGTGGACTCACAAGATGTACGTAGTCTGGAGCCAAGTTAGGATAGTATAAAGGCTGACGGTGTTATTGTATTTGGAAACTGAGGGCACGTGCCATCCTAAGAGGACAAGTAAGCAGTGGAGAACCATTATTATCCAGAGCAAGAAAGCTTAAATTAGGGGAGCCCCAGAAAACATGTCCCTGAGAAACTCAGAAAGTGCTGCCACCCATAAGAGGAAAATATCAGAGGATGAGGGAAAAAGAAAAGAATTAAAAAGAGAAGAAATCTTCCATTCTCACCCATCACCACTCTCAGTCTTCACTGAAGCCTTCCCAGCCCAAAACAATCCTGGGATTGGGGAATGATTTTCAAGTGGTGAAGACTCTGCAGCTCTGCAATAATGACCTAAATCTGGACAATGTAATTACTATGCTTAGGTCTAAAAATGACCAGAGGGCATTTTATTGTCTGAGAATAACCTAAAATATCTATTGTACCTTCTAGAAATTTTACCCAAGACATAGAAAAAGAAGAGACTGCAGATTGAAAGAGCAGTGGAGGCATTGATTTGTTTTCTACTTGCACCTCATTGAATCCTGCTCATATAATAAAATATAGTTAACTTTATAATAAAAAATATCTGTGTCCAGCATCTTCTCTCCATGGGTCATGCTTCCCAGAGGCAGCCACTTTCCAATTTCTAATCTGCTGCTTCTGGTACTTACATCCATACTTCTGAATACTGTGCATATTTTAATTTTTCTTGATTGGTTAATTTTGACAGAATCCATTAAACATTTCATTATATCAGTTAAGAGTTTGAATAAGCTAATATCCTTCCACTTATCTTCCCAATATAATTATATCATAAATTTTGGTGAAATCGTTAGTATTTACACTACTAGGATTATGCAAATTGCTGAGCCAAGTAATATACTGTAAATATATTTCTGTTTTAAAAAAATATTTAGTTTTACCTAGAGCTAATTATTGTCTCATTTTTATTTATTTGCTTAGTGTTACATGTACCAATTGCTATTTTTTTCCCTTAATATTCTAACACCTCTGCCAAATACCTTATAGTCATGTTCACAAATACGGCCAAACATCAGATGATTTATCATTTCTATGGTTTTATTTTCATCTCCTTTCTCCGTGTGACCCTCCCCCTTCCAGTTTTCCCTCATACAATTCTTTTTTTCTTCTGCTCCAATCTGGGCAGATTTCTTTCTCAGCCTGACGAGTTGCAGTCACCTAGGACTTCCTTCACTTTTATTTTGGAAATTCTCTTTGCTTATCTTCTTTGTTGCTTAGGTTTTTCTTTATTACTTCCTTGTCTCGCTGAGGTCCACCATCTGCCGGTTTCCTAAGAAGGTGCATGACATGTAATGTTTTTTACTCTTTATATGTGTGAAAATTTTATCCTCACAATTGATTGAGAGTTTGACTGGATATACTATTTTAAGTTGGAACTGATTTTCCCTAAATATATGGAAGACATTGAATTTTTTTCTGGCATCCTGAGTTGCTGTTGAGAAGTCCGATGCCGTGTTTCCTTCTTATTCCTCTGTGTCTGACCGGTTTTTTCCCATCTGAAGGTTTTTAGGATCTTCGTATCCACAGAGTTCTGATATTTTATAATGCTGCCTTGCTATGGATCATTTTTATTCAGTGTGTTAGATCCTTGCTGGGGTTATCAGTACAAAAACTAAAGTCCTTTGGTTTGGAAAATATTCTCATTAATTCTTTAGTAATATCTGCCTTCTTTTGTTCTATTTTTTCAAGAATTCTATTATTCAGATATATGACCCTCTACATTGACACTTTAATTTTCTATGTTTTCGTTTCTATTTTTGATATCTTTGTCTTTTTATTTTCCTCCTAGGTGATGTTATTTTCCAGCACTTTGAACAACTTTTTTGAGTTTTTTCATTTTGGTTGTCATATTTCTTATTTTCAAGGACTCATTCTTCTCTATTACATTTTTATAGAATTCTCTTTTATCAATGCAATGTTTTATTTTTCTGATAATATGAATTATAGTTTTTCATTGCTGTTTTCAAAATAAACTGGTCAGAAGATGTAAATTAGTAATGATTTCCACTGTGATTATTTCTTGACTGTTACACTATAATTTTAAGGCTTTTATTTTCAAAAATACATAAAACTTACCTGATTATTAAAATATCTACTTCTTTCATTCTACTATTTTTATTTAACTATAGGACTATTTATTATTATACAGTGTAGGTAATACAAACTAGCAGTTATTTACATCATTATTTAATGTTTTATTAAAACTAGAAATGATTTCTTCCATTTGTGTTTATGTTTGTCGAGAATACCTTTTGTATTCTGGTCACAAAACTACTATTTTAATAAATTGAGCTTGACATTAAGTTTCATTCAGAACTTATATTTTGGGATCATTGATAATGTAAGATAATAAAATTTTCTTGCACATTAGCATATGTGTGGAATTTGAAATTGATCTTCCATTTATAGAAAATTATAAGTGTTCCAATGGTACTTGGTTTTTGTGTTTTGTTGCAGTACACACTAATTTGGGGACTTTCCTTTCACAGAAAAACATGCAGTATTTCCCCCTGGGATCAGAGAGCAGCACATATTGGCCGTTTGCCGCAGTCTGTTGAGAGTCTGCAGTGCTTGGAGTCCAATGCATTGCAGATGCTGCAGCAGCAATAATGTATTCATGATGCGTACAAGTGCATTTTGATAGGAGCAGTTTCTCAATGTGTTTAGTCAACTTCTGGCCTTTGCAAGCAACATAAATATAGATTGCTTCATATACTATGCATATCCATCAAATGTGAAATAGGATGGACCCTTACAAATGGTAATACAAAAATCCATGAGGGTGATGGGGAATAAAGTAATAAAAATTTTATTCAATATAATATGGAATCTGACAGGTAACCTTTGAAGCATTTGTTGTTTGGATGGAGAGTGCCTGCTTAATTCATGCTACAATCTATTAGCCAAGTAATTCAATAAGTCAAAGACTGTTCCACACAATATCTAAAGCTAAATATAATGAAAGGCGGGGCTAGCATACCATCCAAAAATGAATGAATTCTTTAGATGGTTAGAACTGAAGTTTATATATCAGTAGAGCTTTAAATTGTGCTATAATTGATAGTTTTTCATTATTAGAATTATAAAGATTTTCCTTTCAGAAAGTATAGTATAGACTTCTGATGTTTCCTCATATTTTTTCTTTCCTCTTCCGGAGTAATAGAAGTTTTAGTTCCAGACTGCAACTCACAATAAATATTACCCTCCCAAAGCCCCATTTGTAGCTAAGTTGCCGCCATGACTAAATTTTTGACCAGTGGAATGTAAGTAAAAGTGATGTGTGTGATTTTCAAGTTTTGCCCTATCAGGAAGGGGCCATGCCCATTACCCTCCCTTTTTCCTCTGCTAACTGCAATGTCAACACAGTGGTAAGAGGTCTTATACACTCAGACAAGAGCAACACTTTACAAATGAGGGAGCCCTTGACAAAGTCATGCAGTTGCGTCAACAAACACACACTTTTATGTAAACAAGAAAAAAACCCTCCTTTAAAGTCTTTCACAAAATCTTGCCTGGTCCACCATGTCAGAATGAATCTCTCCCATTCTTACGGTCACTTAGCATGTAATCAGGACACTTTTTGGATTTTCATCTTATTCTGGTTTGAATTGCTTTTTTATGTGTGGGTATTTGTTACCCTCATAACACTATGACACAGCCATCTTTGTTCCTGTCTCAATTTCACTAAGAAACAACTAGCATGCTATACTCCAGTCCCACTGGATTCCTGGAACAAGGTAGGAATATTTTTTCCTCAGGGTTTTGCACTTGCCATCCCCATACTTGGAATACTGTTCTCACTGACATATTATGTCATATAATATTATGTAAGATATTAGGACTCATGTCATTCAGGTCTCTGTTGAAATGTCACCTCTCCCAGATGTCTTCCCTTACCCTATCTCACTCTAACTCCTTATATGCAAGCAGCAAGGACACTCGACTAGAAATTCCGAGGAACTGCTGAGATGATAAGTGGGGAGTGTCGGGAAAGGATTCCTGAGGTAATGAAAGTGATTTTGGGAAACTGAGCTCAGAGCGCCTGGATAGCAGTGGAGGGAAGGAGAATGTTTTGGTAATCTCTTGGTGGCTGCATCTCGAGCAGATGAGGGATTGTTCCTTTCTTTTCTCATGGTTGGCTGAATAATGAGTAGTTGGAGTATTTCCCCCCAGGTTTAAAGGAATAAAAGTGTACATTGAAACCTGGAAAACAAAGAGTACCCACATTAGCTAATAACACAACCTGGAGTTTTACACGCAACTGGCTTGCCAAACCCAACTAATTTGACATCCAAAGTCCGAGGACAAGCTACTAGTCCACCCCTCCCAGTGTCCCATCACAAGCACCACAGGAAGGCAGGCTGGCAAAGAGAGAATCTCAGTACAAATATGAGAAGATAACCAAGAATCGTTGATTATTCAAGAAAAACCAACATCATGGAAGAGACATCAAACTCAACATAAATATTAATAAAACAAACAGAGAAAGAAATAATACTTACAAAGATACAATATAACAGAGTATTTCTGAGCCTACTATTTGTAATTTAAAAACTAGAAATCCTGGAAATCAGAGAGAAGGCAGATTCTGACTAGAACAAAGAAGTCATTCCTCAATTTTGAGTTTCAAAATAGAGATTTAAATTCCAAGACTAGGACAATGGTTTGAAAGTCAAACATATTTGATTTTAGATGAAAGGAAAGATTGTCCTTGTTTTCATAAGCTGAGTTTTACCTATAAGGAGCAAATCATGGAGGACTGAAACAAAGATTGCCATGGAGCAAAACTGTAGAAAGATGAAGCTCAGAGGAGGAGCCTAGCACATATTAGCTGGTAAATTCCTAAGAAATGGCTATCTCAACATTACCTCCTGCAGGTCACAGCCTGATGTGCATGCATGTGTGTATGTGGGTGCAGGGGTATTTGATAAAGATGGCCTCCCCAGATGTGCTAAGAGAGTAGCAGGGATTTGGTTTCACCCTTCCAGATCCAGGGAGGCTACAGACTTCTTAGAGATGCCCACTAAGATTGAGGAACAATGGGGAGGGAGGTGTCTAGACAGACAATCTGAAGACAACTGCTACTTGGTGAAGGCAAATAGCTTAGAAATCCAGAGCCCCCCCACCATCCCCCATCACCAATGTTGGAGGGACAAAGCTATTGAACAGGGAAAAGAACAGGATGCAGAGTCTGTGGAACGTGGGACAGGAGCTCAAGTGACACAGGTGGCAGCAGCTGATGCCAGTGCAGAGTGAGATCCAAGAGCAGGTATGACCATATATGTGGCAGTGGAGATCACCAAGGAGAGAGGGTGGCATTCACAGCAGACTGCTCTTCCATTTCACCAGAATTTTATATATATGCCTTTATATCAGTTTTCAACTGTATAACAAAACTCGTTTAGCTAGTTTAAGCAGAAGATTAAATTACAGGCACGTTCTATTTTACAGCCACAATTGCTATAGATATTCAAATTTAATTCTTAATTTGAATCAAATTATGAATAAATATTTTATGAGTAAAATAAATGCATTTCATAAATAAATATTTTATTTTATCAGTATTTTATTTTTATAATTTTACTATGAAAATTCTTTGATACCTCTCTCATTTGACTGGGTTACTTCAAACAAATTGTTTTAAGAATAATACATGGGTGATGCTTTCAGAGCCCTGGTGTATTTGGGAATGTCTTTTTATTGCCAACACATGTGAATGCCAATCTCATGGGTAAAGGTTCTGGATTTACACCCTCTTCCCTCAGCTTTGGGAACAGGAACTGCTCCACTGTTAACATATAAAGCTGCCAGAGAGAAGTATGAGGTAAAACTATTTTTTTCTTCCTTTTGAGGAAACCTAATTTTTTTAGCTGAATGCTTCTTGACTAAGGTAAATATGAAATTCATGACAAATAGAATTTGTGATTGTCAATCTTTGTTATTTGTTTTTTGTGTTTTTTTTGCTGAGGAAGATTAACCTTGAGCTAACATCTGTGCCAATCTTCCTCTACTTTATATGTGGCTAAGCACCACAGCATGGCTGACAAGTGGTGTAGGTCTGCACCCGGGATCTGAACCTGTGAATGCAGGCAGCTGAAGCAGAGCATGCGGAACTTAACCACTAGGCCACGGGGTTGGCACCTGCTACTTTTTTTTTTTTCCTGACAAGTAGACTTCAGTGAGTTCTTTGGAGATGCAGATTTACGTCATCTTCTATTTCAGGAAAGTTTTCTTTCATTATATTTTGAACTTTTTTTTGTTGTTTACTACCTCAGTTCTCTTGTCTAGGCATGCCAATAATCGTTATGTTAGATATCTGTTGTTTTTCTCATCTGTTACTTTTTCTTTAATTGCTCTCCAGTGTATTATGTGTGATTTTCTGAAATCTCTACCCCATACTTTGATTTGATCTTCTGTAAAGTTGACTGCATTCTTCCTTTCCTTTGGCTTGTTTAGAAGTTCTACTCTATCTTTGTTGTTTCCTTTAATTTCCTTCTTTATTCTGTTTTACCAGTCTTTTTCATCTAATTTACTGTCATAACTTCTATTTCACAAAATCCATGTTTCCCTCAATTTCCTTAATTACAATATAAAGATTTATTTTTAATCTTTTGTCAAAATTTTGCTATTTTTTTCTGTTTACTTGTGTTTAAGTCAGGTAAATTTGATTTAAATCCGTATGTCGCAAACCACGATAAGGTGAATCTCCTTGACTATCTTCATGTTCATCTCTGCAGTCAATGCACGTGCATGTATCAAGTCTCTGCTCTGTGCCAGGCACTATTTTTGGCCAGGGGGGTATAAAGTTTAGCAAGACAGACAACAGACCAGCCCTCTAGGAGGTTGTATTCTAGTGTGGAAACTTAGTCAACAAGACAAATACATAGGGTGATTTTAAACATCAATAAGCACTACGGAGAAAATGACTTGTGGGAATGTGGTAAAGCATGATTGTAGGGCTGATGCATTACAATTAGCTAATATTAGGTATGGCTTTCCTGAGGATGCTAGAAACTAGTGTTGTAAATTCAGTGTTTAGCATTTTGGTTGTCTATTGGGAGCCCAAGGAGCTGGGACCCTGGGCAATGCAGTCTAAGGTTATCTTATATTTTTATCATCAGATTTGTTCTGTTAGACCAGGAATATGTTTTGTCCCATTGGTGGAGAGTTACCTTGGAGTTCAGTTCCTTCTTTCTATTTTGAGTGAACCAGTTATCTTGCTGAGAATTTAAGTGAGAGAGATGCCACATAATTAATAAAGTTTTTTATATCTTAGCCCAAATATTATTTATCTCAGCATAGTTCTGATAAGTTTTCCTCGAGCTCTCTATTTTTCTCATGAGAAGACCACGTTAGATAATGAATGTTCTTCTAGCCCTGCCTGTACTGATGACTTGAGGTCTTTTACATTCTACCACAAAGCCCACTTTCATTCTTAGTCTTCATCTATCAGAACCTGGAAGTACCAGTAGAACTTTCTCATTCATTCCTCACAACACTGCCCCATGCTCATGAACAATTCAGCTCTACATTGGTTATCAGCATCCTTCCATAAATTGGTCCAGAATTGTTTTGTTTCAGGTGATTTTTCACCAGAATTTGTGGCAGGAGGTTGAGTTCTTCACTGGTATTAAAGTAGACAATATTTTTATCTCTATCTAGAACTTTTTGTTCTTGTTAAATTCCTTGGATTTTAAAGGGAGTTATTTGCTCACATGTACTTATTCCGAAAGTTTCACCATATTTGTTGGAAGTTCTCTTTCTTAGTGTTCTTCATTGTACATTCAGGATATTTGTTATTGATTATTTTATACTTTATATCCAAGATATTCTTTCTAATATTTACTTACTAAGGTATATCTATTGGTCATATAAGAAGAAATACAACACAACAACATTGTCCTGTGTTTATTTTAAAAAACCCAGACTTATTTGTTCTGACCTGTTTCCATAAGCTACAGAAAAAAATAAAGAAACAGAAGATATAAGCATTTTACGGTAATATATTTAGTTCAGTAAGTCCTCCTCATCTTTCAGCAGTGCTGAATTAATGTATACACACATGTATGCCTACTGTGAACAAATGACAGCTCTCAATCACTATACATTTTGCAGGAGATAGAATGAAGATAGTGTAAGGGGAAATTGGTTAGGAGAAAATAAAAACGTACATTTTGGTTTTCTGCACTCTTAGCACTACAAAACTTATCACACATATTTTAAATATAATGAGCAAACCCAAGATTCTTCACATTTCTCTTGCCTCCAGAAACTGGTTAAGTTTCCACTATGAATAAGACAGAAAATATTCTCTAGAGAATTGTGGTATGCTCTGACTAAAATATTCTCTGGAGAACTGTGGTATGCTCTAACTAACACTGTGAGGATATCACCTATATTATTTAATCCTTTGTAAGATTCCAGGGGGAAAAATGAAGCCAAAAGTGATACTAAAACAAAAGCAAAAGAAAAGAATGCTTTAATAACTTCCCCTTGTTTACAATGGCCATCATCACTCTGTGGGGTAGGAATACAATTTTAAAATCCCTAGTTATATTTATTTTTATCTTATACTTTAAAAATGTGTATAGTTTGCATGTGTTCTTCATAATAAGTTAGTACATAAAACACACATCTAATTTATAAATAATTAAATGAGTCTGCAAATCTTGGAGGCATGTGGACAAGCATTTTTACTAATTGAGTGCATAGTGAAGGAAAGAATTGGGTATTACTGGATGCAGATCAATCCTCTGTTGAATTGCTTCTGCACCTTTGTCAAAAATCAATTTGCTATACTTGTGTGGGCCTATTTCTAGATTTTCTTTTCTGTTCCATTGATACAGGAATCTATCCTTTCACCAATATCATGCTGTCCTGATCAATGTAGCTGTGAAATAGTCTTTAATATCAGATAGAGTGATTTCTTCCACTTTATTCTACTTTGTCATTATTTTAGCTATTCTAGAGATTGAACCTTTCCATATCCATTTTAGAATAAGCTTGTCTTTGTCTATAAAAGACTTTGCTAGGATTTTGATAAAAATTTCATTGAACTTGTAGATCAATTTGGGGAGAATTAACATCCTTAATATGTTGAAACTTTCAATCCATGAACACAGTATTGTCTTTCCCCTCAAAAATTACTGTGAATATTATTGACATAATATACTGAAATAATACAAATATTATTCACATAGTACAGTAACAAACAGAAACTTGTCCTTATTAATTTAGATTTCTATTTGTCTTTTTCCCCACAACTACTTTGTTTTTTATCATTTCCCCTATGAGTTGCCTTTGGTTTGGTTGTGGTTTTTTTTAACCACTTTATTGCGGTATAATTCACATACAAAAATCTGCACATATTTAATGTATACAGTTTAATGAGTTTGGAGATAAGTATACACCCCTGAAACCATCACCACAATCTATGCCAGAAACGTATCCATTCTCTCCCAAAGTTTCCCTCCACCCTCTTTATTTATTATTGTTATTGTTTTATGATAAGAACGCTTACTATAAGATATTCCCTCTTAGAAAATTTTAAAGTATATAATACAGTATTGTTTATGATAGGAACTCTGCTGTAGAGTAGATCTCTAGGACTTATTCATTTTGTATAACTGAAACTGTACACTTTGGCTATTACTCCCCATTCTCCCCTACCCCCAGCCTCTGGCAACCGTCATTATACTCTCTGCTTCTATGAATCTGACTATTTTAGATTCCTCAGATAAGTGGTATCCATGTAGTATTTGCCTTCTGTGTCTGGCTTATTTCACTTAGTATAATGTCCTCCAGGTTCGTCCATGTTGTCCTAAACAGCAGGATTTCCTTCTTCATAAGGCTGAATAATATAACACCGTGTGTACATACCATATTTTCTTTATCCGTTCATCCACCAACGGACGTTTAGGTTGCTTCCACATCTTGGCTATTGTAAATAATGCTGCAGTGAACATGGGAGGGCAGATATCTCTTTGAGATCCTGACTTGAATTCCACTGGGTATATACTCAGAAGTACTGGATCATATGGTAGTTCTATTTTTAATTTTTTGAGGAATCTCTACACTGTTTTCCATAGTGGCTGCACCAATATACATTCTCACCAACAGTGTACAAGGGTTCCCTTTTCTCCATATCCTTGTCAACACTTACTTTTGCTTTTTTATAATAGCCATTCCAACAGGTGTGAGGTGATAGCTCATTGTGGTTTTGATTTGTATTTGCCTGTTAATAAGTGATGTTGAGAACCTTTTCATATGCTTGTTGGCCATTTGTATGCCTTCTTTGGAGAAATGTCTATTTAGTTCCTTTGCACATTTTTTAATTGGATTATTTGTTTTCTGTTATTGAGTTGTAGGAGTTCCTTACATTTTCTGGATGTTAACTCCTTATCAGATATATGGTTTGCAAATATTTTCTCTTATTCTGTAGGTTACCTTTCTTTTTGTTGACTGTTTCCTTTGCTGTGTGGAAGCTTTTCAGTTTCATGTAATCCTGCTAGTCTATCTTTATTTTGTTACCTGTCCTTTTGTGTGTTTTTTTGAGGAAAATTGGCCCTGAGCTAACATCTGTTGCCAATCTTCCTCTTTTTATTTTTTCTCCCCAAAGCCCCAGTACATAGTTGTATATCCTAGTTATAGGTCCTTCTAGTTCTTCTATGTGGGATGCTGCCTCAGCATGATGAGCTTGATGAGCGGTGAGTATGTCCGCGCCCAGGATCTGAACCGGAGACCTCTGGGCCACTGAAGCAGAACGTGCGAACTTAACCACTATGCCACCAGGACAGCCCCGTTATCTGTCCTTTTGATGTTCTATTCAAGAAATGATTGCCAAAGCCACTGTTAAGAAGATTTTTCCCTATGTTTTCTTCAGGGGGTTTTATGGTTTCAGGTCTTATGTTTAAGATTTTAATTCATTTCGAGTTGATTTTTTGTGTACGGTATAAGACAAAGGCCCAATCTCATTCTTTTGCATGTAGATATCCAGTTTTCCCAACTCCACTTATTGATAATACTGTCTTTTCTCCATTATGTATTCTTGGCTCTCTTGTTGAAGATCAATTGACTGTATACGCATGGATTTATTTCTGGGCTTCTACTCTGTTCCATTAGTCTGTCTGTTTTTATACCAGTACCATACTGTTTTGATTACTATAACTTTGTAATTTATTTTGAAATCAGGAAGTATCATACCTCCAGTTTTCTTTTTGCTCAAATTGCTTTGGCTATTCAGAGTCTTTTTTGATTCCAAATGAATTTTATCTTTGTTGTGTGTGTGAAAATTGCCATTGGAATTTTGGTAGAGATTGTATTGAATCTCTAGATTGCTTTGGGTAGTATGGACAGTTTGACAAATATTAATTCTTCTAATCCAAGAACACAGCATGTCTTTCCATTTATTTGTGTCCTTTTAAATTTCCTTCATCAATGTTTTATAATTTTCAGTACACAAGTCCTTCACCTCCTCTGTTAAGTTTATTTCTAAGTATTTTATTCTTTTTCATGCTAATATAAATGAGGTTGTTTTCTTGATTTCCTTTTCAGATTACTCGTTGTTAGTGTATATAAATGCAACTAATTTTTGTATATTGATTTTGTAACCTGCAACATTAATGAATTAATTTCTTTGAGGCGTCTGTAGGGATTTCTACATAAAAGATCATGTCATTTGCAAAGAGAGATAATTTGACTTCCTCTCTGATTTGAATGCCTTTTATTTCTTTTTCTCACCTAATTGCTCTGGCTAGGACTTCCAATACTGTGTTGAACAGAAGTGGTGAGAGTGGGCATCCTTGCCTTGTTCCAGATCTTAAAGGAAAAACTTTCAGTTTTTCACCACTGAGTATGATTGGGCTTTTTACATATGGGCTTTATTGAATTAAGTTTTCCTATACCTTATTTGTTCAGAGTTTTTTTATCATGAAAGGGTGTTGAATTTTGTCAAATACTTTTCCTGTATCTATGGAGATAAAAATGTTATCTTATCCTTTGTTCTGTTTATGTAGAGTTAGCACATTGGCTAACTTTTCCATGTTGAATCGTGCTTGCATCTCAGGAATAAATCCCACTTGGTCATGATGTATGATCCTTTTAACATGCTGTTGAATTTGATTTGCTAGTATTTTGTTGAATTTTTACCTCTATGCTCACCAGGGATATCGGCCTGTAATTTTCTTTTCTTCTAGTGTTTCTGTCTGTCTTTGGTATCAGGTCCTAGGCTTTTCTTTGTTGGGAGGTTTTTGATTACTGATTCAATTTCCTTATTTGTTACTGGTCTGTTCAAGCTTTTTATTTCTTCTTGATTCAGTCTTGGTAGGTTGTATGTTTCTAGGAAATTATCCATTTCTTCTAGGTTGTCCAATTTGCTGGCATATAATTGTTCGTAATAGTCCCTTATGATTTTTTTTTTATTTCTGTGGCATGGGTTGTAATGTTTTCTCTTTCATTTCTGATTTTGAGTCTTTCCCTTTTTTTCTTAGTCTTACTAAGGGTTTGCTGATTTTGCTTTTCTTTTAAAAAAATCAACTCAGTTTCGTGTTTTTTTGTATTGTTTTTCAGCTTTCATTTATTTCTGCTATACTCTTTATTATTGCCTTCCTTCTGCTAACTTAGGGCTTATTTGTTTTTCTTTTTGTTTTTTGAGGTATAAGTTAGGTTGTTTATTTGAGATCTTTTTTAAAATATAGATGTTTGTCACTGTGAACTTTTCTCTTGGGATGGTTTTTGCTACATCTCATATACTTTGGTATATTGTGTTTTCATTTATTTTGAGATATTTTCTAGTTTCCATTCTGATTTCTTCTTAGACCCAATGGTTGTTTAAGAGTGTGTAGTTTAATTTCCACATATTTGTGAATATTTCAGTTTTCCCTCTGCTATTGATTTCCAGTTTCATTTCATTGTGGTTAGAAAAGATACGTGGCACGACTTCAATGTTCTTAAATTTATTAAGATTTGTTTTTTGACCTAGCACATGATCTATCCTAGAGAATGTTCCATGTGTGCTTGAGAAAAATACATATAGTGTTGCAATCTAATGGAATGTTCTGTATATGTCTATTAGGTACATTTCGTTTATAATGCTGTTCAAATCTACTTTTTCCTTATGATTTTCTCTCTGGATGTTCTATCAATTATTGAAAGTGATATTAAAGTCTTCTACTATTGTTGTCTATTTCCTTCAGATCTGTCAATGTTTTCTTTGTATATTTAGTTCCTCTGATATTGGGTACATATATATTTATAATTATTTTATCTTTGTGTTAAATTGACCCTTTTATCATACAGTGACCTTCTTTGTCTCTTATGACTGTTTTTTACTTAAAGTCTATTTTGCCTGATATAAGTACAGCCATCCTTACTCTGTCAGTTATCAATTGCATGGAATATCTTTTTCCATCCTTTCACTTATAGACTATGTATATCCTTAAATTTGAGGTGAGTATCATCTTGTAGACAGGAAATAGTTGTATCTTGTTTTGTTGTCCATTCAGTCACTTCATGTCTTTCGATTGGGGAGTTTAATCCATTTACATTAAAAACAATTATTGATAAGTTAAAACTTACTATTTCCATTTTGTTCTTTGTTTTCTAGTTATTTTGTTCCTCTCTTCCTTCATGATTTGCTGACTATTTTATATTGATATGGTTTGACTCTTTTCTATTTTTCTTTAGGTATTTTTTGTGGTTACCATGAGGCATACATAAAACATCTTATAGTCATAACATTCTATTTTAAGCTTTTAACAAATTAATTTCAATCTCATACAAAAATGCTACACTTTTACTTGCCCCCCACACATTGTGTTATTAATGTCACAATTTACATATTTTATATTGTGCATTCATTAACAGATTTTTGTAGTTATAGTTATTCTTAATATTTTTGTCATTTAACTTCTATACTAGTGTTAAGAGTTTCTTAAAGACCTTTTTAAGTTCAACCTATTAGGATCCTTAGGCTTCATGAATCTGGATGTCCATTTCCCTCCCAAGGCTTGGGAAGTTTTCAGCCATTCTGTCTTTAAATACATTTTCTTCACTTCTCTTTGTTTTCGCCTTCTGGGACTTCCATAATGTGTATTAATGATTCACTTTTTGGTATTCCATAAGTTCTGTAGGCTTTCTTCACACTTTTTCATTCTTCTTTTTCCTTTTTGCTCCTCTGACTAGATAATTTCAAATTGTCTGTCTTTGAATTCACTGATTCTTTCCTCTACTTGATCAAGTCTGCTGTTGAAGTTCTCTATTGAATTTTTCAGTTCAGTCATTGTAGCCTTCAACTTTAGAATTTCTGTTTGGTTCTTTTTTATGGGTTTTATCTCTTTGTTGAACTTCTCATTTTATTTATGTATTATTTTCCTGATGAAGTTTAGTTGCTTATCTATGTCCCCTGTAGCTCACTGAGATTCTTTAAGACTAAAGAATTATTACTTTAAATTCTTTGTCAGGTAATTCATAGTTCTCCATTGCTTTGGGGTTGGTTACTGGGTCTTTATTTTGTTACTTTTGTGGTGTTATGTTTCCCTGATTCTTCATGATCCTTGTATCTTCAGGTTGATGTCTGCTCATTTGAAGAAGCAGTCACCTCTTCCAGTCTTTCTGAACTTGTTTCAGAAGAGAAGACCTTCACCAGATAGCCCAGCTAGAGATTCTAGGGTTCTCTCAAATCTTTTCTATGGATACAAATGCTCTACTCCTCTCCCTCCCTCTGGGGGCAGTGGAAGTCTTAGAATCATGTGCCTTCTCTCAGCACCACAGAGCTATGTCAGGTGCTGACAGCTGCCTATTCCTTTCCCCTAGGGCAGTGCGCTTATATGCTGGGGCGTTGGGTGCAAACTTCTTTTTTCTTTCTCCTTCCTGAAGGGGATTTTTGAGGATCATACTCCTTCCTCCTATTCCACAGAGCTGTGCCAAGTTCCAAGAATCACTCAACCCTTTCCCTAGAGCAGTGCACCAAGATGTTGGGATGATGGGTGCATGCTCTACTTCTCTCCCTCCCTCCTGAAGGAGAAATCTCAGGGTCTTGTGCCTTCTCCCAATCCCACAGACTCAAGATGTTTGCTGAGATCTGCATGCTATCTGCTGAAATGTGTGGAGCATTGTCTGTGGGGCAAATGTGGCATTGGTTGTGGGGGTGCTGTCAATGGGGTTCATGGGGTGAAGTCTGCAGGAGTACATGGGCTGCCTCTGTGGGGATGCACACATTAGTTGCTGTGAGCCCCCACTTCCTTTCTTTGTTCTTAGCTGCCCCCACATGATCCAGTTATACTGATTTCCTCATTGTTCTGGGTGCAGCAAGACAGAGCTGGCTGGCTTGAGCAGTGCCCCAAAACTCTAGAGGAGCCCAATCTTCACTTTACTCTCTTTCCCCCCACAGGAGAGGTCCTGGGCTGAGGGAATCTCTCTCATTGCTAAGTTTTCTGGCCTGGGGAAGGGGTGACATGAGCAATGTGAAACTGGTCTTCCTACTCCTTCCAGTGTGGCTGATCTCAGACTTGGTGATCCTCTGGGGTGCTGGAACCTCTCAACTGTACTCTAGAGTTCTCACAAAGGTACTTTCGTCTGTGGAAGGTTGTCAAATCAGTGTTTCTGTGGGGGAATATGTACTAGGACCTTGTATTCTGCTATCTTGCTGACATCATTCTGTGATGTTAATCTTCATTTATTTAGGTTTTTTTTATTTCTTGTATCAGCATTTTATAACTTTCAGAATACAGATCCTGTAGATGATGTTAAATTTATGCCCAAGTACCTAAGTTTTTCATTTTCATTGGAATGATTGTAAGTGATATTGTGTTTTAATTTTGGTTTTCCTATGTTCATTGTTAGTATATAGAAAAGTAATTAATTTGTGAGTGTTGAGCTTGTATCTTGAGATCTTACTGAACTCACTTCTTAGTTCCAGGAGTTTTTTTTTTTTCTTTGTTTGCATGTTCTTTGCATTGTCCTACATAGATCATTATGTCACCTGAAAATAAGTATAGTTTTTTCTTCCTTTCCACACTGTATACTTTTTACCTCTTTTTCTTGCCATATTGCAGTGGCTAGAACTTCTATCATTATGTTGAGTAAGAGAAATCAAAGTGAATACCTTTGCCTTGTCCCTGATATTTGAGGGAAAGCATTGAGTCTTTCACCATTAAATACAACGTTAGCTATATGAATTTTGCAGGCATCCTTTATCAAATGAGGAGGTTTCTTTCTCTTCCTAGTTTTCTGAGTGTTTTTATTATGAAGGGGCATAAGATTCTGTGAAATGCTTTTTCGGCATCAATTGATATCATAATATCATATTTCTTCTTTAGTCTGTTGATCTGATCAATTATATTGTTAATTTATTTTCAAACATGGAACCAGCCTTGTATACCTGGAATAAATACTACTTGGTCATGGTGTATAACTCTTTTTATATAGTTGGATTTTTTTTGCACCTATGTTAATGTCTGTAGTGTTCTTTGTTGTACTCTCTTTTTCTGGTTTTGCTATCAGGGTGATGCTAGTTTCATAAAATGAGTTGGGAAATTTTCCTTGCTACTCTATTTTCTGGAAAAGATTGCATAAAATTTGTGTTAATTCTTCTTTAAAAGTTTGATAGAATTCTCCAGTGAAACCATCTTAGGCTGGAGATTTCTTCTTCAGGAACTTTTGAATAAAATTTAAATTTCCTTAATGGTCATAGGACTATTCAGGCTGTCTCTTTCATCTTGGTTGAGTTTTTGTGGTTTGTGGTTTTTAAGGAATCGGTCCATTTCTTCTACTTTGTCAAATTTATAAGCACAATGTTGTTTAAAGTATTCCTTTGTTATTCTTTTAATGGTCATTGTATGTGTAGTGATATCCCTAGTTTCATTTCTAATGTTGGTGATTTCTTCTCTCTTTTTATTTTTGTCAGCCTTCCTGTTGGTTATCAATTTTATTGATATTTTTAAATAATCAGATCTTTGTTTCACTTATTTTTTGCTATTGTTTTCCTGTTTTCAATTTCACTGATTTCTGCTCTAGTCTTTATTGTTTTCTTTCTTCTGCTTGCTTTCTGTTTATTTTGTTCTTCTGTTTCTAATTACCTGAGGTAAGAACTTAGGTTATTGATTTGAGACTTTTGAGACTCACACTGCCTTGTTACGGATGAGTGAGGTGGAAGTTCAGTCCCTCCAAAGGCACAACTGACATCTACTCACTGAAAGTGGGGGCATAGATCTGCACTGCCTCGTTGTATCAAAGTGGGATTATAAGAACAACTCCTTACTGGGATTTGGTCCCACCAGAAAGGGTGAAAGTAGAGGGATGACTCACATCACTTTGTTTCTCTCCACCAAGCCCTGCTCTCAGCCTACTAGAGTATCCCCTGCCTCATCCCACCTAGGTAAGTCTTGTTTTTGCTGAGTAGTAGTGGAGGCTCAGCTGGCCACTGGACTCTGGTGGCACTATCTGGTTGGGGAATCAGAACACCACACAGTTCAGCTTCCCACTCTTTCCTGCAGACACCACCTGTTCAGGGATTG
This sequence comes from Tapirus indicus, assembly GCA_031878705.1. Lineage (NCBI taxonomy): Eukaryota > Metazoa > Chordata > Mammalia > Perissodactyla > Tapiridae > Tapirus > Tapirus indicus. The sequence goes on along the minus strand of CM062922.1, from coordinate 7,742,632 downwards.
GAAGCATCACCTTCTTCCAAGACTGGGGCAAGGGGGAGATGGGAGATTAATTACCACTCAGTTCCACTCAAACCACAGGGTAGTGGGTTGGTTGAGGTGGAGAGAAATGTGGTTTTTACCAGTTGGTGCTTTACCAGGGCAGACATTGCCAAAAATGTTCTTTGTTGTTGGGCCATCCCTTTCTTGATCTTGTGGCTAAGGGGAAGGGACTTTTTGAAACTCTTTTTGTGTGTACCTGTTGACAGTTCTGGGTTGGAAGCCTCTGCAGCACCATCTGGGATATATGGGAGACAACAGAGAAACCCAGGGAACACACTACTGTGTCATTCCTCAAATCTCAAGGACCCTGGGTTGTCCACCTTCTTCTTTCCACGTTTTAGAGACTTTCTACCCTTGTTTGTTGTGTTAAGTTCAAGCGTTTTTCAGTTGTACAGAGGAGGACATGGGAGAAATGGGGCTACTTCATCTTGGTGCATCCAGAAGTCTCAGCATTCCCTTTTAAACTTCTCTACTTTTGAACATCCTGTCCTTATGGTAAGATCGCCCTGCTTATTGTTAACAACTCCTACTCATCCTTCAAGGATCCCCAAAGGTAGGTGTCTTGGCAGATTTAGATATGTAATACTCTAAATGCTCTCAAAGCCATGTGCACACCTTATCCTGCTTCCTGTCATATTGTATTGACAGTGTTTGTTTACTTTATCATATCTTCTTCTAAGCTGAGAGATTCTTAAAGAAAGGCTTTTGCCTTATTTGTCTTCATATCTCTAATTGGCTGGCACATTGTGTGTATTCAATGTTTGTTGAATGCACAAGTTACTCCTTGTAATTAGTAGGGCTTTACAGTTTCAGAAAATGCTTTATACTTACTATCCTACCTGCTATCTCAATGACTATCTCACTCTCGCACTAATTCTGAGAATTAGATTGTTTTACTCTGATTTTATAAATAAGGGAACTGAGGATCAGAGCGTTTTAATGCCTTGTTCATTGTCACAAAACTTGCAGTGATGTCCTGGTTTCTTAGCCTAAGAATGCAATTTTGTGTTTATATTTACTTTGAGACTAGGAAAGTAGACAAATATTTTGCATTTTTCAGGGGAAAAAGAAACAAAGAGAGTTATAGCAATTAGAAAATTTGTATTATTAGAATGCTTCCTTCACATTAGTTAAGGGCTTCTACATGGAAACTGGGAACAATGGTAAAGAAAGCTGTAATAACCATTGCAAAATTATTTTCTATTCCTAACCCACTAGGATAAAATGAAAAATCTCCTTGTGAAAGAAAGAAAAAAATCAAGTGTTGATTAATGTTGTGGTGCCTTGTCTAAGCCTGTGTCAACAGGATGCCACAAATAAGAGTAAAACACATATTTCATTTACATTCATAATTGAAATCTCCCATCTAAATTTTGTAAACAGCTGAATGGTCTAGAACAACTGAACAGTTGATGTCCTGAAATATGAGAAATCACGGGAAAATTCACTTTTTTTGATGAAAAATATGCTAAAATTGAATTGAGGATTTGAGGTCGTATTTGCAATGTCCCTGGCTCATCCAAATTAACAATGTTTGACCTCAATCTGGATGCCTGACACAGCCTAAGTAGAATGAATACTGCTTGATTATGATGAAATCAAAGCAATGAGCTAAAGTTTTTTTTTTTTTTTTTAAATCCCCTTCTGGACAACATTTTAACTAAAACAAATATAACCCATTATATAATATATCAAACTTTTGGTCTGCAAGTGTTCCAGCAATAACCAAACTAAAATATCTTTACATTGGGTCAGAGAACCTTACTTTAAAACCAAACAGGGGCTGGCCCGGTGGCATAGCGGTTAAGTTCATGTGCTCTGCTTCGGTGGCTCGAGTTTCACAGGTTTGGATCCCAGGCGCGGACAGATACACCCTTGTCAGCCATGCCATGGCAGCATCCAATATAAAGTAGAGAAAGATGTGCATGGATGTTAGCCCAGGGCTAGTCTTCCTCAGCAAAAAGAGAAGGATTGGCAACAGATGTTAGCTCAGGGCTAGTTTTCCTCACACACACACACACACACACACACACACACACACACAAACCAAATAAATCTTTGAATAAAGATAAAAGCTTTAAACAGATATAAAATACCATAGCTCTAACATTTTCAATTAATGTCTTAAAAATTACTACATTTTACCCTGGGTTAAAGCTCAAAATAATAATAAAATCTTTAATGATGCTTGAGAAGGGCTACTATGAAGCACAGAGTAGGTATCTGATATACATTTTTAAATGATTGAATAATTATTTTTATAAAATTTCTTAGAACTTTTGGTTACCATCTATACTTAACTTTCATCTGAATGACCTTTATAATCTCATAACCCTTAAAACTCAACTTGCTCCTAACTAATTTTATCTTTCTGTTAAAAACCTGTTCACCTGTCATCAAAGACCAAATCCAAGCTTCTTTCCAAGATTCTTCCTTTTTCTTTATTTCCTCTTAACTTCCAAGTACTAATCTACCTTGATACTTCCAGGTATTTTAACATATTTTTTTCTCTATCACCACATTTCCACTTAATTCAATTTCTTATCATCTGTCACCCAGAACATTACAATTTTCTATTTCCCTGCTGCTAGTCCTGTCCCTAACCAAAGCCACTTCCATCCATGGCTTCTAAAAGTTGGGTCCATTCACTGGAGAACTGGAATCCCATAGAGCTAGTTCACCTGGCTTCACGAAAGAGTACGTGTAGAAGTAGAACATGCCTGCCAAAACACTGGCATGCCTTGAGATAAATAAAAGAAATTTCCTAAATGCCAAACCTTAGAACTAACTCAATTTAAACTATATATAACATTTATATATGTAATATATATTATACATCATGATATTATATATCATGGAAGTATATGATATATATGTGATTTATATAGATGATATATATAACTTTATATATGTGATTATATGTATATGATATTCATTCGCTTGCATCACAGATTATCCTAAGGGACAGGATGGACAACAGGAAAGCTTTGTGACTCATAATGCTTATCCTCAAACGTGGTATTTCTATGTTTTCTCTTTGCTATCTGAACCTGAATTTTTCTTTAAGCTCTATGCTTGACTCAGTACTTACAGCTCTTGAGTTCTTACTCTGCTTCTCAGAAGACAATAACCATGATTTTTCTCCAGAGAAGCAGCGTGGTGTAGTTCAGCGTAAACTTTAGCACGGGAGTCAGACAGAAAGTAATCCAGACATTTCAGAACCTGGTGACGAGCTCCTTCTCTATCCACTGTCCACACATTTAGCTTTAGGTCTGACCCATTTGAGTTCTTTTTCCCTCCTTTCCTCTCCCTTTAAAGAGAAGGCACAGAGAAAGGAGGCAGCTCAATTTGCAGAAAAAAAGACACCTAAGAATAAAAAACACCGGTCTCTCTAACAATGTGAAAAGCAACAGGAGCCAGATGTATGAGAAAGCAATTATTATCTTTCTTTCTCAACCTACCCAAGATACAGAATATATAACCAGTCCCCTGCCTAGAAGTAGGGCGCTGTTTTTAATAATCATTCTGAAAACAGTTTCGCTTAGGTGTAGGCAGGAGGGAAGATACAAAAAGAAAAAGAAGCAGAAGTGGTAGTAAAGGCCAACACATTTGGATTTTTAGACCTGGCTTTAAATTCTAAATCTTCCATTTCACTTAGAGTTTTCAAGTTACCTAAAGTTTTTGAACCTTGGTTTGTCACCAATACAACTGGACTTAGAATACCTGCAGCTTCAGAAGTAATTAGTAATAACAACAATAATAGCTAATATTTATTTACTGTTCACTCTGTATCAAGATAATCTAAGTGCTTTGCATGCATCACTTCATTTCATCATTCAGCAACATTACTGAGTAGATTCTGTGCTTCTCAAAGTGAGGAAATTTCGGCTTACTTTGCCTAAGGCAACTGACACAAAAACTGGGAAACAGGCAATTCAAATCTAGGACTGTCTGATTCTGGAACGTGAGTGTCAACCACCATTTGATGCTGCATTGATTAAATGCAAATATGTGTGGGAGTGAAACTGATATGTAACATGTGCTAACTATATGTCAGTTTCTCTCTCTCTCTCTATGTGTGTGTGTATGTATATATATATATATATATATATATATTTTTTTTTTTTTTTAGTGAGGAGCATTAGCCCTGAGCTAACATCTGTTGCCAATCCTCCTCTTTTTGCTGAGGAAGACTGGCCCTGGGCTAATATCCGTGCCCATCTTCCTCTACTTTATTTGGGACGCCGCCACAGCATGGCTTGTTAAGTGGTGTGCAGGTCCATGCCTGGGATCCAAACCTGTGAACTCTGGGCCACCAAAGCGGCGTATGTGAACTTAACCACTATAACTAAACAATGAAATCATAATAATGTTTTTATTTTACAGGCCCAGGTATCAACAAGTCTAAAGAATTTTGAAATGTTTTTAAAGTATTAAAGATGGAACACAGGAGTGCAGGGAATACTCAAGGAAAACCTCTTTGAGAAGGTAAACTATAAAATGACTAAAGGAGATGGTGCATGTTGACCAAAAGGAGGAAAGGGGGAGGGTACTTTGCCCTATTCATAGATCCATCTATAACAAGCTATTGTTTTCAACAGAATTAGTTGTATAATTTTTTTAATTGACTTTACAGAGTCCCCGTTACAAAGTTCTTCATTTGCCAGTGAAGTGCCTTATTTCCCCCAATTAAATTGACCTGTTGTAATGACCTGTTTTAGTTCTATGAGCCATATTCCTGAGAACTCTTTAAATTTGAGAGTATCCATTTCTTCACTAACATCCTGATTTACATGTCCCTAGTGCTGCTACAGCTGCATTATTCAGCATCGGCCCATTACTGGAAATGCTTTCATGGATTCAGGGGCAAATATTTTCCTGTTGCATTAGACATATGCAGAACAACCAGAGATATTCATAAACTAAAAATGCTTAATAAGTAAAACAGAGGTAACAAAACTAGATAGTCACAGATTTTTTGGCAGAGATAATATATTTCTTTGAGGCCATTTAACAAATTAAGTGAATGGTACTTGATTTATGGTCGTTTATTAACTTGCTGTCTACGAGTAGTTTTACTTGGGCTGGGTCCACATACGTAAATACGTTATACTTAGTCAAATAATAGAGTTTTCTCCATTTAGACCATAACAAGTGTTTGAGAGTAGATTCCATATTAAAGTTCTCCATATACCTGAATCATGCCGTATAACACCATTTTCTTATGGGAGCAGGCTCAGCAAGCATCGGGTTAAACACCTGTGCTTGTAACGCATTCCTAAAATGTTGGTAGAGGTATGTCAATAATCATCGAGGAATCCAATTTTACTATATATTTATAAATAAGAATGCAATGTTTTTGCACTTAAAAGTCAATAACATCTATAAAGGATGAATAAAGGAATTCCTGAAAATGGGAAAGGATGGAACTAATGATTAGTAATAACAGGGACCGAGTACTATGGTAGGTGCTGTGGTAGAGACGGCAACTCTGTCTTCAAATCTATTTTCCTCTTATTTCTTTTGGTATTAGACCTCAAAACACTAAAATTAAGGTTGGGAACTAGGCTATCCCTCTAGAGACTATACCAGCCATGTGACTAAATTTGGGCCAGTGGGATGGAAGTTGAAATAACATGTACAGCGTGTGTCAACTTCCTGAAGACAAGCTGTGTGCCTGTGCTTCCACTCTTTCTTGTCCCCCCAAACAGGAATGCAGATGTAGAAGTTAGCCAGCTTCGACCATGAGCACAACCATGCAACAGGGTATGAGAAAACACCAAGATGGAAAAAAATTAAGTCCCTAAATGGCCTTGCAAAGCAGGCCTCACCTACTCACACTGGTCTGTAAGGCAGCAGAGAAATTTCTTTCTGAACTAACTATAATTTTAGGTCTTTTTGTTATAGCATCTTAGCCTATACCCCGTATAATAAATGGGCTTTACATAATTCCTTTCACTTAATCTTTAAAACAACTAGATGGTAAAGGTATTATTTTCTCTATATTAATGTTCAAGAAACTAGGCTACATAATGATCAAGTCTTTAGCTCATATATAGTAGAGAAAGATCTGAATACATAATTCATGTCTTTTTAACAATCACATGATTTTTTTCTAAATTCATCTCCCCTTCCATTCCCATGTCATTTGCTATCGAATGCCTTTCTCTCCTCTGCTCCTAGGTGTCCAGCTCCTCTACGACTTTCCTGGCATTGTCTTGCTACCTCAGCAGCTATTCAATCATTTCTGGATTCAGCATTTCCCAGAACTGCAGTGATAAGGTGTTTTGATTTGTAATGTGTAAATTTTCAGGATACATAATTGAAAAACTATACTTAAAAAATACCACTTTTTATGAGTTCATGTAAACCAGAGAGAAATAAATCTGATTGAGTTAAAAAGACCAATTCAATGAAATAAATATGCTCTGTTCCTCGTAGGTGTGGCGACAGAAATTTGGTTTGCTGCACACATTGAAAACTTCTGTTCCTGGCTCGCAGCCTTCCTCTCCTCCACAAATCCTTCGTGACTGACGTAGCAATGATCTCTACGGAAACTGGAATCTCAGTTCTTTTCCTCTCCACCTCCCATGACTGTTTCTTCCACTCCACCTCAGCCATATGCTCTTCGGGGTGCACATTGGATGTTGTCATCGTCAGAAACTGAGCCTTCTCTTAGATCTGAATTTCCAACATCCCAATATTTAACAGCAACTTTCTATACTTCTAAGGTGTTTGCTCTAGAACCACAACTCCTTCAATTTGGTGTCCTTGAGACCTGAACATGGATTTCACCTTTTCTCACCATCTCTTTGCCTCTTCCCTCCTGTCTCTGCTGTGTTTCTTATTCCAGCTAAATTCCCTAGTCTATAATTATAATCACACCTTGGCAAACATCCTCAGCTCACTTGCCCCTCTCTCCCTCTGTTGTTATTACCTGATGTATCCCCAACCCTCAAGAAACCAAATTATTTTCTCTTCTGTGCCTGTACCCAAGGAAATGAATATTGCCAGAGAAAAATCACGTAGAACTGATTCCACTTTAAATTCATAATTACAAACCTCAAACAGGTCTCTGATTCTGTACATCGGTTCTGCTGTGTTTTGCTATAAAATTCATTTCTCACTCTGAAATAATTACTTCACACCTTGTTCCCTTTGCTGCTGTTTCCTCCATTTATGGTGGATAAAGGCTCCCTCCTCTTTTCTTTGTTTTTTATATCCCATCCTTCTCATCTTGAGGAACTGACTTCTTCTTTTAACATTCCCACCCTTTCATCAGTCCCTTTCCTTGTTTTTATCTTGACCTCAGCCAGGTGGAGGGATGCTCTGACAACAAACCTCTTTTCTGCATCATCGTTTTCTCCCCTTCTACTGTGTATCATTCCTGTTAGTATACACACCTGCCAGAGTATTGCCCATCTTACCAAAATATCTGCCCTTGATCCCACATATGCCCCCTAGTTTCTCCACATTTCTTTACTTCTACTGGTAGGGAAGCATTTTGAAAGAGTTATCCACTCTCTTCATTTCTTAACACCCTGTTTATTTTTTTAACCTTTCTAATCAGTCTTCTGTCCCTACTAGGTCACTGAAATTGCCATTTCCTATGCTTATCTTATTGAACTTTGAAGCATCTTTCAATGTAATTGACCATTCTCTTTCTGAACAAACTCTTTCTCAATTTTTATAACACTATGCTCCACTGGTTTTCTGACAGAGATTTTAGCTGCTCTTTCTATACACAACTATTAAAATCCGTGAGGAGCTCAGTCCTTGGTCCTTGTCCTTATATTTTCTTGCTAGATGAACTCATCCAATTCTATGATGAAAATCATCTTTATGCTGTCAACTCTCATACTTATATCTATAGTACTGACATTTTTTCTGATATTTTAACTTCTATAACTGAAGGAATATTTGATTTTCCCACTTAGATATTTCACAAGCTTCTCAGAGTTAACATATCCCCAAACAGAACTGTTGAGTTTTCCCCCAAACCTATTCCCTACCCCCCACCCTCAGCCTTTGCCTATCTCACTAAATGACACCAGAATTGAATCAGTTGTTCGGTTCAGAAACCTGATAGTCCTTTCTGATATCTCCATCTCTTGTAGATTGCAGATCCAATCCACTCCTAGTTTCATTGGTTCTGTATAATGCATTTCAAACATGTCTGCTCCTCTCAGTCATCATTGCTTCTACCCTAGTCTAAGTAATAATCATCTCCAATCTGAATTATCTTGTAACTGGTCTCCATAGTTTCACTTTGCACCCTTACAACCTATTCACTAACCCCTCATATGATCAAAATATTTTCTAACTGAAAACTCTTCTATATCTTCTCCTTATCCTTGGAAGGAAGTTCTTTCTTTTTTTTTTTTTTATCATGGCATCCACTGCCTGCCTACAAGTCTGCACTGTTGCTTGTCTACACTCCTAATTCATATTGTATCACTCTTTCTCTTGTTTCTACACTTCAGCCACACTCACTTTCCGACAGTCCCTTGTATATGCTAAGCTCTTTCCTATCTCAGGCTCTTCATGTCTCTTTCCCTATAACTAGAATCATCTTCCTAGGGCTCCTTGAAATCTGGTTTCTCATATTTTAGGTTTAAGTTGAAATATCTCTTAAAGTAACTTTTTTTTCTATTTATTGATTTCTGGTAAAAAAAATTTAGGAGTAGTGTTTTTTGTTGTTAATGCACATCAGCCTGTCCAAGTTACCTTCATGGTATATAGCATTTAATGTAGGGGAATTATTATAGAATTTGCTTTGCTTTCAAAATAATTTACTAAGAGAAGGGTTAATGAAGAGAAGACTTAATAGACAATTTCTCCGATAAATAAAACTTCAGCATAGTTATTCAAGGTGAAAATTAATGCAAGGGATTATTTTCCTGGTTATTTAGGTCACCGTCAAGTTGTTGCAGCTTGTGCTTAGCTATGAAAACTATGAAATAGCAACAAAACCCAGGCTGTGCTATGGTTTGCATACTACTGTTAGATACTGTACTGTGCTGTTTATCTATTTATTACAATTTCTCACTCCGGATTTAATGCTGCAAAGAATTCTAGGGGGCAGAGTGAAAACCAATATGGATTAAGGTCCTTAGAAAACTATTCATGACAGAGTATGTAATCGACTGTATATTCTGCACAGAGTAGTCTTAATTCAATTTGATTGATAATGTGTATTTCTGAATGTTATATTGGAATGGTGCTGCTCTTGTGATAGCAATTAAATGTCTGCCTGGCTTTTATTAAACTTTTATAATTTGGTTGAAAAGGTGAAACTGGACTCAGCAGGATTGTAATTTTATTTTACTACCTTTCAAAAAATGCAGTTAACTTTTTGTTAAAAAGTGTAAACAACACAGACATTAATGCCTCAGGTTCTACCTATAACTCAAGGAGTTTTGCTCAAACCAATTTCGGTGTATCTTTGTATAATAATGCCCCCCCCCAAATGTTTATGATTACACTTTCCAACTAAAGTTGGTAATGAATAAGCCATATATTATAAGATACCTGGAAATTTCATGAAGCTTTCTCTTAGCTTTACTCTTATTTCTATCTTATAAGGCTCTCATCTCTTTGAAAGAAATTTTATGAATTCCATTACTTAATGCCTGTGACATATACTATCTACTAATTCAACATTAAATAATAACAATGTTATATCATCACAGGCTTTAATAACCTCAAGTTCTACTCAAGATTTATTTTTACAAGCCAGTTTTGAAAGAGCAGCTTCTATAATTTTATTTTCTCTTTTTGAAAGAGCGATGCTAAATAACGTAATGTGTATTTTAACTGGGACATAAAAACAGCTTTTATTCCTTTTATTTGTGAATGTACTAATACATGTAAAAATCTCAATTCTAAAATGATTGTGGTGTATACCCGTACTAATCAATACTTTAAAAAATAAACACAAAGTCCGTTCATTCTTTGAACCCATCTTTAGTGAATGCCAACTGAACATTGTGGGAAGGTCAGAAGTCACACACATGATTATAAAAGCAATCATGGCAAAGATTAAAGATGGTCACAAAATCTTTGCCATAACTCCTATGAGTATTCTGCATGGGACAACTGCTTTCATTGGTAGAATAAAGAGGAAATGATGTTGTACCAATTTCTGAGTACAAACTTTACTAACCGACCCAACCGTTGGTGCCACTTCCTGCCTCTTGGTTTCCTTGCCTCTTCTTTCTCTTGAGATTTAGTCACCATGCTGTGTGGAAGCCCAAACAGCTTTAGCGGGAAGCATAGGTAGCAGTCAGTACCGATATGCCAGCTGTGGTAGCCAGTCTTTAAAGTGGCCCACAATGATCCCTGCTTTCTGGTATTCATGGCCTTGTGTCATGCCCTCCCACACTGAATACAGCTGAACTCTGTGACCAACAAGCTATTCAGAAACAACAGTGTGTGACTTCTTGGGCTAAGCATTAAAAGCCATTGCAACTTCTGTCTTGCTGTCTCTTGGACCACTCTGGGGAAAGCCAACTGCCATGTCATAAGGTCACTCAAGCAGCCCTATGGAGAGGCCCGCCTGGTGAGGAACTAAAGTTTGCTGCCAATAGCCAGCACCAACTCACCATCCATCTGGGTGAGCCATCTCGGGAGCGGATTCTCCAGCCTCAATCAAGCCTTCAGAAGACCACAGTGCTAGTCAATGTCTTGGCTGCAGCATCTTGAGAGACCTTGAGCAGAACCACCCAGCCAGTTCTCTGTCAAATACCTGACCCACAGAAACTGTGAAAAAAAACAAATGCTAATTGTCTTCTAAGCTGCTAAATTTGAGTTAAATTGTTATGCAGTAATAGATAACTAATATATCAGCCATTCGAAGAAACCATTTTGGAAGCGAATTTTTCCAGTCCTAGTTCAAGAACCCCACTACCACTATGTGGAACAAAGACAAACCATCTTTGCTGAGTCCCGTCTAAATGGCGAATTTGTGAGTAAGATAAATGATTGTTGCTGTTTTAAGCCATAGAGTTTTTGAGTCATTTGTTGTGCAGAAATCAATAACTGGAATATATGATGATCAAGTAATATATGTTCCCACTGTCAGAGAGTTTACCATACAGAGGCAGATATATAAATTTGAAAAAATGTTATAATGGGGTGATAAATTGTGCCATTGGAGCACAGAGGAGGAATGCCTAACCCAGACATGAGACTAGGAACTCTGAGAAGGCTTTCCAGAGTAAATAATATGTGAGTCTTGCAAGATCAGAAGCTTTTATTCTGCTATTTGGAAATGCAGCATGCCCATATGAATGAGTATTATTTACTTCTTTATTCCTCACTCTCCTTGGAAATCTAAGTTTACAGTCTTCTATAAATATTGATAAATAATGATCACTATCTTAACACAAATCAATTCTATAAAATTGATCATTATTATTGTTGTACAAAAAAATAAAACCGTTATTTGATAGGAACAAACACATTTAATATTTATGATTAAATTAAGATTTGTGCTCTAGCTCTGACTAACCATCATCACATTTGTGGAGAGGGCAGTCAGTCCCACCATCATCAAACAAAAATATTTCATATCGATTACAGATCTGGATTCAGAATGTTTGTTTTTGCAATTTTTCTTGAACTCTTAAGGTTTCCTCAGATTGTTGTCTCCCTGTCTTACTCCCATTGCCTCCTCTGGGCCACTCCAATCCCCATGGTTGATAATGATAAATGCAAGGACAACAATCTCAGCAGCAAGCTTCTACAGTTATTCTGATCCCAAAGCAGCTTACACAGGTCATCAAGAAAAAAAAACGTACACTGTTTTTCAGATAAAGCGTTCTTCAAGACAGTGATGTCAATAAGTAGAACTGGTGATATGTGGGTGTGCAACTATGTACTTATTACATACGCTAACTTTTAGCAAGGTCATAGGGAAAAACAGTTACGCCATTCACAAAAGATTTTTCAAGCATGGGTTCAAATTAAACGTTAGCTATACAATTAAAGTTCTTTCACTCATGACCTTAGTTTTTGCTGATGGCAAAAATACCTGGACCTACTCTAACATGGTGCTAATTAGGCAATGCATGGCTGGTTCTATCTCTAATTGCATGCGATGTTATTCACCGTGCTGTCATTGCCAGAGAGAAGGACCCTTCGTTTCGGAGCAATCAGGAGGAGCGAAGAGGCGCACAAGCTTAGCCACTATGTTAACTATACTTAGTGAAATGTCCCACTTCATCATAGTGGCTATTTGCCTGGTCCCAGACTAGGTCTGGGTATTTGTAGGGTAGAAAGGTAAGAATTGAAGGTCTTCACAAAGGCACAAGGCACCACTGCTAAATTCAATAAATCCATAATGTATATATCTCACATACACAAATAAACAGGAATAAAAAAACTCCAAATAAAAAAAATCATTGATATTACTTTCTACATATTGCTTTCACACCTACAGAATAATTTTGGTGCTTTGATATAACATTACATAGTCTGTGTTATTTTTTTAAGTAATGAACTTTATGTTTTAGAGTGGTTTTAGGGTCACAGGAAAATTGAGTGGAAAGTATAGAGAGTTCCCATCTAATTCCTCCCTATACATGCACAACCTCTCCCATTGTTGACATCCTGCACCACCATGGTACTTGTTACAATTGATGAACCCACACTGACACATCATTATCACCTAAATTTTGTAGTTTACATTAGGGTTCACTCATGATGTAAATTTTATGGGTTTGGGCAAATGTAAAATGACATGTATCCACCATCTACAGAATAGTTTTACTGCCCCCCAAATCCTCTGTGTTCTGCCTATTCATCCCTCTCCCACCACCAACCCTGACAATCACTGATCTTTTAAGTGTCTCCATAGTTTTTTCTTTTCTAGAGTATCATATTGTTGGAATATCATACAGCATGTAGCCTTTTCAAATTGGCTTCTTTCACTTAGTAATAGGCATTTACGTTTCTTCTATGTTTTTTCATAGCTTGATAGCTCATTTCTTTTTAGCACTAAATAATATTCCATTGTCTGGATGTACCACAGTTTATTTATCCATTAATCTACTGAAGGACATCTTGGCTGCTTTCAAATTTTGGCAATTATTGATGAAGTTGCAGTAAACATCAGTGTGCAGGTTTTCATGTGGACATTGGTTTTCAACTCCTTTGGGTAAATACCAAGGAGTGTGATTGCTGGATCATATGGTAAGAGTATGTTTAGTTTTGTAAAAAACTGCCAAATTTCCAAAGTGGCTATATACCATTTTGCATTCCCACCAGTAGTGAGTGAGAGTTCCTGTTGCTTCACATTCTCACCAGCATTAGGTGTTTTGGATTTTCACCATTCTAGTAGATGTGCACTAGTATTCCGTTTGTTGTTTTAATTTGCAATTCCCTAGTGAAATGCGATGTTGAACATCTTTTCCATGCTTCCAGCCATCTGTATATATTTGGTGAGATGTCTGTTCAAGTCTTTTGCCTATTTTTTAATTAGCCATTCATTTTCTTATGGTTGAGTTTGTTTGTATAATTTGAAAAACAGTCCTGTATCAGATATGTCTTTTGTAAATATTTTCTCCCATTTTGTGCCTTGTCTTCCTATTCTCTAGGCATTTTCTTCCACTGAGCAGAAGTTTTTAATTTTAATGAAGTCCAGCTTATTGATTGTTTCTTTCATAGTTCATACCTTTGGTGTTGAAATTGCCATACCCAAATGTATCACCAGACCGAAGGCTGTATAGTTTTCTCCTATGTTATCTTTCAGCAGTTTTATATTTTGCAATTAATATTTAGGTCTATGATCCACTTTGAGTTAATTTTTGTTAAGAGTACAAAGTTTATGTCTAAATTTTTAAAATTTTTATTATGTGGATGTCCGGTTATTCCAGCACCATTTGTTGAAATCTTTTTTCCATTGTATTGTCTTTGCTCCTTTGTCAAATATGGGCTGACTACATTTATGTGGGTCTATATGTGGGCTCTCTATTCTGTTCTATCAATCTATTTGTCTATTTTGCCAATACCACACTTTCTTGATTACAGTAGCTTTATAGTAAGTCTTAAAGTTGGATAGTGTCAGTCCTCCAACTTTGTTCTTCTCCTTCAGTATTGAGCTGGCTATTTTGAGTCTTTTGCCTCTTCATATAAACATCAGAATAAGTTTTTCAATGTCTACAGAATAACCTACTGGGATTAGATCAAATTTATAGATCAAGTTGGGAAGAACTGACATATTGAAATATTGACTCTTCCTGTCCATGAACATGTCATATCTATCCATTTATTTAGTTCTTCTTAGATATTTTTATAAGAGTTTTGTAATTTTCCTCATGTAGATCTTGTACATGTTTTGTTAGATTTATACCTTTAGTATTTTATTTTGGGGGGGACTATTATAAATGGGATTGTGTTTTTTATTTCAAATTCCACTTGTTTATTCCTAGTGTATAGGAAAATGATTGACTTGTGTATTACCTTGTACCCTGCAAACTTGCTATAATCACTTATTAATCCCAGGAGTTTTTTGTTGATTATTTTGGATTTTTTTACATAGACGATCATGTCATCTGCAAACAAAGATAATTGTATTGTTTCTTTCCCAATATGTAAACCTTTTATTCCTTTTTCTTGTCTTACTGCATTAGCTAAGACTTCCAGTATGATGTTGAAAAGCAGAGGTGAAGGGGACATCCTTGCTTGTTCCTGATCTTATTGGGAAATCTTTGAGTTTCTCATCATAAAGTATGATGTTAGTCGTAGGTTTTTTGTAGGTGCTTTTTGTCAAGTTGAGGAAGTTGTCTTCTATTCCTACTTTACTGAGGGTTTTTATCATGAATGGTTGTTAGATTTTGTCAATGCTTTCTCTACATCATTGATATAATCATGTGATTTGCCTTTTTAGCCTGTTGATATGATGGATGACATTAATTGGTTTTCAAATGTTGAACCATCCTTGCATACCTGGGATAAATCCTACTTGGTCATGGTGTATCATTTTTTTATACATTGTTGAATTCAATTTGATGATTTTGTTGAAGATTTTTGCACCTATATCCATCAGAGATATTAGTCTGTAGTTTTCTTTTCCTGTAATGGGTTTGTCTGGTTTTGGCATTAGCATAATACTGGCCTCACAGAATGAGTTAGAAAGTATTGTCTCTGTTTTGATCTTCTGGAAGAGAATTTGTATAATTTTTTACTTAAATGTTTGGTCAACCCATCTTGACCTGGTGCTTTCTGTTTGGAAAGTAATTTATTATTGATTCAATTTCTTTGATAAATATAGGCCTCTTCAGATTGTCTATCTCTTCTTATGTGAATTTTGGTAGATTGTGTTTTTCAAGGAATTGGTCTATTTCATTCAGGTTATCAAATTTGTGGGCATAGAATTGTTCATAGTTTCCTTTTGTTGTTCTTTAAATGTCTATGGGATCTGCAGTGATGCCTCCTCTTTCATTTCTGATGTTAGTAAGTTGTGTCTTCTATCTTCTTTCTTAGGTAATCTGGCTAGAGGCTTATTGATTTTACTGATCTTTCCAAAAAACTAGTTTCTGGTCTTATTGATTTTTTTCTATTGATTTCCTGCTTTCAATTTTATTGATTTCTGCTTTAATTCTTATTATTTATTTTCTTCTGCTTACTTTGGGTTTAATTTGCTCTTCTTTTTCTAGTTTCCTATGGTGGAAGCTTAGATTATTGATTTTAGATTTTTCTTCTTTTCTAATATATGCATTTAATGCTGTAAATTTCCATTTAAGCACTGCTTTCGCTGATTCCCACAAATTTTGGTAAGTTGTGTTTTCATTTTTATTTAGTTCAAATTTTTAAATCTCTAGAGATTTCTTCTTTGACCTGTGTATTATTTAGAAGTATGTTCTTTAATCTCTAAGTACTTTGAGATTTTCCAGCTATTTTTCTGTTATGATTTCTAGTTTAATTCCTTTGCATTCTGAGATTGGCCACTATATCATTTCTATTTTTTAAAATTTGTTATGGTATGTTTTATGGCCCAGAATGTAGTCTATCTTGGTGAATGTTCCATGTGCGATTGAGAAGAATGTGTAATTTTCTGTTGTTCAATAAAGTAGTCTATAAATGTCCATTATATTCAGTTGATTGATGGTGCCATTGAGTTTAACTATATCTTTACCATTTTTTTGCCTGTTGGATTTGTCCATATCTGATAAAGAGATGTTAAAGATTTCAACTAACTATAATAATAGATTCACCTATTTATCCTTGCAGTTCTATCACTTTTTGCCTCTCATATTTTGACACTTTGTTGTTAAGCACATACAAATTAAGGATTGTTATTTTTTTTTGGAGTATTAAACCATTTATCATTATGTAATGCCCCTCTTTATCCTTTTAACTTTCTTGCTCTGACGTCTGCACTGTCTGAGATTAACATATTATTGCTTTCTTTTGCTTAGTGTTAGTATGGTATATCTTTCTTCATTCCTTTATCTGTATGTGTCTTTATATTTAAAGTGGGTTTCTTGTAAACAACATATAGTTGGTTCTTGTTTTTTGATCCACTCTGACAATCTCTGGCCATTGACATTTAAAGTCATTATTGGTATAGTTGGATTAATATATCTCATATTTGTTATTTTTTATTGTGGCTCTTTTTCTTTTTTCCTATTTTTGTCTGCCATACTTTTTCTGCTGTTTGTGGTTTTAATTGATTCAATTTCTCTCCTTTCTTAGCATAAATTATATTTATTTTTTCACTTCTTTTAGTGATTGCCCTAGAATTTGCTATGTACATTTGCAAATAATCTAAGCCCACTTTCAAATAACACTATACCACTTTATAGGTAATGCAAATATCATATAATAACAAACATTCTTAATTCCTCTCTCCCATCTCTTGTATCATTTTTGTGATTCATTTCACTTAAACATAAACATACATATATATGTGTATATATATATTCAAATACCTTGCTGCTATTATTATTTTGAACAAATTACTATCTGTTAGATCAACTAAGATTAAAAAAAGAAGTTTTCCATTTTATTTTCATTTATCCCTTCTCTAATGTTCTTCCTTTCTTTATGCAGATCTGAGTTTCTGATCTATATCATTTTTTTTCTCTCTGAAGAACTTCTTTAATATTCTTACAAGGCCAGTCTACTGGCAACAAAGTCTCTCAATTTTTGTTTGCCTGATAAAATCTCTATTTCTCCTTCACCTTTGAAGGATAATTTCACAGGGTACAGAATTCTAGGTTAGTGGTTTTATTCTCACAGTACTTTAAATATTTTACTCCACTGTTTTCTTGACTTCATCATTTCTTAGGAGAAATCACATGTAATTATTATATTTGCTTTTCTATAGGTAAGCTATTTTTTTCCTTTGGCTTCTTTTGAGATTTTTTTTTCCTTATCTTTGACTTTCTGAAGTTTGAGAATGATATGTTTATGTGTAGGTTTTTCAGCACTTATTTTGCTAGATGTTCTCTGAACTTCCTGCACCTGTGGTTTGGTATATGACATTAATTGTGGGGAAATACTCAATCATTATTGTTTCAAATAAACCTTCTGTTCCTTTCTTTCTTTTTCTTCTGCCATTCCTATTATGTGTATGTCACACCTAATGTAGTTGTTCCACAGTTCTTGGATATTCTGTTCTCTTTCCTTGGTCTTTTTCTTTTTGCTTTTCAGTTTTGGAAGTTTCTGTTGTTATATCCTCAAGTTATATCCTCAAGACAGAGATTCTGACTTCAGCCATATCCAGTTTATTAATGAGCCCAGTAAAGGCATTCTTGATGTCTGTTTAGTGTTTTTGATCTCTAGCATTTATTTTTGAATCTTTCTTATAATTTTCATTGCTCTACTTACATCGTTTATCTTGTGTTTTATCTACTTTTTCCATTACAGTACTTAGTATATTAATCACAGTGTTTTTAAATTCCTGGTCTGCTAATTCTAACATTCCTATCGTATTTGATTCCAGGTGTGATGTTTGTTCACTTTATTCAAACTTTATTTTTTTCTTTTAGCATGCTTTGTAATTTTTTTAATTGAAAGGTGGGTATGATATACTGTGTAAAACAAACTGTGATAAGTAGGCCTTTCATAATATGGTGGTTAAATGTGATGGGAGATGAAGCATTCTATATTCCTGTGATTAGGTCTCAATCTTTTGGTGAGCCTATGCCCCTGGACTGTCAACTTTACTGGTGTTTCTCAGTTTGTTCATTTTTCCCCCTTAGGTGGGACAGGATGGCTAGATGGGGCTGGAATTCGGTATCCTCTTCCCCTGATATGGAAGGCTAGAGGGAGCTGACGTTGGATATTTCCCTTTCTTTTTGTTGAAGGTTAGAGCCCGATGGAGTTGGGTGTTTCCCTTGTCAGGTTGTTTAGGCTCTGAGAAAATCCCAGCAGTTTAGGCTCTCTTAAAATAGCTTTTCCTGAGGGCAGGCTTTGTTAAGAGGAGCAGAGTGCTGTGGTGTATTTCAAAATGGTTCCTTTTCAACTCTCCTTGCAGGTAGCATGAGGGGATTTTTCTCTGATATTCATATATTCTCACAAATATATGGGGACCCCTGATGACTGGGTCCCCCTGGAATTTTTATCTCTCAGACTTGTCTACACTGAGTCTCCAGAAATTCACCAAAGTTCGGATTTCCCTACCCCTGCACTGGTTCCCATGGAGGTTTTTTGCCAGTAAATTTCTGCTCCAGTAAGTTGTGACTCTCTGTATCCACCTATCTGGCTCTCTAATTTGGGGAGCAGCAGTTTGCCCTGTAAGCTGACTTCTCTTATGCATTTAAGAAGAATTATTGATTTTTAAATTTGTTCAGCATTTTACTTATTGTTAGGATGGAGTGGCAACTTTTAAGTACCTTATGTGATGGACCAGAAACTGAAAGTCTCTTTTGTGTTTTTTCATAAATAGGAAAGTATTTTTTTCCCCAAAACTAGAGGTAATTTACTTTGTTTTTAATTTAAGAAAAATCAGGTCATTTGAGACTCACTGATAATGTAATGAGATTATTAAGATCACTCCTGTTCAAGTATCAAAATAGTGATATTTATTGATTTGATTGAAGCAAAGGCCAAAGTGTATGGCCATGGAGTTTTATATCTTGCTTTCTAGTAGAAAAAACAGAGACCAAGCACAAGTTGCCTCCTGACAAGCTCAAGGAAAGTGACTCAGCCTGATTTGCCTGTATATGATAGGCACCTATATGGGATGATGAGTTCTTTTTGTATTTAAAGCACCGTTGGGACAGTTTCTGGTCAATGAGGGCCACTTTCCATGCTCTGGGAAAATGTCAGGAAAATCATAAGATGGATTTCCTGGTACCTACCAGGTCTTTGTAGCAAAATTTGCCTTTGGCAGAGTGGCTTAGTAGGTTTTCAATAATTAATTGATTTAAGCAGATGGAAAAATCTACAATATAGTTTAATCAACATTAGAATAATCTGTGAAGCCTTTAAAACTATAGACGCCTAGAGTCTACCCCATTAAAATTTCTGATTCTGTAGATCTGAAGTAGAACTTAGATATATGGATTTTAAGAAACCTGAGCAAATGATATGGAAGCAGATAAACTAGGCCAACTTGATAGGAAAGAATACACCTATTTGGGCAGCTTCCTGTCCTGCTCAAGGACTACTTTTTGTCCTAGTCAGTAATCAAATGGCTTCCGTAAAGATGGAACTACAAGTGAGGTGTCTCACTGATGATGTGACCTTGTGGAATGAGTAGGGGCTTTGAAGTCACTTTGACCTGGATTTTAGTCCTAGCTTTGCTGTTTACTTGAATCACAGTTTCCTCCTTTGCAAAAAGCAGTTACAAATACCCATAGAGTTCTTGTCAGGATTAAATAATCATGTAATGAAACTGACCCAATACTTGGCAAAGAGTTAATGCTGAGTAAATGTTTCTCTCATACAATACCCCATCTCTGTACATGCCACACTCACACTATAATAGGTGTGACAACACAACTGGGAATAGTGGGGCTCACCACACAGATATGCGAATTCAACTGGTCATAGCTACAGCAATGGACAGAGTTGTGAAGTTACAAAGAGAAATTGTTTGGATTATTTTATTTAAAATGGGTGGTCACTAGATTATTATTAATAGCTTATTCCTAAGTAAAAGAGCATGCTTTGTTTTTAAAATTCTCTATTGCCAGCATTTGTTATCTTATTGCATGAAAAAAAATAATGTATGTATTTGTGAGTATAAAGGTGGGATGATCTTTTGCAGAGAAATGTCTTTTGACTTTTCTTCCTAATCTAGGAGTAATATGCCCTGATGCAGATACTGTTTTCTTTTATCCATATTCTTTTATTTTCTGAACTTCATTCTATCTTGAACCAGGTTGTGAAGCTTTGCTAAATTGCTCTGTGAGAAAATGATTTTGAGCTTGTCAATCCATCAGGCATGATGACTGGGATATTTGAAAGAAGATATAAAATGTACTTACCAGGAAGCTGAAAATATAGAGCAATGTTTTCTACTTGTCACTGCAAAAGAGCATGACAAATTCATTGTTATCCCAACTTCACAGTTGTCAGCTATTCTACATACAGTGGTCACATAGGTGCTATGGTTGTCACTAGCAGTAGAACTCGATGTATCTTTACGAAAACACCAAACATTACTGCACTACCCAAAAAGGAAATGGCCATTATTCCTAGTAAGACAAGGCATATCAAAAGGTCTGTGATTCATTCACTATGTGGTTGGACAGCTTTGACAATGAAGCTAATTGTGTTGTTTTGATAAGTGTTGGGAGCAGGTAGGTTTGTTTCTTTCAGTTTCCATCCCACTTTCTAGCCAGTTTTCCTATAAATGTGTGCAGCTCATCATAAAAGGGATCATATTAAAGAACATGTATCAATTATCAAAGAAGAAGACAAGAAAAATAAATTTTCCAGGAAGACTACCATGTGCTAGGTATTATGCAAAATGCTGGGGATACACAGCTGGATACAATAAGATCCTCATTTTCCAGGTGCTCACAACCTATGGGAGGGCAAAGGAAAAGCTCCAATAGGAGCGTGGTTTGTGCTGAGATGGAGCTGCACACAGAGCACTGTGGAGCTTCTGAGCTGTGCAGGAGTTAGGGGAGGCTTATTGGATGAGATGATAACTATCTGTGTATATAGGTAGAGGAGGAAGGGAGGGAGGGAGGAAAGGGTGTTTTGGGCAAACGGAGTAGCCAGCGCAAGGCCACAGAGGTGAGAATGAGTGTGGGGCTTTGGTGAGCTGGCGGTTCAATGTGGTTGGAGTTTTGAGTGGGGGCAGTTGTGGCAAAAGATGTTGCAGCTAAGCAGGGAGGAGTCAGGTCAGGAAAGTTCTACCTTCCACAAAGAAGAGCCTATATTTTGCCCTGAAAATAACAAGATGCCAATATAAAGGCAATGACCATATTTGCAGAAAAGTCTTGCGGCAGCATGGAAATTAGATAGGATGGGAATAATATTAGAATTAAATCCCTTTGGTTAAGTGCTATAATACTGTCACTCAGTTTTACTCCCCCAGAGTGATTCCTACAAATATTACAAGAGGAGGATGTTAAATTACACAGGAACAGATCAGCATTATTTCTGTAACCAAGGGCAAATAACACAACTCTCAAAAGCAAGCAAGATTAATGTCTGCCTCCAGGAACACTTCTCATTAGATAAGGGCAGTGCTCTCATGGCACTCAGTAGGATAGAACACTGTGCTGCACAGGAGGACTTGAGGTGGAAAGGCATCTGCAGCAGTTAGAGAGCACAGTACACCTTCAGCTGTTTGGTCCAGGAATGCAGTCCCAGATGCTGCTAAGAAAACCCTTCTGGCACTCTGTGGATAAGGCCTCAGATTATTGCTTCCTACTTCAGAGATGTCCACCATTATCAGAAGCTCACATATCTGCTTGAATTCAGATAAGATCAAGAAATAAACTAGCCCATTAAATTGTAAACAGTTGCTCTCAACATGTTCAAAGCTTTGGGTTTTAGAAGTCCTGGAAAATGATCAAATGTGGCATGAAGACATTTAGAAACTACTAGTATGATTCCAACATTTTTACTTCAATAATTGTCTTAACACTTACAGCAGTGTGTTTCAGAAAAGGAGAATGGACTTAGTCCATATAGATCTAGAAGACAGTCCAAGAGTATGTGGGGGGAGATGATAGAGAAATATACTTTATTTCAAAATATAAAGATATTTCTAAAAAATCAGAGCTTCTCAATTTTAAAAAGCACTAAGTTTTCTGTGGCTGGAGGTATTTAGATTAGATGTATGTTAGTCTGAGAATTGGCTCTTGTTTGTGAAGTTTTTTTTAAATTTTAAATAATTTTTGCTTTTTTGAGGCAAAGCGAACACACCCATGTAACTAACACACAGCTCTAGAAATAAAATATTATGCGATGAAGATAGAAGTGAAAAAAATATAAAAGCTATAATGACTTTTTCTACAAACTTAAATGATCAGCAAAAAACCTGTCTTATCCTGAGACAATCTTTCCTATTATTTTGGCGTTAAGGTACCCTTTCTATTGGGAAATGATATTTGTAGATCTTAGGCTTTCTTGGTTGGTGTTTTTATTGTCTTTAACTTGACAAAATGATGAGTTATCAGAGTAGCATTGGCTTCGCTGAATACTTCTTGAAATGCATGTCTTTCATCAGCCGTGAAATCCCAGAGAGTAGATAACTACATTCTGATGATGGAAAGGGTATTTACCCATTGGGTAGATGAGGAATAGAACAGATTTAAAGCTTTTTTCCAACCAGGAAGTGAAACCAAATAAATACAATTTTATTTCAAGACTTAAAGGACATATTTTTCCTGTATTTCTTTGGCTCATTTAAAAAAAAAAGTCCTTTTCTACCTATTTGTCTCTCTGGAAGAGAGTAAATCTAAATTACATATTTGCTTTTTATTTAACAAATGTGTTTTCTTCTTTTCACAAATTTTAGCCTGCTTCTCAATATTTCAAGCTGCTAGAATCCCTGATGTTAAGTAGCTTATGACTTCACAGTAAAAAAAAAACTACAAGCAAATTCAATTAGGACATTTGTAGTTATTGCTTGAATAAACTATACTTCTAAATTTAATACAGCAAATATATTGGTTTTATGAGAAAAATCAAGATGCATATAATATATTTTATGCTTATAAGTAATTTTAAATCTATAAAGAATTTTAAGGGTGTTATACATTTTAATGTGAAATTTTTTTTCCCTGAAAAATGTCATTGATAACAATGAACTGCTTTGCCATGATTTCTACTTGTTCAGAAAGTTTACAATACAAGAACGGATCATTGCAAATTGATTACTACTCCTGGAAAAGCAACTCAAAACCACATTACTGATGACAAGGTAGCTATGTTATCTTTGCTTCCAGAAAGATAGGAGTTTAGAGAATGATGGTTGTGCAGAACTGACTGTTTTTCCAATCAAAAACTCTGGCTGACATGCTTTATCTAGCAGCCTTGAGTAATGTCCTCATTCTTCAAAACTCTTTGTTATTATGTGCCTGCTCAAGTCCAGGAATACAGTTGTGTCCCATTGGCCAGCTGCCACAGATAAAAGAAAAACCTACCAAAATAAGTCTAGATAACAGATATATAACTTATGAATCTATTATTTCTCGTGATAGATAAGGTAGATCAGAATGAGACATCCAGAAAAGGAGAATTTTGGACATATGGTAAGTGGTTTAAACAGAGAAGCCACAGTTTTGTACCATGTGCATCTAAAGCCTCTAAAATGTTATTTGAAGATGGTCTAAAATCATTGAAAAATGAAAGAAAAAAATGGTATTCAATTTAATGAATATTTACTGAGTACATCCTGTGCCTCGGACATTATAAAAAATTCTGAGTAGAATACAAGGAAAAATATACCTCAAAAGACTGGGGAAATGGACTGGTATATTGTTAGAGTAACTATGGAAATTTACCTGGTAGCCCTACTGACATGCAGTCTATGAAATTACTCCCACTCGCCAAGTATAACACAATTTTTTAACTTTTTAAGTGATCAAAGAAAATTCAAGCTGAAGAGATATTATTTATAATTATTAAATAATCCAAGATAAAATATTATAAAATTCTTCAGTGCTGAAGGTCTTGTAATAAAAATGCAGCAATTATGCATTGAAGTGGTAGTGTAGATTGGCACAAACTTTTTGAAAGATTATCAAGAAATGCCTTTAATGAGCAGTGCGTTGTTTCTATGCTTTGAAACATTAATGGATCTCTTGTTCCTGGGAATTCATTCTGAAAAAATAATTCTTCAGAAAAAAAGCTACTTAGATTAAGAGGCCCACTGCAAAAAAGTTTTTTAAATGAGATTATTTCAAATGTCATAAAATCGGAGGATATTAAGGAAGTTATAGAACACCAGTCCAATCGAATAAAATGTGTTCATAAACATTTCTGTTATAAAAATAATTTAGCAAATTTCTAGAAAGATTTGTAAAGGTCAGAAAAAAAATTTCCACCAAAATCTTGATGAAGATACTAGAGAGTTTCTAAGGTAGCCAGGATGTAAGGGACCAGATCAAAGCCAGAAGGGAAATTCATCAAGCTGTGCCCAAATTTCTGCATGCTCTTTTTCCTCCTAGGGCATTTGCTCATTTTCAGCCTAGGTCAAGAGGCCAAAAGGTCAAGAAGCTGGCAGGGTACATGCTGGCAGAGAAGCCAATAGAGTTTCAATGTAATCTCTTCAGGCTGGTAAGATAAAATTTGAGTTTGAGGCTCCCAAAGCAGCCCAGATTTGAAAGTTTAAGATCTCAGTGAGAAGAAAGGTGCAAATAAGTCACCTTGACGCTGGGCACATATTTAACTCCCAGAACATTTGCCATTTCAGCTGCATGTGACCAAAAACTAAGAAGTCAAGCAGAAAGTGTCTGTGAAGAAGAGTAGAATTTTTGTCAGTCTTTGGGTCCTGAGAAAAGAAATTCAGTTTAGAAGTCAATGAGAATGGGGGCTTTAAGATATAACCTAGGCTGTCAATTGGGACACCTGGAGGGCTATACTTTAGAAATATGGACAAAAAAGAGGAAGTTTGAGACTAATAGAGACTGAAAACCAGCCTCAATTCAGTTCAGTCCATGATCAGATTGAGGTGATCTGCCTTCTGTTGCCTATCAGAAAATAGGGTAAACCATGTCTAGAGGTAGATAACATTATCCCAAGCCCACAAATTTTCAGATGTAACACCTGACATTAAAAAATATGTTTTTGACATACCAAGAAACAGGAGCAAGAGAAAAAACAGGCAATACAAACAAATCCCAACTCTTCAGAGGACTATAAGAAAATCTAGAGTTGCATATATAACATTCACAATGTCTACAATGTTACAAAAACAAACAAACAAAACCCAGGAAAATATGACCCGTTCTTAAGAGAGAAAACAAAATAGAGGCCATCCCCAAGAAGACCTTGATGTCAGAATTAGCCTTCAAGGATTTTATAGTAACTATAGGACTGTGCTCAATGATGAAAAAGAAATAATAGAGACTTCTTCTTAAAAACTATGGAGTCACTGAGTCTGGATGAACAAGCTCCTGGCTGCCGTGAATGCCCATAGTACTGCTGTAGCCCTGAAGGGGAGAAGCGTGTCTCGGTGGGACTGTGAGAGCAGGCGGCAGTAGCCCTGAGCCCCCATGTGATCACTCTCTCATCCAGTGGGAGACTTCACAATTCCACTCTGGTCCCAGGGAGTGGCTTTGGCTCAGCCCCAGAGGGGAGGTCCCTCCCACCAAGCACAGTGGCTGGTGCAACCTAGGAGAAGACAGCAGCACAAACCAAACAACCTCTTGGCTGCCATGAACACCCATAGTACCACTGCAGCCCTGAAGTGGGTAGCACAAATCTGTGGGACTGTAGAAGCAGGCAGCAGTGGCCCTGAGCCCCCACACATGACTACTTTCCCATTTGGTGAGAGATGCCACAGGGCACCTATGATCCCAAGGGTGAGCCAGGCCCAGACAAGCACAGCTGATAGAGATTGCAGCAGTGGGCTCAGATTACACAGCTCCCCTGCCCCTACCCCAAGTGGCTGCAGGTGGAACTTACATACAGAAACTATCACCATGTTTGGCACAACTGGCACAAATCCACTCCATCAACTGGTATAAAAATATATATTAATACTCCAGACCAGAAAGAAAAAGGCAAACACCCAGAAATCAATTCTGAAGGCGCAGAAATCTACAACCTAAATGACAGAGAATTCAAGATGGCCATCATAAGAAAACTCAGTGTGTTACAAGAGAATTCTGAAAGGCAGTTCAATGAAATATCAGGAAACAAATTAGTGAACAGAGAGAATTCTTCAGAAAAGAGATAAAAATACTAAAGAAAAACCAATCAGAGTTGTTGAAGATGAAAAACACAATGGATGAGATAAAGAAAAATCTGGAGTCCTTAAACAACAGAGCTGACAATATGGAGGATAGAGTTAGCAATCTAGAGGAAAGGAATAAAGAAATGCTTCAGATGGAGGAGGAGAGAGAACTTAGACTAAAATGAAGAAATTCTCCAAGAAATATCCAACTCAATTAGGATATGCAACAGAAGGATTATAGGTATTCCAGAGGGAGAAGAGAGGGAAGAAGGAACAGAGAAGTTGATCAAAGAAATAATAACTGAGAACTTCCCAAACTTGGAGAAGGAGCTGGAATTACATGTAAAAGAAGCCAACAGAACTCCTAATTACATCAATGTAAAAAGACCTTCAACAAGGCATATATTAGTACAGCTGGCAAAAGTCAATGACAAAGAAAAATATTAAGGGCAGCAAGAGAAAAGAAAATAACTTGCAAAGGAACCCCTATCAGCCTTTCAGTAGATTTCTCAGCAGAAACGCTACAGGCTAGGAGAGAGTGGAAAGAAAAATTCAAAATTTTGAAAGGCAAAAACTTTCAGCCAAGAATACTACATCCAGCAAAAATATCCTTCAGATATGATGGAGAAATAAAAACTTTCCCAGATAAACAAAAGCTGAGGGAGTTCATTGCCACAAGACCCCCACCACCACAAGATTTGATCAAAAAGACCCTCACACATGAAAAATAAAAGAAGAAAGGGTTTACAAAGCCTTGAGCAAGGAGATAAATAGGCAGACAAAATCAGAAAATTGCAACCCTCTATCAGAACAGATTAGCAAACAATTATAACTCTAAAGATAAAGGCAAGGAAAACATTGAAAATAAATATTATCACTTCCTTTTAACAACAAATTCACAACACATAATGGAATAAGTTGTGACAACAACAACTTAGAAGGGGAAGAGGAAAGAGATGAAACCTGCTTAGATTAGGGGAACAAGAGGCTATCAGGGAATGGACTATCTCATCTATGAGATCTTTTATACAAATCTCACAGTAATCACTAAACAAAAAATCAGAACAAAGACACAAATGATAAATAATGAGAAAACCATCATAGAGAGCCACCAAACTGAATTGACAGTCCAAAACACCCGGGACAAGAAACAAGAGAAATACATAACAATTGAAAAACAAGTGATAAAATGGCAGCATTAAGCCCTCATATATCAATAATCACTCTAAATGTAAATAGATTGAAATTCCCAAGCAAAAGATGAAAGAGTGGCTGGATGGATTAAAAACAAGACCCAACAACTTGCTGCTTCCAGGAAACACATCTCAGCTCTAAAGACAAACACAGGCTCAGAGTGAAGGTGTGGAAGACAATACTCCAAGCTAATGGCAAACAAAAGAAAGCTGGTATTGCCATTCTTATATCAGACAAAGTAGACTTCAAGATAAAACAGGTAATGAAAGATAAACAGGGGCAATATATAATGATAAAAGGGACATCCCACAAAGAAGACATATCACTTATAAAGATATATGCACCCAACACAGAAGCACCAAAGTACATAAAGCAACTATTAACAAACCTAAAAGAAGAGATTAATAACAACACAATAATAGTAGCAGATCTTAGCACCCCACTGACATCAATGGATAGAGCATCCAGACAGAAAGTCAATAAGGAAATACTGGTCTTAAACGAAAACCTAGACCAGATGGATTTAATAGACATGTAGAGAGCACTCCATCCAAACACAGCAGAGTACACATTCTTCTCAAACACTCATGGAACATTCTCAAGGGTAGGCCACATGTTGGGAAACAAGACAAGCCTCTATAAATTTAAGAAGACTGAAATCATAACAAGCATCTTTTCTGACCATAATGCTATGAAACTAGAAATCAACTACAAGAAAAGAACTGGGAAAGTGACAAAGATGTGGAGACTAAACAACAAGAAATTAAAGGAGAAATCAAAGAATATTTGGTGACAAATGAAGAAAATACACACACCAATCATATGGGATGCAGCAAAAGTGGTCCTGAGAGAGAAACTCATAGCAATACAGGCCCACCTTAACAAACAAGCAAAATCCCAAGTGAGCAATCTTAAACTCCACCTAACAGAATTAGAAAAGGAAGAACAAACAAAGCCCAAAGTCAGCAGGAGCGAAATAATAAAAATTAGAGCAGAAACAAATGAATTTGAAACCAATAAAACAGTAGACAGGATCAATGAAACAATGAGCTGGTTCTTTGAGAAGATAAACAAAGTTGACAATCCCTTAGCCAGACTCACCAAAAAAAAAAGGAAAGAAGTCTCAAATAAATAAAATTAGAAGTGAAAGAGGATAAATTACAATGGACACTACAGAAATGCAAAGAATTACAAGAGAATACTATGGCAAACTATATGCCAAGAATTTGGACAATCTAGAAGAAATGGATAAATTCTTAGACTCATACAACCTCCCAAAACTGAATCAAGAAGAAATAGAGAATCTGACTAGACCAATCACAAGAGATTGAAACAGTAATCAAAAACATCCTCCAAAATAAAAATCCAGGACCAGATGGCTTCTCTGGAGAATTTTACCAAAGATTCAAAGATTTAATACCTATCCTTCTCAAACTATTCCCAAAAATAGAGGAAAATGGAACACCTCCTAACACATTCTACGAGGCCAACATCACATTAATACCAAAGCAAGACAAGGGCAATACAAAGAAGGAAGATTACAAGCCAATACTGCTGACGAACATAGATGCAAAAATTCTCAACAAAAATATTGGGAAACTGAATACAGCAGTACATTAAAAAGATCATACACTATGATCAAGTGGGATTTATACCAGGGACACAGGGATGGTTCAACATCCACAAATCAATCAATGTGATACACCACATTAACGAAATGAGGAATAAAAACCACATGATCATCTCAATCAATGTAGAGAAAGCATTTGACAAGATCCAACATCCATTTATGATAAAAACTCTCAACAAAATGGGTATAGAAGGAAAGTACCTCAACATAATAAGGGCCATATATGATAAACCCACAGCCAACATCATACTTAATGGGGAAAAACTGAAAGACATCCCTCTGAGGACAGGAATAAGACAAGGATGCCCACTCTCACCACTCTTATTCAACATAGTACTGGAAGTTTTGGCCAGAGCAATTAGGCAAGAAAAAGGAATAAAAGAAATCCAAATAGGCAATGAAGAAGTGAAACTCTTGCTGTTTGCAGATGATATGATTTTATATATAGAAAGCCCTAAAGAATCCATTGGAAAACTACTAGAAATAATCAACCACTACAGCAAAGTTGCAGGGTACAAAATCAACTTACAAAAATCAGTTGCATTTCTATACTCTAACAACAAACTAACACAAAGAGAACTCAAGAATATAATCCCATTTACAATCACAACCAAAGAGAATAAAATATCTAGAAATAAATTTAACCAAGGAGGTGAAAGACCTACACAATGAAAACTATAAGACATGATTGAAAGAAATTGATGATGCCATAAAGAAATGGAAAGATATCCCATGCACATGGATTGGAAGAATAAATATAGTTAAAATGTCCATACTACCTAAAGCAATCTATAGATTCAGTGCAAGTGCAGTCAGAATCCCACTGACAGTCTTCATGGAAATAGAACAAAGAATCCTAAAATTCATTTGGGGCAACAAAAGATCCCAAATAGCTAAAGCAATCCTGAGGAAAGAAAACAATGCTGGAGGCATCACAATCCCTGATTCAAAACATACTACCAAGCTATAATAATCACAACAGCATGGTACTGGTACAAAAACAGACATACAGATCAATGGAACAAAATTGAAAGCCCAGAAATAAAACCACAAATCTAAGAACAGTTAATCTTTGACAAAGGAGCTAGGAACATACAATGGAGAAAGGAAAGTCTCTTCAATAAATGGTGCTGGGAAAACTGGATAGCCACATGCAAAAGAATGAAAGTAGACCATTGTCTTTCGCCATACACAAAAAATTAACTCAAAATCAATCAAAGACTTGAAGGCAAGACCTGAAACCATAAAACTCCTAGAAGAAAATATAGGCACCACACTCTTTGACATTGGTCTCAGAGGAATCTTTTCAAACACCATGTCTACTCAGACAAGGGAAACAAAAGAAAAAAGAAACAAGTGGGACTTCATCAGACTAAAGAGTTTCTGTGAGGCAAAGGAAACTATGAACACACAAAAAAGACAAACCACCAACTGGGAGAAAATATTTGCAAATCGTATATCTGACACGGGGTTTATTTCCAAAATATATAAAGAACTCAGACAACTCAACAACAAAAAACAAACAACCTGATCAAAAAATAGGCCAAGGATATGAACAGACATTTTTCCAAGGAAAATATACAGATGGCCAATAGGCACATGAAGAGATGTTCAACGTCACTAATCATCAGGGAAATGCAAACCAAAACTACACTAAGACATCATCTTACACCCATTAAAATGGCAATAATCACCAACACAAAAAATAGCAAATGTTGGAGAAGTTGTGGAGAAAAAGGAACCCTTACTCACTGCTGATGGGAATGCAAACTGGTGCAGCCTCTATGGAAAAAAGTATGGAGATTCCTCAAAAAATTAAAAATAGAAATACCTTATGATCCACCTGTCCCACTACTGGATATTTATCCAAAGAACTTGAAATCAACAATCCAAAAAGGCTTATGCACCCCTATGTTCATTAAAGCATTATTCACCGTAGCCTAGAAGTGGAAGCAACCCAAGTGTCCATCCACAGATGATTGGATAAAGAAGATGTGGTATATTTATACAATGGAATACTACTCAGACATAAAAAAGGAAAAATCATCCCATTTGCAACAACATGGATGGACCTGGAGGGTATTATGTTAAGTGAAATAAGCCAGACAGAGAAAGACACACATCACATGACTTCACTCATATGTGAAAGGTAAACTAACACACAGACAGAGAGAACAGTTTGGTGGTTACCAGGGGGAAGGGGGTTGGGAGGTGGGCACAAGGGGTGAAGGGGCACATTTATATGGTGACTGACAAATAATAATGTACAACTGAAATTTCACAATGTTATAAACTATTATGATATCAATAAAAAATTCTTTAGTATACAAAAAAATTTTTAAACCATTTTCCCCAAACTGGGTATTCCCTTCTCTTCCATTTTCTTCCCTTCTATTTTCACTACTCTCTGTTCTAACATCAAAGTAAAATAAAATAATAAAGTGTAAAGAAAAAAACCACCCCAAAACAAACAAACAAAAACTATGAAGTCAGTCGAGGCTGGCACCATGGCCTAGTGGTTAAGTTTGGCGCACTCCACTTCAGCCGCCCAGGTTTGGTTCCTGGGCACAGATCTATTACCATTGGTTGGCAGCATGCTGTGGTGGTGAACCATATACAAAATAGAGGAAGATTGGCATGGATGTTAGCTCAGGACAAATCTTCCTGAGCAAAAAATCTCTCCAACCCCTCCCCCCCGCAAAAATAAACAAACTATGGAGTCAAGAAGTTAAGGAAATAACATTTTCAAAGAACTAAAAGAAAAATAAAATTCAACCTAGAATTCTATATGCAATGAAAATTCTTCACTGTAGAAAAGAAATAGAAAATATTTTGATATAAAAGATAACCAAGATAATTTATTGCTGTCAGACTTACACTTCAAGGATTGCTAAAAGAAGTCCTTCAGGTTGAAAAGAAATGATACCAGATAGGAATTTGACTCTTTAGGAGAAAATAAATAGCATCAAATTTGTTAAATATCTGGCTGATTGTAAATATTTTCTTCTAATTTCTTCAAAATACGTGTACTATTTGAAGCAAAATTATGACATTTTCTTGTGGAATATTATGTATGTTAGATATGTTACATAACTATAGCATAAGGGATGGATGATGATAAATGAACCTACATGGTTTTAGAGTTTCTACATTTTTCTGTGAAATAGCACAATATTAACTCTAACTAGAGCATAAAACATTATGGATGTATATTGAAATATCTTGAGAAACAAACAAAAATAACACAAAAAATTTAACTAAAAAACCAATAGAGAAATTAAAATGGAATCCTAAAACTATTCCAATAATCTAAAAGAAAGTAAGAAAGGAACCGACACCAAAATCACAGGGCGGGGGCAGTGTCAAACAGCAAATGAATAATAAAACTTCAGGCCTAAATTCAACCATACTAATAATTGCATTGAAGTTTAATGTAGTTAACACTCTAATTAAAAGTCAGAGATTGTCAGAATGGATTAAAAAAAAAGCAAGGCCAAACTGTTTGTTGTCACAAGAGATATACAGAAGTTGAAAATAAATAGAAAAGATGTACTACACAAATAGCAAGCATCAGAAGTCTAGAATTATTATATTAGTATCAGATAAAATGGACTTCAAAATAAAGGATGTTACCAGAGACAAAAAAGAATGCTTCACAATGATAAAAGAGTCAAAACATAAGGATGAACCAAAATCATATACATGTATGCACCAAATACCAAAATTGCAAAATACTTGAGCAAAAACTAAAGAGAGATATAGATCATTCCACATAGTTGAAGACTTTTACTTTTCTCTTTTGGTAATTAATAGAACAATTAGAAAAAAAACTAAGTAAAGACAGAGGTGATCTGAAAAGCACAATCAGCCATCTTGACCTAATTGATATTTATAAAATCCTATATCCAGCAATCTTAGAAAATAGATTTTTCCTAGTGCACATTGTATGTTCATTAATA
This sequence comes from Tapirus indicus, assembly GCA_031878705.1. Lineage (NCBI taxonomy): Eukaryota > Metazoa > Chordata > Mammalia > Perissodactyla > Tapiridae > Tapirus > Tapirus indicus. Next base: position 7,709,493 of record CM062922.1, on the reverse strand, counting down.
CAGACTATATGTTAAACCATAAAACAAGTTTAAATACATTTTAAAAAATGCAAATTGTACAGAGTATATTCTCTGACTACAGGGAATTAAATTAGAAACTAGTAGATATTAGAATATAGTAAAATACTGTGAAATTAAATTACATACTACTAAATAATCCATGCATCAGAGAACAAATCACAAGGGAAATTATAAAATATTTTCAACTAAATGATAAAGTAAATCTAGCATATCAAAATGTATGGGATGAAGCTGAAACAGGACTTAGAGGGAAATGTACAGTTTTAAATGGATATATTAGAAAAGAGATATATTTAAAATTAATGACCTAAATTTCCATCTTAAGAAGATTGAAAATAAAAACAAATTAAAGAGTAACAAGGAAGAAATAACAAAGATAAGCATAGGAATCAATGAAAGAGAAAACAAACAATAGAGAAAATTAACAAAACTATTGGCTTCACAATATCAATAAAATACACAAGAGAGAACACAGACTCCCAGTATCAAGAATGAAAGAGAGATTATCATTATAGATTCCACAGATATTAAAGATATTAAGGGAATTTTATGATCAATTTTATGCTGACAAATTTGTCAACTTAGATGAAACAATGAATATTTGAAAAATACAACTAGCCCAAATTGATGCAAGATAAAACAGAAAAAATCTGTTTAGCTCTATACATATTAAAGATAATGAAGTTGTTATCCAAAATTTTCTTCAGGCACTCCAGACTCACATGGTCTCAACGGGAAAATTCTCTCAAATATTTAAGGAAGAAATATCACCAGTCTTAAACTTATTCAGATAACAAAAGAGTAGGAAACAATTAACAATTATTTTATGAAGCAAGCACGATCCTAATATTAAAATCTTAGAAAGTATAAAAAAATTTGCAGCCCCCAGGTCTTCCTTAATATTGGTAAAAATATTACCAAAATACTAGCAAATCTAATACAGCAATATATCAAGAGGATATACTACATCACAACTAAGTAGACTTATCCCAGAAATGCAAAGTTTGATTTAACATTTGAAGTCAACCATTGTAATTTGCCAATTTAACGTTACAATAAAAGAGAAAGAAATGTGGTGAATTCAATGCCATAGAAAAACATTGGGCAAAATTCTACATTCATTGATATTAAAAAATAACTCTAAACATGCTAAAAATAGAAAGGAATTTTCTCAATCTGATAAAGACATCTCTGAAAAATTATATGCAAAATATAATACCCGATGCAATTTTTAACACTTTCTAAAACTGAGAATAAGGCAAAGATTCTCATTTTCATGACTCCTATTCAACCTTATACTAGAAAACCTAACCATAAGACAAGAAAGAGAAATAATAGGCATAGACCAAAAAGGAAGAAGTAAAACTGTCTGTTTGCAGGTAACATGATTATTTATGCAGAAAATCCTATGAAATCTACAAAACAAATACAGAACTGAAGATTGAATTTAGCAATGTGTCAGGACACAAGGTTAACAGAGAAAAATCAATTTTATTTTTACATGCCAGTAGCGAACAATTAGAAAATGAAATTTAAAAAATTATTTCCTTTAGCATAGCAACAAAAATCAAAATCAGTAGTAAATTTAACAAAAGATGTGAAAGACTTCTATCCTGAAAACTGAAAAACTTTTGAGAAATTTTTAAGAAGACTCAAATAAACAGGCAGTCCATGTTGCTCATTGATAGGAAATTTTAAATTTTATAGAGAAATGCAAAGGACTTAGAGTATCCAAAGCTATATTGAAGAAGTTCAAGGTGTAAGTAGAGGACTTATTTGACTTGACTTCAAGACTGATTATAAGTCAAGACAGTGTGGTGCTGGCGTAGGGGTTGATAAACAGATCAACAGAACAGAATAAGGAGCTCACAAATATCCTCACACTCAACAAAGACACCAAATCCAATGGAGAAAGAAAAGCCTTTTCAACAAATGGTACTGGAATAACTGGATATATATATATGGGAAAAAACCCTCATAACTCCTATCTTATACTGTAGACACATTAATTTGAGATGTACCATAGACCTAAACATAAAAGCTAAAGGTGTACAATTTTCAGAAGAAAATATGAGAATATATTTTTGACTAATAGGTAGGTAAAAGTTGCTTAAACCCAAAACAAAAATTAATGACCACAAAAAAATTTGATAAATTAGATTTTATTTTCACTAGAAAGTTCTGCTCATCAAAAGACGTCATTAATACAATGAAAAGGAAAGCCAAAAACTAGGAGAAGATATTTCTAAAACTAAATCTAACAAAGAGCTGATATTCAGGATACATAAAGAACTCCTACAACTTAATAAACGAATGGCAAACAATCCAATTTAAAATTTGGGTAAGAATTGGTCAAATACTTTGCAAAAGAAAATATAAAAATGGCCAGTAATTCCCATCTTCAGTATTTACCCAAGATAAAAGAAGGCATGTCCATGAAAAAATTTGTACAAGAATATTTATAGGAGCTTTATTGATAATAGTCAAAAATGGAAATGACCCAAACGTCCTTCACTGGGACAATGGATAAGCAAACTGTGATATATTCATACGACAGAATATTATTAATAAAAAGAAGCAACCTAACGATATCAACAATGATATGGGTAAATCTCCAGATAACACACTCTTCCACGGATTAGAAGTTTCAATATTATAAAATTATCAATTGTCTCCAAATTATTCTATAGGTTTACTGCAATCTCAATCAAAATCACAGTAGGATTTTATTTTTGTGGAAATGACAAGTTATTCTAAAATATGTATGAAAGTGCAAAGAGCAAACTATAGCTAAGGCAATCTTGAGAAAGAGGAAGCTGGAGACCCTACTCATCGAGATTTAACATAGAAGCTACAGTCGTAAATAGAGTGCGTCTTGGCGCAAGGATCGACTAACAGACCAACAGAATAGAATCCAAAAACTGACGATATATGTTCATAAAGATGATGGTGGAGGAAGAATGGTTTTTAATAAATGATGCTAGGTCAAGGTATGGGAAATAGTGCAGCTTGCACTCCACCTCAAATCTTACACAAAAATTAATTCACAATGTACTGTTGATATAAATGCAAAGGATAAAACTTGAAGATTTTAGCAGTGGGAAAATATCTATATGACTTTGATATAAACAAAGGTTTCTTAAACAGAATGCAAAAACCTAACAGCAAAGGAAAAGACTGATAGATTAGATGGCATTAAAATTAAGATCTTTTGTTCTTCAAGGGACACCATTAAGAGAGTGAGAGAGCAAACTACAAGTGGAAAAATATTTGTAGATATTCTGAAAAAAGACTTGAACCCAGAATTAAAACAAAATCAAAAGTAAAAATATTCCTACAAATATTTAAGAAAAAAGGGCAAGAAATCCAGCAGAAAAATGACGAGGATTACACATGTGCTAACACAGCTAAAATGAAAGTGCTCAGTAACACCAAGTGCTGGTGAGATGTGAAGCAACTGAGACCCACGTACACTGCTTGTGGAAGTGTAAGTCAGTGCAACAGCTTGTGAAAACTGATAGTGTCAACAGCTGAAAATATGCATACCTAATAACTCAGCAATGTCGTTCCTGAATACAGAAATGTATCCATATTTGCAGCAAAGTCATGCACAAAATATTCATAGAAGCTTTATTTTTAATAGCCTCAAACTTGAAACAACCCAAAGGTCTATTTCTATGAAAATGGAAAAAATAAGTTTATATTCATATAATGTAATATTATTCAGCAATGTTAACGAAGAAACTGCTCCTATATGCAAAACATGTATGAATCTAATATGCATAATTTTGAGCAACAAAAGCCAGATACAGAAGAATACTTACTCTATGATTCCATTTATATACATTTCAAAAATAGAAAAACTAATCTATGGTGATGGACACCACTGTAATGATTACCTTAAGGTTAGAACTAGCTATAAGGGGACTTTGGTGATGTTTAATAATTAAATCTATGGAATAAAAAGATGTGTAAATACTATTATATGAACAATTTAGAGGCTAACAGATCTCATGCTTTTATTCACTCTGGTTCCCTAAAATAATGTCTAGTGTATGTAGTAGACTGATAGTTTTCATTTATTTTTTGACTGTACAGCTTTTGTATTACTTTTCCATTAAAGTTTTGGCAGGAAAAAAAATTAACTGACCCTGTCTTGGTCCCAATGCCAAATTCTTTCAGAGAAATATGATTGCCCTAGGTGGAGTCAAATGTTCAGTTTGCACCTGTCAGCTCTGAAAGGGCAGGAGTGTGTAATTAGAATAAGGTTCCTGGAGGCCTGCTTGTACTGGGAGGATGGTCTTGAGGAGACATTTGTCAAGAAAGGAAGAGTAATTGGCTGTTGAGTTAGACAGTCACCCCAAAAGATGTCCTACAGTTCTGGACTCTACAGCCTGTGCATTTGTCCTCCCCATTCCTGGGCTCAACCCCGTTTCCCAGAACCCTCACCCAAGTTTAGTGCCTCTCTTCAGATAGTTATGAGCAAACATATCAGTGAGCTTCTGGGTTTATGTACTGTCTGTATCAACAGATGCTTGAGGTACTGGTTATTACTGAAAACAAAAGGATACAGTTGTTTGGATTATTGCCGTTAACAAGTATAGTTTCCAGCTTCAACTGAGCCTAAAATTCTTTTCCTTATTGGTGTATTTTTCTTCTATATACTCCCTTACAGTTATTTCAAAGTTTCACTATTCTTCTCACTTTGCTCCTTCTCTCTACTACCTATCTCTCCACTTCTTTTTCAGTGCATATGACTTTGCCTCTGATTTCATAGTGACAACCTAGAATATTGAGAATGATCTTCTTTAGCTTCTTGTGCCCTCGTGTATGAGCATATGCAAATGTACAAACATCAGTTTTCCCATTCAGAACTAATCATCGCCTCTGCTCTCTATTTGATATCGCTTATATCCACCGGGATATAGAATTCGCACCAATGACAATTTCCACTTCTTAAGGTGCATTTTCATTTTACATCTATATAGTCATGACAATCCTATTTTAATAACAAAATTAAAAACTGCCAAATATTCTTAACCCTCTATCCTCATTTGGTTATTTTTTTTTTCTCCTGCAATTCTTTAGTGCTAAGGACTTCCAAAGAATGATTGACATTTATGGTTTCTTTTCCCTTGTGTCTGTACTGTTTACAGTACTATGGGTGTGTAAAATTTTACCCAAAACTTAGTGACCTAAAGCATCTAGCATATTTAGTCTGCCACTTGAGAAGGGCTCAATGAGGGTAGCTCATCTCTGCTTCAGATGTATCAGCTGGAATGGGTCAAAAGCTAGGGACTAAAATCATTCAAAGGATTGCTCACTCAAGAAGTTGGCGCTGCTGTTAGCACTGAGACATTAGTTGGGTCTGTCGGCCAGAATACCTATAAGTAGACTTTCCATGTGACCTAGACTTCCTCACAATGTGGTTGGTAGGTTTCAAGCACCAGGGATGAGAAAGAGAGGGAGAGAGAGAAATATTTATTTCCTTTTATGATCTAAACTTGGAAACCACACAGTATAAATTCTGCTGCATTCTGTTCATTGAGACAGTCACAAAGTCCTACTGTTCAAGGAAATGCAAATAGACTCCACTTTTCATGGGATATAGCAAAAATCTGGAAGATTTGAAATCAGAAATATTGCTGCACCCACTTTTGGAAAAAATAGTCTACCAGAATGTTTCCTTCTACTTCAGCCTTCTACAGTCTGATTATAGCCCCCAACATTGCAATGAAGCTCCTTTGCAAACATCACAAGCAACCCAATGAATGTTCAGTCATGTGGTGTTTCTTCTCTACTAATCTTTCTTTGCTTACCTGCAACGTTTGGCAGGGTTGACTCCTTCCTTCTTCTTGATATGCTTCCACCTCGGTTTCCTTGGCATCAGTCTCTCCTGATTTCCCTTGTACTGTATGGATGTGCCTTCTCAGTTTCCATTTTAAGTTCTTTTTCTTCTACCTATCTTTTATATTTTGATGTTTCCCAAAGTTCAATCCTTAGCTCTCTTCTCATGACTCTATCTAATCTCTATAAGCAGTCAAATATGGTCTCATAACTTCATCTGTCTATTATATGCAGGTGACCCACAAATGTCCTGAACTCCAGGTTGAAACCAATGTAACCAATTGTGTGATAGACCTCTGTGCTTTGATGTTCTACAGGCAACTCAAACTCTACTTCTTCAAAACCAACCTCATCTTATTCACTAGTCCTACCCCGCCCCCCCCCCCACCTGTGCCTCTTCTTGAATTTGCTATCCTGATGAAGTCGCATGCTTCTGGAGGCTGGATGTCATTCTTGACTCCTCCCTTTTCCATGTTGCAACATTGTATTAGTAACCATGCTCTATTACTTTCAGTTCTTTATAATCTCATACTTATTCTTTTCTCTCTGTTGTTTCTGCAGTCGACTTGGTTCAAGCCTTTATCATTTCTCTGATGGATCATTGACATAGTCTTGTAACTCTTCTCCTTACTGTGTCCGCAATTCACCCTCCATACTGCAAGCAGAATAATCTTTTTAAAATGCAAAATGCATCATGGTAGTCTTCTCATTAACATTCTTCAGTGACTTTCCATTGTCTACCACAGTATGAAATCTAAAGTCCTTACGTGGCATAAAAGATTTTTCAAGTTGTGCCTCTGACCCCTTCTGTTTAAATCTTATTTTTAATCTAAGCAAAGTAATAATAGCATCTATCATTTACAATGCACAAGGTGTAGACTGCATTCATTATCTCATGTAAACTGTATAACATTCCTTTATATTGGGAATTAATTAATATGTATAGATATATAACATATAATTATAATGCATATTTTATAATTAATTAATCTTTATAATTATTATAATTTTACAGAGGAAGAAATTGGGATTAAGAAAAGTAAAGTTATTAGCCCATCGTCATAAAACTGGTTAATGGCATAGCTGGGTAGGATTAAAATACAAGGCAGCCTCCTGAAAGAGCCCAGGATTATATGCTCCACACTATGGCCACAATTAATTACTTGGATTCTCTGAATGTGCTATGATTTTTAATGTAGGCATTATTTACATCTACATGACTGTTCCCTTGCATTTATATAGACAAGAGAGTGTTGAATCACATTTCGTTTTAGTTTCCATAACTTGCATTCAAAGGAAATTTGTCACCCAATAATTTATCATATGGCAGTAGATCTAAATCCTAGAACAAGTGAGAAGTGAGCTAGGTCCTCTTTGCATTTTCCTATTTAATCCTGGAAACCTTGAATGTAAACTTGGATTTTTCTTGACAGTTAGCTGATGTTTTTCCATCCTTTATAATGAAGTGAATAGTACCTGGTGCATTACAAAGATTTTTTTTTCTTAAATAGCTAAACTAAGGCATAAATGTTTTGAAGATGACAATTACGAAGTCATGAAATTTATTTATTTTGTTCCTGGAGGAGAAAGACTCATGGCAGGTTTCTTGCAAAGAGACAGAAAAACAATGCATTTTCTGTTAAAATTGAAGGTGTTGGAGTGATTTCAAAACATGCACATACCTAAGAGATACATATTTATGCTGTTTGGATGAAGTTCCATGTCATTTTGACAGGGAAACCAGATGCAAGTAGATACAATAAGAAATCACTATGAATTTTCTTCTGACCATTTCTGTGATTGCAACAGCTCAGATCTATGTTCAATTTAGAGATGTGCATGTACCTGCATGGGAAATAGTGAGTTATATAAATGTCCATTTCCTGTTTGTCCTATTTAGTACATACTAAAGCAACTTCCCCATGCTTTTTTCCTGATGAGATAAATGAATTCGTAACCAGCCTTTGCACGGTGAAAATGAGCGGTAAGAAAAAATTTCCCTTAAAGTTTGTTCTGAATTATATTCTGTTTTTCTGGCTCAGCACTGGAGACCTTCCTGTGTTTGACAATCTCTTTTGTATCTACCATTACTGCTAACATTGCTTCTTTCTGTAGTCTCAGTGATAAAAGTATGCGTACTTCATGTTCAGACTTTTTAGCCCATTTTTAAAGAGATAAGTGGATCATTATCACTGTGAATTAACCTCACTGAAATTTAATTTGCTTCTCTATAACATAGAGTAATAGCAGCAACTTCATGGATTTTGGTAAGTATCAAAGAGATACCACTCTTGATGTATAAGCTGACAAGTTAAAAATATTTACCACGTATAAACTATGACTTATCTTCTCCAAACACCCCCATCTTTAGCAAGACTTTTGTGTAAGGGCTATTTTCTATGTTGAAAGAAGTGAAAATATTTTAAAATATTTTGTAACTCTAAATTTGTCGAGTACTAAGAAGACATTTCCCATTATTTTCTCATCTATAAAATGGGGATAACAATATCCAATTCACAGGACTTTTGTAGGAATTTGGTGAAAAAATTACGTACAAATCCCTAAGAAAAGCACAGGGCATATGGGAAGCACTCAATAAATATATTGTTATTATTATTTCCTAACCAAGTCCGCAAGCAAACATTTGGAGGCAACAGGGACCAATATAGAAAATAATCTGTTGTTCTCATCACATGAAGTTGGTTGATTTTCTCCAGTGAACATGTCCCAAGATGTTAGATATGAACGTGGGCAGAACATTTGGCCAGCATGTAAAAAGAAACATTTCCTCTTCTCCTTTTACTCTATCACTCCATAAATATATTTTGTAAATTTCCCAAACATGACCTTTGATGAGTGTCAGCCCAGTGACCTTGAATTTGTAAGAAAAATGGATTTCTCAGTTGAAAGAAAACAATCCATCAACTTGGAGATCTGATAAAGACAAAGAACTGTGAGGATTATTTATTTGTACACTTCCACTATGTTTCTTGTGTGCTATACATTGTTCTAAGTCCTTTAACAATATTAACTAGTTTAGTAATTATAATTGTGATTATGGTAGCTCTATTACTACTTCTATTTTACATATAGGAAGATTGAGGCACATAGGGTTAAGCAAATTTAGCTGCTAATAACTGGAGTTGATGAGTAATCTGGATCCAGAGCCCTTGCTGTTCACCACAACATAGGATCTTTCTAGAAACTTTTGGTGCCCTCTCTAATACAGCTCCTTTTTGCATTCTAGTCAATATTTCACCTTTTGGCCTCTTGCTTTACTGGGCCATTGACTCAATTTCCATGTGGGAATGTTAACTTTACTCTGTGATCATTATTTGGTCAGGCAAGTGTGGTTAGTGGAAAACATTCAGGTCTGAGAATAAAAATTAAAGTATTGCTTTTCTTGCTGGGTGAACTCTACATGTTCCACTGTTGTTCATAATGCATTATTTTTTGTGTGTGTATTTCACAAGGGAGGATCTACAGTTAAGTAAGTGGGAAATACTCAGCTAAACAAACTAAATAGAATTTCTAAATCACAGTACTTCTCAAACATGTTGATATTCTATATATATTGGGATTTTTCACAGAGGGATATAAGAAAAAATTTTTCACGAACTCATTTTGATTGGAACTCTTTTTACACAGAAAATCTCAAAATCTCACACAACTAAAGCTTTGAAGAAAAGATTTTGGAAATGCTTTGTTACTTTATCTCTAAGACATATCTTCTTATTTTCGTGAACTTATTTTTTATGCTTTCAACTACACAAAAATCCAGGAATTATGAAAAATAAGAAAGAAAATAGTTTGTATTTACATTCCCTTTTATTCATTACTAGGTTTTGATGCAAAATCTGATTAAATATCTAGAAAATTTCTTTCTTAGGAAGCTGAAAGATGAGTTAGAAAATCAGGCTGAAATTTATACAGAAACTAATGCAGTCCAACTTCTTGCAAATTCGTTTCTCATTTTTTAAAGGCAGGAAATCCATATTACTCATCTTCATATCCCCTGTGCCCACCTGAGTTCCTAGCACAGAACAGGTCTGGATGGAATGAAACTAACATGGCAGCTTTTTCAAGGAAATTTCGGAAATTCCAAGTAGGAATGCCCACTGAGAATGCTACTAAGAATTGTTTTCATAAACATTGCAATTCTTCTGTAATACAAAATATATACCTCTTAAATCCAAGGAAAGTTTGATTGCTGACCAAATACAGAAAAAAATCAGTATGCTCAATCATAGGTAGAAAATAACTTCTGAAGGTATGAATAGAAGTATTTAAAATGAAGTTTTCAATTTGTCATTTTCCCATTGTCGCAAAATAATTCCTATTCAGAAATGATTTTTTTAAAAAATAGATCAATTCTCTCATTGTAGTGTGATCATTTTTACACCCAAAATGTCTCTTGAAATCCGACAACCTCAGTCCAGTGTTCAATGCTTTATATTGAATTTCTACAAGCAATATAAAAATTTATTTAATGAGCCTTATTGAGTGTCTATTGTGTAATCTTTCACTCTCCTTTCTCTCACCAAAATTCAATATTTTATAAGTCTTAGAGTTAGCAATCAATGCCTTGACACCCAATCATATTAATTTAGACCATCACAGACATAACCTTAGGTTTTATGAAACATCTGCTTATTAGTATTTTGTGGGACATAGAAAGAGACAGAACGTTAATTTTATTTACATGAGTTATGCTGTTGTGTAATTAACAGTATTGCTACTAAAAACATGGAGACCCTTGGATATCCTAAAGCCATATGGATCAGTTTCCAATGCCTGAAAATGGAGATATTTAGGGCAGCTCCATGGGAGAGAGTAGGTGTCAAAAGTATATAGCAGTGGTCCCAAGATGAATCAACCCAGGCTGACAGTGCTGCTTATGAAAAGTGCTGCTTATCTACACCCGCAGGAGGTATAGATATAGGACTAGAGCATCGGAAGAAAATTTTTTCTTCCAGACTCAAATTTGAAGTCTGCCTCTGTTGCCTGCTAACATTCAGACCCAAGCTCTTCTATTTTAATACTCAATCTTTAGCATACTGAATTGTTCTATTATATTTATGTATGACTGATATAATGTAACTCTTCCACAATGGTGGAATATGAAATTCATTGAAAATATTATCTTTTATTATATATCCTTTTCTTCTCTCTCTGTCTCTGTCTCTCTTTCTCCAGAGTCATGCAGCTACATAGCTGTTTAAAGATTTTTTTCTCCACAAATATTTTTCAATACGTAATTCTCTGACTTTAAAACAATGAGTGATGATGACATATACCCAGACTTTAAATATCTAACTGTGACCAATGTGTTACTCAATTAACAATGTCTATAACAATTTCAAATGCTTGGTAGATTTTTCTTCATTTTAATAGCAATTGTTAGATTTAAAACACAACTATCTGTTCTATATTTATATCATGAATGCCTCAGGACAAAAGCAAATCTCTTCCAAATGCAGCCTACTTCCTTAACAAAGACTATATCTATTTGAGATTCCTTTAGTAGAGCCTTCCAAAAAATATATCCCATGTACGCCTACATAGAAAGGTATTAGAAGATGTCAAAATAAAACAAGAAAGCCAACAATGAATATGTAGTGGTGCAACTAGTGACTAGTTACACACTTTAATTTTAGAGTTATAATGAGAAAGACATACCAAAAAACCCCCACATATCAGAGTAAACTTTACTTTTCTTTAGGTATAGAATTTAGACTTTATTTTGAAGGTAATGCAAAAATAATAAGTAAAGCAACAAAAAGCAAAATAAGGTAAACACTGTAATTATTTTATAAAATTTCTGATATTTAATCAAGAATTAACAGTCATTTAAGGAAGCAGGAACAAATGGCTAAGAAAGTTTTCAATAGAAATAGACCCACACATGATCCAGGCATTGGAGTAATGGGACATGGACATGAGATAATTATTATTGATATGTTCATGGAAATAGAGGAAAATGTCGAGACAGAGAGAGAGAACTGGTCTGTGTAAATGATATAAATAAAAGAATCGTATGGAAATACTTTATGTGGAAAAGATAATAATGGAGGTAAAGAACTTGATAGATTAGACCCACAGAAGAGAATAATAGTAAATTAGAAGACAGAGCAATAAAAGATTTCCAAATTGATACCCAGAGGGAAAAAATATGAAAATACACAAAACAGTGAAAGGGGCATAGTGAAAAGATTTAGTATAGATATAACTGGAGTCACAGAGGAGGAGAAGAGAGGGTAAATGTAATATTTGAAAAAATAGTGGTTGAGAATTTTCTAAAACTCGTTAAAGATATCAGTCAGTGGGATTCGAGGATTTCTCTGAACCTAACGAAGAAACGGCAAGAAGACTGCTCCTAGGCACGTAATGGTAAAATCTACTTAAAACAAAACAAAACAAAACAGAAATGAAAACAAAGAAAACTGAAAACCTTGAGAGTAAGCAGAGAAAAGGCACATTGCTGTCAAGGGAACATCAATGAGGCTGACAGCTGGCTCATCAAGAGAAATGGTAAAGCCAAAGACCACAAATTGCATCGTTAAAGTGCTGAAAAGAAGTAGCTGCCAATCTTAGATTCTATGCAGAGTAAAATTAGTCATTAGTAAGTAATGCAAAATACAGCATTTTTAGGCAAAGATTGAAACAGTTTATTGTCAGTAGACATACACTTCAAAACATAGCAAAGGGCGCCCTTCAGACAGAAAGAACATGATCTCAGATGGAATCATGGAAATGCAGAAAGGAGTAAGTAGCTCCAGAGACGGAAAATACTGGAAAACACTACTAGAATTCTGAGAACATTAGTCAGGATCTAGCCAGGAGACAGAACGAAAACCAGTTATTAGAACAGAGAAAATTTAATGTAAAGATTTGTCCACTAGGCAAAGACAGCTAACTATTAAAAGGGGTAAGAGAAGACTCCAGGGGGTCACTAAGTAGCATGCGTGAACAAAACAAAACAAACAAATAAACAAAAAACAGTGGCTATTCCTAGGCTGAGAGAGAATGAAAAGTAAAGGAACTGAGGACTCAAGAGATAGCCCTTTCCTACTCTCCCCTTGCCTCCTTCCAAAGCTGAGAGTCAGACTTTCTTAAAGAAGGCACAGCTATCATAGGAGCATGGTACCTCACGGTGGTGACGAAAGATTCCAGAGGGCACAGGCCAGAACTGGTCTTTAGAAATGACCTGCCATGGGTGGAAAACGTGCACAGGCTGGAGCTGTTTTAAGGAAATAGCTCTCTAAGATGGGAAAGAGTTGCTTGGGGATGTGGCTGGAGCTGCAGTGCAAGCAGCCCACCAGAACTTCTCAGAAGCAGCCACTGGGTGGGGAGAAATGAGGTCAGCTAAGGCTACCAAAAAGCACAACTGGAGCTCATGGAAATGGCCCCTGAGTGGGGAAAGCAGGGACTGAGGGTGCAGTTGAAACTGTTCTGTGAGGTCTGCAGGGCACTCATGCTAAACAAAAACATGGAGGAACTTTGCCTAGAAGGAGAGTGTCTTCCTGCTGCTATTGCCTTCCACTGTCATGACAGTGTCCTGTACTGACAAAGTCTAGCATTGCTCCAGTTGGCAAGGAGAAAGGTTCAGAGGGCGCAGCTTGAGTACCACAAAGCAGGCAGAGAAGGATGGATTTGGAGTTGAGATTTGTTGATATTGATATTGATTCACTGATAATGTGTCTGTGTGGTTTAATAATTTGTATAATTGCAATGCGTATTAATGATAGCATAAAAATTGAGAGTTAGGTGAAAGAGTTATTTATCTAAAGTCTTTAGCATATCTACAAAATGAAAAATGTACCAATTTAAGATAGAATGTACCAAGTCAAGGATGTTTATTGGTATCTCTAAGGAACCTACCAGAAGGATAATAAAAGACTGTAGGTCTAATAAGCTCAATAGGGGAACAAATAGAATAATGAAACATGAGCTAACAAATAAAATATAAAAAACGAATAGAAAAAGAAGATTAAGCACTCAAATAAATTAGTATTTACATTATGGGTATAAACTAAATGCCCAGTTAAAAAGAAAGATTTTAAAACTAGAATGAAAAATATAAACACAGATTAAGATTGGAAGTAAACTGATGAAAAAGTATACTATAAAAATTGTAACTAAAGAAACCAGGAAAACTATACTAACAGATAACTTGTACTCAGAGGCCCAAAGCATTACTAGAGAGAAAAGGGATTTTTTACAATAATAAAAGGGTTAATACAACAGAAAGATAATATTACATAATTTAGGGAATTATTACAATACAAAACAATACATGGATCCAAAATAGCCCCAGCATATTCTGGCAGAATTAGAGAAGAAATAGGAAAACTTACAACTACAGCTGGAGATTTTATCATTACTCTGTCACTAACCTAGAGAAAAAACAGACCAAAATTCAGTAAGGAATAGAAGATTTAGACATCATGATTAACAAAATGTCCAATTTACATGTTAAATCACAACATCAACAAATGTAGAAAACATTTCATATTCAAGTACACATGGAACATTCGTCAAAATTACCCATTTGTTATGCATAAAACAAATCTCATCAAATTCAGAGGATTTGCTGACCATGGAGAACTTAAGCTAGCACTCGATAATAAAAAGATAGCTAGAAAATCCCCAAATGCTTTGAAGTTAAGCCACACACTTGTAAATAACCCATGGGTTATTTAAAAATGAATATTAGAATATATTTTGAATAAATTATATTAAAATGCTACTCATCAAAATGTGGGGAGCAGCTAAAGAGACATGTTTAGATATAAATCTGTAAATTAGAAAATAAGAAAAGCTGAAAATTAACGATTATAATAATCTGTCTCAAAAAGCTACAGAAAAGAACAGCAGATTATCCCCAAAATATGGAAAAAGGAAATGACAATCTGAGCAGAATTTAATGAAATAAAAACAGACACATAGAGGAAGGCAAAAAACCTAAAAGTTGATTCTTTGTAAAAGCAAATAAAATTGTTTATCCTTTAGCAAGACTGACCAAGAAAAAAAGAGAGAACAAAAAACGAATTTCAAAAATAAAAAGGAGGACATAATCACATATCCTACAGATATTACACAGGTAAAAAGAGGATATTATGGGAACTTTATGCCAAAAAAATTAAAATTTAAATAAAATGGAAGCTTCTTGCCAAACAATTTAACAAAATTAAGAAGTAAAAAAAATCTTAATGATCTTATGTTCATTAAAGAAATTTAACTCATAACTAAAACCTTCCCACAAAGAAAAGGCCAGACCCAGATTGCCTCAACTGTGAATGAAACCAATTCTTGTCATCTATGATGTAACAACAATCTTACACAAACTCTTTCAGAGGGTAGAAAAAGAGATAACAGTTCCCAAGCTTTTTAAGACATCAGTATTATGTTGAAAACAAAAGTTGAAAAGGTCAGTATTAAGAAAAACAAATTACAATACAGTTGCAAAATTCTAAACAAAATATCAACAAATGTAATCTAACAATATATAAAAAGGATGACACATCATGATGAGGTGGAGTTACTTCCAGGAATGCACGTGTGATTTAACTGTAGGCAATCAATCAAAGTAATTCTCCATATCAGCAAGATGAAGGAGAAAAGCCACATGATCACATCAACGGATATAGCAAAATCACTTGATAAGATTCAAAACCCATTCATGATAAAAATCCTTGGCAAACTAAGAATAGATGGGAATGTCCTTAACCTAATAATCTACAAAAAAATTATTTGGCAAAAATTATATTTAATGGTGGATTATCAAGTTTCTTGTATGTAGAAATAAGATAAGGATGTTTACTATTACCACTTTTATTCAACATTGAACTGGAAAAAAAGGTATTCCAATAAGGTAAGAAACATATAAAAATATAAAGTTTGGAAAGAAAGAAGTAAAACTTTCAATATTCACAAAAGCCTTGATGACAGACATAAAAAATCCAAAATAAACAATTGGAATGAGTGAATGAGTTTAATAAGGTCACCAGATAAAAGGTTAATATAAAAAATCATTTGCGGGCTGATCCCAAGTCCTCGTGGTTAAGTTCAGCATGCTGCACTTTGGTGGCCCGGGTTTGGTTCCTGGGTGCAGACCTATACCACTCGTCGGTGGCTGTGCTGTGATAGTGACTCACGTACAAAATAGAGGAAGAATGGCATAGATGTTAGCTCAGGGCAGATCTTTCTCAAGCAAAAAGAGGAACATGAACAACAGATGTTAGCTCAAGGTGAATCTTCCTCACCAAAAAACAAAAAACATTTGCATTCTAATCACTATTAATAAATCAGAAAACAGAATTGAAAAAAATATCTTTGGAAATAGTTTTTAAAATATTAGCTACCTAAGAATAAACCTAATGCAAGACCTCTATAGGTATAACTGCAAAATACTGAGAAAAAGCGAAGACCTAAATAAATGAAAGAGTATTGAGTACTCATGGATAGGTCAACTCAATGTTACAAAGACACTATTTCTTCCCTAATTAATCTACATATTCAATACAATCCCAATTAAAATTCTAAGAGGTGGTTTTTGTTTTTCGGCTGGGAGGAGGGGTAGAAACTGAAAAGCCAATTTAAAAATGTTTATAGAAATCTAAAAGGCCAAGAATAGTAAAGATAATATTTTAAAAGAATGAAGTTGGGTGAGGAATTATACTACCAGGTATAAAAGCTCATTACAGAGCTACTGTAATTAAAATAGTATGGTACGTGTGCAAAGAGAAACGGTAAGACTGATGGCAAATAAACAGGAAGTCCAGAAACAAACCCACATCTATCTGGTCATTTTACAATAGAGGTGGCTCAGCAAAGTGGTTGGGAAAGAAGGGTCTTTTAAATAACTGATGCTGTGTTGATCGGTATAATTATAGGAAAAACATGCACCTTAACCTCTAATTCACACATACAAATATAGTTTTTACATGGTTTGTAGACCTAAATGAGAAATTTAAAACAATAAACATTCTAGAAGATAACATGAAAGCATATATTTGTGGCCTTGAGATAAGCAAATATTTTTTAAAATAGGAAACCAAAAACATTCATCAGAAAGAAAAAGATTGAAATTGAACTTCATCAGAATAAAAAATAAATCTGTTCATTAAAAATTCCATTAAGAGAGTGAAAACCCCGACCACACACTAGATAACAATATTTGAAATGTGGATATTTTACAAAGGACTTATATCCAGAGTATATACAAAATTTGTATTAAGCCATAAAAAAGAGACAGTTGGCACAATAGAAATATTAGCAAAAGACTTGAACAAAAAGAATATACCAGATTGACTATAAGCATATGACTATGTCATAATCATCAGGAAAATAGAAATTACACCCTCAATCAGATGCCATTCCATTGAGAAGGGTTTAAAAATTCACAATACCCACTGGTGGTGCAGATGTGGAGCAATGGTGACACTCATGCATTGCTAGTGCAAGTGCCAACTAGATCCAACACTTGGAAAACTGTTTTGCAGTATCTAAAGCTGAAAATATGCATGTCATGGTCTTGCAGTTCTAGACTAGTTATAAATCTAACAAAAATGAGAACTAAAGACATATACAAGAATGTTCCTAGCAACGTTATTCAAAATAGTCCCAAACTAGAAATAAATGTGAAAAACATTTAACAGTAGAATGAATACCAACAAAAGAATGAATCAAAGCATTTCATATTGATATAACCCAGAAATAAGAATGAACAAATTGCTGCTTTGGGCAGCAACCCAAGGAAACCACAAATGCAATATTAAGAAAAGGAAGCCAGACACAGAGGAGCAAGTACAATGTTATTCTATTCATGTAAATTACAGAAACAGACAAAAACTAATCAATGGTGATAGAAGTAAAAATATTGTTTCCTTAAGATGGTTAATGGCTACATGGAGATATGAGCAAGCATTTTGGGGTACCGATATCCTCGACTTGAGTGGTATCTATGTGGATGTGTTCATTCACTTTATTGAGCTGTACACCAAAGATTTTTGAAGTTTTCATACTATATTTAATTTAAAACATAATAATAATATCAACAATAACAAATATGATTATCATTTGTTGATCACTTATTCTAAAGACACTGTGCTTTTTAAGTCATTATTTTATTTAATTCTCATATCAGTCTCATGAGGATATTGTATTAATTTTGCTGATAAGAAATTGGTTCTAGAAAGGTTAAACAACTTCCTTGTCAGTGGTGGAGCTGGGATTAAAACCCAGGTCTGCTGACTTCAGAGGGCAAGCTCTAAATCACTCCATGATACCGTTCCCAAATCCTATGTTATGTTGCACCCATTGAAGGGAACAGCTGCATGTTGAAGGTCTGTCTGTCTTAGCAGAGAAGATACAAATGTGAAGTGTGATAAAACATTTAGGCTAGAATGACTGAGTACCACTCGGGATATAATTGCTGCAATCAAGTTATGAAAGAAACCAGATAACATTGGCAGAATTACTGCTATTGACTCTGATGAACTGAGGTTTGAAACAGTGTGTCACTGTTTATCTAAAATGTCAACTGGTCACAAGCACCATCCAAAAGGGCTTACTGAGTCACGACACGCAGGGTAATACAAGAGGTAGGAAAAATGACAGGAAAGAGTTGGTGAATGTGAAGTATGGTAAGTTGTTTTCATCTTCTTAGAGAATCTCTTCATTTCCCATATGGTCCAGGGAGTACTCGGTTCTGAGTGGTTTTACAGGTGGATGGTAGGAAAGGCAGGAAATAGAGAATGTGGCTTGAAAACCTTGAAATACTTACCCTACAACCATAAAAATCACCCTGATCCATTTAGTAAAATTAATAAAAATACTTATCTGATTCATAAACTTCAAAATGAAATATGTATCATGCATCTCAAACTTTCTCCTGAAGTGCCCTCAAGAACAGAAGACAGAGAAGGCAGAACCCCCAGGGTTCTGGGTGAGCAGCACAAATTAGCTGAAGCAAGTATAATATTTCTTTGAAACTTGTGTTTTATTTTAAAATTCCATGCTTATTTTGCAGTCTACTCCATAATACACTTATGTTTGACTTAATGCAGAATAATGTTTTACATTACCTAAAAGAGAATAAAATTGATCTTCTAGGAAGCTTTGCCAACCCTGGCACATCTACATATCTCATGGTATTTATGCCCATGTCATTTGAGAAGCATAGCTATAGGAAAACGACTTTAAAGCTGTTAACTGTAAAAGGCCATGAGAATGTTATTTGCCATCCTTGTTACTATTACGTTTATCACAGACCATTCTTTTGGTAAGAAAATGAGTCAGGAAGCCAATATGCTGCTGTCTTTTCCATGGGGCATCTGCTCTGATGGGTACATGCACTGTGGTGAGTGCTGGCCACTTGCTTCAGGGCCGGGCTGTCCTGGGATTTCTGACCTGCTTCCCTCCCCAGGGATTAGCAGCAATCCAGGTGGTTTATCTTACTACTTGTTGCCTGACAGTATGGGCTTCGGCTCATTAAAAACTTTAGTCTGTCTCAACAGATCACTGAACACAGAGTTTCTATGAAAGCCAAGAATGTCAGACACTACTTGACATTTTAATTGCATATGTACCTACCATGAGTTATTCACCTGCCTGTTGGTCAATTTAACCATAAATACTATTGTAAGCAAAGAGAAACCAATTAAAAATCAGCTCACACATGAATCAATAACCCTTCCAAAATGATTCATGGAAAGAGAACTGGGTGACTAATAGATCAGTGAGATGTAGGTTTAGGATCTCTTTTCTACCCTGGGGCTCAGAGATGTTGGGAGATGGTTTAGCAGTATGAAATGGATAATGCCTTGTGACTTAGGTGAATTTCAAGTCCTTTACTTGCCAGAAGAAAGCATTTCAAATAGCAGGTGACTCTGTTACTGCTTCCCTTACAAACTCCAAATAGTCCACAGTGCAAAAGAAAAAAGTGGTAGAGCAGAAAGACGTCTGCGGAGACAGTTCATAATTCAAGGTAAGATTGGCATCACGTGGTCCTGGTTCAACTTGCGACTCCATCACTTACTGGCTGTGTGAATTTTGGGAAATTACTTCATATGGGAATCTTGGTTTCCTCATTTGTAAAATAATACACACCTCAAAGGTTGTTCTAAGGATCAAATACGTTAATATATGTAAAATGTTTGGGACAGTGCATTTGTATATGATAAGTAGAGGGTACAGTTGATCGTTATGGGCACAGTTGCAGGAGACTGAGTGACCAGGATTTAAGTACAGACTCTTCTATTTACCAGATGTGTGACCTCAGGTATGTTTCTTAAACTTTCTGTGCCTCACTTTCCTTATTTTTTTTTTTTATTTTTATTTTTTGGTGAGGAAGACCAGCCCTGAGCTAACATCCGTTGCTAATCCTCCTCTTTTTGCTGAGGAAGACTGGCCCTGGGCTAACATCTGTGCCCATCTTCCTCCACTTTATATGGGACGCCGCCACGGCATGGCTGACAGGCAGTGCGTCGGCGGGCGCCGGGGATCCGAACCAGCGAACCGGACTAAACCGCTGCGCCACCGGGCCGGCCCCAACTTTCCTTATTTTTAAAATACAGATTCCAAAGCCTACAATACTAGATCAATGGATAATATAATGCCTGACATACTGCAAGCATTTTGTAAATAGTAACCACTTGTATTACTTTCTGGTTTTATTTTCCCAAGTTTTCTAAACCAGCAGGTTTATTAATGGATTGTGACTGGCAAAATATATTTATTCTGCTATTGATTATACCTTATCATTATTGAGTCATAACATGCATGTATGTATAATTACTTAGCAATGAGTAAGACGTACGCAAGAAAACCATGTCACTGTCACTTCGGTACGTAATACTGAGTAATTTTGGGGGCAAGGCTCAGAGCAAAGTGCTCTGGGGGCTGGGGGGGGAATGGAGAGGTAAATTGGTGCCTGGCCCATGGAGCTAGTGATGCACTGCATGAAATAAACCATGGCTATATATAAATAAGAGAGAAAGCTGAACACAGTGGGTGGTCTCACAGAAGATAAAAAGGTAAATTTGATCTGACTTAGAGAAAAAGGACAGTTTAATGGGTGATGGCATTGAAGTGGGGCATTGAAAACTCAGCAGAATTTCAAAGAGCGGTGAAAATTGGATAAGTGCATCCTAGGTGGAGAAGACAAAGTGAGCCAAGATACACACCAAAAGAAACTACAGGATATGTTTGTAGGATGGTGAATTTTGACCCAGAGAGAAATTGTCTTCTTTCTGGAATCTTCAAGCAGCTCCGGTTTAGTTTTGCTGGAGTGAAAAGTGGTGTGACTTTCTGTGTGTTAGTTGAGAACAAAAGCTTAAAAAATAAATTGGGGACAAAATTAAGGAGGGCTTACTGCAATGCTAACGGATTTTAGGCTTTTTTTTTTTAAATAAGGACTAGGGAGATTTTGAAGTTTTTTTTTTAAGCGAAAGTATGGCAAAATTGATTTTAATTAAACATGAAAAATATTTATAGCACACATACTGTGCACCAGGAACTGTGCTAGGCACTGGGGTTATAAAGAAAAATGAGACCTGAACTATTGTGCTTGTAGTATAATAACGGAAACAGATGTGCAAACAATAATTACAATAATAGAAGTCTGTACAAGTGTCAGAGACTTCATTAATTTAAAAAAGCTAATAATTCTATTGGGAGTATGTGTGTGTGTAAGGGGGTGAACTTTAAAAGACAAAAGTGCTTTCCAGGCTGACAAGGTAAGATGGGGCATACTAGGGAGGAGGACGTATATGCACAAGAATGTAAGTCGAGAGCAATGAGTAGTGTTATAGAACTACCAACAGTTCCATATTTCTGAAGCCTGAAGAGTGTGTGTGTGTGTGTGTGTGTCAGAGAGCATGCATGCACGTGTGGACACGTGTATACTCATATATATTTGGGAAGTTCAGCAAAGGTGGGAGAGAAAAGAGACTGGGGAGTAGTTGAGAAACCAGACGATGAAACTGAATTATAAAATATAAGGTGGATTAGAGAATTACAAAACTTTAACTTCACAGGTAGCACAGCATCTTGGTTTAGAGCATGGCCTCTGCAGTCAGACTGCCTGGTTTGGTAAATCCAGCTCTAACATTTATTGTCTCTGTGCTCTTAAGCAAGGTACTTAACCTTTGTTTGCCTCAGTTCTCATCTGTAAGACGGAGGAATAATAGCACCTGTTTCATAAAATGCATATCAGATTAATGAGTTAATATTTTTAAAGCACTTGAAGCAATAATTTGTTAGATGAAAAAAAAATTAGCTAATTCATATTTGAATATAGAAGGTCTACCAGGTTGGTAGGATCAGTGATTTGACTGTAGCTTAATCAGTAACACTGACCTGTCCATTAAAAACAAAAAAAAAATTGTAGACAGAAGAGGGATGGTCAGCAAAGACACACTGAGTCCAGAGAAGCAGTGAGGGTTGGCCCTCAATGGTTGTTGAAGTTTGCAGACTCCCAGTAAGAGGAGGATCCATGTAGCCCACTCTAAAACAGATGTCTGTGCTTGGATGTATTGAAAGTCTCTAGACTTTGTCTTCCTTAAACACATCTCTAAAATAGAAGAATCCTCTTGGGAAACACAGCAACAAAAATAAATGCTGTGGAAGAGTAGTTCTAGAGTTTGTGGGAGGCATTCAGCTGAGATGAAAAGATGGGAGGAATGTAGAAGCCACCCTTCTCCTGGAAGTGGCAGCAGCAGCGGTTCCAGCAATGCCCATTTCAAGTAGTGGCTCCAGAAGGGGCAAAGGTAAGTGAGAGCCACTCTGCTCCTGCTAAATGATAGAGATGGCAGCTCGAGGATTACCAGCCGTGGGTGAGCTCTTGGGCTCCTGTGGAGTGATGACAACTTCCTACAGATCTTAATCTAAGGGTAATAACACAAACCTTATCATTCCTCTGGCTCTTCCAACAGGTGTATGATCTAATACCCTGAATTAAATTCCTGTCTACTTCAAAAAGCTTGAGTTGTTTCTGTTTTTCTGATTTGATGCTTTACCCAGGAGCAATATTCTCAGACCTTGGATAGCCAGGCTTTTTGTGTTTTATCCCACTTTCTTAAGCAGTGGCTATGATGGACTTTTTAAGAGATGAAACAGCAGCTGCTACTCTAGGGATATCAAAGACTTTAATGTGAGTTATAGAATTCAACACAATTTAAATTCAGCTTTGCCATGTCTCTGACATAAATTCAATGACTACAAAGGGTGTGGAACCCTGAGAATGAGAATAGTTTCATTTGGATAGATTTGGATGAATTTGAGAACTCTGAATGTCCATATTACCATGAGTCTCCCTTGAATACAGGAGCAGACCTTTCTTTTCTATTTGAGAAAACTAGGTACCTCTTGCCTGAAGAACTTCAATGACCTTGCCTAATGATGTCTATCCTCAATTTCCATCCCACTAACCTCCATTTCTATTTGACTAGAATCAAATACCCCAGATATGCCCCAGTAGAACAAATATAAAGTCTCAATAGGGAGAAGAAACCTACCCACTAATAAGTATTGCAAGATTTTGATTTATGTCAGCAGAGACAGGGAAATGTATATGAGAATGTATCCTATGCTAGATCAAGGGGGATGAAACCACATCACACTGGATAATTTAAATGATATGGCTGCAACTTACTTGACTATTATGAACTCAACTGATATGAACCCCAATCCCCAATTCATAAGTTGAAGTCTCAACCCCCAGTATCTCAGAATATAATCATATTTGGAGATAGACTCTTCAAAGAAGTAATTCATGTTCAGTGAGGTAATTTGGGTGGGCCCTAATCCAAGTGACTGTAGTTGGAGATAGGGCCTTCAAAAAGATGATTGAATTAAAATGAGGCCATTAGAGTTGGGCTCTAAGCCAATATGACTGGTGCCCTTATAAGAAGAGGAGGAGTTACCACGGATGCATGTGAAAAGGCCATGTGAGGACACAGTGAGAAGGTGGCCACCTGTAAGCCAAGGAGAGAGTTCTCAGGAGAAACCAAACCTATCAACAGCTTGATCTTGGACTTCTGGCCTCCAGAACTGGGAGAAAATAAATTTCTGTTGTTTAAGCCACCTAGTCTGTGGTATTTTGTTATGGAGCCCTAGCAAACTAATACACTGGCCTTCAGTACTTAATGCATTAGTCCAAGCAGCAAGGAGTGGATCAAGCAGTTCATTTGATTAATTTGAAACCTTTGAGCTCATGTGATACCTCAACTCAGTGATGACTGACATTCGATACCAGAATTTACCTGGTATAATGTAGAATGGTGCTCCTTGGGGGTACAAATAAGAATCACCAGGAAGGCTTGTTAAAGCACAGATTACTGGGCCCCACCTCCAAAGTTTCTGATTTAGTAGGTCTGGGTTGAGGGAAGAGAATTTGCATTTTTAACAATTTCCCAAGGTATGCTTAGGCTGCTGTCCAGGGGCCACAATTTGAGAATCACCTAGGAAAATACACGGGCATTCCTTTCAACAAGAATCCTCTCAATTCCTTGGTAAAGGGAGCACCCACATCCATTAAAAGTTTTGGAGTGGATTTCCTCTGCAGATCAGGATGACGGTTGGGAGATAGTGGGGATAGGAGGATGCTGGAGTAGTGAAGGTCTGGTGGCAGTACTTAAAATACTAGTTACAATATGGGATATAGTTAATATAATAGTCAACAAAGCCAGAGGACAGTCAAAATGTTTGACCCACATGGAGTTTTAGCAGTCTCTAAGGAATCACTTTGTTCCTTGGAATGGAAGAGATGGACGGTCTACTAAAACATTGCTTGATCTAAATAACATAAAAATAAAACTCCTGGTCTGGTGGCCAGAACTCTGACTTGCATTGTCACAAAGGGCTTTTTTCCAGTCTCCATACCTAAGCCAATTCATAGATTAAGAGTCTCTTTACTGGAGGGGAGGTCAAGTTCCCTTGCACTGCCACAGGTAGTATTGTCAATCTTCAAACCTTTACTAGAGCAATTGAGGAAAAAGGGAAAGAGACTTGAGGAGGAATACTAAACAATAGCTCAGATTTGATGCTAATTCCCAGAGATCTAAAATAGTACTGTGGTACAATTGTCCAAGTAGGGGCTGATAGAGGTCAGGTATTAAATCAAATTTTGGTCTAGGACTTTCTCAAAGTGAGCCCCAGTGATATGCAGACATAATCAGTTTCTGGAAGTATAGTTGAAATAGACAATTTTGGCAACTAATAAAATTCCACATTTGCTTCCTGACCTGTACAGTAAGGTCTATTACTAGGAAGAGCCAAGAAGAATCCACTGAAATGTCAATAACAACCAAAATAGGAAATCAAATGTAATACTGCAGCCCTGGGGGCATTTCAGAAAGCAGCACCACCATCAAAGATTTGAAATACATAAGGTAGTGATTCCTAAATGTCTTTACGTAATTTATTCGTTGACTTGTGAAAAAGACCAACGGGTCCTATAGAACGACTATGCATTATCCTAAACCTAACCAGGTGGTTACTCCAATTGCAGCTTCTATTCCAGATTGATCTTTTAATAGGAGTAAATCAGCACAGCACCTGGCATTTGGTACAGAGTTATTGAGCTAAAAACATGCTTTTCTTATATTGTTTAGTAAGGACCATGAAAAGTAGCTTGGTTTCACCTGACAGTGACAGCTTTACACCTTTACAGTGTTATCTCAAGGCTTTGTCAGGTCTGTGGCTTTCTTGTCAAGAGAGGAATATTGGTAATTTTGTGTTTACAACAATATCGTACTGATCCCCCATGATCTGGATGATCATATTTGGACATGATAGCAAGAAGTGTTCTAAATGACTTGGTAAGACACAAAAATTCCAGTGTGGAAGATACATTTATGAAAACCAGGGGGCATGTAGTAAAGTGTCTTTGAATATAGTGATCTGGAACATGAACAAGTTGAAAGACAAATTTCACTCCTTATACAACCTACTACTAAGGAAGAGAAATGATGCTTAGTGGACTGTTGGATTTTACAAACAATACATAACTGTACTGGTGGATGCTTCTCTGATTCAATTACTAAATAACTCACAAGCTTCACAGTTTTGAGAGGTGTCTAGACTAAGAGAAGAATTTGCAACAGATCCAGTATACAACGCAAGCTATCCTCCACTTGGTCCATATGATCTAATAGATTAGATGATGCTGAAAGTATGTGATAGATAGAGATCTTATTGATATAAGCCTAGATGAGGTGAATCACAAGGTTTAGGGAAAAAAGTCAAGTCTTCTTTAGAAAATAACTATAGTTGTTCCTTAATATCCACGGACACCAGAATCTGTGGATGCTCAAGTCCTTTATATAAAGACATGTTTGCATATAACCTATGCACATCGTCCAGTATACTTTAAATCATCTCTAGATTACTTGTAATACCGAAGACAACGTAAATGCTATGTAAATAGTTGCTATACTGTGTTGTTTAGGGAATAATGACAAGAAAGAAAAGTCTGTACATGTTCACTACAGACACAACCATTGCAAGCCTTTCTTTCTGCGGTTGGTTGAATCTGCAGATGTAGAACCCACAGACACGGAGGGAGGGCCAACTATATTTTCTTTTACAACAGTACCTCGCTCACTATTGGCCATAAGTAATGTCTGAATCCCAGACCATGGGGAAGGAAGTGACAAGAATTGGGCTTATCTGATCCCCTAACCCAGTGAATGCAAAGCGCATCATCACCAAGTGGAAGTAAATAACACAAGACTGAGCTTGAGCGGGTATTGAAAGCACAAGAAAATTGCATGATCTTGAACCGTTATGGTAACTATATTGTTTACTCTCTTTTAACCTATTTCTATGACCCCATGGAGCAGAGGTTGGCAAACATGTCCTGTAAAGGGCTAGACAGTAAATATTTTAGGCTCTGTGGGCTTTAATCATCTTGATCACTCTGACTGAATTCTGCCATTATAGTGTGTAAGCAGTCATAGAGGATACATAAACAAATGAGTATGACTAAGTTCACATAAAACTTTATGAAATCAGGCTAGATTTGACTCACAGGCCATATTTTGCCAACTCCTGTCATAGACTGTTCCTTACAACTAGTTGACTGAAGGAGAAAAATATTAGGCATGGGCTTAGTAATCATTCTGTACAACATGCCGGGATGAACCAGAAGAGAACTGTTGCAACATTACAGGCTTACTCAGGGAAAGTCCTGGAAGATAGAAGGGTAGAGAATTCTCCCAAAGAGCAGAAATCCAAGCAGGACATCTGATTGACACTATACTTGAATAGAGAGATGATGGATCTACACTGCATGTATTCACTGATTTATGGAGCAGAGCCAACAGTTTGGCCAGATGGTCAGAGCTTGGTGAGAAAAAGGTTGGCAAATTGTTAACAAAAAGATATACAGATGAGGTATGTGGATGGACATCTCAGGACAGGTGCAGATTGTGATGAAATTTGTCCACCGTGTGAATGACCAACACAGGGAATTCAGAGCAGAGGAATATCTCAATAGCCAGGGAGATAAGATGAATCTTTGTTGTGGTCAGTGAAGTTTAGTCAACCTCTTTCCTCAGTCTGCTGTGTAGTGGGTTGATTTGTGTCTTGCAAAAAGAAATGTTCAAATCCCAGCCCCTGGTATCTCTGAATGTGACCTTATTTGGAAATAGGGTCTTTGCAGATGTAATTAAGTTAAGGGTCTTGAGATAAGATCATCCTGGATTTAGGGTCATCCTTAGACCCAGTGACTGGTATTCTTATAAGAGAAAGAAGAGGAAGATTTGAGACACAGAGACACACAGGGAAGAAGGCCATGTGAAAATGGAAGCAGAGATTGGAGTTTTTGCCAAAGAACACCTAGGGTGGCTGGCAACCCCCAGAAGCAGGAGAAAGGCCTGGAACAGATTTTTCCTCAAGGTCTCCAGCAATTATCAACCCTGCCAACCACCTGCTTTCAGACTTCTAGCCTCCAGTACTGGGAGAGAATAAATTTCTGTTGTTTTAAGCCATGCAAATTTGTGATGTTACAGCAGCCCTAGGAAATGAACATGCGGTGCTTGCTTAATGGAAAAGAGGAATTGGCATCAAGGGTTGAAGACTATGCACGTGCTCAGCCACTGAGGCTGATATGGCTACTGCCCGTGCAGTATTCCCAGCCTGCCAACAAATGAGACCAATGCTGAGCCCAGAACACAGCACCATTTTGTGGGGAGATCAAGCCAGCGAGCCAGTAGCAGATTGACTACGTTGGACCCCTTCCCTCGTGGAATGAACAGTGGTCTGTCTCAACTGGTCAGATACTTATTCTTTTTTATTCCACCAGGAAAGATTCACCCTGAGCTAACATCTGCTGCCAATCTTCCTCTCTCTTTTGTTTTCCCTCCCCAAAGCCCCAGTACATAGTTATATATGCTAGTTGTAGGTCCTACTAGTTCCTTTATGTGAGCCACCACCACAGCATGGCTACTGACAGACAAGTGGTATAGTTCCACACCCGGGAACTGAACCCAGGCCACCAAAGTGGAGCGTGCTGAACTTTAACCACTAAGCCGTCAAGGCTGGCTCCAGACACTTATTCTTGATATGAAAATACCTTCCATATTTGCAGTGCTTCCAGATAGGGACTTATAGAATGCCTTATTTAGGGTCATAGTATGCCAAAAAACATCGCTCCTGACCAATAACTAATTTTACATCAAAAGAAACATAGTAATGGCTTACGACTATGGACTTCATTGTTTCTCCGTTATCCTGTTGCAGTTGGCCTTATGAGGTGTAGAATCATCTAATCAGTTATGGTGCCACACGGGAGGCAAAACCTTGTGAGGTTAGGGTCTTGTCCTCTAAGATCTGGAATACGTTTTGAAGCGTGCTGCTGTTTCTTCCATGGCCATAACTATACTTCACGAAAGAGTTGAGGAAGGGGGTGGAAGAGTTAAAGATGACCAACATTCTGTGAAGAGGGATAACACATATTGAAAATGGTAAAACTTGATTTCAGCACATTTGCTTCCATGAAATCTCACAGGGACTCTTGTCATTAAAAGAAAAAGAATCCTTCTATTTTTTTGATAGGGGGATGGCTAAGGCAATTCAAAGAAACACTTCCAAAATGAAATTGGCAAATGAAGCAGAACAGGAGTACTATTCTATCCAGCAGAAGTGAATCCCTGTTAATGTGCATTTAGAGCTATGCCAATATTAATGGTTTTGTGAAAGTACAGGCTGTTCTATTTTGGTTAAGTAATCAGTCTTGGTAAAATAGTGCTTTAGAAATCATATGGACCAATCATGGCTTTTCAGTAATCCTACTCCTACCCCTGGTACCACTATTCTTTTCATAGTTAATTTTTAATTATTTATAGTTTTCTATGTCCTTCCCTTGAAATTCTTATTTTTTGTGTTACCCCACTGTTGTAATATTGAAATTTGGGAAATTTTATTTTTAATTTCTACTGTGCACTCTGTCCTCATTGTTCCAAGAGTAGCCACATCCGTTCTTTAGGACAATAGCTCAGACAGAGGATGATGAAGCACACATATTACCAGCTGTAAATATCACTTTCAAAAAGTCATTGTGTTACATTGATAGCAAAGTGTTTCTAATCACATCTATAAATCTTAAGAATATGATTCGAGTATACAAGCCAAAAATAATGATTTCCATCATATGCCTAGAATTAGAACATAATGAAACATTCAATTTGTAAACTTACAGAACCTAAACTTTCCGGTATTATACAGTGGAATTTCAAGCCAAAGAACGATGCCATTTTTTAAATGATGCCTTTAAAATGAATGTATTGCGTGCTGCCTTGTGCAGTGACACCAATTAACAAATACCCTGGAAAGAGGACTCTTTTAATGAGAATCATGCAATTGAAAAAAATATCATCAATCATGCTAAGTAGAGCTGCCTAAGATTCTACCCTCCACACAAAAATCCTTCAGTGCCCATATCCGTATGTCAGTGCCCAGTTTAAGGTAAGTTAAGTAGTTTTTTTAAAAATCAGTATAAGATTCCTATTAGAAAATTCTCCTTTATAATTTTTTGCATTTTTCTCTCTGCAAATCCTGAGGAACTATTCCCAGAAATTGAAGTGCCTAATACCTTGTACCTCCACCTGTTAAAATTTAAAAAATTCAGATAATTGGTGGCTATTCTTGTGTATTGACTGGTTCCTGTAAGTAAATCTGAATCTTGATGCATTTTTACCCTATATAAGTTCATATAGGGAAGAGTGGTTCTTTGCAGTAAACCAGTTCCTGGAATACAAAAGGGTGGAGGGATTTCTTAAGCATTGTTTCCCAGGAGAACAGGCAAAGTTCAACAACGTGAGTCATTAATATCTCCTCTAAGTGAAATAGCGAAATGTTGGAAAGGGCACCAGCCCATCTTTGAATGGTCACTCTTTTGTGCAGACAAAGCTTGGCTACAAATCTCGGGTAAACCTATGAATCGTCCACTCCCATGGCCAAGTGAAGTGCACCAGCTGAAGCACCAGGAACTGTATGGGACAGTTAGAGAATTTCACCTTCAGGCAAAGTTACCAACTGCTCAAGTGATACCTGGGTTATTCCTGACAATGTATTTAATAGGGAATAAAAGGAAATTGAAACCCCTTTTCACCTTTTATCTCTTGTAATTTCTGCTTTATTGAAATCAAATAAATAGAAAACAGTCTTCAATTTTTGTCAAGTGTTTCTAACATAAGATTAATAATATGTATCTCTCGGTCTTGTGAAGATTTGAGATAATATCCAATGATAATGGTTCAGGTAAGAGGAGAAAGCTTGTGAAGGAAATATTTTGTCATGTGGAGGTGACCTAAATCTTTAAATAATCCCAAGTATGTGACTTTCGAACACTCTTTAATTTCTTCTTTCAGCCAATGAATACCTATGAGCACCTGACATGTGTCAGACCCAGGATAATGATAACACAAGAACAAACGGGTTGCTCTTCCTGCTTGCCAAGCCTTTATGGTCTAGCAGAGAGTTCTAACATTTAAAGTTGACCCATATGCATCATATGGGTCATAAGACTCAAAACCCAAGGCATCAAGGACAAGAAGACATTAGTACAGGATCTTACTAAAATGCAGGAGAAGATATAACTACCTGCCCCCTGAGAGGACTCAGGGGTCTCCTCACAAAGGAGCGACATTTAAATGAAACGCTGAAAGATGAATGGAAACTAGCCAGATGGAAAGTGCAGAAGGACTTTCCAGGAGTAGAAATAGCAGTTGTAGAGGCAAAAAGGCATTTAAAGCATATCGTATTTGAAGACCCATTGGTTGTATAGGGTGGACAGAGAGTAATGATAGTGAAGAAATGGTTGACTATGGGGTATAGAGCAGAGTATTTCTCAAAAGGTGATCTCAGGAACCCTGCATCAGAATTTTCTGGACTGACAGTTAAAAATTCAGATTTATGACATTTAATTGAGATCTACCATGTGAGATTGTCCATTGAGTAAGGATCTAAACTCTGCATTTTTAACAAACACCCCAGGGGACTCTGATACACTCTCAAGTTTGATGTTCACTGCTGTAGAGGTTGGCAAATTTGGATGATGCATTTCATGTCTACTGCACTATAGAGATTAAACTTTATAGGTATTTGGGAAACAATGAAGGTTTTAAAATTGGAATTAAACTGATCACATTTTCCTTACAGTTAGATCACTGGCTGTAGTGTATGTGATAAATGAGGAAGGGCAGGGAGGATGATACAATAATAATAATAAAAATGAATTAAGATGTGATCGCTGCAGTGCAGGCAGGAGATATTGTTGTCCAGGATTTAAACTAAAGTAGGGTGGGAAACGACTTGAAAGATATTTAAAGGTTACAATTGGCCAAATTTTGTGAGCAATTAGATGTGAAGGACGAGGTGGAGGAAGGGCTGGAATGAATATGAGATTTCTCGCTTTGGTGACTGGTATTCCATAAAAGTGTGTGTGCATTAATGCACATATCGGTGTGTTAAATGCTTTACACACACCACCTTATTAATGCTTTCAACAACTCTGAAGGAGGCAAGATATTTGCTTCTATTTTATTACTCTTTTAGAGTTTATGAGACAGAGTCTTAAAAATGTGAGTAAAGTTGTCCTAGATCCCAGATTGCCTAACAATTAAGTATCAGTGACATGATTCAAATGCAGGCAGGCTAAGTCTAGGCTCTACACTTTTACCTGCTATGCCCACCATTTCTCCAGAGAATTAGTCCAAGCATTGTTGGATGTGAGGATTGCCATCGTTCTACACTTGCACGTCTCACTGAGTACTTCTCTAAGGAAGACTGTGGTGTCCTGGCCAGATTATTAAACTAATAATAACAATGGTTTGTTTCTCTGTACACTCTAGTCTTCAGCTTGTTTCTGTATTAATTACATATTTTTCTCTTTTATGAGTTTAAGATCTGGGAATTAAAGAGTTGGTCTTTCTTTGAATAGCATAGCACAAAACAAATTGCTGTGTTTAGAATCACAATAAGGGCCACTACTTCTGTCCCTATGAGAATGGCATAATTTCTTTTCATAGTAGATGATCTTTCATCTAACAGAATATTTTCATGGGCTGTTTTGGGTAGGGAAAATGAGATGCTCGTTATTTCCCTGTACCCACCGTAGGATAGAAAGAAACTGTGAAACTTCTGTTCTGCATAAGAAGTGATGAGCGATTGGGAGCTGGACAGAAATGAAGAAGAAGACAGGAAAGAGGGGACAAGAAGGGGCAAGTGAACCTATGAGGAAAAATTTCTCAGTGGGAGAGTCAGCCAAAGCAAGAGAAGTGCTGAAAATCCAATTTTATCCTTGATATATGACGCTGTGATGTAATCTCCACCCTGTCAGACCAAACATTTTGTACTGATGGTGACTTTCCAGAGTGCTGTTGTGAGTAAATAAAGGAAAAGAGGCTATGTCCCATGTATGAGTCAGTGTACGCCAGAGGGCATATTACTCTATAAGAGGTGATCAGGTTCTCATAAACCTGTAAAAATTTTAAAAAATATATCATTGAGTAGGGTTTGGAAATGTACATAAAATTGCCTAGAAATCTCAATCACACACCCATTAGGAAATCTAATGTCTACCCAAGGATTTTTTTGTTAAGTTGAGTAAAGTAATAATGGGATGGAGGGAAGGAGATAGGGAAAAGAGAATGAAAGAGAGGAGAGGGAAAAATATTTGGGAGCTGGGAATTAGCAACCGAAAGGTGAGGGAGCAGCATGGGGTAGGAGAGTTTTGAGGAGGTGATGCAAGAAGAAATAGTGTTGGGCATCATGAATTAAATCTCTTTAAAGTTTTTATTAAGAGAATACAAGTTAACATGGTGATTAAATTTAATTTTGCAAGCAGCAAAACCCTTCTAGGCTTTCCTCTGTTTCACAGTGGCTGGGTATTTAGGAACCACATTCTCCAGATTCTCTTGACTGCAGGGCTTGGAATACAATTTATCTTCTACCAACAAGGGGCATCAGAGCATGACTGGGAAGGTGGAAGGGAGGCAGAGCCATATGATTTGTCTTTGGCAATGGCAGGCAAATGCATGGGCTTCAGCAGATGTGAGAGTTTGTAGAAGTTTTGCTGGGATCATCAAGAATAGCTTCCTGCAGTTTTCTGTCCTGGTTGGCAGAACCTGGTTACCACCTGCTTCCCCACACTACACCTGTGCTGGTGAACCTGAAAGCTAGTGGAAGTTTCCCCTGATGTTTGCATCTTCAGCCCTTCCAATCGTTTGTAAGCAGTTAACTCACTGTTAAGTCCCTTTATGCTAAAAATACTTAGAATGATTGCTGTGTCCTTACTAAAACTTGGATTTGGAATTGAGGATATTGAATGTTATCTGAGCTCTTTGTGACTAGAAAATACTGATCGTTATGAAATACCCTCACTCTTTTGTCCTCAGCCACTCCTGCTCTTGCATATTCCAAGATAAGACCTTGTCCCATCCTTCCTCATGACTCCCACAGGACTGTGATGACTTCTTTGTTTACCAGCCTCTGTAAAACCCCAAGCCCCTTCCTTCTTTTTGAGACGTTCTTCTTTAATAAACATTCTCCTTGTTATAATAGTCTGAACAAAGTCATCTCCTTGATTGGCTGGTGCATTTTGACTTTCACAGGATCGTGCTTTGTTAATGACTCTGCACAAAGACTACTTATACTGGAAATTCAGAAGGGTATATCAGCAATTCTTTCAAGATAATGGACAGGACTTCATTTTTTTCTCATTGTTTTCTGTGGTCCTCCTTAGACGTACAGATTAAAGAAATTTCCTAACATCCCAGATGTCACTGTGGGTTGAAATGAAATCATAATTAAGAATTTATTGCAATTTACTCTCAGATAAGATTCTTAATCTGATCTCCAATAAAAAATTTGCCTATTATGCTAAAATTGCTTTATGGCTATCAGAAAGAAGATTGATATAATAAAAGCCATTCCAAGATTGAGTGAGTAGGTCATATTATTTTTTAAACTTCTATTGCTTGCATTTGTGTCCTAGAGCAGATCACTTATCTCTAAAGTTTAGATTCTCTATAAAATAAAAATAATTTATTGAAATTTTGTGATAATAGATGACAAAGGTAGCACTCCTTTTTAGAAAGGTATAATAATATACTTGTATATTAATATAAATTTCCTCTATGAGCATTTTTATCAAATAAAAATCCAGATTTTAACATAAAAAAGTTTACCTTTATAGTCATAGCCTAGAGCCCAAACTTTTTTATTAGTTGCATTTATCATCTTGTCTTTCTTTTATATATAATTCTCAAAATAAACAACAAATATCCATAGGAATTTGAGACTATAGTATAAATTTATGGCATTTTACACTTAAAATAAGGTTAAATTCTTTCTTCTTTTCTCTGTTTTACCCCGTTTATTTATTTATAATTTATTCTGTTATACCCCTATGTTTTCACCATATAAATCTATCTCAGAATCCAATTCCTAATAGCTAATTTTCCCCGTCAATGATTCTGTCTTCCTTTCACATGTGCATAAATTACAGCTGATGTTCTAAGCAGTGGATGACAAGAAATGTGATGTAAAGAAGAGTGAGAAATGAAAAATTGTAGAGATTTTGTGTTATTAAACATATCCAGGCTTGCTAGCTTGAAAATAAAGGTACCATCACCTAGAGTAGACTGATGTATGCTATGGCAACAAATAACTTCAAATTCTCATCAGTTTAAATATCCATGGTTTTAATCCTTGTTCATTGCTACATGTCCGTTGTAGGTCATCAAGGAGCTCTCTTCATCACAGTGTCTAGGGATCCAGAGGATGGAGCAACAGCATCTCAAGTGCAATAAGTTACCATGCCAAAATGAAAGGAGGACTCTCAAGGTCTCACATAGACAATTAAATGTTTTAGACACATGGCCCTATCCCATCTCAAATTGAGCCTGGAAGGTAGATGGAAGAAATTCAGAAATATTTGGTATACAGCACCATTAATGACTACCACAAAAACTGAGGGAGGTGATCAATTCTACAAGATTTTTATGAATGATATTATTTGGGTTGTACAATCTGAGTCATACTCATATGTGGTATTTGGGTTATACCTACATAAAGCAATTCAGAGAACTTGGCATCTTTTCTTTGGGAGATGATCAGTATCCACAGGTAGTCTTTAACGGGATTGCTTTTAAATCTATTGTAGCCTAGATGCTCCTCATTGTGAGACCGTTCTTGTGCTTACTGAATGTCCAATATATATAAGGTACTCAGAGAATATGAAGATGAATCATCAGGTATTGTTTACTCAGGAAACATATATTGTACCAAAAGAGATGAGACATACACTTACTTATTACAGAATTTATAATATGATAAATGTGAAATTTGATGGAGGAAAACTTATTTTGGGCTGGGCAGGAAAATAATGGTAGAAGAGATCTTGTTTTTTTTGAATCTTGAAGAATGAGTACCATTTGAATACTATAGAAGGAGGAAGGGAAAAGAATGGTATGAACAATCTATGGTGTTAGAACCTTGTGGTCTGTATGAGAAACAGTGTAGATCAGCAAAAAAATATGTGAATAGAAGGAGAGAGAACATTTGAAGTGTAGTAAAAATATGGCAAGAAAACAGATGAACTTAACTGCAAACATTACCTGAGAATTTCATCTGCTACTGTATCAAATGTCATCAAATTTGGAAAATAATCTAGGGAATCTCAGGTGGGCGAAAAGATGAAATACTACCTCTATTTTCTGATGTGACATTGAGGGAACTAGGAAATTTAGCTGTGAATGAATTTTGAAACAGTATTCTCAAGAAAAAGTTCAAAATGATCCAAACAAAGATTAACTCTAGCACATTTAACACATGGAGCTACCCAAAGTTTGACATAATTGTTTACAAGGTGGGACCAAGACTACAGAAAAAGTCATAATAAAAATTCACTCATCCATTCACTTACATGTCCATTATTTTAGCAAGCACTGAAGACGCTCTATTGATGTACCAGACATTGATTTAAGGGCTGATGGTATCTGTGGACAAAGAAGACTTTGAGTCTAGGGGGTAAGACTTTACTTCACAAATGGCAATGTCAAAGTGGGACAACTTTTATGAGAGGGACGTGTTATAAAAACATGTAGCTTGGGTACCTAACCTAATCTAGGAGTCAGAGGAGGCCTTTCTAGAGAGAAATAAACATACTTACATCTCTTCTAATGCTGTGGTTGACATCCAAGTGTAATGATTATAAACTTGTCTCTATTGTCTAAAGAAAGGGAAGAGAGCAGAGGTGTAGGTGGGTAGGCTAGAATCCTAGAAAACAATTTCTATTTTACTAAGTGTATCAGTCAGAGTTCTTGGTTACACACAATAGAAGCCAAGTCTAGCTGATTAAACCATAAAACAAATTTATTGGAAAAGTTTCAAGTAGATGACAAAATCACCAGGAAGCCTGAAGAAATGGGTGAATAAAATGAGAAGAATCATCAGAGGTTTTGTAGCCAAAATTATGCTGTGGAACTAGTTCTATGACAGCACCACTGGCCCTGGCAACAAACACAAAGCTCAGTAACATATATGCAAAAACTGCTGGTACCAGACCCTGCAGCTGCCTCTGACGCAGCTGCCACCACCACTCCTCACTCCAGGACGGATTCCTCACTCTCCCTCATTCTCCATGTCACCAGTCCACAATTTAAAGAAGAGAGGTGTCTGACTGACTGTGCGGACAGACTCTAAGGTGACTCCCACAATCTTTGCCTCCTGGTATTCACACCTTTGTGTAACGCCCTCTCCTTGAGCATCAGCAGGACCTGAGGCTTGCTTGGAAGCAATAGAGTAGACAAAAGTGACAGAGTGTAAGTAAGCACATATACGTGATCATGTTACACAAGATTGTAATGCCCACCTTCCAAAGCGACACTCTTCCTTGCTAGCTTTGAGGAAACAGGCAGCCATGTTGGAAAGGCCCCCACGACAAGGAATGGAGGGTAGCCTCTAGCTGACAGCCAGTAAGAAACTGAGGCCCTTAGTCCAACAATCCACAGGAAACAGAATGCTGTCAATAACCACATAAGCAGGGAAGCAGATCCTACCTCGGTCGAGCCTCAGATGAGACTGCAGCCCTGGCCAACAACTTGAGGTGTTTTGAGACTCAAAAGTAGAAGACCCAGTTAAGCATTGCCTCAACTGCTGAACCATGGAAACTGTGAAATAAGAAGTGGGTTTGGTTTTAAGCCACTAAGTGTGTGGTAATTGTTATACAGCAATAGATAATGAATACCGCGACTGAGCCCAGACCTTGGGCCTACACACTAGCTGCAAGGTCGGTTGGGAGAATGAGCATCTTATTAGCTCCTCCAACATAAGGATTCTCAGAGGTGGGAACCTGCCTATAATTGTTTCTTAGGGCTGATACCACAAATTACCACAAACTTAGTGACTTAAAACAACAGCAATTTATTCTCTAACATTTCTGGAGGCCAAACCCAAGGTCTTGCCAGAACCAGACTACCTCCAAAGGGGAGAATTCTTTTTGTCATTTCCAGCTTCTGGTGGCTCCTGACATTCATTGGCTTGTGGCTGTATAACTCCAATTGATCTCTGTCTCTATCTTTAAATCACTTTCTCTTCTGTGTCTCTGTGTGTCCTTTTCTGTGTCTTATAAGGCCTCTCTCATTGAATTTAGGGCCCACCCTAATCCAGTATGACCTCATTTCAATACTTATCTTAATTACCTTTGTGCTAAATTACCATAAACATAAATGTGCTTTCTGATCATGAAGAAATACTCTGGAGGCATTGCCATGTGGTTAATTCACTATATCTTGATTTATCTGGCAAAGTTAATCTGACCAGGCCATTTTCTTCAGTAGGTTTGAACTATTCATTCAAAATTCAGTCAAAATACATTTTTGACGGACTTAGGGGAGATTTCATCCTTGCAGGAGAAAATGTTTTAGAGTCCAATACGAAGCCCGTGATTTCTCTATTTTAAAGTTCCCACCCTTGCTCTATCCTATGTTGATATGTGAAGAAAGTCCAAATTAAAGCCACTGAAACAAAGAAGTAAAACTCTACATTCATAGCATTGCTGTGAAGACCCTGAGAAAATGCTCTGAGTGGAAGAAGGAATGGAAGATTTCTCTTTGAATAGGAAGTTGTTTGCACTTTGAGGGTGTTCCACTTGTTCTTTATTCAACTTCAAAGGCAGAAAGTTTTGCCAGAGCTTTTTGAAGTCAAGTGATTATTTCACTTGTGAATTAATGGCCAACGAAGACATGCATTGTTTTAAAGGTTCAATATAAATTCTGATAGTGAGTCCCAGTAAAGAATTCTCCACAAGTTTTCTGAATTTCTACGTGCTCAGCAGGGTTGAGTTCTGGGGGTGGGGGGAGAGTTTATAAAGGAAAAAAAAGTCATTTTGGATGTGATTTAATATAAGACACAAAAGCCAATTTTTGTGGTTCAAAACAAAATCAGTTTCAGAAATTCTACATAAAGTTTTGTAAGGTTCTAGATATGAATCCAATACTCATAGGCTGGTCTTACAAGGAGATGTTGAAGATTCATAAGAGCAATCCCCAAACTGCCAGCTGTACACGGTGCCACCTCTTTTTATCCAATGCATTTTCTAGGTCTCCTCTTTGTCTGGAAGTTAGGTATTATCTTCTGAGTATGTATTATTTTCTGCCCTTTAGAGTAATATTGATTTGGAGATGATTAAATGTCAATCTTCCCTCTTCATATAAATTGCTGATTCTCTGCTTTTTAAGCATTAAATTAATACATATTTTGTAGTGTCAGTCAGCATCATGCTGTAGTTCAATGGTATTGGATAGAATCTTGATATGACAGGAAGCCTTGACAAACAGAATTTTGTATTTCCTGTGCAATATTGAAAGATGTTTAGTATATCCTACTATCTATACAGTAATTCTTAAGCAATGCACAAATAAAGGGGGAATATAATATTGGATCACAGAAGTCAAAGTTTTTGTAAGTAGTCTTCCATACATTGTAGAATCATATAAGCATCAAATTTGAATATATTTGTCACCTATTGATCACCAAGGTTGATTTAGTATCAGATTCTAGTTCAAGGTGAGAAACCTAACCCAAGATGCTGTCTCAATTGTTCAGTTTAAATATAGACATAATATTGATCTCCAAATCTATATTTGGACTGGTATCAAATTCTAATTGCCAACTTTCTTCTAATGGCAAGAAAAGATCACCAACAGAATTGCTCAAAGATACATCTAATCAGTCAATCCAATGAAAACTTAATACCATTCAAGTGAGCTTCTTAGAAATATAAATATCTCATTCATGTTGATCTACTGCTGTGGGACAGGCCCTGCGTTAGGTGTTTTCATCCAGTATTAGGTGTTTTCTTGCCCTTAGTCCTCATGATTCTTCAGAGTAGATGGCATTTTCTTCATTTTGCAGATAAAGAAAATGAGAATTAGAGAGGTTATATGGAATTCAGCAAATAAGTGATTTGACTTTAAGTAAACACAGTCTATAGATTTATGTAGTCAAGATTTACATACAGTAAATAAGTGTATAATAGTTAGGGACTTTTCTTGGTATCAAGTAAACTAGCAGTGAATTGAGCAATTTGAGGTTTACTTTAGTCATAATCATGTATCTAGAGATAGTATGTTGGTATTGGTCCAATAACTCAAATACATGAAAACCAATATTTCTGAAATCCTCTTGGTCTCCCACCAACACACTTCCCCCCTCCCTGCCCCAGTTACAAGCATCATCATGTCCATATTCCAGGAAGAAGAAAAGGGGAAGGAAATGGTATCAATGATATCGATCCAATCTCTCTAACCTAGAAAGCAAGAACTCTCCTGGGAGCCATTCCAACAGATTTCCACTTACATCTGTGCCTGTGTCACATGACCACTCTCTACTTGCAAGAGAATCTGAGAAAGCAAATATTTACTTTTTCAGCCTTGGGGAAAAAAACCTCACAAGCAATAACAAAACAACAAACAATAAACCAGCCTGGAAAAGAGCTTGCCAGGGAGTGTGTGCACGTGTTCATTTATACGCGTGTCTGTATGTGTGTGGAGGGGTGAGTAAAATATGAGGATCAACGTCTGGAACCTAGATAAAATATATAGACACAGGAAACAGGATCAAGAAAGAATAAGAGTTAGTTTTTGTATATTACAGCTTATTTACACCAGGAAATGTTGCAGAAAACACACTCCACTAGTATCATTGCCTCAGTGGCTTCTCATTGCCTCACAACTTTGGTAGGTCCTACTAACGTGATCTTTAAGATCCTTCAGCGTCTGGTTTCAGACCCACTTTTAATTTACCTTCTGCTCTTTTTCTATATTATCTGATATAGTTTTATTTTACCATCAGTGTAATTTCTGATGCTATAACGGTATAATAGCAACTTTCCAGGTTTTTTTTTTTTTGAGATATAATTGACATATAACATTATGTTAGTTTCAGGTGTACAACATAATGATTGTACCTTTTCACCACCTTCAACATTTTGCCCAACTCCCACCCCCGACCTTTGACGATCACCAATCTGTTCTTTGTATCTGTGAGTTTGGTTTTTGTGTTATTTTTTAATTCCACATATAAGTAAGATCATATGCTATTTGTCTTTCTCTGTCTGACTTATTTCACTTCATATAATGCCCTCAAGGTCCATCCATATTGTTGCAAAAGGCAGGATTTGTTTATTTTTTATGGCTGAATAATGTTCCATTATGTATATATACCACAGCTTTTATCCATTCATCTGTTGATGGACACTTAAGTTAATTCTATGTCTTGGCTCTTGTGAATAATGCTGCAATGAACATGGGGTGCAAATACCTTTTTAAGTTAGTGTTTTTCTTTCCTTCATTACCTTCTGCTGTTAATAACTCTACATTCCAGCCATGTAGGTCAAACCTACTCCGTGGATATGCCCCATATTTTCCTAACTTACTCCTGTTCTCCTCCATTTTAATGACCTTGTTTTTCCTCGTGATGTCTGGTATTCAAAGTCTTAGGCATCTTCTCAGACTTGTCCTGGATGACAACTTCTCTATGAGGACTTTTGATTTCTCCAGCAGAATGTGAACATGCAGACAACTGCACCTTCATAATACTTAAAAAAAATTATTCCTTACGTAATATTTGCCATGAATTTTTTTTCATTTAATTCTGTACTTGTTTTCCTTTCATGAGAATGTCTTTCTCAACCTTTTTCTACCTTCAGTACCTAATCCAGTACCTTGGATGAAAAAAAAAAAAAAAACTGAGTGAAAGAAATGTGTTGATTTGAAGAAAAACACAGAATTTTCTCCATGACTTTTATTGATAGTAGTTACATCTCATCACTCCAAATAAGATTATCAGGAATCCGTAGTAAAGGTAAATATCACTCACAGTTGCTGGATGATCCTATATAAAAACATTGAAGTGGAATAATAGATTATGAGGATGACAATTGGTAGAAGGGATCTATTAGAACTGTAAATGCCCGTTTATAAACATCAATTTCAGGAACAGCATTTTGCAGCATCCCATCTCCCTTCCCTCCCAAATACTGTGTTATATACAAATTTAAAATCACCTTGAAGTCTGAGTTCTATGGCACAAGATCAACTGTTAGCCATAAAGGAAACAGTGATTTTATTGTAATCATGTTTTTCTAATCAGGCAAAGGATTCTTATTAGGTTCCAGGAGGGATTTGTTTTAGCAGATGAAAATCCTTTAGCATAATTAATCACTAAAGGTCAATTTCATGTAAGATTTATGTATCATGGGCATGGAATCTGTGGTCACTCTGATACACAAAGGTTTTGTAATCCAAGCTACTATCTTTTAGACTAAGAAAATCCAGCTACTATCCTTTAGACAAAGATTGAGGTGGTATCAGTTACTTATTAAATGTTACTCTGTTGCAATGTAGTGTTGACATCTGCATGGTGTTCACCAGAAGAGTCAATTATTATAATACTCTTGATATTGAACAGCTACACTGACCCTTCCTCAACAACAGCAGCTCAAATTGGATCTCATCCTACTAAACTAGCCCAGTCTTTGATCTGTACTGATTGCTTGGCATTAAGCATATCAATAGCATTTCAGAGTTTATTATATGCTTGTAAAGTTCATACAATATTGGGCATAGTACGATTACATGATTATTCTGCTGGGCTACCAAAGCCAGTAGGATAGGGTTGTTGCAGAGTGGAGAATGTTTAATGACATAGGTCAGTAGTTGTCATGGCATCTATATTTCTTCCCAATGTAGGGGGGCACTAATGTCATAAACAGAAAATTAGAAATCAGCTCTTTTGTAGGAAAAGTGAAGTTACCTCCCGTTGTTGCAGCTTGTGTAGAAGACAGAAGCAACTGGAGGAGCAATAAACATATAGAAAATAGTGCTGGAAGGTGCGGCAGAATGTATGCAAAGCATTTTAAAGGAAAGCAAACATCAGGGCTAGTATTTGAAATATCTACCAAAGAGTTTACCTCAGATTGTCTTGTATGCTTTGCACTTCCTCCTTGATGATGACTTTGAAAGAAAAGATGAAGAAATAGGCTACCCACCTCATCTCTCTCTCCAGTCTAGATGGAAGTTCTCTGGAAGGAAATGAGAGAAGGACAACAGAGAAAGCAAACAACTTACTCTATGATGTTTCCCCAAAAAGGAGAGCTGTGCCTTGCCCCTTCCTCACCACATACGGAGCTCTTGAGGAAGGATGTGGGGGACTATTCTGGATATATTTGGAGATCTAAGAGCAGAGAGAAACTGGAAACTTGTCCTCAGAGGAGAGCCTAGAGTAACCACAAAACAAACAAGAACTAAGCTAACTCCCTTCAAAATGGAAGTGCAAAAGGTATCCACAGCCTGATGGGTTTAGAATTAGCAGAATGGATCTCTTGTACGTGGAAAGCAGTGTGGCCCATGGCATAGGGATTAGTGCCCCGAACTTGGAACAAGGAGAGTGAGCAGCAGACTGGATGAATCCATGACTATATGGCAGATGGGAACAAGTATGTATCAGTGGTTGCTAGAGTGAATGAATGATAGTGTGGACTTTATTGTGCTATCCTACTTCTAACGTGGCAAGACCTGAGTGCTACATAATCCTCTCTTCCTATAGAATTTGGAGCGAACACTTGGGAAAGGATGGTAAGACTCCAAATTAACTGAATATAAATTTACAATTTCTGGAGGAATGTGGATTTAAAGTCCATTAATACGAAACATAACACTCTGCTTCTTACACACTCCAATTTATGTCTTGCTCAATACATACAACATAACATTGATAAGGACTTGGTGCTCAGCCTGAACTTTAATGAGAGATAACATGCTTTCTATATTTAGAAATTAGAGACAAATATAAGAAATCAACATTCCAATGCGTGGGTTTAAACAAGCGCACCCTATGACTCAGAAGATAGACCGTGTAGGCAGAGGAAGAATGGGGAGTAGAAGAGGATCAGAATAGAGACTTAGTCTTAAGGGTGTAGAATGTAATTTTTGTCATTTTCTCAAGAGATAGAAATTTAAAAATTTTATTGTAACCTAAATATATATTTAGAGTAAATAGTATATAATTACATTTAGTAAAATAAATTAACTTCTATTTCCACATCAAAAGTTTGGTCATTCTTAACAAATCAGTTTGCCTTCACATGTCCTGAGATTAAGAATGCTTTCAGGCATTGTTACAAGTAGATAATTGACCCAAATGTCTCCCCTCTGCCTTCTATAATTAGGAGTGCCCTGGATGAACAAAATAAGTTAGCAATACCCCTAACCGAATGTACTTTGTCAAGACTTCTTCCTAGGTTTGATGAATACTAAACGTCCATTCTGGAGTGCTTGGATTTAATTTGTTTGACATAGATATTTTAATACTCTGGCCTTCTAATTGTATATGGATGGATATAATTTCCTCTAAATCTTTATTAAGTACATATCTGAGAACAAGCAGAGTTCATATGTCATAGAAGAATGACATTAACTTGCCATCTCCCATCAACCCTACTCCAATTCTAATCTGTTGAAAAAAAAGGTATTTCGATACTTAACCTAGATCCCCCCATGGGGGGTGTGGACGCCGGATGTTTCCTCAAAAGTATTCAGTGTGCAGCAGAGAGTGAGAGAAAAAAAAAAAATCAATATTTACTTAATGCACTTTCCCACTTAGAATACGGAATGTGT
Organism: Tapirus indicus; assembly: GCA_031878705.1. Lineage (NCBI taxonomy): Eukaryota > Metazoa > Chordata > Mammalia > Perissodactyla > Tapiridae > Tapirus > Tapirus indicus. The sequence continues at coordinate 7,664,938 of CM062922.1, read as the reverse complement.
ACCAGTAGAGAGGAAATGAACTTTCAAAATGAAAATGAAATTATAGGAATAGACTGAACTATCCACATGTTTAAATGCTCCAAATGAAAAGATCTCAGTATAAACAAAACGATATCCTACCCAGCACGTGGCACACCTATTTAAATCAGGAATGTGCCCACATAGGACTCGGGGGTGATTGGACGGGTTAGCTGGAGTATGCATAACCAGTTAAAAGAGATTTTCTTTTTATTCTAAATCCTAAACTACAGTCTTGAGATAGAGATAAACAATTTTGAACTATTCAATGTTTAAGCTCTCTTTGGAGAAGCCTTTCAAAAAACCCTAAAACCTAGTAAATACAGGAAAACAGTATCTCAACATTTGTTGTTGTTGTCCCGAGTGTAACCACATGGCTAGAAGCCTGTGGAAAATGTGTTTTGCTGTGAAAGTTTGGTGTCAGAGTTTGTTGATAGCTTCTATATTCTAGGGCAGATGAGTGAGCCTGTGCTATGCACTCAATGTTGGTATCCACCCACCAATTCATATGTTGAAGCCTTAACCCCCAATGCATGATACTTGGAGATGGGTCCTTTGGGAGGTAATCAGGGTTAGATGAAGCCAGGAAGACGGGCTCATGATGGAATGGGTGCCCTTATAAGAAGAGACCTCAAAGAGCCCTTATAAGAAGAGGTCACGTGAGCACACAGTGAGGTGGCCGCTGTCTATAAGCCAGGAAGAGAGCTCTCACCAGAATCTGACCAGGCTGGCACCCGATCTCGGACTTCCAGCCTCCAGAACTATGAGAAAATACATTTCTGTTACTTAAGCCCCCCAGTCTATGATATCTTGTTATGGCAGTCTCAGCTGACTATTACAGCCTCTTAAGAAATGAGTGAGATCAGAGCTCCAGGAGGTCAAGGAAGGGAGGGAGGAGTTTTCAGCCATAATTTCCTGTGTTGCCCAGGCCTACAAATCTTCTTACCCCTGGGGGTCCTTCACAATCACCTCTTATATTTCCTCTGAAAGGTCCCCTTCCCTTTTCTTTTCATTTCACAATTTTTTGCTTCTGATCTCCTTTGACAATATCAAGCAATAGTTTTGTTCCCTTTTTGTATTGCTACCTGTGTCCCTAAGACCTAAGGTCCATTCTCCTTTAGAACATGCAACCATCACCCATTGTTATTTGGCTGAAGGAGCAGGTGGAGATTTTGAGTGTTTAGCCTGAGATTGGAAGGGATGGTGAGGGGATAGAGAAGAGAAGTGGAAATTAATATTGTCAATTTACTGTGTGAGATAGCAGAGGGAAATTGAGCAAGGACACCCTGCTCTTCAAGGATGATCTAGTAGGGAATAAATAAACAAAAGAGCTTCAATTGTAACACAGCCCAGGTAACCGCTCAGAGTGACAACCTAAGCACCAGGAGTTGGGTTGACTTGCCTTCCTTTTAGGGGTGTGACCTTGGTGTAATCTCAGGCAGGTCACAGCAACTCCCTGGGCCTCAGTTTCCTCACTGGTAAAATTAGAAGTTTGAACCTGGTGAATTCCAAGGTTGCTTTCAGATCCTTTTGAAATAGGATGCTTTTATTTTTGCTTTGAATTCTGTCAGGAAGAGTTTCTATTTAAAAAATAATTTAGGTCACCTTTATTCATTTTTTTTCTGGTACCAGCTGAGCTGGCCTTCTTTACATCAGACATCCTGCAAGAGAGAGTCTTAGACTCTGAGTTCAAAGGGAGTTTAGGCCATGCAGCCCATTTCACCCAGTACACCCACACAGAAAATGCAGTCTCCATGTCTGATGGAGACTTGATTGGCTCTCAACTAGCTCTCCTAGAAAATGTTCACAAATCATGTAAGAGAAGTAATTTATTTTGTTGAACGAATCAAGGTCTTAGATATGCCTTCTAAATAGTGACTTGTATTCAGTCTCCACCTATTGGCGTCAATCCATTTGTTGTTGTTAGTGCCATCGAGTGGATTCTGACGCCTAGTGACCCTGTGTACAGCAGAGTGGACCCCTGTCCAGTCTTTCCACATCATCCTCTCACCTTCCGGGGCTCTATCAGACAATGCTCTGCTGCTATTCCCAGGGTTTTCATGGCCAATTTTCTGGAAGTGTGTGGCCAGGTCCTTCTTCCCAATCTATCTTAGTCTCGAAGCTCCACTGAAACCTGTCCACCATGGGTGACCCTGCTGGTATTTGAAATACCAGTGGCATGACTTTCAGGATCACAGCAACACACAGCCGCCAGTGTGACAACTGACAGACGGGTGGTGTGGTTCCCTGACTGCGGCAGTGAGGGCACCGAATTTTAACCACTATTGTTCACTAGTGAACATTAAACATGCTTCATTTCCACCTGTTTAAATGTCCTTCATTGCTTTAGTTATTCCACATATAACAGTTTCTAGATCCCTCAGGCCTGTGTCAAAATTGCTAAAAAAATCCTCTGTTCTTGAAACCAATTTCTAATTAATTGGATGGTCTATGGTTGAGTGCTTGTGCCAAAATTCAAGAAACCCTACAGTCAGTGGAGAGCCTAGGAGATTCATTCACGTTGTAAATCCAGGACATGCTGTCATCAGTTACAGTGTGGGAGACCCTCATCTGCTAAAGAAACCATGACGAGGCTTTTGGGATTATAAAGCACACAACTCTGGAGTTTGTTAAACAAAGGAAAAAATGGCCTCATTATAGTTGAATATATGATACACTAAAACCCTGGGAGAAATGACATCCTTTGCAGTTAAAATAAGGGATAATTAGGGGGAAAATGGTTTTCCTAATTTGTACTTTAAAAAGCTGTCACAGAGGCATTACCGATAAGGCACTTGCATTAAATCTGCAAGGCATAAATAGATGCAAACGCAAGTCCATTTACACATCCTTCTTGACATAAAGGGGAGGAAGCTTGTAATTTCTAAAACACCAAAGAGTTCCTGACAAATATTTCCAACCAAAAGGCAAATTCCAAAATGGTTAACGAAGCAGGATCTTTCCATCCTTCACAGAATCTTCACATCTGTAGGATCATCACCAACAAGAGACTGAATCTCTGTGAGATCATCAAGCCCGTTTTATAATGATTTTTTTTTTCATTTTCTGAAGGATGCCTCACTTCACACACAAATTAAAAAAAAATTCCTGCATTACAGTGACAGAGGCTTCTCCATTAGGCATTTTTTGAACCTTGTCCTTTTTTTTTTAAATTTCCTAAATTCTCTGTGATTCCCCATTGCCTATGGAATATCCCACTTCTTATCCTAACCTTAAGCTGACACCCACTTTTATCCACCCTATTCCTTCCCCTTCCAGCTCCTAAGGTGACTAAGGGTCTCATCCCATTACAGCATCAATTCAAAGTCCAAAATTCCGCCATCTAAAACAACTAAATAAGATGACAATGAGTAATCCATTAAATGAAGCTTATGGGCAAAATTCCTTTCCATCTCTGGACTTTTGAAACTAATGAAACAAGTTGTTTGCCCCTAACTCTCCCAACATACAATCAGTGTAGGTGTAGGATAACAATAATAGGCATTACTTTTAAAATGAAAAAAAAAAAATAAGTGGAAAATGAGAGGTAAAACGGAGTCACAGGTCTAATGTCATTTTGAAATCCGGCTGGGCTTAGTCCAGCCAGAGTTTTTTGATTAGGCTTCAACGCGGAGGAACAATCCTCCCTGACTCAGTTCTGCCTTCTGGGTACTGGCTTACATCCTCTGGGCTCTTGGCTCTGCCTTCTTGAATCATCCTTCCTTTTTTGTGAAAAGTAGCAAGAGTTTGCAGCTGAGTGTTTTTATCAGCCTGCCCGTAGAATCTTGGGGGTTCAGGAACCTCTTTTAATTTCACTGCTTGTGTTTCTTAAAGTCCAAGCTGGAAGTGTTTCTGCTGACATAACTTTCTCAAGAATCTTATGGGTCCTCTGTGGATTCCACAGGGATTCATTCCATTAGACAAAAGCTACATCCACGGATTTTAAAGATACAATGCCTTCTCTCTCCTGACCTCCTGCTGAGGTGGCCTGGAGACGACACTCTCAAGCTCCCTGGAGGCCTTCTGGTTTGATTGAGAGGATCTGTAAGGTGCATCCCTAACCCCTTGTGATGAATCCTCTGATCTTTTGCTCTTTCTGAGGTTTCACCAAAGGGCTGTACAGTCATACCCTCTGCCTTTTCTCCAGAGTTTGCTTTCCAGACAGTGAATATCTTAGTTAAATACTTCTTCCCTCAATCTCTCTCTTTCCTCTCCCATTTTACTAAAAGCAGCAAGAAGAAACCAGGATTAACTTTCAAGTCTTTGCTTGGAAATCTCCTTAGCTATCTATCCAGGTTCATCACTTGTAAGTTCTGCTTTCCATGTCACTGTAGGACACAATTTCTGCTGCCACATGACAAGGATCCATCCCCTTGCTCTAATTTCCAATAATGTATTCTCACTTCCTTCTGAGCCCATATCAACAGCATTTTCAACATCCATGTTTCTCTTAACAGTTTCTTCATGGTAATTTAGGCTTTCTCTAGTGTGCTTCTCAACATTCTCCTCAAACTTCTTCCAGCTTCTGCTCCCTGCTCAGTTCCAAAACTATACCCCATTTTTAGGTATTTGTCACAGTAGTATCCCACTTCCAGGTATGAAAATCTGTATTCGTTTTCTATTTTGATAAAACAAATTACCATAATTTGCCATCTTAAAACAGCACCCACTTATTAATTCACAGTTGTGGAGGTCAGAAGGCTGGACGTGGCATGGCTGGGTTCTCTGGTCAGGGTAGCACAAGGCTGAAAACCAGGTTTTGGCTGGGACTGTAGTTCTTGTCTGTGCCTTGAGGTCCTCCTCCAAACTCACAGATCGTTGGAAGAATCACTTCCTAGTAATTGTAGGCCTGAGGTCCCCCTGTCCTTGCTGGTTGTCAGCGGGGGCCATTCTCAACTCCTTGAGGTCACTCCTCTGCACTGGTAGTTCACAACATGGACGCTTGCTTTCCTTCAGCCCAGCCACAAGGCATCTCTCTGACAACTTCCGCTACCAGCTGGAGGAAACCCTTTACTTGTAAAGGGCTCATATGATTATGTCAAGCCTGTCTGGATGATCTCCCTTTCTTAAAGTCAACTGAACCATATGACATAAACTAACCACAGGAAGACAATCTATTATCCTCATTATAGATGCATAATTTAAAGTCCCTGGGATTATACAGACATGTACACCAGAAGGGTGGGAAATCTTGGGATTCTGCCTACCATTATAGCAATATGCTAAATAATCTCTAAAGGCCTTTGTAAACCGGGTTCAATTATTTTTTCCCATCCAGATACAATATCAAGGCGACAATCACAGTTTCAATGTTTCCAAAATTATTGTATTATTAAGTTTACTATTTTAAGTAATGCTCGAGGAATCCCAGTGAGAGCTATATTGCGATTACAAGACTCAATTTACTAAATATAATGCAACAGAAATCTAAATTTTATATATAATCATTTACAAAGAAAAAAAGTCTTTTAAGCACAGGTAATTCAGTTTGTATCCAAAGATTAATCACCTTTTCTTGCAAAAATTAAGCCTATAGAAGTCTTTGTGGAAAGAGAGAAAAATTATGCATGTTCTCACATTATATGTATGTGTATATTAATGAATATAACTATGGAGTACAAAATGGGAAAAATAGCTTTGTGATTTTTAATGCAACTGGGAAAGTCTTGGAGACCTTTGTGTAGCAATTCCCAATCTTGGCTGCCAAGATGCACACAGGGAGGTTGAAAAAACAAACTCCTGGGTCCCATCCCTAAAGGTTCTAATTCAATTGCTGGTCATGCCCATAATTAATTTTGTAAATGGCCCTAGCTGGTGTCCTAGGGGGTTGACAATCTAAAGTGAGAGAAAAGACACTTCAAAAATCAGCTGCTTTCACCAAGGGTTTAACGTTAACTTTTAAAATTGAAGCTTAATATAGATAAAGTACAAAGTCAAAACTGTCTAGCTCGATGAATGATCACAAAGTAACACACCCATGTAATGCCCACTCATGTCAAGAAATAGAAAAATAACTTAAGAACCAGAGCCCCCCTCATCATGCTTCCAAAATACTAAGCATCTCCTTCCCAAAGAGAACCATTTTCTTAAATTTTAACATCAAAGATTAATTTTACCTATTCCAAATTTCATACAAACAAAATAATAGAATTAAAAAAAAATCTGGATTCTTTCACTCACTATTACGTTTGTGAGACTCATGCATGCTGTTGTATGTAGCAGAGATTTGGGTTTTTTCCAGGCTCTATATTTCTTGAGTTTTATAAATATATTGCAATTTGTTTATCTATTCCTTGGTTGATGGATATTTGGGTTATTTCCCAGTGTGAGGCAGTTATAAATAATGCTGCTGTAAACATTTTGACTTGAACATACACGTCTTTTGGTGCACATATGTACACATTCCTAGGTCTGGGATTGCTGGGCCATAAACTATGCACATGTTCAGTTGAATAGTTCCTTCCATGTAGTTTTCTTAGGGTGATTGTACCAATTTATACTCCTGCAACAGTGTGTGATAGTTCTCAGTGCTCCACATGTTTGCCAACACTGTGGTCAATCTTCCAAAGTTTTAGCTGTTATGGTGGCTGTGTAGTGGTGGCTCATTGCAGCTTTATTTTTCATTCTATTCCATTTCCCTCGTGATGGCAATTTGGAGAGCTTCTCATGTGAAGTGCCTGTTCAAGTCTTTTGCCCATTTTGCTATTGGGCTGTCTGACTTTTTCTTATTGACTTATAGAAATTCTTCATATAGTTTGGCCACAGGTTCCTATTGGGTTACATGTTTTGCAAATGTCGAAAACAACATAGATTACTTTTACACTCTTTTAAGTGTTTCTTTTGTTCAAGAGAAATTTTAATTTTACTGTAGTCAAAGATGTTCTCCTGGGTAGTTATCACTTTTATGTTATATTCTATAAGCTTTATTGTTTTGCCTTCTACTTTTAGCTTTATTAAACATTGTTTTTATGTGTAGATCATGAAGTAAAGATCTAGTCATTTCCTGTACAGATATCCAATTGACCCAGCACCATTGGTTGGAAAGATTAGATGAAATTTTCTAGAAATAATTTGAGGTTCTAAATAATGTTACCTTACAATAGTGGGGTAGTAGACTTGCTTCTGTCAGATCCTAAGTTAAGGGCATGTAAGCTTAATGGAAACAGGAGTGAGAGGATGTGAAGCCCTAGGAGGGCTGGTATATTTCAGATTGACCCTTATCTCTAGGGTGTACATTTTTGGTGTCCTATTTTGAGATCCTTTCACTATTGATGGGCTCTTATCTCCAAGTTTTGTTCCTCCTGACTACGAGTCTTCCAAAAGTTCTGCTCACTTTCTTAGCCTCTCACCTACCACTTTCAAATCAGCAAGTGCTTTGAGGGGAAAAGCTTTCCTAAATGTCAAGTTCATATTTCTGTGTTTCCTTCATCTTTGGGATGTTGGTCTGATGAACCCTACTTCCTTGGTAGCTTACAAACAATGCTTACACACAGATCTTGTTTTATTATTTTGTCTAAATTTTTCTAGATGTTCTAAGTGGGAGAGTTGATTCAAAATAAACTAGTCTACATTGTCTAAAACAAAACTTTCAAAAACGTAATTTAAGGGCTCTAATGGGTATCCAACTTCCTAAAAGAGATAAGAACCCAGTAAATTTCTGTTTATCTGACTCCTCTTGATATGGAATAAAATATAGATTTAATTTAATTAAAGAGGTTGTGTGGAATTAGCTGGTGACAGGTCAGTGGAAGAAAGACATTTTTGGCCAGTGAAGGGAGTCCGTTAGGCATCTTTCAAAAGATAACCCAGAGGTAGATGCTGATTCCATCTCTCAAGACTCTCCTGGTAATGGGATGGTAGAGATTATCTGTCTGTAATAGTGATGACTAGAAACTAATGACAACACCTGTTTCCATCGTACTATGACACTGATAGCCATAACCTGATTTTGAGAGAACAGAAACACTAGGATATCCTTTCACATATTGATTTTTCCTCCACTTATTACCTTGTCCTAGGTCTTTGGTCTTGATTAAGAGAAACACAGGGTTTTTTTGAGACCACAGCTATATGGTTAAGGAGAAGCTACACATCAGTGGTGTTGCCTAGCTTATTTAAGCCAAAACCGAGATCAATTGGGTCTACATCACTCTCTGTTCTCTCTCTCAGTCTTTCTGTTCACATTCAAGCCTTAACTATGTTTAAGCATGTGATATTATGGTGGTTAAGGCATTAGAATCTGTCTTTACTTATTGGCATATTAATGTTTTCATCCCTTGCTTCACTCTCGATAAGAATAATTATGCTGGAAATAATGAGGAAGAAAGAGTCATTCTGAATGCATATATTTCTCTCAGGGATTTTCATATTTGATATTTTCAAACATTTTAAAGAAGAATTTGGTACGTTTCGTTCTTTTCTGACCATTAATAATACTAAATAACTTAAAAAGTATACAATATACAAACGTTATAAGGTTTCTGAAAGTGCGGCCCACAGATAACCTGTGGAGGGTCTGAGGGTCTGTAGGGTGCATGTTCAATATTTACATTTGTAGGTCTCATCCCAGATGTAAGTCTGAATCTCTAGAGAAGGGCCAGGAATTGGCATTTTAACGTTTCCTATGCAAACATGATTCTTATACACATTATTGAATATTTACAATGGGAAGTTTTGTCACATACATTACCTCACAGAACCTTCTAGATAGGTATGATTATCTCCAATTTCCCAATGAGGAAACTGAGACTCAGAGAGGTAAACCATTGGAATAATCACATATAAATTGAGCTGGCATGCCACCCAGTTCTCCTGACGTCAAGTTCAATGCTTGTCTTACTGTATCAGCTTTACTCTCTACAAAAAATCTCTATCTCAGAAAAGAGATTTTTTTCCACATATAGCTTCCTAAGCTGCATGAGCCCAAACAGCCTAAATTTGCTCTGAGATAGCAATTTTTTGAGAAAGTGTATTATTAACAACTTTCAGCACACACACTGGGTGCCCAATTTTGTCAGGGCTCTTCAGTGCTCGCTTGAAGGTTCTGTGCATAAAAGCTATGCCCTGGAGAGAGCGCGTTTAACACCCACGAGCTATGCTGCAACATGAGGTCACCAAGAGCAGAGATGCTGCCACTGTTAGAGGGGATACAGATGACTTCCAACAGCCTTTGATGAATGACTCAGCCTCAGCACCACAGAGGCAAAGCTCATCAAATCCACTCAGAATTACCTTCTAGAACAAACAAGAAAAAGTGACATTTTCCTGTCTGAGATCTTAAGCATTTTGTTGGGCAGCACATAAGGTACTGATAAAGACTTGTCTTCTACTAATTTACTGGGCTGACTGGGATTGGGGTATTTTTGTTGTTTATTCCCTCAAGCAAACGTATGAAGATAACAAGCATGGCCACTTTTGACAGCTGCTGATACTGAACACTCACCATATGCCACAAACTCAGCCTAGAGCTTTATAACAACTGTCTTACTTTGCTCACCACAACAAACTTATTATTTGATTTCATAAGAGAAAACTAAAGCCTAGAGAAGTTAAGTAACTTACCCGTGTCTACCTTGACTGGTAAATCCTTGTTATCTGAATCTAGAGCTCATTAATTTAACCACTTTACTACATTTTCTTCCTCGATATATTAAAGATCTATTTTTATAAGATATAGATGCATCATAATTGAAAACAAGTAAAGAGAAAAGACTGTGAAAATTCTTTTCTGCCATCAAGTAAGAGTTTTTCTAGTAATATAGTGTCATAAGAAGGCTCTTCTCATTCTAACACACAAGGATTGGAGATAGAGGGAAGAGCATTCGTTTTTCTGCCCATTTTTTTTTTTATTCTTGAAAATCGGAGTAGTTTGAAATTTGTTTAACTGGTCATGCAGACCTAGAGATATGGTGGCCAGTAATTGGCTTGTATATCTATCAGGCCAGCTGGCCAGCAGGACAACTAGGTTTTAATATGGTAGAAAAGGGAATTTAGAGGTTAAAGAGGAAGGATAACGACCCTAACAAGTCCAAAGACAAAGCACAGCTTTGAGAGTGTGTGCGCTAAATTCAAAACAAAAAGGGACACAGGGAATCTGGGTCCTACAGGGCTGAATTTAACTCTCAGATGTGTGGAGTGTAAAGGAAAAGAAATGCAGTGAATGCAGTCCAGACAGTAGTGGCAGTAGCGCAGAAGTGTGGTGTTGGGAGTTTTCCAAATCTGTATTGGTAAGCAGAGCCACATCTTTAGAGGGAATTAGTTATCATTTAGGAGCTACGTTCCCAGAATGGCTCTGACTCAAACACACAGAACAACTTTGCAGCCCGGCTGGGCAGCAGGAGCTTTTATTCTTTCGTACTATTGTTCTCTGAAGTTACATAAAACTGTCTATTTAATAATGTTGTTGGTGTCCACACTTTCCTTGTTCTCAGTCCACAATGATCACTGTATCACTTATTCTCAGATATAATTTTACGTTTTTATGTTTATTCATATTCTCTTTTCAGATAAGAAATTAAGGCAGTTTATATTTTAACCATTATAAATCCCAAAATGATTGAGCAAATTGGGGAATACAATTTCTTAAATATGGCTAAGTTATTATATGTTGGCACTCCACTATTACTATTGGGGATTGTCTCTCAGGGTATAGCATTACCAAAGAGTATCAATGTATCAGTTAGAGATTGCCAACCACCCCAGAATTTAGTAGATTAAAAAAATCAAACTTTTATCTGTTCATGTTTTTGTGGGTTGGCTGGGTGTTTTTTCTGGTGTGGGTTTACTCACGCAACTGCATTCAGCTGGTGGGTTTGCTGGGAAGCTGGGCTCAGCAGAGTTGGCTGGAAAGCTGGGCCTCTCTTTCCTTGTAGCGATTCATCTTCAGAGGCTAGACTGGGCTTCTTCACATGCAGCTTCAGGCAGCATTACAGCAGTGCAATCCTCAGTGCATATCAAGCATCTTCTGTATGCAGTTTGTCCCACTGGACAAAGCAAATGATCCAGCCAAGCCCTGTGTCAATGTGGGAGAAGACTACAGGAGGGTGTGAATACCAGATGTAATTCATTGGGGGCCTTTAACATAATAATCTACCACAATCAATAGTTCCCCTTCTCTCTGATTTGATATGAGGAGTTTTAACCTAGCACTTCTACCTCAGACTCCAGAGTAAGTTGTGCTTAAGGACTGACTACCGTCTGAATAGAAAAGATGAAAGTTCCACAATTGAGGCAGAAGTTACTTCATTTGTCAAGATTCCACCTGATTATTGTTGCCTTTAGTCTGTCCCTTCATTCCCTTTCCTACTCCTTCTCCCATTGACTTATCACTTGATGTTGACATCCTTTTCCCTGTGTTCTCTTTTAGCACTTGTATCAGTTGCAGAATCAAGCAGAGAAGCAGAACCAGTAGGAGATATATATTAAAAGATTTATGCAAGACTCATGTTGATTGTGGGAGCTGGTTAGGAAAGACCAAAATTTGTAGGACAGGCCATCAGGAAGGGCAAGCTGGAACTACTGTCCACAGGTGGAATTTCTTCTTCTTTAGGGAAACTTTGGTTCTTACTGAATCAAGCCCACCTAGATTAGGATAATCTTCCTCACATCAAGTCCACTGAATAAGGACTTTAATCACATCTTCAAAATAACTTCACAGCAACATCTAGACTGGTGTTTATTGAATAACTGGGGACAGTAGTCTAGCCAAGATGACACATCCAAAGACCAGCACAGCACTTTTCAATACTTGCTTTATGATAGCAAATAGAAATCTCTTAAGCCTAATCTACCTGCCTACTCACTACTGCTCTTTTCTGAAAACTGTGTGTTGTTTTCTATAAGTTCCAGCCTGCCTGCCTAACTCTGATTCACAATATCAATCTAATCTTACATTCCTGCAACGGTTTATTCTCTCAGACGTAGGGCAGAAGCTGGTCATGGAAACTTCTAATTTTTAGGTAACCTCACTGTCTTTTTTTTTTTTCCAAAGTATAAATGATTACAACTGCATAACTGATTCTGTGCATAAAATGCCCTCTGTTTAAATACCTGACATGGTTGCTATTTTCCTGACAAGACAGTGTGTAAAGCAGAGTATAACACCTAGTTCATTATAGCAACTCAATACACAGTAGTTATTAAAATATAAGTATATGAATAGCTGGGTTTGGGTACAGTCTTGGTGATGTATGTTCCCATATTTCTTCCATCCATAGCATTCTTTCTATCAATCCATCTACCCATCATTCTATTCTTCCCACAGAGCCTGAGCTACCATAGTCTTTACCATCTCTGTTAACGACGACTGTGTTTATCCAGTTATTTAGGTCAAAATCCTGGGATTAATCTTGACTCCTATTTTTCTCTCAGACACCATATCCAATATGTCAGTAAATTCCATTGGTCTCCCTTCAAAATATTTGCACTTCTCAACACCTGTTCTGTCACTACCTTGGTCTAACCCACCTTCATTTTAACTCTTGACTGGATATTTCTACCAAAGGTCATGATAATTTTTTGGAAATGAATAAAAAATTGATATAAAATTTATATGAAAATGTGGCTTATTTTTTTTCAGTGCCTTCTGGCATTTGCTTTTCCCTCCACCTAGAATGTTCTCTCCTGGAATCCAACTGTTTTGTTCCCACAATTCCTTGAAGTTATTACTCAGAAGGTCACTTCTCAATTCAGCCTTTCTTGGCCACCACATCTTATATTTCAACTACCACCCATTTCCTGCTTTATTATTTTTTTCTTTAGCAATTTTATGTTTGCTATCTGTATTCCCCTCATATAGCAATTCAGCTTCATGAGGGCATAATTCTTGTCCATTTTGTTTCCTGCTATATTCCCCAAGCCTAGAACAGTGCCTGGTATGGAGTGGATACCCCAAAATTATTCATTGAATGAATGAATGAATATTGTTTAATTGATACAATGACTCTGAGAGGATGACTATATAGTTAAGAAAAAAACAAAACAAAACAGAAAAACATCTGAGCCTATGTATGCCAAAGTAGACATGAAAAAGTATTAGGTTGTTTTTCAGCTTTACCAAAATTTTAGAATGTTTTTCTTTCATTCCCAATAACCATTCTAAAATACTGTAGGGTATCAGAGAGAAAAATGAAGTAAAATGCAGAAATGGAAAAATGGAAGAATATTTTTTAAAGGTGGAGAATTGGTTTTATAGGGATATGAAATTGAAATACATACTTTGGTAGTTAACAGGAGGAGTAACTTCCAGTATTGATATAATACTTAAGATCCTCTCTCTTCACAGAGTTCTGAGAGGCTTGAGGGATCCAAGGCTAAGAAGAAAATTGGGATGGCTTCCATCATAAATTGCATTAAGGGACATCTTGATGTTCTTGTAACAACTTCCAGATTGAGAAATACACAAATAATCCTCCATCCATTGGAAATATCCCCCAGTTGTCATATGTATGCTGGTCATATAGCAGTATTGGAAACTTCACTGAGGCAGGGAGCAAGGCAGGGACTGGCATCAGCATGGGCTCAGGGAGATGAATTAGGAGTCCCAATAAGAGACTAACATTTCAAAACTCTAGGTCCAGGGATAGAAATGGGGCTTAGTGAACTCAAGTGCAATTTGGGTTAATGTCATTTTCTAAAGGATGTAGTACACGGGATGTGGGGCTGTACGTTGTCTAAGTCTTCATGATAAATGAGATTTGGGCATCAGATGTGCTGTCAAAGTCCCAGTTGGGGAGAGCCATCTAAGCCAATATAATAAATACCAGAACCAGGATCCAACCCTAGAAGCCAGAACTGGCAGCCACCAATCAGTGGGTCAGGGTGGCTGCCTTTCAGCCTTGGGTTTAGGTTTAAGCTCAACTTCTCAGTGTAGAATTAGTTCAGGAAAAAAAAAAAAAAAAATATATATATATATATATATCAGAGAGTTAGACCAGGCAGATAAACCTGCCACAAAGCGTAAGGAAACTCTTGCCTGGTTCTGTCTTGGGGACTCAGGAATTACACTTATCACCGTCACTTAGCCAACTGGATCTAGGAGAAGCAGACTGTTCACGTACTCATGACCTACAGAGAGTGCAGAACTCCTGGTATCTTATTTGGTCCTCTTAATGCCTCAGTGTCTGTGTGAGGTGGAACTCCCAGATCACTATCTATAACTGTTGGGAAAGATCAGGGGAGAGAGACTGATCCTAATATCTGACTTCCTTATTAAGATACACAGTTTGGTTTTAGAGCAACAATAAAGTGAATGTCACAGAAAAACAAAAAATAAAAATAGCAATATAATAATGTTTGAAATATATTTTGTAAACTGTATGTATAGATGTGAGAAAGAAAGACTTGCAAAATATTCTGTAAAATGTTAACAGGGTTATCTCTGAGTGAAGAAATTATGTATGAATTTATATTTTATTTTTTTATTCCTCCTTTGCACTTTACTGTTTCGTAGCTATGTATTTGTTATTTTTCTTTTTTTAAAAGTTGAATCTGAACTTAGTCTAGTAGAGTCCTAATGTCACACATTTGCTGTTAGTTGCGTAAATATTGAGGGGAGATCTTGTTCTAAATCTAAGTTAAATCATTAACATTTATTGTGAATTTATTCTGAGCCCATGACTCTGGCAAGTGCTCAAGAGCAGTGACCTTTCATTTAAAAAAAATTAGATTTGAGAAGACAATAAAAGTTTTGGACACTTTGCTCTTAAAAAATGCACATCTGCAAATTAACATAACATTTTACATGAAATTTAAGGGTGTTTAAAAATCTCTGAAATCCAACTAGGAACCATTCTGTGCACCACAGGTTATCCACAGAAATGGAAAAAAATATAAAACTCTATGTCTTTTCTTTAGTTTTTTTCTAATTTATAGAAGCCAGTCCTGAAGCCATGAAGAATTAAGCAGCAAAGGAAAAGTGAATGAATGAATAAATAATTGCATAGATACATACATGCATACGTACAAAATTTCTAGAAGGAAATATCCAGTTAATAGCTAAATGAGATGAACATATATGAAGTGCTAATAAATTAGATAACAATTACACAAAAATGTAAAGTTATGTATCAGGTAAGTTAACCTATAAAACAGATTAATCCAGTGTATCAACATTAAACTTTAAAAAGAAATTATACCCCAAAAGTACCTAAAGTTCATCCCAATATCCTAGATATAATAATTCTACTTTGTTGTTATTGCTGATATTGCTATATATAGAATAAATAAGGAGTGACATAATAATAAATAAATTCCCCAGTTAATCCAGTATTTGGCTTTGAGGTATTACAGCATAGTTAAAAGAATTTGGAGTCACAAAAAATCAAAATTTTAAATATTTTCTACCATTTGTTAAATATGTTTTCTTGGGAAAATCCTGACCTTTCTGACACTTGGTTTCCTCATCTACAAAATGGACATATTTTGGCTATTTATTGCTGTGTAACAAATTACTTTAAAACTCAGTGACTTAAAGCAATAACTATTAACTATTTTTTATTATATTTCATGTTTCTTTGCATCATTAATTTTTGGAGGACTCAGTTGGATGATTTCTCTGCTCCATAAAGTGTTAACTGAGATCCATCAGTAGTATTCATTTGGGAGATGGTCTGGCCCGGAGGGTCCTAGATGGCTTCACTCCCTTGCCTGGCACCTTGTGCAGGGGAGGTTTGGACTCAGCTGGGGTTAGTCGATTCGAGCACCTACATGTGGCCTCTCCAGCATGATCCCCTCAAGGTAGTTGGACATCATTGTGGCTTAGGACTCTCATGAGAGTTTTCTAAGAGAAAGGAAATGGGAGCTATCAGTGTCTTAGGGCCTTCCACCTGGAAACCGGTACAGCATCACTTCTGCTGTGCTCTTTTCATTATGGCAATCATGGAGATGACCTACATTCAACGTGAGGACACATAGACTCCATCTCTTGAAGAAAAGAATGTCAGAGAGTTTATGGCCATCCTTTATCTGCTTTAGAGAATATTATTTCTTACCTCATTAGAGTTATGAGAGTTAGATAAAATTTAATATATATATGAATCTGGTTTATTGAAATACTTGAAAAAGTTAGAAAGCAAGCATGCTGCATGATGCCCTTCCAACAACTGCTCCTGCAAAGCTGCCACCCTCCTAGGGTTCATTGAGTGCTAATCCTGCATAAAATCGCCAGCAGATATCATGAACAGCTAGTCATTCTCAGGTATTCCAAGAATACTTTTCCCAGGTCTTAATAATAGAACAGTCCATTGGAATTGGAAACATTGAACTCTCATTCAATTAAAATCTTTTCTCCCCCTTATCCTCTAATGGGGATGGGATGGGAAGGCTTCCATTCTTGTTTTCACTTGACATGTTCCAGTAGCAGATGGTTGTTTTGTGACACAATAGAAAGTAGGAAAGGTACGGGGCAAAGGTGGTCTTCCTTGTACTTACAATCTTTCAGTGACACCCGCTGGATGTGGTGAATGTCCAAAGCCATCTGTACATTTCCTGTGCCACTTCTGTGGATCTCTGACTTCAGTTCCTTGCTGCCTGTGATAATCTCCAGCAGCCACATCTGTTCCCCTTTAGCTTTTGCCTCTGACACCTCTAGCTACTTTATACCAGTGTCTCCGTAGTCTTTGAACAACAGAGATTGGCATAGAGAATTTTGAAGACAAGTCTCGGCTATCCCCTTTCTGACACATGGAAATCCCACAGGCAAACTCTGAAAGTTTGGTTTGGTTTCAGTGAAGACTTTTTATTCTGCTGCTAGAGGCTACTTCAGCTAGTCGAAGCTGCTGACCTTTAGACTTTCTAGGCATGAGTCAGACAGCAGTCACTGCATCCTTCATATTTCAGGAGATGCATATCAGACTCTCCAAACTGTTAAAGCATCTCTTCCTCTCAGGCGAGAACAAAGCAATCTCCTCCTTACCCCTGTTTTTCACAGTGGTGGACATGGAACAGTGGAATATAGGACATGCTGACAATTTCTACAGAGCAATCCTAACTCCTCATGTCTGTTTTTTATCCTTGCAGCGGGTGATGAGCTAAGAACTTCAACACCACTTTTACAAATTTTTTAAGCATGCCCTGCTTATGCTATCTGATTCTTTGGCTTTTTGAAAATATGGCACCCCAAATTTTGCCCATTAAAAGGGGGATCTATGTCTCCTCCCCTTGAATGTGGTCAGGCTTTAATTAATAGCATGAGGTGGAAGTAACACTGTGTGACTCTTCATGCTGAGTCCTAAAAGGTGATGTAACTTCTGCCTTGCTTGCTGGAATACTTGCAGCCCTGAACCTCCGTGTAAGTAGTCCAAATACCCTGAGGGAGCCATACTGTGAGGAAACCGAGCCACCTAGAGAGGGGACATTTAGGAAGTTCAGTCTGCAATTCTAGTCTTTGAGTTTTCCCAGCCCAGGTGCCAGATGTGTATGTGAATCAGTGTTTAGAGGAGTTTGCCTCCTAGTTTTTGAGTCACCCCCAGCCTTGGAGTCAGCTGAGATATCATATATTGTATACAAATTTCTGACTCACAGGGTCTGTGAACATAGTAAAATGGTTGTCTTACCCTTCTAAGTTTTGGCTTATTTTGTGATCCAGTAGTAACGAGAGAAAATGTACCCAGTGTGTGTGTTTGTGTGTGTGTGCGCGCGTGCGTGCGTGCGCACGTGTGCTTTTTCCCCAGCTTTGGGATCTCAACAAAATCCGAGTAAGAAAGAGTCCCATATGAAGTACGATTACATAAAGCACTTGGAACACATGTACTTAACAAAAGATAGATGTTATTCTTGAATGACACAAGAAAGGAAGTCTCTGTGACTCTTTACTCTCAAAATGGCAGGATCCAGGAGTTTTTAAAACCTTTTTTCTAAAACATGCCAATAGGAATAAGAGAGGGCTACCCAGACTGTACAATTCCATGCTTTGTCAAAGCATTTTCTTGTTGCTGTGTCAGTATACCGCACCATTCATATAACACGTGACCCGTCCCATGACTAAGGATCAGTACTTCTACTGTGCACAGCCTGTCAAGTGCAGATGATGGTGCCTGGGAGAAAACTGCAGGACTGCGTCCAAAGCAAATATAGAAAAATCTTATTAGATCAGAAACCAAAATGCCAAAAGTGAAGGAAATTCTTGAATAGCATCTGCTTCCACCCACTACTTCTCCTAACTTACACTGAGTCTGAAGAATCATAAAATCATGAGGAGCTCTGTGGAGACCAGGGTGGTCCTTGACAAGAGTTGTTCAAGTCTTCAGACCTGGGGGTGGAAACTCACACGCACCAAGGGGAGTCATCCATATAAGAAATACATCTTGCTTTGGTAGTGAATTTGCTCCTGACAAGTTGTAAGCAAATGGAAATTTGACAAACATTGAATATACTCAATGAGCACACTAGTTCAAGAAATATTTTTTGCTTTAATCAAGTGAAGAATTTCAGCAGTTTTATGCATCCATATTTATATATACTATAGTCCAAATTCTTCAGTACTATTTACCATATTATAATGAATACCTACAGAGGTATTTCCTTAGCCACTTTCCTTATCCTGAAAGAACACCTTCTATAATCATCATGGTGATATGGTGGTCCTATATCAACCAAGCTTAAATTATCTCCATTCAAGAGACTAGCCAGGGGAAATATTCTTATTGTCTTATCTTGGGCCAACTGCCTATGTCTATATCAATCAATTAGGTACCAAATGACTACTGGGGACCACCATGACAACTCTATACGGAGTTCTTCAAGTATAATGCAAGGGACTAAGCAAAAAACTCCATGAGTATCCACTACGAGAAGCGAAAAATGACAAAATTAGAGCCTATCAAGTAGAGAATGCCAGCAGTGAGCATGGAGAATGAAGTCAACCCAGAGAGTGGGGTAAAGACAAATGATAAAAAGGGAATCCTAATACCATTTAAGTTTTGAATTCCTTCGTTTCTTGAGTCTAAAGAGATCCTTGACCTTTGGGTTCATGAAATATCACATTAGACTTTTAATATATCCTTCCTTTACTTGTTTAAGCAAGGAACAATGTGTTTCTGTATATTGCTCCAAAAGAATCCTAATATACTTTCACCCTCATCTTTTAACATTTCCTCTTCATACTCTGAACTTTAGCCATATGAATGTCTCCTAGATACCTGATTTTGATTTTCTCTTCCTCTTGCTAGGTATTTACACATATTGTTCTTTCTGCCTTCTCACTTCATACCTCTCCTGGGCTCACCCGGCTTATTCTTGCCTATACTCTATATCTTCGCTTAGAAATCACTTGTTTAAGAAGCCCTTTTTTAACTCCTCAAATTTGATCTAAGTTCTCCTCAATGCTTCTATATTTCCAGTATATCTCCTATCAAAGAAGGTATTTCACTAAATTTACCTGTGTCTTCCAGGAGACTGTAAGCTCTTGAAGATAGAGGGACCCAGGTCATTATTACCACCATCATATCTCCAGGCCCTACAATACTGTGTGGCATGTGTGGGTTTTCAATAACAATCCCTCAAATAAATGTATAGGTTTACTTAAAAACAAGACTTATTTATATAGATGAGACTAAAGATATATAAGTCACATTAGTTATAAGGGTAATGTACATGATAAAAAATGTGAAGTAAACAATATGTGTTCTTTTTAATCTGAAGAGTTTGTGCTTCTTTGTTTTTCTAGGATTGATTTCTTTCTTTTCTTGCAATTGGAGTATTTTTTATTTTTATTTTTTACTGGATCTGCCTTTCTTGAATGGCTTCTCATATTCAGGATCCTTTTCTTTTCCAGTAAAACTCAATACTTTTGAGTCCTATTCCTTCATATCCTCCTGGGGACAGGACACTCATTGACACATTAGCACATTAGCCGTTGCTAGCATGCCAGTGAGTCTTCCTTTTCCAGTAAGTTCATGTGTGTAGTAAGAATGACTTTCTGAAGGAAATGTCTTAATCAAAAAATATGGCTTATATCATAAGAAATTCATGAAAAGGCAGCTCAAAGGGAAGGTAACATTTTTAAACAGGTAAAACCCTATATTCCTCAAATCAAATAGCCACCACATCCTCCTTTTTTGCAGGGTCAATCATGTGTATACATAATATCAATGTACCTCATATATGTGAGGAGAGAATTCATCAATTATCCTTATTTTTTATGCTCATAAGAATAAGCACCTTGTAGATGATCAAGCGTAAGAATATGTAACATAAATACTTATGATGGCAATAAATAATAGGACCTAAATAATTCTCACAATCTGATTCTATTCCAGTTAGTGAATTGCCCTCTCTCTCCAACATCCCTTAGCAGATATTTTACTCAATGAAATATAGGGGTGAGGAAGAGACAGCTAATAAAATTTACTAGAATTAGCTGAAGAGATGTGAATAGTGGCCAAAACTCTTACTTTCAGAATAGGTCACATTTTTCAATTTCTTTACTAAGCTCTTTGAGAATTTTCTTTGGTGGGTTTTAAGGTTATCTCTGTTGCACTTTATTCATGCCTATTTACAGCACTTCACCATGTTGTGTTATAATTTCTTTCTCTGTTTACGTTCCCCATGAAATTGCTATGTATTCAAGGAAAGGGTCTTTGTTGTTCTGATTTTGTATACTCGGTGCCTGATACTCTTTAAGGGCTCAACAAGGCTTTGTGATAAAATAAAGAAAACACATTCTCCATATTATCATTTATATGGACACTTCAATGACATATAAAGAAAGTTTAGAGCTCAAATGATCTTTATTACTTCCCCTTAAATTGTTTCCCTCTGGAGATGCCATGGCACGTTAACAGGATTCTGTTAGTTACTATCCAGAAAGACAGGAGCGTGCATACCTCACTTGTTTATGTTAAGGACCAAAGGCTAACGGAGTGACTTGTCCACTTTCTCCCCAGCTGTGAATAGGCTTACTTCCATGATTTCTGTTTACTCTCTTAGGATGTCCTCAAGACCACTATTTGCAACTGTACATATATGAAAATTATTTAATTAAGAAAGGTGCCTCCGCAAGATTTAAAAGTGTCAGATCTTTATGGCGTTTCAAATTTCAAAATCTTGAACTTTGTTCTCTGATTTAGTCTTTCTCTATCCACTTGTTTGTATCTTTACTTTGTAGTATTCTTCATGTTAAATTCCATCAGTTTTTCTATATATTTCATGTATATTTGCTTTTAATTTCAACTACTAAATAAATTAGCTGCTATAAATTCACTTTGATTCTTATGTTCCACAGGCAGATTTGTTCACCCACCTTTTTGTTCATTAATTGCTCAAACATTTATTAAACATCTAGTTTGCCACAGGCATTAGGCTAGATGTTAGAGATATAAAGACCAAGAAGGCAGTCAAGAAAAAAATGCAGTTTTGAAAAAATAAATAAATGCACTTCAGTTTTTTTATATTTTAGGAAGGTTTTTCTGTTTTGTTTTTGTTTGTTTTGTCACAAGTAACAAAAGCTCAACCTGAACTAGCATAAGCAAAAATGGGAACTATGAGCCACGAGTGTCCCGTTCTAGATCATATGACCATCATGAACTAATGGACTGTGTCCAGGTGGTAGCAAGTGGGGAAGATCGGATTGGCCCAGGCTGAGGCATAAATCACTCCATATCAATGAACTGTGTCCATTGGGTTGAGTCGATGTTGTATAAAATGGCTACTTCCAAGGTAATCATATAAATCATAAAAAATAATTACTAGAAAATAGGCATGTGTAGAAAAAATGATTTTCCCAGCACAATGTTTCAGTGATATGTTTAGGGATCTGTGGGGGGTCACAAGTAATTCACATATTAGGGGATGAAGTCAGAGAAACTTCATGAATAAGGTGCACCTAGAGCTTAAATTCTTAAGTGATGAATATGTGTTTGCTAGATGGGTAAAAAAATTGAGAATAGAAAACTCCCCAGGCAAACGGAACAGCTGGAGCAAAAGCTTGAGAGGAAAAGAGCCTGATGAGTTAAGGGTAGAGCACGTGGTTGGAGCATAGGTTGTACCTGTGAATGGAAGAAAGGTGACTGAAGGGGGGATTCAGGATGAGACACACATTGGAGGGGCGGTGGGTGGCAAGAGAATGGATTTGTTCTGTATATTAGCTACTTTTCACGTTTTAAAGCAAAGAACTTTTTCTCCTGCAATTAAAATTTGATGTGGAAATCCAACACATAGAATAGATGGAAAATTGGCTTGCTCTGGTCAAGGGCAGAGAGATGAGACCAGAAGCAGAGATGCCCAACTTGCTCTCACCTCCCCTTTAGTTTCCACAGAACACCTTGAGAACCACTGCTGTGGCAAGGGGCTGACAAAACTGTATTTCTGAAAGAGCACTCTCGAACAGTGGAGTTGATGGGGCTGAGACTCACAATGAGGGGATTAGTTAGAAGTCCAGTTGAATGAAAACTTGAAAAGCAAGTTTAAAGCGGGGATGAAGAGAAGGAAGCATTACAAGATAGTCTCTTGCAAATAATTACCTAGCATTCAAAGATCTCAGTTCATAATGATACATGCAGCAACATGAGTGAATCTCAAAAACATGCTTAGCAAAAGACGCTAGACACAAAAATGTGCATACTGCATGATTTCATTATATGAGACTTTAGAAGAGGCAAAACCATTCTCTAGGGACAGAAAACATATCAGGGATGCCGAGGTTCATGTCTGGTTGTGATGGGGAGTTTGATTGCAAAGGAGACACAGGGGAACTTATTGGGCTGATGTCAACGTTGTATATCTTAATTGTAGTGGTGGTTTCATGGGGATATGAAATTTTCAAAAATTATCAAGTTGTATACTTCAAATGGGTAAATTTTATTGTTTATAAATTATACCTCAATAAAGTCAATTTAAGAAAGAAACAAACCCTCAAGTCATAACTGGGTCTATTACTAAGTAACTGGGTGACTTTGATAAATCCAGTATATCCTTTGAGCCTCATTTTCTGTGACTGCCTCATAGGAATGATGAATAACACTACTCCAGCCTACCTGACAAGTTTGCTTGTAAGCTAAAGTCAAATGGATGATGGATGCAAAAGCACTTTTTAAAATGCAAAGCACTATAGCATAAGTTATGAGACATCACTATTGGATCAGAAATTTGAAGAATGGGATGATGCTTTCTTCTTATAAAAGGGTCTAGCATTAGATATACTCTACAGGGCTGGGGAAGTGTTTGCCTACAAGCCCCAGTCATACACCACTGCTCTTGGTTCAAAATTGAGTCACACTATCCTGATCAATTTTTTAAAGAGATAAAGAGATTAAGTGGTATAGAATGTTATTCATTTTCCTCAAATTTGGCTACAGAAGAAAACTCTGAAAAGATACATCTCGTATATTAGAGTATTCCTGTTAAAATAACCTTGTTTCATCATTATCACAAAGCATTTATAAACTATTTACTATTCATGAAGCCCTGTGTGCTTAAAAAGAAATATGACATGTTTTAAGTTTAAATTAAATTTGATTTTAAAGTATCGATGATTTAATG
This sequence comes from Tapirus indicus, assembly GCA_031878705.1. NCBI lineage: Eukaryota > Metazoa > Chordata > Mammalia > Perissodactyla > Tapiridae > Tapirus > Tapirus indicus. The sequence continues at coordinate 7,641,445 of CM062922.1, read as the reverse complement.
TTAAAGCCACCATACGAAAGCATTTGGGAGCCTAAATGTAGAATAATGAATCCTATAAGCACATATTTACTGCCATTTTCATCTATCTATAATATAGCATGGATATCCTACCTTAGGATAGCACGGATGATAGCACAGATTTGATTTCAATATACTTGTACAAGAAAATAAAATAGTTTGGACATAGCTTTAAAACTGCAGAAGTTCAGATGAAATGGGTGAATAAATAGAATAGGACCTCAGGAGGCATTCTGTTATGCTCCTGGAAAAGTAAAAGTTATTGTAGGAAACAAAAACAAAAACAAACAAAGAAACAAGTAGCCTTTAATTCTACTTGTAGTTTTGTAATGTCTGCTTTGTGCCTGTGTCCTGTGGAAAGGTGCTTTCATTATCTGAGCAGAGGCGTCGCAGGGTGGCATTGGTAAGTTGTCCATGGTCCAGGCTGTAACCATCAGCATTCAGTCTCCAAACTTAGTTTTATAAAGCTATCAAGAACTAATATATTTGTAGCAACAGATCCCCATAACATGAGCTTAAGAGTGATGAATGGAGCAATAATACCAATATCGTAGTTTAATATAAGTAGAACTATTGAAACAATACAGATAGTAGGCGAATATTATCAGTCCATTTCCTCCAAAACATAATTGGACTATCACTTGGTGGGCATGGAAATCGCATAAGAGGCATTGGAAGAACCGGAAATATAATGGTATCAGGCTAAAATAATTTGACATGTCTGAGTGATAATGTGAATGGTCTTTCCAATGGGATAGAAAGTAGAAGTACTATGAGTTCCTTTACTGAGGCTCCTCTATTCTGGCCAGTGCTTCGATGAGATGGACAATCCTGCCTCGTGACTCTTCTTTTATCATTCTGTTGTGGCAGACCAACCCCTCACCACTTCCAATCGAGGGACTCATTCTTTATAATCATTAATATATTCAGTTAGATAACTGAATAAGAATGTTCTGAATCGTGATATATTGGATCTTATAGATACTTCTTTCCTTCTTAGAAGGCAGTCTTATTTCCATGATTTTCAAGTTCTTTAGTTTCTTAAAAATGACAACCATTACAGGTTCTTTAGGGAAGAAGCTTTGTCATTTTTGTACCTTTCATCTCTCAGACTCTAGAGCAGAGTTCTAATCACATAATTGATACAGAATTGCTGATTAATTGATTTATCTGCATGACTCAGAGTGAAATCTTTCCTTAGTTCATACTAGTATTCATATGTTTAATATGGTGAATAATTAAAAATAAATATATACATAAATAAATGTTTTCTGAGTAAACATTTGTTTGTAGTCAATCCTGGTGACATACCAGAAAACTCCTTTCAGTCTTTGTTTTCTTCAACAGAATAAAACATCTATTTTCTATTTTTATCAGTGAAGGATTTGTTGCAGGTATCAAATGAGCAGAAAGCAAATGATGTACTAAACACATTGCTGGAAGGGCTAGAGGAGCGGTTTAGGCCAAACACCTAAGGTTACTTCCAGAACATCATCATAGAATGGGCACTGAGGGAGCGCTAACTGTGTAATCAGGAACGCTGGGGGTTAGGAAGCAGCCGTTCCAGCTCTTGGCTCCAGGGTCAGTCCAGCTCTGCTGAGGTCTGGAGGTCAAGATGCTACCACCAAACTCAGCTCCAAGACCTTACCACCTCAGCTCGAGACAGGGAATAAATAAGACACCACCCCAACTACTAGCTGCGGGAACACATCATTGCAGCTAAATTTCCTGCCAGCAAAATGGATGTTTTTCTAGTTCCTTGTGTTCTCCCTCTAAATGCCTGCAAACGTGGGGAACAGTTACTGAAACCTCTGATAAAGCTAATAAAGAAAATCCAAACTCCTCCTCATCCTTCCTTGCCAATAGAAACAGAAGAATTCCCAGGAGGGGGACTCTTCATCACTTCTTACTTCCAAATCTCACAAGGGTGTATTGGCTTAGCAGAAGCTAGGTCACATGTGGATCTGAGCTGTCAGGGAGTCTGAGATACAGGATTGCAACTAGCGGGAGGCAAGACAGACATGCAGGGAACAAAGTTCCAGGAGACCCTCATTCTCAGGTGCCAATCTTGTACTTGTGCGAGGCTTAGAGTGAATGCATCCTTAAATTGGGGGGACTGGGGACCTCCCTTTCCTACCTCTAGTCTGGCCATGCTGAGAAGTCTTTAGTTTTCCAGGCTCCCAAATGGCATGGGTTGGAAGAGAGTTCATGAGTCAGTCTGCAGTATTGGCCAGTCTGCCATTTGCCTACTTAACATCGACCCAGTCCTTCCTCCTGTAATAAAACTACCAAAAAAATCCCAGTGGCCACACAAAGCCACTGTGTGAGCTCTTGTCTATCACAATACAACTATCCCACAAAAAAATGAAATTTCAACACCTTTCTTCATTTTAAATAAAAGACAATTTTTACCACCTGTAAGATATCCCAAGGAAAACCAAATGCACTGAGACCATAGCATTCAGTATTCTGCTTGTTATTTTCTCTCTTTTGTTCAAGAATCCTAGTAGTCATAGAAACATGGCTCTGATCAATCTGGTTCATGTTAAAAAATAACTTTTTGTTACTCTATATATCATTTTTTTAACTAGGAAAGGAGCTGTATTCCTATAATCTCCTATAATCGAGAGAGTCATTACCTCATAGAGGAAATGTCAAAAAAAAATTAAAACCATGATTCAGCCTTTGTGCCTAGTTGGAGAAAATATGATCAGAAGAAATTGGTACAAATTTCCACAGATAAATAATCCCAGATATTTGAATGTTACTGAAAGTTTATTGAAGTACTTTTCCCTTTTGACAAAGAACAGTCAGAGAGTTCACCTAGGATGATAGTAAACATTTAATGGAGGAGACAGAATCAAGTCTATTTGCCTTGAAAGTAATTTCTCAGCTGATTTATTTTTAAAAGCAGAGATGCATACTCAAGGGGAAATTTTTTCTTAATAAAACATTGGTGAGATGAAACATGCATATAACATACTATCAGTACATTTTAATGCCAAAGATAAAGTGAGGAAGACAGACAGCATCAGGGTAAAGGTGAGAATTACAATTTTAGGTGGGCTCTCCTGACAATGCATGACCTAGAAGGGGACTTTCTAGTAATAACCCAAAGACTGAAGAAGGAAGGGGTAACCCACCTAGATATTTTGGGAAAAGGGTAGAGAATTCAACAAAAGTATTGAAGTCAAGGCACGCCTAGAGTGTTGTCAGAGTAAAAAGGGGTTCAGTGTGTCTGGAGTTGAGGGCGGGAGTGAGGTAGGAAATGAGACAGAAGAGATAGTAGAAAGCCAGATCACGAAGTCTTTAGTTTTGACCATTTGTAAGGACTGGTCATTTAAAAAACATCCATTTAAGACTTAAAAAATAGATCAAAAAAAGATAGGAACTTCATTAAGCTGATATAAGACACCTACAAAAATATCTAGAGCACATATCACATTTAAAGATGAAATGTTGAAATCATTCTCTTTAACATCAAGGATAAGTCAAGGATGCCCCCTCCCACATTCTCACTACTTTTCCTTAATGCTCTGGAGGTCCCAGTCAGAATAGTTAAAAACAATCAACATTTCAGATCATATTATTGCTATTGAAAATCACCAAAGAATCCATAGATAAAATATTAGAATGAATAAATGAATTTAATAAGGATAATGGATATCAAACCAATATGCAAAATAAAAGTAATGATTGATTTGAAAATGTACATTAAAATAAACCGTTTACTATACGTAAGGAGGAAAAACATGATATCTAGGAATGAAAAATAGTTGAAAACTTTTATGAAAAGATTATAGTATTTATTTGAAAACGTTATAGAAGATCTAAATCTGGAGACATGCCCACTTGTTTAGTTAGGAAGATTTGCTGTAATATCTGATCAATATTCCCACAGCATGGGAATAAGTGAAGGGGATCAAAAAGTAAAACAGAAAAAAGGAAATTCCCACAGGATCTTTGTGGAACTTTACAACTAGTTTTTAAAATTATTTAGAGGGGTAAAGGGTCAAAAATAGCCCGGAAGAAGATTTCCTTTACTATAACAAAAATTACTAGGAAGCTATAATTATTTTAGTAGTATAGATGGTCTCAAGGATAGAATTCTAGACAAATGGAACATAATAAAAGGTCCATAAATGATCACATCTATAAAGGAAAATTTAATTTAATTTATAAAATTTAATTTAATTTATGACATAGTTGTCAGTGCAGATCAATGAAAATGAATTGTTTGGGGTCATTGTTTATCCACTTGGGGAATAAATGTCATATTACCTCTCTACAGCATTCAAAGAATCAATTCCAGATAGAACAAAAATTTAAACAGAATGGAAACCTATATAATTGTCATAGGACATTTTATGACCTCAGGCAGGGAAGAGTTTGTTAAACAAAATGCAAACCATAAAACAAAAGATTGATAAAATCTATTATTAGATTAAAATGAACAACTTCTGATCATCACAAGACACCATAAAGACCACAAAATACAAGCTAGGAACTGAGAAAATTCTCACAAAATATAACCAACAAAGGATTATTATCCTACCAATCGATCAATAAGAACAAAGGAAACAGCCACTTAAAACTGAACAAAAAGCACAAACAGACATTTCATAGAAGAGGTACGTGAATGACCTTTGAATACATGAAAAGATGCTCAAACTCATTAGCAACCCCAGAAACGCACATTGATGTCTCAGTACCACACAGTTTTACAACACTAGGTGTTGGCAACAATGTGGAGCAATGAGAACCTTCATCCACTGCCCACGAAGTGAAAATTGTTGCAAACATTCTAGAAGAGAGTTTGTCAGTGTGCATAAAGTTGAATAGGCACAGTTCCACTCCTAGGTGTACACGCTAGGGAAAATCCTACATAGGTACAGAAGAAAGTAATTTACAAGGCAGCAATGTCTGCAGTAGAAAATAAATGTTAACATTTTAAATGCTGATCAATTGTAGAATGATTAACAGTTGTGCTATATTCATACAGTATAATATTCAGCCGTGAAAGTAAATTAGCTACAGCTATGAACTGGTTTAATCCAATTCCCAAAAACATAAAGTTGGGAGAAATATATCACAGAACCACACATAGTGTATTCCATAACTAAAAAATTTCTAAAAAGGGGACACCAATATACATATTTTGAGAGTCATGTGTATATCTGTGGCAAAAACTATAAAGAAATTCAAGGGACTGATTAGCACAAAAATAAGAATGGGGTTTCCTCTTGTGGTGAATGAGGCTGATGTGATTGAAGAGGGACACACCGGGGACATAGATGAAGCTTCGAAAATACTAGTTATGTTATCTCTTAACTTGAGTTGTGGGTCTGCAGTTATTCCTTTAGTTAATAGTCTTTAAATTTGAATATATGTGTTAAAACTCTCCAAACCTAAGGTATATTTAATAATAAAGTATTTTAAACAAACATAAATGTCATTTTTATTTATATATCCTTGTAAAATAAAGACTTTAAGGTTTCTAAATTACTTCAGCACATACCTTTACATAAAATACTTTTACGGTTCCACTCACACACGTTTCCAGCTTTCTTTGATTAATTTGCACGCCAAAATTTTTCAGATTTCCTCAAAAATTTACATCCACTTACAGAGCTGTACTCTTTGATCACCTACAAAGTTCATTATCTGGTAGAGGAAAAGTCATATGAAAGGAATTTTATCAGCACGTAGTTATCATCAGTTTTACCCGTTTCAGCATAGAGTCCAAGAACTGCTGAATTCTGGATCAGATGCTCTGTCAGGTATTTATAGACAGTATCTCGATTAATTCTCATCAATTCATGATGCATCTGTTATCACTTATATTTTGCAGATAAAAAACAGTGTCAAGAATGATTAAGTACTTTAGGCATGACTATCCAGCTAACAAAGGGTAGGAACGAGAATTAATCCCTGGTCCTCAGATTCTGAGCCAATGTTCTTCCCATTACACATGGCCACTCCACAAGGAGACTGGGATTGCCGCAGGCAAGTGCACGAGTGCCTTCGATGGAATAAGAGCTTAATATGTATTTGATGAATGAAGGAATAAATAAATGAGTTTCATAAAAATATGATCCTGACCTGAACATTGGTTTTTATTTTGTTTCATGTGTGATGTTTTTCCACCTTCAGTTATGTGTGTGTATAACTCTGGACCACAAAAGTTCATTTAATAATTGGAAATCACACTTTCTCATACATAAAACATTTTGGACAACATGCTAAATATACCATCTTACCATAATCCAATTCTTTTAACTGTTTTTCTTTTTATCCTTTTTTAATGATACTACATTGTGTCTAAGAAAACAAGGCTGCAGCAGTACACTTTACTGGTGGTAACTGCTAATGATCAACTCTGCTATGAGAATTTCACAGGGTTAAAGTTTCAAGTCATAAAAAACGAATTAGGCCTCTGTGTTACAAATTCTACAATTTCAAAATGCTGCAAAGTGATTGCATAAGAGCCATATTGTGCTACACAGGGGAAACTTTTACTTTTTGACATAAGGTTTCCTTAAACTCAAACTATACTTAGTTTAGACTCTCTCCCTTTCCATCAAAGTAGCTATGCATGTTAAATAATTACTGTGCTTCAACAGATTCTTAATTCATAAGAAAATTAATTTGATAAGCAAGCATCTGTATTATTCCCCAAGACCTCTATCTACCAGCTTGGGAATGTTTTGCTAATAGAATCACAAGGCTTTTATTGTAGAATTAGTGAACTGGAGAAGGACATTTATTTGCACGTCATGTATGTAGTATTTTTTAAACTCATAAATAATGAAACAGAGTACTTAGATTTTGTCTGAAAATAATTTCTAGGTGATACGAGGGAACTGGTGCTGAGAAAGAGACCGCTTGAGTGCTTGCTGGTTGTTTTCACCTATCAAAATAGCTACAGATTAGGTGTCTTCTGTCCCAAATAGTGAAGAAAGATAGACTTTTCATCTTCTGGGTAATTTATATTTAATATTGAGGAAATGATAAATCTGAACAATTTCACAATTCCTTCCTTCCTTCCTTTTCTTCCTTCCTTCCCTCCTTCCTTCTTTCATTTCTTTCTTTCTCTTCCTTCCTTCCTTCTTTTCTTTCTTTCTTTCTTTGTCTTCCTTCCTTCCTTCCTTCTTTCCTTTCTTCCCTCCCTTCCTTCCATCCTTTCTTCTTCCCCCCCACCGCTGCCTGCCTTCCTTCTTTCCCTCCCTCCCTCCCTGCCTTCCTTCCTTCCCTTCCCTTCCTTCCTTTCTCTCTCTCTCTCTCTTTCTTTCTTCTTTCACCCCTCTTGCCTTTATTCATTCACTCTTATTTTTCTCTTTCCTTCCGTTCTATTCTAAGAGGAGAAAGACAACAAAAGCAGAACTTTTAAACCCTATAATTGCAATAGGAAAAATACCCTCTGGGCTTTGAATAGTGAAGTACCTTTAATAAAAATTTAGTCCTGATAGTAAACTATTGCCTTAAGTTGCCACAAAATTTATAATTTGCAATGACATACTTGGGAAATACTACAGAAAATTCATTGTAGCTGAAGACCTCTAGACTAGGAAAGAGCAGACATCTATTGCAGGCCCTAGTGTCACCACACCCTAGCTGTATAATTTTAGGCAGCTGTTTCAGTTTCCTCACCTATAAAAGGCAGTATTTATTAAAGGAAACTCAAATGAGATTGTTTGTGTCAAAGCAAGTTGAAAATGGCAATGCTTCATATCAATGTGCGGCATTATTTTCTGAGAGCAAGAGAAAGTTTCTTTTCTACTCTTTAAGAGTTTTCTACTCTTTACTGGCTGTAATATTCCCTGGATTTACTGTAATTCTATTTGGCTATGTGGAGAAGTAATTTGAAAATGGAAGTCTTCCAAACCGGCCTTTTGATAGCAAGTTAACATATTTGATGTTGCGGGGAACTCATACGAGACCATCATTTTACCTAAGAAAACAAGCAGGATGCTTTGTCTTACAGCGGTAATCCTATACAGTATTCAACTGTCAGCTATGTCGCAATCAGGAATATTTTAAACTGATTTTATATTAAATTTAAATGCATAATGCAGAGTATATAAATATTTATCCAAGCTATCAAATGAACCAAAACTCTTAGAGTGACAGTAAATATATATATGTGTATATATTTTAACAAATTAACCTTATCCTGGTTTCATTTTCACTATGTTTCCATAATGCCCTCTCATTTAACTGGGTTAGTCTGCCTTTACAGGGGGGTATTATCTTTCAGTCCTCGGCCTGCCCTCTCTAGCCCGGGTGTGATCAAGATGAAAGGTTTGCCTTGATTCTGCTTCTTTTCACTCAGTGGAGAACAATGAAGGTTCTGGGCCTGGAGCCGTCGGGCTCAAGGACAGCAGCATCCTCACTTTGCAAAGTTTACTTGCTAATTAATGCAGATTGGAAGGAAAAAAGTCAGAGAGAAGGTCTCAAAAAGGATTATGGAGACAGCAAAGGCGTCATTGAATATGTCAAAATCCACTAATTATTTGTAGACTATTACCCAGAAATTCTTCCCTGGTTGTGTTTGTGTTGACTAACATGTTGAAATCTCACTTTCTCCCCTAGCTACTGACGAACCCTTGTGGAGACTCTTGTTTTGAGTTTTAGTTTTGTTACTTATTCCCATAAAATTAGGTGAATACCATATACTCTCTGACCTTTAACTTCATCTATAAAATTATAATAACACTAAGTACAGGAATGCTGTTCCATTATTACCTATGAGCACATACATTAAGGAGGTTTAAATGGGTGAATAATTTGTACCCTACATATATTTGTTTTATTCACATTAACAAGCTTTATCTCCTGAAAATCATTGGAAAGAGCATGCTCCATTTAAATGAACAATCACGCAACTTTTTGAACTCTTTATAACTTGAACAGAGTATGTAGTTATTGTTTGATTTATCCATAAAACAAAAGAGTGGCAAAGCAGCTTGCCAGCTCCCAGAGGAAGCATAGATCAAGATTAGTACATTCGTCGGTCATTTTAAAGAGAACATCTGTTGTTTTGACTGCCCTTACTGCCTTGTACAGTAGGAGCCCACTTTGTCTTCACCGCTCCCCTAGAAGAGTTTTCAGTCGTGGTGTGAACCATGATTCCTTTACGGGTTGGTCAATCAGAAATACTCTGTTTGCTTCAGTCAAATTGATCAGTTGATGGCTGTGATTGGACCTATGCTAGATAAAGCAGACTTCCATAAGACAGGCAATTCATATATGAATCATCAGAATACATTCTTATACCCCATATTCATGTCTTCAGACATCGCCCACCAGCTTCCATATCCTAGAGAAAATAGGAAGAGATTGAAAGAGAGATGTCTGATAACTTTGGCATCAAGAATGAAAAATCCTATTCATAGAAGGACACTTGGTAATTGCAATATTCCATTTGTAGCACTATGAAGTTTTATTTCCATATCAAGCATGGTTCATTGTGTTAATTTCTTTTAATCAACAGAATTAAGTTCTTTAAACAGAGAATGTCTAAGCTGCTTGCCTCAAGATTTCCCAGGTTAAGGAAGCAATCCGTGGCTTCGCAGCTACGTGGGAAGAAGAAAGAGCATGCACCTCAAAGGAGATTCTTACCCTGAAGGAGTAGATCCTTCTTTAACCACTCAAGGTGCCCAGGTGGAAGAGGAAATCGTCCACATGAAAGTCAGCTAGCATTTTACCTGCTTTGTAATCTCCATCCCAGAAGGTAGTGTCCTCAGATTTAAGTCACGCCTTCGTTCTTGCAGAGGGATTATCTTCTTCCAGCTCTGGATTCACTCTTGGATTACAATAAGTAAGAGAAGGGAGGGAAGGAGGCTGATCTCTAACAGGAATTGTTTTCCCCAAACAACCATTCTTTCTTATATATCCCCAGCTAAAGAACTGGGAGATATCTCTACGTATTCTTTTTCTCTCAGTGATCTCATTAGTCCCTGGTTTTAAATCTCACCTATATGCTGATGAAATTTAAATGTATAATTTCAGCCTATAAATGTCCCTTAAATTCCAGACTTGTGTATCCAACTTTCTGTATTTCCACTTGGATGTTTAATATCAGGTCTACAAGAAAACTTCTGTTCTCCCAAACTTTCCTTTTGAAAGTAACTAGCTTTCTGTCAAAGCTTACAATGTAGGAAAATCCTGTATTTACCCTTTTTCACACATTCAAGCCAACTTTCTTCACACAGTAACCGGAGAAGTCTTTCTCAAATATCTGATAAAATCCAAATTTCTTAAATTGGCATGCAGTGCCCTTTATGGTTTACTTTACTTCTGTCTTTAACAAATACTACTTTTCCACAGGACCAGTAATCTAGCCATAATAAAGAATATCCATTTCCTATACAGTGATATGCTTTTTTTATATGCTAAAATTTATGGAATTATCATCTCCCCACCCATCTCCTGATGGATTCCCATCCATTCTTTGGGAATCCATTCAGGCATCACTCCTTCTCTGGATAGACCCTGGATTCTAACAATGTGAAACTTTCTCTCTGTCTTCTTCTTCTTAGACTATGAAGACTTTGAGGCTAAGGAATTTTTCTATTCTTGTTCTTTTTTTTCTTGCCTATCTTTAAATCAACCAGAGCCTAACACAAAGCCTGGCAAAAGATGGTACTCACCTAATATTTTATGAAAGAATAAATGCTATCACCTAAAAGGATTGTTTTTATGCAAAAAGCGTGGTTTTGTCCATTTAAGATAAATCATTATTTAACATTATTGTGTTAAACAATCTATTTGGTGCGTAATAGTTATATTCCTCTATCAACACCATCTTCAGCCTTAAGTACTTGGAAAACAAGTCTGCAACCCAAAATACTTTCTGAGTCTTTACTCTGCTGGGAAAAGATGAAATAATTTGTATGAAATTTGTATTTAAAGAGTGAATTATTAAATCTCTGGTATAGTTTCAAGGTATGTTACATTTATCTATGAGTTGAGATTTGAGGGATTTTCCTAACAGGAGATTTGCAGTTTGAGTTTACAGTGGTGTTACAAGGCGCATCCCCACAGGTAGAGAGATGTTTTATCATCTATAGTTAAAGAAGAAAGCCCTGGGGCCGAAAGAAAATAAGAAGCTCTGGCTCCACTTATATAGAGATCATGATTCCCTGAGTAAAATTAAACGTGAGAAATCTAAACCTGGAAGAAGTCCACATGCTTAGAAAAATATTTTAAAATATTGGTGAGAGAAAGGAAAAAGCAATCTGGAGAAAGGAACACAAGGCTGGAAGTCAGCGGACCTTGACTCTGCACTTGGTTTATTGTGGGACCTTGTGTAAATCCTCCATTTTCCTAACAACCTAGATACAGCCAGAGATCTGCCTTCACTTTCTACCTCACAACCAGCAAAGGATAAGATGGGAAAATAGATGAGGAGACAGTTTTAAGAAAGGAAAACCCTCTTCTAAATTAAGCAATTATTATTACTAATAGTGTTAATAATAGTAATAGATTATAAAGAAAAGCAATATTAATAAAACAAGATGACTGGTGATGGTGCTCAGGTTTAGGGAGAGTCTGCCAATGGATACCAACTTTGAAGGTATCTTGCTGAAACTGTCTTGCTCACCTACTTCACCCATTTACATTGTCATTCCTTCAAACTCAGATCAAGTTAGAGAATTTTAGAGCTATTAGGCATTTCAGAAATCATTAATCTAATTGCTTCCCTATTTCATAGCAAAGGAAGCATATAAAGCCCAGAAAGACTACATAATTTATGCTAAATCACCCTGCTGGACAGTAGCATCACCACCAGATCATATATTTGCCAACTACCAATTTGAAACCACTTCTATCCCTGAATTCCCATCTACCTCCAGCACAAAGCCTGACCACTTGAGTTCACAAGCAGAAGACTGCAAGAAGAATTAAGTCTCAACTCTGTCATTGACTATTTGACTTAGGCAAATCACTTATCTTCTCTGAGCGTTGATTTTTCATCTGTAAAGCAAGAATAATAATAAATAGGAAAAATAATTAAAGAAATATTTATATAATGCCAGATTTTGTGTTTGGTTCTAAAGATACAGATTTAATTGAAACAGACCATACTCCTAAAGACCTCACAGCTTTTCAGTGCAACACTTTCTAAACCGTATTTTGTGGCATTCTGGTCCTGTAGGAGGTTAATTATGTTTGGATGGAAAAGTATGGAAAATGACTACTTTTATGTCATCTTTTGGAGATTTGTAATGCACATTAGCACACTGAAGGTTTTCAAAAATTCTGCTTTAAATCAGTTCAGTATTAACAAATAAAGATCTGAGGTAATATTTATGAAAGTGACTTAAGTGTAAAATCGAAGACAGATATAATGTTCATCATGTGTTCCAAATTTGCGTTAATTAGAGTTTGTCCTAATCCTTTTTACTTCATTCATTTTTTCCTATCCTTAGTTCACGTTTCCTAAGTCATTAGCCATTTTGGGGCTCTAGAGGTAAATTCAGATTCAGCTAACATCATTTTCCAAACACTGAGCTAAGAACATTCTCTATGCTTCGCGGCCCAGCTCAGAATAATCAGTGTAAAAATATTGGCTGCTGCTGTGAGGAGGATGTTGAACTGCAGGTTCTTCTGGCTGCCCGTGAGTTGGAGGCCAGTATCCATGGCATCACGGATGAATCAGAGCAGTTGTCTTCAACACCTCTGGGAATTCACCTGCTGCTCACTCTTCTCGCCAGCTTCTATGAAAGTTGGTCCTTGATTAAATATATAAGATTTTGTTCTGAAAGTCATATTAAAATAAGAACAGTAAGAAACTGCTTCAGAATGTTTAGTAACAACAACTGTTGACATTAACCAAGCACCTCCAGGTGCCAGGCTCCGTGTTACCCAGGAGATAATACATATATAGGCGTTTATTCCTCTCCACAACCCTATCAAGCGGGTTGTACTTGGTGGTGGTTTTGCACATTTTTTAGGCAGCTATTGAGATGATCCTGTTTGGGGGGGGGTTATCCTGTTAATGTGGTGAGTTAGATTTATTGATACTTAAATATTGAACCAAGTTGCATAACTGTGATAAAACCAACCTGCTCATGATATATTTTTATTCATTTATGGATCTGAATTACTAATATGTGTGAAGGAAGCTCACAGCAATGTTCACGAAGGATGCTCTGTAGTTTTCTTTTCTTATAATGTTTTGTTAGGGTTTGGTGCTGGCCTTATAAATAAATTGAGAAGTATACCCTGGTCTTTTATTTTCCAAAATAAATTTAAAAGATTGTTATTGGGGGCCGCCCGGTGGCGCAGCGGTTTAGTCCGCGCTTGGCAGCCTGGGGTTCGCGGGTTCGGATCCCGGGCGCCCGCCGACACACTGCCTGTCAGCCATGCTGTGGCGGCGTCCCATATAAAGTAGAGGAAGATGGGCACGGATGTTAGCCCAGGGCCAGTCTTCCTCGGCAAAAAGGGGAGGAGTGGCAACAGATGTTAGCTCAGGGCTGGTCCTCGCCACAAAAAAAAAAAAGATTGTTATTTTTTCTTCCTTAAATATTTGATACAATTCACAAAACTATCTTCTGGGCCTGAAGTATCATTTGGGGAAGGTTTTGATAATGATTATTTTAATATATAATTATTATTCGTATTTTCTGTTTCAACATCTTGTGTCAGTTTTTGAATTGTGTGGTTCAAGGAATTTGTTCATTTCTTCTAAGTCATCAAATTCATTGGCTTTATGGTGTTCATAATGTTTCCTTATTATCCTTTTAGTATCTGTAGGATCTTTAATTCTTGATATTGGTAATTTATAAGTTTTATAATTTTATAATTTTATCAGTATAGCTAGCATTTTATAAATTGCATTGATTTTTGTCAAAGGACCAAATTTTGTCTTTGTTATTTTGCTCTTTTATGTCTGCTTTCTATCCCATTGATTTTTGTTCTTAGTTTTATCTTTCATATTTCCATTTGCTTTGATTTAAAATTTCCTGGCTTTTTCTAGCCTCTTATGGTGGAAAATTATCATATTCAATGTAAGCCTTTCTTCTCATCAAATATAAGCAATTAGAACTTTAAATTTCCGTCTAAGCACTGCTTTAGCTGTCTGCCACAAATTTTGATAGGTTGTATTTTCATCATCATTCAGTTTGATATATATTCTAATTTCCCTTGTCATTTCTTTATTGAACCTTGGCTCATGTAGAAGTGTGATGTTTACTTTCCAAATAACTGAAGGTTTTCCAGATATCTTTATTTATTGATTACTAATTTAATTTAATTTTCTTATGGTCAAAGAAACTCTTTTGCAAGAATTAATGTTTTCAAATTAATGAGAGGTATGTTATGGCCCAGCAGGTGGTCTATCTTGGTGAATGTTCCAAGCACTTAAAAAGAACGTGTATTCTGTAGTTCTTGGGTGAAGTATTCTATATCAATTAGATTTAGTTGGTGAATATTAGTTTAGTTGTTCTATCAGTTACTGAGAGAGTGGTGTTAAAATCTCCAACTGTGAGTGTGGATTCTTTTCTGTTTCTGTCATTTTTTCCTTTATGCATTTTGAAGCTGGTTATTTATATTTCTATATATGTATACATATATATATAGAGAGAGAGAGAGAAAGAAAGGATTTGTTTGCATGTTTATATATATATACGGCAATAAGCCTTATTTTGAGGTATACTTTGTCTAGTGTTAATATAGCTACACCTGCTTTCTTTGCATGGTGTATTATTTTCTATCCATTTACCTATCTGTGCCTTTATGTTTAAAGTGCATCGCTTGTAGACAGCATATAGTTAGGTTATGCATTTTAATCCAGCTCGACTATCTTTGGCTTTTAATTAAAATGCTCTATTCAGTACATTTAACATAATTTTTATAATTGCTTGTTTTAATTCTAATATCTTGCTGGGTATTTTGTTGCTGTTCTGTATGTTTTTCCCCCTTTTTTCCTTCTGTTCAACCAAATAAATACTTTTGAATATTCTATTTTAATTCTCCTAATGAGTTTTTCATTTTCATTACTGTTCTGTGTATTCCAATATGTATCCTTGATTTATCAAGTCTTCCTAGAGTTAATATTGTGTACTTCACACTAAATATTAAAAAAATAACCTTACAAAAATAAAACTCCATTTTACTCCCATTCATTGTTCTATTGTTGTCATATATTTTACTTCTAAAAATATTATAAACCTCACAAAATAATGCATTTATTTTTTTAAAATAGTCAAGTATATCAAAGAAATAAAAAGCAAAAATGTGGTAGTCTATATATTTACCCAGACATTTATACTTTCTAGTGTTCTTCAATCCTGCTTGTTATAGGTTGAATTATGTCCCCTCGAAATTTGTATGTTCAAGTCCTAACTCACAGTACCTCAGAATGTGACTTTATTTGGAAATAGGATTGTTGCAGAAGTAATTAGTTAAGATGAAGTATTAGGGTGGGCCCTATTCCAATATGACTGGTGCCCTATAAAAGGGGGAGATTTGGACACAGGGACATATGGAAAAAGCCATGTGAAGATTAAGGCAGAGTTCGGGGTGATGCTTCTATATACCGAGGAACACCAGAGATTGCCAGCAAACCACCAGAAGCTAGAAAGGAGACGTGAAACAGATTTTCCTTCACAGCCTTCGGAAGACACCAAGAGTTAACATCTCAGTCTTGGATTTCTAGCCTCCAGAATTGTGAGATAATAAATTTCTGTTTCTTAAGCCACCTAGTTTGTGGTACTTTGTCACAGTAGTCCTAGCAAACTAATTACACTGCTCGTAGAGCCAAGTTTCCATCTAGCATCTTGTCCTTTTAGCCTGAAGACAATGTCCTTACCATTTCTCATAGTGTTGGTTTGCTGGGTCCAATACTACGAGCTGAGTCCCTCAGCTTTTGTTTAACAGAAAATTTCTTTATTTCACTCTTATTTCAGGAATATTTTCACTAGATATAGAATTCTTGTAGATGACTTGGTGGATGATATGTTGTAGAGAGTCTAGACTTTTAATACTGAGTTTTGCTCTGACAGAAAATTAAATTCTGGCAGATACTTTTGATCCCATTAAGCTTAGATTTCATCTTTTTTAGGAAGAAAATCTATTTCAGTTTTGTCCTTTTGTCCTAAGACATGGCTGTTAGTCTGGAGTTTGGTCCTTACTCCTTCCTACTTACTGAATGTCTGAGGTGCCCAGCGTAGTGAGGTCTGTCCTCACTGGTGAGTCTAGAGCCCTAATGTCTCCCAGCATTCTACGACTTCTGGAATCTCATTCAACTCTCAGATCCACAGCACTTTCTCTCTGCTAGGCATCGGGAATCTTGCCCTGTTATGTGCAGCACAGTCCTTGTCAATAAATTGCTTGGCACTCTCTTCTGACTCCTGGGGCTTCCTCCCTCCACAGCTACCTTTTGTCTGGGTCTCTGCTCTGCATATTACAAGTGCTTCAGCAGCCTCCAGGTCTAGTCTGTCTCCTGCTGTGCTCTACCTTGGGTCCCCCTCCACGGTCAGGAGAACACCTCCAGGGAGAAAGCTGGGGTGAACAGGGGCTCACTTACCTCGTGTGTTAACTTCCTTCAAGAATCGGGTCCTGCACTGCCTGTTTTCCACTTCCTGAAATCAGTGCCTCACAGATTGTGTCCCGTGCTGTGTTGTTTACAGCAGGGCGGCAATTTCAGGCTGCTTACTCTACAGCTTCCTGTCATGGCTGGAAGTAGAAGTTCTGTGATTATTCATATTTCACTTACCTAAACCGTGACGTTTTAAATTGATTCACAGAGAGTCAAGGGTAACACTCAAAGTATGCTATTCTAGCTTCTAAAATAGCAACTAATTAGAAAATCCAAATGATTTCAAATTTGATTATTTTCTGTTATTAACAATAGAAGAAAACTGTTGATTTAATTGCTGAACACACAACAATGGAGTCATATTTTATAAAGTAGATGCCTCAAACATCAAGTTTTACAGAAAGCTGTAGGTTCCGTTTGATAATTACACTAAGGCAGCCAGCTAGTTTTCCTAAATTTGGCATATCCATCCTGGATTTTGATTATGCCTTATCTGACAATGTCTCCATCAAAATATCTATAATTTGATACATTCGTTCCTCATTAAACCCATCATCCTTCCTCGTTTTTTCTTCATTTTTCAAAATCTCTCTCTTTTAATTTTTGATCCCTTTTTATATCTGCATGACCCTACCCTCCTCTCATATTTTCTTTTTCTTGAATCTGCCTAATATTTTTTTTTCTACTTTTCAGAATTATGTGCAGAGTCTGCTTCTTCGGGTTGATGCTCCCCAGTCTGCCTGCAAATCATACTGCACCAACAAGCTCACACATTTCCCTTGCTGGCTCACAATGCTCTGGATAGGCATATCTAGTTCTTTAAAATTAGCTAAAGGCAAATTTTCCCACTGTCCTTAATGCTCCAAACTTGACTCACTCTTTTTTTTCTACAGTTTTTCTGATCTCCTTTTGGGAATAGTCCTGACATAAATGAGGTAAGCCATGAAGGTTTAAGAAAGCTATCTCAGAAAACTGGCCAGAGCTGCAGCTTTAAATTAACCTTCTGACAATTTATTTTATGGATGGATATTTAAAATAAGAAACTCCAAACTGGAGGAAATAAGCAATCTTCTGAAATGGGCTTTACAAATAATGATAATAAAAACGACTTGTGTTCCCTATTCCTCTATGTAACATCCATGCAGGCATTCAAATTACTGCTGTAAACTTAGGGTACTATGTTAATTTTCAGAAATGTTTCATTTATAAAGAGGCAGAAAAAGTCCTGCTTCCCGATAAGTACTTCACATTTCCATTTCAGGTGAACAGAAATTGAATGGAAATACAGTTCATAAAAAATGTAAGCTGAAAATAAGTAAGTTCCTGACATTCAGTAGAAATGACAGCTTAGTGGGAGAGGAAAATTTTGTTCATACCCAGCATCAAATGTATCTGCAATCTTATTGAAGAAGTAATGAGAATTTATCTCCTGAGGTCACATAATACCCGTTACTAAAAGCGTTCTCAATTACTTGTTCTAGGGGTACATACACACCTGGGCCTTTAACACATACACCAAAAGATACATTGTAATTTTGTTGACCATATTTTCTAGGCCTAACATCATGTCACATGGTCTGACAACAATACTTAATATTGCAATCAAGATTATTTTAAAGAGTCTAGAATTTCATCATCATCATAATATAGATATACAACAGAACTGAAAGAGAAAACTAACATTAAATGAATATTTATTATTATGCATTAGACATATTGTATATTGCTCTATTAGTTTCTAACAACATTGTTATTGCGAGTAGGAATTATTAGTCCCCCCCTTTTTTTTCAGTGAGGAATATTAGCCCTGAGCTAACATCTGTTGCCAATCCTCCTCTTTTTGCTGAGGAAGACTGGCCCTGAGCTAACATCCGTGCCCATCTTCCTCTACTTTATATGTGGGATGCCTGCCACAGCATGGCTTGATACGTGGTGTGTAGGTCCACGACCAGGATCTGAATCTGCAAACACCGGGTCACTGAAGCAGAGCGCACAAACTTAACCACTATGCCACTGGGCCGGCCCCTATTATTCCTTTTTTAAATATAAAAAATTTAAGTTGCAACTAATAAGTGAAAAGATAAAATATGAATCTAAGTCAGTCTGATTTTAAAGCCCATATTTTTTAAAACTACATAACCGTGCCTTTCAAGGAAAGAAGATTAATTAAGAAGCTATTGAGCAGTCAGATTAAGATCGTGCAAATGGAGAATAGTCAGTGGTAATATGTGAAAAATACGTTAGAATGTTCACAAAAGTAACATTTATAGAATTTGGCAAATACTTGTATGTGTAGATGAGCGAGAGGAAGAATTTAAAGAAGACTCTGTCAATAGTTCTCAGTTCTGTCAAACCCCAAACTCCCCATCTATAAAAATATTACTAGTAACTCTCCCTTGTTTATCCTGAAATAAAATGTGTAGATACTTAAAAACTATGTGTATCCATTCGTCAAACAAAATCAACATAATCCTTTAAGTGTGACATATAAAAGAGAAATTAAAGAAAAACGATCTTATCATCGTGTACTTAAGCACAGCACAATTACCTTTGGAAGGCGTGATGAAGTTGTTATGTCTTGAATGAATGAATGCAGTGATTCTTCAGATGTCTGTACCCACGTGAATAACTGCTACCACTGCTACAGGCTTATGGGATGGTTGTGTATTGGTGACTCAAACGCCATGAGCTGTGTTGTTAACAGTGATATAATTTTCTGTAATGGTGAAAAACTCTTGGCAATATTTAGGGAAAAGGACAATTTACATAGTGTATAAATTTCTGGAAATTCAGTATATATTAAAACTGCCAAAAATTCTTCCCTTCTAATGGAAAACAGAGTTGGATTCTAGGCTCAAAGTATTTTTACAAAAAGGTTTTTTAACTCTGATCGTCTAGTGGGACATTTAAAATTCATTCCAGATAGGGAACAGATTTTTAGGACATGACTGCCTGATCTACAGAATGTTTAGCATCTCTAGACCCTACAGGCTAAATGGTACTGGCAACCTTTAATCCTTGTGATAACCACAACCCAAAAGGCTCCACAAATGTCCAAAATGCCCCCTCATGAGAGTCTCTCTCCTCTTGAGAACTGCTGCACTAAGATTTTGAGCCCTGGTCTTGGAGATTTTGTAGATGCCATTAATGAAGACAGGGACCACGTGAGAAAGAACAAGTTTTAGAGGGCAGATAATGAGATCGGTTTTAGACATATGGAGATGGAATTGATGTAGGATATTCATATAGGGTTATCAGTGACAAGTTGGAAATGTGAACCAAGAATTCAAAAGAGAGATCAGACAGTAGTTTGAAACTATAGCAATGGGTAGATGGTCAAAGGGGAGGATTCAGAAATGACAAGGAAAGACAGATCCATTCAAAATTACATTTAGGGGAAAGAAAATTGAGTGGTAACCAGCAAATGAGACAAAGAAGCAAGATACAAAGGGATAACAGAAGACATGTATGTGTTAAGGAAGAGAAGAAAAAAGAGAAATTTAGAGAGAAACAGTGATTGGCATTCTGAAACACTTGAAAAAAGTGAAAGAGAATGAGTTAAAGACCTAAGACAGTTGGGCAGAATGTGGCTGCGGGATACAGCTAAAAGCTACATTTGCAATCGATTGAGAGGAGTAGAAACTGAAGATGTGGAAACAGGAATATGCACTGCTTCTTTCACCAGCTCTACTTGACATCAAATTCTAGAAACACTCAAGCCTAGTCTAGGGCAGGCAATTGCTGAGAAAATCTAGACAATCTAGAAAGAAAATCTGGTAGTGTTGTAGGGGTCACATTCCCACTGGCATGTGGGATCTGGAATGAGTCCTTCACAGTGTTCAGTGGATCATAGATGAGCTCCAGGCACAAAACTAGCCATTGGTCTCCACATCTCCTAGGGACAGAAATTCTGCCTTGACAGAGTCTGTCTGACGGGGTCTGCACACTCTGCTAGGCTCCTGTGAATGCTCTGCTTCTGAAACCAGACCAGTGCTGAAAACCCCAGTGCTCAGTGAGAACCCTGGCTCTCCTGAACAGACACCCTGGTCTGTAGTCCCAAGTGCCTGGGTACAAATAGCACCACTCCTAAAGGCATCTTTGGAACTTTGACAAGGCCACACCATCAGACACCATCAGGGTCTCTTTGCATGCCCTTGTGGACACGGCATTTGAACTGTCAGCATACAACCAGGATTCTAGCTTCTTGCTCTTCCCCATCAGCCCCCATGTTCCAGCGCATATGGGGGCCATGTCTCGATGAATGCAGTCAGCTCAGGAAAAAGAGGTAATAGTATAGAACACCCATTCAAGAAATTTAGAGGTGTAAAGGGAAGAAGGGACTTTTTCATCATGCAGTATTATGAACTAGACCATTGAAAAGCCATTCTGGGATAAAAACTTAAATTCTGAATAAATGACAACACTCTTTTAAGTGAAAAAAGAGAGAGAGAGAAAGAGAATGATAAGCCAAAAATTCAGATAAGATAACTCTTGGGAAGTGGTGGGGAGAGGGACACGATTGTGTAGTGTCCTCAAAGGCAGTGGTTATGTTCTATTTCTTAAACTGGGTAGTAGGTAGGTGTTTGTTTTATTATTTATAATACATATATTATTTGGGTGTATTTAATATTTCACACTAATATAAGGTATATTTTTAATGGGATGATAACCATATCATCAACAACATGCAATCATTTGTTAATTGTACGTCATGTTCCAGATACTGTGGTAGATGCTTTCTATTAATTTTCACAGAAACTCTGTAAGATAATGATTATTTCCTGCATGCTATAGAGGATCAGGTAATAGTGACTGTGAGCAAGCTCCTAGAGTCCAAGAGCTTGGGTTCGAGTCTATGATCTACCACCTACTAGCTGTGTATACTGAGGTAGTTTCAAACTGTCTTTATGCCTCCATTTCCTCATCTGTACAATGGGAATAATAAAGCTATCTACTTCAAAGATTGATTATGAAACAATCAATGTACAACAGCATTATTATTCTCATTCTTTTCATTATTCTTACCTGATGGTGTCAGCCCTCACAGTTCCATAGTCCGTGGTGTCTATTATTTAAGCTAAGGACAGGGACTGGCAGATAGGGCAAAGCAGACTACTAAGAGTGAAGATAATAAATAAATCAAGGTCTCGGGTAGTAGAAGAGAATGGAGCAATCTCCTTTCTTTTAGGTTTGGGCTAATATGTATAACAGTGCAGAAAGGCCAATTTCCTTTTCAGAAGTAATTGTTAAGCTTTCTCTGCCCTTTGCAAAGCCAGAGATTTCGCATGCTGTGTGTCTCAGGGGTCCTGCTTGGCCCCAGGAATGAGCACGTTGATCAGTTTAACAGCAAGAATAGCAATGCGGTTGCCGAGGTATCAGTCAGACCATACTTTTCCGTTCTTCAAATATCATATTTGATACTCCATCCCATCAGAAGAAAGATGTGCAGTTTTTCTGTGTTTTAACCACTATACATGAAACCAGTTTATGCACCAAATGGGGGCCAGAGAGGGATATTACTTCCACCTGAAAATATTTTAATCTAAAAAAAGTCTGCAAGCACTTTGCAAAAATTGAACAGAGTTTCACGAAGTAATTTTAATATATGCTAAGGAATGCCATGTGTCCACCAACAATCAGCACATTAACTGGTTATTCACATCATGATGGCTGTTTCAGGGGCAGTGTGATGTAGTGTGTGTTAGTGTCAGGGGCAGTGTGTGTTAACGATATGGGCTCAGGTGCCAGAGTGCTTAGCTTTGTGTCCCAGTTCTGTTGCTCACTGGCTGCGTGACCATGGACATATTACTCAACTTTTTTGTGCCTCAGTTTTCCAAATTTTGAAATGGGGACATTAATAGTACTGACCTAATAGTAGCTGCAAAATTTAATAGTTTTGAGCATGCTGTTCTAAGGAACACGCCAGGCACTTAGTAAGCACTCAATCAGAGCTAAATATTACCATACTTACAATTACTTCTTTATACCATTGACATCGTTTTATATCAGAGGAGTATATTATAATTCATTAGAGGCTGTAAAGCAATTAACTTTGCAAGGTAAAATAAAATTGCTTATTCAATTTACAGTGATATTTTAAAAATAAAATGGAAACAACTTTATCATTAGGTTGGGAAAAGACAATGGAAGCTAAAATATAGTTTTTTAGGTACACACCCTTTCAAACAATAATTCACTTATGATTGTTCCTACCCAAAAGTTACAGATATTTGTGCAAATATAGATATAAGGATGTTCAGGAAAGTATATTTAATAATACTAAAAACTTGGCAATAATTTAAATGTCCAACAATGGGGAATTAATTTACTAAATCATGGTATAATAATGTATGACATTAAAAAACATGTTATTAAGGAGTATTTATTGCTGTGTAAAATGTTCAGTAGAAAATAAAATGACAAAATAGCACATACATTATCATGACATATAAAGGCAAACATATGTACTGTTAATATTTACACACAAATTGCATACACAACAAAATACCTATGATTGGGTCATTTAGTTAGTGAAATTATGGGTTATTCTTTCTTTTGCTTTTCTGTATTTTCCAAGAGTTTAGAATTGAACATATATTAATTTTATATTTATAAAAGATTATTGCAATGAATTATTACTACAGATATTGGAATATTTAAATTTTAAGTCATAAAAATAATATGAATATTAATTTTGAGAATATAATATCTGAAATGAAAACAAAAGTAAATATAAACACATTTTCCCTCTGACAGGTTCAATAAACATAACCCAGATGGTTTAACACCTCCAAAGATGACAGACATTTTAAAATAAACCATTAGTTTGAAAAGCATCACAGGCCTAAACTTTTAGATGGGTGATTATTGGTGGACATTAGTCACATTATGAACTTAACTATGATTTGATTATTCATAATAAAGGATAATACAGCTATGAACAAGGCATTATGTGGATTATTTGTGTGCTGAAAATGATGATGTTCATTTCATTACTTTATCTGTTAAAAATGTGAAGGGTCTGGCCTGGTGGCATAGTGCTTAAGTTCACATGCTCTGATACGGCAGCCAGGGCTTAGCAGGTTCAGATCAGGGGCGCAGACCTACACACCGCTCATCAAGCCATGCTGTGGCACCCCACATAGAAAATATAGGAGAATGGGCATAGATGTTAGCTCAGGGCCAATCTTCCTCACCAAAAAAAAAAAAGAAAGAAAGAAAAGGTGAATATTGTAGAACTCCTTTATGCTTGTTGATGCATATGTTTTTTCAAAACCACTTACAAAATGCTTTCTAAATTGTTAAGACCCTGGACTACGTAACTGAAATAGAGAAATGAATGCATGGTCCCTGCTCTAAGGGTAAGTGTATGAGTTACAATACAATGTGTTGGAGTACACAGTATTGTATGTGTTATAAATAATGTGTAATATGTAGTTGTATATAGTTATAATACAGTGTTGTGTTCTATACCAGCATTTAAAATGAAATGAATTTTGTTGCATTGCATTAAGTCTTTCTAGAGGCTTTCATCATTAGTATTGAGAAATTTCATTTATCAACTCAATACCACACACTCAGATACACACCAAATAGACACCATATTCCAAAGCGTGTGATACAGTAATCTTTAAAATCTTAGAGTCAAATATTTTGTCCTTTATGAATCTAATATCACCAAAATCAGCATTAAGCTACTTCAGGAGTTATTATCACTTACGGATATGGAAAAGTACCTCTAGATTGATAAAGAGAGTGACACTTGAAATTCGTGAACTGATATGAAGGAATAATACTTGTTCAATCCACTAGTTTTAAATTTTTTCCAGCTCTTCACTTGGCAAGTAGATGTCTAAGAGCTTGACATAATCAGGATCAAATGTTGTAAAGTAAAAAAGGATGAGAGTATATTTGGATTTTCATGTCATTGACATTCCATGGGATAAGAGCACATAATCAGTCAGTCATCATTTTGAGTTGGAAAGAGATTTTGTGATTTAAATCAGGAAAAAAAATTTCACTGAATCATCACAGATATAGACATGGTTTTGACTTTGATGGCACTTAAAATTAGTGAGAAAAAAATCTCAAAATCATGTGGTATCATCAAAATATTAACATTGCACCAGCTGGCAAAGCTGTCTATTTCAGAATTGTTTTACCTTCACATTTCAGAAGAATTCATAAGCTTTTATCTGCCCAGTAAACGCTACAGCCTCTCTGGGTCTCTGCCAATCTTTTGGATGGACCTGAACTGATTAGTGTCCCTAAAAGTTGTAGCCAGAACAGCTCAGAAGCAGTTCTGCTATCTTGAATATAGTTATGACAAACTTAGTGTTGTAGAAGTAGGGAAAAGAAGAGAATCAAGAATTCTTGGTCATTAATGAACAAAAATACTTTCAGTGAAAAATAACACACTGTTCTTGACAGCCAAATCTGTTTCACCATGTCCTGCTGCTTCTCACGCCGTGATCAAGATCCCATGTTGACTGTCTAAATGGACTACGGCCAGAACTAACTGACAGGTGTTTAAAGAATCCACCAAGGAAGCTCCTTGGAAGGGAATTTATGACAGCACAAAGTAAAGTGGATAGCCTCAAATGACAAAAGTCTGTTCTTCTTGCTTCAAAGGAGGCCCTAGATTAGAGAAGAAGAAGATGATGACGGTGAAGAAGATAACAAGCATTTACATAGTTTTAACTAGTTGATAAACACTGTTCTTAATTATTTATATATTTTAATTCATTTATTCTTCAAAAGAAACTCCTATAAGGTTAGTACTATTTTTATTCCCACTTTAAAGATGTGAAAACTGAAGCTCAGACAGGCAAATCAACTTGCCCAAGCTCACACAGCTAATAAGTAACAGAGCAGGGATTCCACCCTGGCAGTCTGCTCTATGTCTATGCTCTTGACTCCTCTGTTTTTACCATCAGTAAATAATGAATGAGTGAATGGATGCATAACAGCAAAATATTTTCAAGAGCCAAAAAAATTATATTCATATCCACACTGAAAATATTACAGTTCTTGGCCCTGTCTTTCAGAGACCTGAATGGTGATAAGTGACTCCTGACCCACAGGTTCCACAAAATCTAATTTCAAAAACAAGAGAGAAAATACTTAAAGCCTATGCACTATGAACATTGCGTCATGATACCAATAGATATGTGGCACCTGTAATTACCGAAGGCAGTTTTAATTATCCACCTCGTATTTCTTAATTCCCCAGGAAACAAAACTCCTGTCAATGTTTGTTCCCTCAGAGTGTGGGACTGCTGAAGTCTCGGCTTGGTTTCTCATCTTCACAGCCCTGATTTCTCAGCCTCTCAGCAGCTGCCTCTGAATCAATCAACGTCTGGAGGAGCAAAGCAGTACGGACTGTTGCGATCACCTCTCTGGATTTTCTTTTTCTCCAGATCTCAGTCTCACAAGACTTGTGTCTTGGTAGCTCTGTGATAACTGAAAATAGATTTTCTTTTAAGAAATTCTTCCAGCTGTTACAACTCTTCTGAATGGGAGGCTTGGTTCAAGGCAAGATAAGTTTGTCCACCACTGTGAATTAACACCCACCCCCGAAACTTTAAAGGGAAATTTTTTTCCCAAGATAGAAAATAGAGACCTTTGATCATTTGACCACTAGGACAATTCTCTGATTCTCCAATGCTCACTAACCAGTCTTAGGCAGCTAAAGGAATGTACCCTTGCGTACCACTCTATATGATTTCCTTTTTCTTCTTTTCAAATAGGCATTTTTTATGGCAGTTATTCTTCAGTGTTTACAGATTATGTTACTGGTTGATTAAATTTATTTGTCTATTAATCATGGGATTCCAGAACATGAGACCCAACATCAGGACCGTATAGGGGTAATGCACTTCACTCAGTGATCATAACTTGGGAATCAAATGCGTGAGTCTTTTGTTATCTCCTTATGGAGAGAGGGAGTGCATTTTTAGTTATAGGAGAAAGAGTTGCATTATACACTTATGCATCGCTTAATGACTGGGATATGTTCTGAGAAATGCATCGTTAGGTGATTTTGTCATTGGATGAAGATCACAGAGTGTACTTACACAAACCTAGATGGTACAGCCTACTACACATCTAGGCTACATGGTACTAATCTTATGGGACCACCACCGTACATGCGGTCCACCATTGACTGAAACATTGTTTGTGGCAAATGACTGTACTACTTTTGAACACTGTTTAAATTATAGGTTTGAGATTAGATTTTTGTGTGTGAATGTGTACGTGTGCATGTGTCACCCACGAGGTTGACCGTGTTTTATACTTGTTGCTTTTACAGCCAATCTTCTGTACTTCCTTCTATTGATTGAATACAAAATTTTATTTGAATACACCTTTCTGAATACACACTCTCAGTTCAAGTGACAATGGGAGAGCTAGCTCTAACCCTACCTATCAGCTCTAAGTTGGATCCAGGACCAAGGTCTGGCTAAGCAAAGCAGAAAACCCTCTAAACACAGTGATTAGTACAATGGTTGGACACAGAACCCACACTCTTCCCAAAACAGTCAGGCCCAGGATCTTTGCTAGAATCATTGGGAAAGAAGCACTCTGCGTTGCTTGGTTGCTAACCTGGGATGATGTAAGTTTGAAACTCTCATGGGCCACTACAAGAATAGAGCCTACCTGTGAGAGAAGTACGGCTGAGGAATTGAGAGAGACAAATTCTTGATGCTCTGTGCACTTCCTGATATCCACTTTTACCTAAGGGAAAAGGGAAATATTATGACATAAGGATCCCAGGAGTCAAAAAGAGCAGACTGCATGCCATCAGAATCTAGACATTGCCTTTATTTATTTTACTCAAGCTGGTTTGAATTGAATTTTACAATTTGTATCTGAAAGAATCCTGATTAATATAGTCGATAAATATTTTCTGACTGCTTGATGGAGAAGGATTTGCTAAGCAAAAGGAAATAGAAGAAATTTCAAAGGAAAAGATGTAAAGATTTCACTGCTGTCAGTAGATGAAAGCCACTGTGACGTTTCCCATAAGACCCTTGAAATTAGGAAAATAAGATTGCTCTGTGTGAATTAAACCAAGAAATCAACATTTAATGAATAAGAATTAAGATATGCAAAGTCACACTAAGGCTAGAATGTGAATTTTATTCTGTCGTATAGTCTTCTGAACCAAACACAAGGTCTATGACTTCCTCTTCATCAGGTATGGCCTTGTAAAGGGTTAGCTGGAATGCCACATCAAACATCTTCACTGGCTTTATCTTTTTTGGTCCAAGGAATCAGACCCAGGCCATTTGACCCAAATCTTACCCCAGTATCACACCCTCTTCCCTTTTGTGCTTGTAAGGTGAAGCATTCAATTTGTAAAACTCCGTGTAGAATGCAGAAGCTCAGAAGAAAAACTGTAACATGTTGCAAATCCACCAGGGCTCCAGGACCCACTTGAGGGGAAGAGAAGTTGAATAAGGTTATTTTCAGTGAGCTGAAAACATTGTACTTTAATTATAAAATTGCAGGTTAAATAAGCTAACAAAAAGGAGGACAGGAAATTAAGACAGAGGCAGTCTGGGAACCAAGGGATTTCTCCAGTCGCTGGAGCAGATGCTGGATTTCCTGCTGAGTTCCCTCAGCCATGTCTGCATTTCTAAAGTCAGATTTCTCAAATAAACTCAGGAGTTACATTGTATGGGTTTTTTAGATACACAACAACACATAAAATGGTTTGAATACATTCTGGAAAAACAAAGTTCAACTAGGTCAATCCAATCTTTGGTCTGTAAAATATTGGTTTGATTGATTAAAAATGAAATATAACAATTTCGATTTGTTATTTTGATGCCACATACTGTTTGAATCTTTGGTCCTTGAATCACAGTGATTCAATAAATTTTGTAAACAAACTAAAAGCAGAAGTGTCTCACAATCTTCCTACCAAATCTCAGCCCGCTTGCTTCACCAGATTTGCAGTTGGTTTTATGGAATTCACTAGTTGAGTAAATCAAAATGTTTTATTCATTCATTTTGTGTTAAGCTGGCTAACTGCTGGTTGTAGCATAGCATTGAAATGAAAATAAGAGAGGAATTTTTCCTGGAAAGGAAAAATGCCAAGAAATGTCTACTCTTAGCTGCCTCTATTTTGTGATGCAAAGATAAAAACAACACAGATCACACAGAAAAGGATGTATTTCTATTCCATGTAAATTGTTACTCTGGATTTTGCAAAGTTTGTCACAGCTTTAATCTGCTGGTGGAGCAACCATTTTTAGAACCTGCAAATAGATCAGTTTTAGCTTCTTCAGACCCTGTTCGCTCTTTGAAGTCTGTGCAGTGGCCGCATCAAGTGCCCCCAGCGTTATGTTTGAGGTCTGCTTTCTCTGACTCCTGGGAAATTTTGCAATAATGATGTTGGCCCTTTGATATCTACTCTCAAAGTTTTTGATCTTGAAAGTAGAAAATAAATATATCTGCTTATTTCTAAAACCATTTTCACACCAGAAACCTGTATTGGCCTGCTGTTTATTTCCTTGAATGGTTTATTTTCTGTTGAATCTTTTCTGTTTACAAAATATAATAGAATCTAACAACTGTGTTATGATCTTTTGGGTTTCCTTTAGCATCCAATTAATTGGCCAGCAGCAATCACAAGGTGTTTGGGCAGTGGAATTTAAGGTCCGGAAAGTAAGATCAAAGGACCTGCTCAGGCAATATTAACGAACAGTATTCAAAACAGCACCTAGGTGGAAGCCCAGCAGGAAGCTGAGGTCAGAGGCAGCCTGGAGACCACATCAATGATCCCTGCGACGGCTATGCCAGCCCCTTACCTCCAACCCGCTCTGAGTAGATGGTTCCTCGATGAGGAAGCCCAGAAAATCAGAGCAGATTAGTGTCTAGACTAAAACAAAGTACACCCACAGAAGGGATTTTCTTTTCATCATTTTAGAGAATCCTTTCCATTTCATCAACTATAGAGAATTAACAGATTAAGTTTGCAGAAGCACTTGCCATAAAGGTTTAGGATTAATTGCAAAAGAGGTCTAGAATTCAGGCAGAATTGGGATGTACTAACAAAGAAATTTTCAGATGGTACAATGGTACCTGATCCTTATACAAATGTAGAGTGAACATGTATCCAAAATTTATTTAATTCATTAATTGATGAAGGACCCAGTATGATAGTCAAGGTGACTCAAAGGGTATGTTAAGAACTGGATATTTATAGAACATTTGATACAGGAATTTTAGGAAAGATTACTAGGTTAGATTTTAAAAACTGGTGAATGTTATACAGTTCACCTTTGGGGTTAACTTTTCTACAACAGAAATCACTAGCATCTCTACTTTATAAAAATCTCCAAGTTCATGTGTAACTTCACAGTCTTAAATTTTAAAAAATAATAAATAGCAATGTTGAACAACGGTATATTCTCCTGAAAAATTAACTGTTAGGTGATTCTGTTAAGCAATGCTTCAGTGTGACATTGAAAAGATATGCAAGCACCTTTTTGTGTTATTTATAGGTTTTGGATACTTTTTCCTAAAAGTATTAAGCAGAAAAGCAGGAAATAATTCTTTGTGTTTATGACCAAGATGTGCCATTATCTCCTCAATGTGTAATAGCCATAAATGATCAGTCTCCTCGTTTTTCCTGTTGTGCCAACTAATTGTTTTAAAATACTGCTCTTATTTATCACATATTTCTTACCTATTTTATAGCTCTTTGAGAGAAACTCAGCTTTCTTGATTTATAATATTTAAAATCTTCAAAGGCACATGGCTGAACTTGATGCTAGAATATCAAAAATGGACCATGTGATTTCAGGTAAAAGATAAGGACTAAAGAGACATTAGAATTTTCTCTCCTGGTCTGGTAGATGTAAGAGGAGGAACAAGAAATGGAGAGACATTGGAGAAATATTGTAACATTGAAACTCAAAGAACTTTGACCAAGTTTGGGATATTACGATTTCTAATAGTTAATAAAATTTCCCAAGTTACTGTGAGCTAAACAGTCTCTGCTTTCTCTAATTTTACTTTACTTTACTTTATGAGACCATGGCTAGCACAGAGAGAAATATATAGACCAATTACATCCAGATACTGATTGATGATCTCTTGTCTAGCTGATTAAAGAGTTTTGCAAGAAATTATCAATTTCACCTTTGAATCTCACTGAGATTAAACATGACAGTAGGCCTGACTTAATTTCATCCTTATTAAAAAATAAAAATCATCCAGTAGACCTTGTTCTCATGCTATTGAAAGCAATATAAGCAGACATGACTTTTCCTTTAAAAAGTTGATCTTTTGCAGCCAATAGTATGGACAGAAAATTTCAGGACCTGCATTTAACAAATATGTAAATTAAGACCACACTTGGTTGTGTCTGTATAAATAATTGATGAATCAGAATCTTACATATTGTTGTGTAAAAGTGACTTAAAATATATTAATGTCACTCACATGAAGCAATATTTAATGCCCTAGAAGTAGTTTATCAATCCTTAGTTTCTTCCAAGAATTAGTTTCTATGTGCTATTGCATATTTTAAGTGTACAGGTGAAAAAGAAACAAAATATTTTTTGTCTTTTCTTTTGGAAAGTGAAAATCAATCCAGGTGAGGCCAGATTGGATAATACAGTCAGGAGAGCCGATATGACTTGAAAGAATATCTGAGCACCAAGATCACTGCCTTGTGACCTATGATCTGGAAGAGAGTCCCTCAAAGGACTGTATGACTCAATAACTCTCCATTGGGGATGTAAAGGCTTGAGAAGCAGATGTGAAAAACATAAAGAAGGAAGCATGGTTTAATGCAGCTGGATTGCTACTATGCAGAGAAACTGGGTCCAGCAGGGTACCAAGTGTAAATATTCAGAAATGGACAAAAGACTTTAAGAAGTAACATGGTAGAACAGCTTTGGTGAAACTATTATTTTTGCACATTAGACGGTAGACTTTAAAAAAGGCCGAGAGAATCTGAGTAACTGCTATAGCCAGAATCATTCTAGACTCTTCAGAGCCAACCCTGTGATGATACTAAGGACTCAAGGAGAAAAAAATATTCTAAATACCTGTTCATTGAGGCTAGCATGGACCTAGAAAGAGAACAAGCCAAGTAGGTGACGGGGATGGGTCAGTAGCAAAGATTGGTGTGGTGACACCATGTTGAAAGAGCAGAAGGAATAAAAACAGGAGGTGAAACCAATAGATAAGATCTGAATAGACTTAACGAAAGAGCCATGCAGAAGACAAGACCAAGTGATGAAGTCATGAATGTGGGGTTGGCCATAAACCCAGACACCGGAGGAATTCTAGGGGAAGAGAGATTGACTGGGTGGAAATATGTGAGAAGGGGTCATCAAGGTGGAGATTTTGAAAACTGCTGGGCATTTCCTAGGTTGAAGAGGGGAACTGCAACAGAATAGCTAACGTGAAGATCTTATTAAACACACCAGCAGCTACGAAAAGCAAGAAACTTGCCAAATTAAAAATAAAACACGTAAGAGAAAATAGAAAAATACAAAAACATAAAATAAGATTATTTCTCTCCATTGCACATGTCTTTGCTTCTATTAAGTACATTTATTGTACTTGCAGTGGGGTGCCCCTAGTATTAAGGACATTTTTCAAATGCCAAAAAAAAGCTTCTAATCTGATTGCTAAGTATGCCGTGATTAATATAAAGGAATGTCAAGTTAATAAAACATAGGAAAAAAAAGGAGATTCTGAGATTTGATCTAAACAATGGCTATAAGTATTGATTAGCCAAGCAAGTCTAATCATAGCTATTAGTTTAGATAGTGGAATAGTTGCCCTCACAGATATTTTCACTTCTTAGTGGCTATGTAAGACCTTTAAGAATGGTTAAGGCAACATCAGTGGTGAATGGTATCATATTTTTTTAATTCCCAATCAGATTGACAAAAAAACATTTAGCAAAGCTATGACAAGTCTGTTATTTGGATCTTAAGTGTGGTGGAAAATAGCATACTTTTACTACAATAAAAGTATTAATAAAATGTTTGAATCTATTATGTTAGGTAAAAGGAAAGAGAATCACTTAGTGAAATTTTAGCTAAGATTATGAAGGAATTAAATATTAAGAATTAAAATATACTTAGTGAATTCTAATTCCCAAAATTATATCCATATAAATGACAAAAAAATGACAGTAACTTATGACCCCTGTGTGATATGACATACTCCTACCTAGGAACTTCAGATTAAATACCAGGAAAAGTAAGGGAAAATGACACTATTTGGGGGGTGAGAGGTTCTTTTTTTTAATGAATTTTAATTCTTTCCCTAGCCTTTGTTGTTATTTGTTAATGTACTTTATGAACGATGAAAACTAAAGTTTATTTTCTCATTAGCTTCATTCTTTTCCACTGGCGAACATCTATTCTCTCCTTTCCTGAACACTCACATCAGAAATAATGTAGAACTAATGTGAATATAGTAGTTATATTCTATTCAGACTGTCTACTTAAAACTTTAAAAAATTTGTATGAGACAAAATTAAATTCAAGACAAATTGAGTGATACAGCAAGTACCTCTTTATAATTTTAACATGCAAATCCACAATGAGGTCATAGCTATGAATATTTTAATATCACAGCATCAAAACACTGAAAGCTAAATCTTCACGAGGTACATGGATAATAAATACAGAAATGTCTCTCTTTTATCTCATGTTAGATTGCATAGATAAAAATGTAAGTAAGAATAAAAGGAACTTTAACCAAACTATTAATAAAATTGAATGAGTATAGATATATGTAGTAAAAAAAAAAAAAGAAACTCACCCATGGAACAGTTATAAAAATGGACTACATATTAAACTCAAAGAAAAATTAATTTAATTCCAACTTTGAAATAGTACAGACTGCACTATCAGATGATGATACAATTCGACTGGAAATCAAGAGCAAAAATAAAAACGAAAGAAAATCTCCAGCCATCTCATATGGGCTCTGAAGAAGCCACCCTTCTGGGAATTGCACAGCATCCTCTCTTTACTCCTGTTGGTAGAATCAGGAGCCCAAAGATATCTTTAGGCGGACCAGTGACAGGTTGCTACTGGACCGATTTTTTGGCAACACAATTTCCATTAACTCCTAGAAGGCATCGGGATTCTTTGATTCTAGTTAATTCCATAAGAGAGCAAACTATATGCAGGGACAAAGATCTTAAACCTGAACAATCTTATCTGTTGACTATGGGTCTTTTTCTCTGCCCATTGATCAGTTTAGAAAATAGCCACAATTAAGGAAACACCACCTTTAACACAGCCCTTGCCTGATGGTGCACTCCCTCTGTTTGGCAGAGAAAGCTTTAAAAAGTTTTGGAGAAATTCCTGGAACTTCAGTGCTATCAATCTCGTGCTTGCTAATTTTACTGCTTCAATACTGAATAGGATAGGTTAGGGTTCATGTACCAGAAATCTCTCCTATGCTAGGTTACACAGAAAGGGATTTAATAGAGGGAAGTTGGTGCTTACACAGTCATTGGGGGAGCTGGAGGTCAGTCTACCAGGCTCTAGGAATCTAGAGTTCAGAGTCTGAACTTCTAGGAACGACTCACAGAACAGCACAGCAGAACTGGCCCACAAAGAGCTGCTACCTCTGCTGCAGTCAGGAAGCTGGGGGATTGGAAGCCACCATCACAGTAGTTAGCTACAGGATCCTGCTGTTCTGCCACAAGTGGGGCCAGCTTTAGGTAGCCACTTATGAAAGGCTAAATAATTAAAATGGCATTATGCTGCGTTTTTGGTAAGTAGTAACCCCCCTCCCTCACAACCATGAAGATTTCATTCTAAATAGTCATGTAACCCTTACCAAATGGCAACAAAAATTTCAATAATCAATGAGAAAATTAAAAAAAAAAACATTGCTTTGATTCATCTTACTCTTTTTTGTGTGTGTGAGGTACAGTGCAGTTGTATGCTTAAGTAAAAGGCTTTGATGTCAGACTACCTGAGTTCAACTCTGGTATAAACCAATCTGAAAGCCTGGAACAATTTAATCATGCTAAGCTTTAATTTCCTCATCTGTAAAATGG
Source organism: Tapirus indicus (assembly GCA_031878705.1). Classification (NCBI taxonomy): domain Eukaryota; kingdom Metazoa; phylum Chordata; class Mammalia; order Perissodactyla; family Tapiridae; genus Tapirus; species Tapirus indicus. The sequence continues at coordinate 7,606,823 of CM062922.1, read as the reverse complement.
GCAGATAATGATAGCGACTACTGATAAAGTATTAGGTAAATTAAGTGAACTAGTACCTTGATGTGCTTAACCCACTACCTGGCACATCATAAGCCCTCGTTGATGGTGAGATGGGTTTTATCATCACCACCTTAATACTTGCTGTTCCTTCTTTTTTTCAAGTGCATCGCGTGACTTTTTTTAAGTCATCATCTCACATCTGTCACCATTGCTCCAGAGGCAATGACTGACTTCCTGCATACTGAAATCCATTGATCTTTTGTCAGCCCACATTCATCTTGATTTCTCCCCTGACTTTGACATTGTTCATCAATATCATCAGTTTTCACCACCATCAGCGCTGATCGCATATACTGGCTTTCAGTCTTCCTCCCAATTCCACCCTGCACGCCCAACCTGTCAGAATAACTATGGCATTATTTGTCGTCATCTTTTTGTTTTCCATCTGTCATCCTAGTGCTTGCCCTCATTATCTTATGCCTGTGAACATTTTTATTCACTTATGGACGGCTGACTTTTTTTCATTATCTCTGCTTTAATTCATTTTGCACAACTGACAAATGAATATCTTTAAAATACTGATTGTGTCATTCTCGTGCTCAGAAATGTTCAGTGGCTTTCAATTGCCTAGTAAATTAAGTTCAAACACAGTGATCTGGTTTTTAAAACAGTTCTTAATTTATCTTCCACCATGCCTTCCAGCCTTGTATCAAGGTATTTTCTGAAATGTGGTGCTCATCACATAATACTGAGGGCTTTATTCCTACAGAAATGTGCCTGGAATGCTCTCTCCCCAGTCATTTCCACCTCCTGAATTTTTATTTATCCTTTAAGGTCTGGTTAAAATGCTTTCTCCTCTAGGAAGTGTTTTCTAATAACTCCAGTTACAACCAATCTCTCCCTTTTCACAACACTAACGATTTATCTCCATCACTGGGTGCAGCATATACAGTCCTACATTAGAGCCAATTATTGGTGAACATGACCCAACTAACACACTAGACCAGGGCAGAAAAGTTCCTTACAATTCAGATAGTAAATATGGCTTGGAGACCATACGGTCTTTATCAGAACTACTCAACTCTGTCTTTTTAGTGAGAAAGCAACTGTAGACAATATGTAAACAAATAGGCATGGCTGTTTTCCAAAAATGCTTTATTTACAAAACAAAAACAAAAACAGTTGGCCAGCCCAAGGGCTGTTAGTTTGCTGACCACTATACCATACCATCAGCTTCTGAAATGCTGAGATCATGCTGTAATTGTTCGAACTCTGCTAATGCTGCTACTAATGAGTTGTTCAGTACTTCCTTACAGTCGATACCAGGCACCATGCAAGTGCTTTTGTGCATATTATTTACAATCATTGCAGTGACTTTAAAAAGTAAGTATTGTTATATTCCACTTTCAGATGAGAGAATTGAGGTGCTTTTCACAAATTGAAATTCTTTTATTTTATGTATTTGTTTACTTGCTTGTAGTTGTCTCTCCCTCTATAGAGAAATTCTGTAAAAACAAAGAACAAGTCATACCACTTGCGATTATGTCTGGCACAGAATAGCTATTCAACAACTGTTTATTTAATAAACATCTGTGTCCCATACTATAGATGTGGGTCAAAGCTCCTTAGAGCTGCATATAAGCCCCTCTTGACCAGCTATGCTGGCTCATTTCTCCTGTTCACATGCTTTCTGTACCTCGGTCACACTGAGTACAGACTTCAGTTTCTGGAACATACCATGCTCGTCCACCTAACTGTGACTGTGGACATATATTCCTTTCTCCCCTTTGTGTGGAATATCCTTTTCTCCCAGTATGGGACTCTTTCTTGACTTTTAAGGCTCAATTTAATTTAAATATCACTTACCTTATGAAGCCTTTCTTATGCCAAAAACTGAAATTAGTGCTCTCCTCTCTGCTCCTGTAGCCACCTTTTTTGGAATATTTCACATTGATTGTTATTTGTTTATAAGCTATATTTCCTTTGAACTGTAAAATCTTTGAAGGCAGTAACCCCCAAATATCCCCAGCCTTATCACAGTGCCTGCCATATAGTCAGCTCACAGTCAATATTTGTTAATGAATGATTTAACCAATCAATCAATAAATCTGTGCTGACATTAAAGAAGTTAAAATTGTGCTTTAGAGATAAGAATCATTCAAAACAAAATTTTGGAATACAACATAGATAAAAAAGATTTTGAGTAGGTATTATATAAAATCATGATATATTATTATATATTTTTATCTTTATACTTTATTTGGCACAAAAATGTCACATGTAGGGATTAAATTGCTTAAGCAAATAATATCTGGCATTTGTTAATGGACAACTTGTCAACTGGGTTGTAAGAAGTTACTAATTAAAAAAGGACATATAAAGGAAACTGCGTTGATTTTTGATGGCTACAGTATAAAAAGTAATTATATAGTTACATTAAATGTACCATGACTATATTAATTTTCATAAATGATATTTAATTGTTGGTCTCTGGTTTTCCTATTTAATTGCTGCTAATTGCAAATTTGATAAGTATTTACTTTAATGTTGAGGACAATACCAAAAAGCCTTATTTCAAAAGAAAAAGCTACATTGAAAATTGAAAGCATTCCTATTTCACTGATGGGGCCAGTAGAATAACTTTCCAGTATCCCTCCCCATCCCCATTATACACCCTACAATGTGTGTGTGAGGGAAAGTGCAAGCCAATATAGTATCAGCTTTTACCAGCCAAAGCAAAGGAATGCTCCAGTATATTTTATTGCCTGAGTGTCACAGGAATTTGAGGCACCTCCAGGTTACTCAGTGGGACGTTTGATCAGAAGCACTCTTGGGAGACTATCATATTAATCTTCCTAGAAGGAAAAGTTTGGCATAGGGTGTGAATAAAAGATATCTAGAGACTGATCTTAGCAAGGACACTTTTCCGCAAGTGGCGCCAGGGCCTATTTAGAGTCCAAAATGCTTCTACTTTAGGCAATGGGATAGTGGTTTATGTTGAGGCAGAATCAGAGTTTTCCAGGGAAAATAACAATGTTTGAGCATAATAAAGAAAATGCATTCATGCCAATAAATAAAATAGAAAGGAATAATTAAGTGAGGTACATTTTCCTAACAACTGGTAAATGTTTTCTGGCAAAAATTATTTTTAGAGCTTAGAACCAAGTTATTCATCCATTAGGTGCTGAATAGATACTGGTTAAATGAAAAGTCCCAGTAAAGTAGATTAACAGCGCTTTATGGCCAATCACTATTCTTGCTGTAATTATGTAAATAATCAGGCCAAGATTAATGAGACTAGACATTTTTGATAAATAAATGAAAAGCAATAGGATGTATTGGAGTATATAAGGAAGTCATTTGGTTTAAAACTAATTCAGCCTGACCTTATTTTCCCAGAAAGACCGTACATGGCTGGTTGAGCATGCATTGTACATCTGCTTTAAACATTTATGATATCCTCAAGACAAGAATGATGCCCTTAAAGATAGGGATGTGGCTTCCCCCCATATTGGCATTTCTTTAAGGATAAGAACCTCTTTCTAGAAACTAAAGATTAATTACTGACTTGCTGCGCTCACCTCGTGACTACTGACGTGCTGACCACTGATTGCTGTGCTCATCTTGTGACCACTGACCTGCTGTGCTAGCAAAGCAAGCTCATGACTGTAGTAAAAGAGCTATTCTTCTCATATCGGATGTATTCTCTTTGTTCCAAGACAGTATATAACGACTCTGTACACCCCTTGGGGATGGAAGCCCCAGGGTATAGTCCTCAGACCTGGCTCATAATAAACTCACCCTGAAGCTGCGTACCTGAAGGTTGCTGTAAATGATAAGAACATGATTACCCTTCGATCTTCTTCCCAACACAGACACAGATGAAGAGAAGTTAATCTTGTTAAATATCTGTATTCTTGTTTACCTGAGAGGGGACTCAAGCATCACAAAGATTTATGAGTTTGTGTTGCAGAAGGAAAAGAATGTCTTTAAGGAAGTTTCAATCACCAATTAACCAGCCCCCAGTTGCCTTTGATGCCCAAAAGTCTGATTGCCCAAGGGCTTATCTGGAGTGAAAGAAACACAAATTTTCCCCTTTGCTTCCCCCAAATTCCTCCTCCCAAACCCCTTAGCTCTATAAAGACCCTCCTGCTTTCTTCTTTCTGTAAGGTGGATTTGAGAGACCCTATCCTCCAACCTTCTATTTTGGCCAATTTGAATAAAACTTTCTTCATCTCCAAGCACCAGTGTCTCAGTGGTTGGCTTATTACACATCCAGCACACAAATTTGAGATTAGAGGTTCAATATCAATCCCAATTTTGACTTATAGATTGATCATGGATTATTTGCATTGACATTTTGCAAACAAATTTGTCTTAGTGTGATTATCTTTGGTAGAAATGGTGACTGGAGAGAGCAAATATTTCCTGTGTGGATACACATTCTAGTATTGTTCATTGTCTTTGAGGTTTTGTTTTCTATCTGTCAATTGGATTGGATCCTGAATTCTTCTAGTTTCCTCAAACATCTGACTCTCAAAACTAACATTTCCATGTGCAAGGGTGTCTCCCTCTCTGTACCAGGAAGAAGAGGATGATCAAATCTCCAGAAACTCTTATCAATGGAGAAGGCACTGACTTAAATCTGCATAACAAACATTCCCTTGTTACTGTGCCTTTCCTGGTCACCCCCCAAACTGGCCTCTCCTGCTTTCCACATCTTCTTTTGCCTTTCACTGGGCTCGACATGGTATTTAACATGGTGGCTTGGGCCATTTTGGAGAGTTACTCAGTTTTCCTGGGTATCTCCCATGTATACTGGAGGTTTGCATGTTATTAAACTTTCATTTTTCTCCTATTAAAATGCTTTTATTACAGGGGATGTCTCAGCCAAGAACCTAGAAGGGTAGAGGGAAAATTATTTTTCCTCCCCTACTCTGCCTACCAGAGACTTCCTTCAGTTTTACAGACACACATAGGCTCAAAGTGAAGGGATGGAAAAAGATATTACAGGCAAGTGGAAACTAAAAGAGAGCAGGGGGAGCTATACTTATATCAGATAAAATTGACTTTAAGCAAAAAATGGTAACAAGAGACAGAAGCTTTGGATGGTGGAGAGCTCTGTCAGCCACCAGGTTCCCATAGGAGCCCTCCCTCAGGGCCATGAAGATGAGCCGGCTGTCTCTCTGCAGCTCTTCTTGTCCTCCTAGTTACCCTGGTGGCTGCACCCAATGGAGTAAAATCAGTACCCCTTTCCAAGCCCTGCCATCTGCCTTCTGCCTGGAGCCTGCCTTCAGGGACCCTGCAGAGCCCTAGAACCAGATTCATCTTCAGCACCAGCTCCAGGCTGGGAGACCTTTGGGTATAACACCTGCAAAGGGAAGGAAAACTACTTCCTAGAGAAGAAGGAGCGTGCAGGATCTGCAGTGGGAATAAACAAGAACCTGTGGCCTGGGAGAGCCTGGAACCTGTGCTCATCTGAGATGCTGCACTCCCAGGAGGCCTCATGTAGGGCTGGGCTGTGGCTGCCTTCTCAAAGAATTCAGCTCCCTCCTCTGCTCTCTTCTCAACACTACCCTCCTCAGCAGAACCCTGCCTGTGTCTTTCTCCCCAGGGGTTTACTTGTTTTAACTTTCTCATCCAGTAGATTCTAAGCACCATGAGAAAAAAATTAATTAAAAAAAGAAGGAGAGGAAGAATCTTAGTTGGAGAATATCCAATTTTAGGATGGCAGAGTTATGTCTGACAAGAGATTTTCCCGTATTGAGGTATATGTGGTAGCTATTCTGGTTTAAAACTGAATCGACTTGAACTAAAGAAACCTGACTTATGGTCTTTCAAACATACATTGTGCATCTGCTTTAAAGAATGGATTAAACATGATCTCAAAGTAAAAGGATGCACTCTTTTAAGACGGGAATGTGTACTTCCCCTCTTAAGCCCACCAGTATTGGTCAGGCTCATCTTAGTGTATCTGAAGATGAGTTCTCTTTCCCTGACCTCAGGGTCATGTTGACCTACTAATTTGCAACTGAATACCTGTCTGAAACTTTGATAAATATGTATCCTGGGTGTGTTTGATGCATGTTCTTTGTTTTTAAAAAGGTATAACACTATACTGAAAACTATGTTTCTCCTGAACACTTTCTTCCTTTGTGGAGACTGGCCTTCCAGATTATAGTCCTCAAGACCGGCTCAAGTGAAGGTCACCTTATCTCTCTTCTCTACAGAATGGTTATTGGTTATTTTTTGTCGACATATCCAATGAATGCCAACCAGTCTATCCAGTAGTCCCCAGTGAAGCCACTCACAACTTTTAACTTGAATACTCTTAAGAACAAGAAAAAGAAAAGAAACTTAAAAAAAGTCTTTGACTTACATAGTATTTGTTGACAGAATCTGGGAGCTATTACAAGAGATAAGAATGATTCTGGTTTCAGCAACCAACTGATGGTCAACAGATACTTTATCTCATGAAAGAAAGCCCCTCTCTCTGCTTAAAATAAGATTGGAAGATAATGTGTCTCTCTGTGACAGTCTACCCCTTTGATAAGAGAACCAAGATGTATAGAAACCATAACATCTGCAGCTGCCCTTCCACTGTAGAAAGGCCATTAGCTCGATAAGGACCAAGTGTGTTTATTTTAGTTCACCATTGACAATAACCAGAACAGGGCCTAGTATTCATTTTGGATTTGATAATTATATTTCAAATGAAGGAGTTGTTGAATGGCATGTTTTTCAGTATTTTTTTCTCCAATTACAACTCCTCCTCCTCTCTCTCTCGCCCACCCATTCTTTTCTAGTCATTTGGATACTGCAACCCCCAAGGTACAACACATTTTATTCTGAGAAGTGTGGATCCCACAAAGAAATTCTGAAGAACCTTAGTATAAATTACATAATGGAGTTTTCTTTCTATACCATCAATTCAGTGACAGAGAACCAGGCAAAGTGGCTGGGAGAATATCCAATTTTAGAATGAGAGAGTTACATTCAGTGAATGCCAACTAGACTGCAAATTTTACCCAAGGAAGTGTGTGTTCACCTGTCCGCTAGGCAGGGGCATGCTGTACTAAACTGTGTTTACTATGCATGTTAAACAAGTTTGACAACTGTTTCTGGAGGTAGAAGTCAGTCCTGATTTGTAGCTTTTGTTGATTTCCACAGTGTGTTTTAAGATCACATGACTTAATGCAGAGTTATGCAACTGGCTCCAAGATACCACTACTTCCAGGTACTTATACCTCAAAATGCTTATATTTCAATAACAAACAAACAAAAAATAAAATATAGATAATAAAATTAAATGATAAAAACATTCATTCCTTACTCTTTGCTAAGCACTATGCAAGTCCTTTATTTACTGCCTATTAATGTATTATAGTATTTATTCTTTCCTGTGTTTTATTAATTATGAAAATGCCATACCCATGACAGATTATGAGTTCCCTAAAAACAGAAAAGTTACTTCAGTTACTTACTTGACAAATATTCATTTTTTGTCAACACTGTGAATTCTCTATAGTACACCACAGGGTAGACTCACTATAGAGTGGGATTGAAAAAAGGTTTACTTAATAAACTAAATTCTTTCATGATTCTCTGCAGTCCTGTTAGCTCCCCAGTTTCCTCCCTGACTGATAGGCCCTTGTGTCTCACGTAATATTTTTGTCTGCACAACTGACATGGAATTTAATTTTCTACATATCTTTGCATATTTTTACTATAAACAACCCATATCCAAAATAAAGCAAGCTTCTTCTAGGTAGAGATTGTTCTATATCTTTAGAAACCAGTCAAGAGATTTTTTTATGACCCAATATTTCTTTTATACCTCCTGTGGTTTCTAGTAGACAGATTATATTCCCAATAAATATTGGTTGCATTTAGTGGAGTGATTTTGTCAAACTCTGAAATAATTCTTCATTTAGCTTCTTGATGTAGTTACAAAATTTATCTTAAAACTAAACATGTCACTGTTTTAAAATATTGAATAAAGGTTATATTATCTCTCTATTTTGAAAAATATAATCCAAAGTACATTAATTTTTGGCATGCAATGATAAAATGAAATTTTCCTGACTAACCATTTCAATTTGGATATAATCATACTACATGGCTAAACGATGAGAGAAAAATATATATCACATTAATAAATCATTGAAATAAAGTTGTTAGTCTTTCTGTTGAGAATATTAACAGAAGATAATCATTGGACATTTTCAAGTGTGCTTTGTAATTAGGAAAAAACTAACTAATCCTCATAAAATCTTTAAAGTTCCAACCATATTAGCTTTATCTATATGTTGCTGAAATAACAAAAGGCTGTTAAGAAAGAATATCAACAAAGGAAAGAATTAGAACTAAAGCATTTTTGACTTTTCATCCAAATATGAGATACCTTGTAAGCATAGCTACTCTTGAAGAGTATTTCTCTGCTGTATTTTTTTCAAATTATGAAAAAACTGGAAAACAGAAAGGCAAGTGTAAATTGACTGTATGTTAGATAATCTATTTTCTTTTCAGTTCAATGAATAAAAAAGTAGACATGATCTTAAATTGACAATGACATAGCCCCATAAATATACTCACAAGGGTATCCTATATCCTATTAAGCAGGACTGTAAAACTGCCTTCTCTGAATGCCTCCAATGATTTATTAAATCTCGCACTTAATGATATAAGGTGTGCCTTCAGAAAGAAAATTTTATAACAAGATTTTATAAGAAAATTCACTTCCCTCTCTGTTTACAATTATTCTATGGTAGAATATGTATATTCTCCTCCCTAATGAATTGATTTTTCATTTCAATGCACCTTGTATTTGTTTCAAATAGGTGATACAGTTACCTATTCAAAAAAATATCAGGTTATACCACAGAAAGTCTTCCTACTACTATTATCAGTTTTTCATTACCCATTCTTCTGTCTAGAGGAATTAGATGTTATAAATTTCTTATCCTTCCTTCTATAAGTGTATACAAGCATTTACTCTTTTAAAATAAATGAGAACATACTATTCAGGCCTCCTGCATCTCACTATTTTTTTGAAATTTAACAACATATATCTTGGGAATTGCTTCATATCAGTGCATAAAGATCTTCCTCGTGTTGTTTCTTTATAACTCCATAATTTTCTATTGAATAGCTGTTGCCATAATTTATTTAAACAGGGTGTCTATTGATGGCCTTGAAGTGGTTTCAATTTCTTACTAATACAAACAATGATAAAATGAATAACTTTAAACACATATCATTTGGTTCACGTGTGAGAGTGTCTGAAGAATAGAGTCTTTGGAGTAGACTTTCTGGGGAAAATAATATGTGGTTTTGTAGTTTTGGTCCTTGATATGATAAAAATTGCCTTCTATAGAGCTTGCACTCATTTACATTCATACCATCACTCCAAGAGAACATTTTTCTTCTTATTCCCTAGCCAAAATACTTTTTCATATTTCTGCCATTCTTATAGGTGAAAAGTGAAATATGATTCATTTTTTAAAGTGAAATATGACATATATACAGAAAAATCACAAACGGATCAATGAATTTTCACAAGCTGAATAATTCCATGGAACTTGCACCCAGATCAAGAAACAGAGCATTATTAGCATCCCAGAAACCCTGCCTTGCATCCCCTGGAACAACATTAATCCGCACCCAAAGATACCCTCTATCTGACTTCTAACACTATAGATTAGCTTCACTTGTTCTTGACCTTTATGTAAACTGAACCAGTATGTTTATATGTCTAGATTCTTTCAATCAACAATTTTTGTGTGTGTGAGGAAGACCAGCCCTGAGCTAACATCTGTTGCCAATCCTCCTCTTTTTGCTGAGGAAGACTGGCCCTGGGCTAACATCGTGCCCATCTTCGTCTACTTTGTATGGGACGCCGCCATGGCACGGCTCACAAGCAGTGAGTCTGTCCGCGCCCGGGATCTGAACCTGCGAACCCTGGGCAGCTGAAGTGGAGCATGGGAACTCAACGCTATGCCAGCAGGCTGGCCCTTTGAACATTTTTTAAGAGTTATTTCTTTCTTTTGATGTTTAACAGGATTAACAGAGTTGACTATTTGGTACCAAATTTTGTTAGGTAGGCCCTTTCAGGTCATCTTTTATTTCTGGAAAGTTTTCTCTGTTCCATTATTTTGCTTTTCTTTTTGGCAAAATCCTATAATATATATTTCAAACCTCCTTTTTAAAATTTCCCGTATCTATCATTTTCTCTAAAATCTTTGTCAAATATTTATTATCCTCATTTTATTCTGTTCGGTTTTATCATTCCTGTCTTCTATATTCCGTACTGTATTTTTAGCTCTGTCTATTTATTCTTGAACTGCTTCCAATATTGTCTTCTTTTTTCCTACTGTCCTCACCATCTCTTCCCTGAACTCCCGCATCTCTGCCTTGTATCTTTTTTCATAAAAATTACTGCATCACTAATTTAAAAAAATCATACAGCCAAGTTGAGCACAATTTTGATCTGCTCCATAATAACATATTTAAGCTAGGTGATTTTCATCTACAATTTGTTTTTCCTGTTCCTTCCTTTGCTTTTTATAACAATACTATGTTCATTCCTTCTGGATTCTTCATATTTGAATGAAAAGAGCTTTTTTCCCCCTCAACTAACTTTTTGCAGGAGACTCATGTTGGCAAGATGCCATGGCCATATTTTAGGCTAGCAGAAATTTTGGGGGGGATTTAGTGAATTCTTTTAGCCTTAACTTCTTGCACGCTGGTAGATCTGGACGGCTGTAACGACACTCACAATGCAGACTCTCTTTCCTACTCTGGTACTTAGAAACAAACAAGATAAAACAAATATCCCATTGCTAAGCCTATGCATCCTAATTCCCTTTGTGGTAAATATGAGATTTTGGTTAAGAGTGTTTCTTTCACCTTAGAAAGGTTTACTTTGAAGTTTTTTGGAGATATGTAGCCACTGGTATTCTCTTTCTCTTTTCTACTGTGGTAAAATATATATAACATAAAACTCACCATTTTTAACATTTTTAAGTGTACAATTCAGTGGCATTAAGTAAATTTACATTTTGTGCAACCATCATCACTATTCATTTTCAGAACTTTTTTCACTATCTCAAATAGAAATTCTGTACTCATTAAATAATATCTCCCCAATCCCTCCTCCCCTCAGCTGCTAGTAACATCTATTCTCTTTCTTTCTCTATAAATTTGCCTATTCTAGATGCCTCATGTAAGTGGAATCACACAATATTTTTCCTTTTGTGTCTGGCTTACTTCACTTAGCACAATGTTTTCAGGGTTCCTCCGTGCTGTATCATATATCAGAATTTCATTCCTTCTTTTGGATGAATAATATTCCATTGTATGTATACACCACATTTTCTTTATCCATTCAAGTGTTGATAGACACTTAGGTTGCTTCCACCTTTTGGCTATTGTGAATAACGTTGCTATAAACACTGGTTTACAAGTATCTTTTTGAGTCACTGCTTTCAATTCTTTGGGTCTATAACTAGGAGTGGAATTGCTGGATTGACATTTTCTTTTTACACCTCCTTCACTTTTGTTGATGTTTGTTGCTTATGGCAATGCTTCACATATTTTGCAAATTATAACCATAAGAAAGCTCATAGTTTTATTACAGAGTGTGTTTATGTTTCTGGGTTTTATTTTTCTTGCTGATTTTGGGTGGTCTCTGAGAAGAAAATGTGGAATAATGCTAATTTTACTCTACTACTTTGAACCAGAAATATTTAATCAATTCTTACATTGTCAACAAATTTGTCTAGAGATGCTTATAATATCAGTGCTAAACCAAACTTTATTTCTACTTATCGTATATAAGAACTGAAAATGAAGTTTAATATTTAAAGAAAAAACGAAATGAATAACTATTGAGCACCTACTATACTCTGGACTGGGTACTTGGTGCTTTAAAATCATATATTATTACTTAACTGAATGATTAGAGTAAACCCTGATAAGGTAATTATTAGTCCTATTTGATAGATTAAAATCTATGACATGGATCTGGAGTAATTTTCCAAAGTTTAGATCGAGCAAGCTATCCAGTTGGGAGTGTACTGCTCTTTCTAACTCTATAACTCATATTCTTTTCTCTACACCAAATTTCTACCCACTGTAATGGCTGCTAGTTTTCAGTAAAATCAAATTCCTCAACTCATAGCAGCAAAAATTATAAATGTAGACATTAAATAATTGGAGACTTTCGAATGTAAGTATTTAATCCATTTGGTCCAATTCAGGCTGTATCTAAAAACCGCTGATTGAGAAGAAGCAGAATTTTTGGCTTGGCCATTGTATACTTACACGTCCTTTCAAGAGACCAAACTCCCACTTAAAATAAGAAAAACATAACTTCCCCAATTCCCTGGCAGTTACCAATTAAAGATTGCCTCAATCTGCCATTCTTTTATTGATTTTCATTTCATACTTCCCTATGTTTCTTATGTAAATCGCAGCAAAACACTGAATACTGACTAGTGGCTACAGTAAGGGCTAGAAATGCACACATTTGTGAACACCACCTCTGCTATGAAGATTATGCTTTTCTTGACTTAAGTAATATTTTGTCACTTTTTCTCTTGCTGAAGGCCATTAATTAGTGTGTCTAGATGAAAATATGTTTTAAACTTCAAAATTACATTTCCATGTTATATATCTTGCATGCCACAATATGTGGCATTCAACTCTTTTTTTCTTTTTGGTGAGGAAGATTGGCCCTGAGCTAACATCTTTGCCAATCTTCCTCCATTTCATATGTGGCTTGATGAGCAGTGTGTAGGTCTGCACATGGGATCCGAACCCATGAACCCTGGGCTGCCAAAGTGGAGCGCATGAACTTAACTACTATACCACCGGGCCGGCCCCTTAACTCTTAACTCAGTGAAACTTATGACTCAGAATCAAATTATAAGCGACTAAGTTAATATTTATATAGAATTATAAAGAGAATTCTAATTACAGATATTCTCTTTGGTCTTCTTTATTGTTCATCAATTGGTTTTTAGATCTCAAGAAATAAATTATATGTTTCTGTACTGTCTTGTTTCAGAAACCATTTAAAGCAACATATAAGGGGATATGTAAAACAAACTAAGAGAAAAAAAATTAAGAGTGGGGGAAACCAAAGAGAAAAGAACTGATATGTATGTGTTTGTGTATGTGTGTTTTATATATCTTGGTATGGTGAATTACTTTTCCAAGACTATAATCTAAGGTATAAACACAAAGAAAAATTCTTGTGAGTTTAAATATGTTACAGAAACAGTTTTAACACCTTAAAATATTACATATGAAATAAAATTAAAATAAAAGAATTTGAAAAAATTGCAATATAGCATAAATCAAGCTGTCAAATATCTATAAGAAAGGATAAATACTTAAATAAGGCAGCTTCAGAAATTCCTACATACCTGGCTCAGTTGCCAGCTCTTGGTATTCTAATCCCATCTCAATTTATAATACAATTTTCACATCACAGATTGACAAAAACCCAAAATTTTGAAAAACTATATCACGTGAAGATTTGAAAGCAAACAAAAACAAAAGAAAACCAAACAAAAGTAGAAGTATACATTAATAAAATATTCCTCACGGGAAAGTTTGAGTTCTGTATGAGGGTAAAATTTGGAAGAAACACAGATGTCTGAAAAAAATATTATTAGATTAATAAATTATAATACTTCCAGAGGATAAGTTGTTATATAACCACTAAAATAATATTGTTGCCAACAATATTTAAAGATATAAGAAGATACTTATGATATCTTGATATGTGAATATTCAGTTAAAATGTAGTGTAGTTCGATTTAAAAACCTATATCATTGTCTTTTTCTATCTAAACTTTCTGGATATAGAGTCTTATTTAGAGATTGTTTTGGCAAAACATGCATCCCATAACGACCTAAGCTTTTGATCAGAACTCCTAGAAACTAATAGCAAGTTTAATCACATCCATAATAGGAAGAAAAGAATTGTTCAAGAGGACACCAAACAGTTATGGTGTTAAGGCCACACATGAATTACTCTTAAAAAACAACTTCTGACACAAAGAACACCTTCAGCAACATCCTTAAGACAAAAAATACTTAATGGTGCATGACATTGTCCTTTTCCTTGGCTAACTCTTACTCATCCTTTGGATCCTCAGGTGAGATATGACTTTCTCTGGTAAGACTTTCTGAAGCCTCTAGACTGGGTTCCAAGCTCCTCCTCTTGGCTCCCAGGGAACCTTGCATTGCTCCCACTACAGCATTTACCTCTCTGAGTTGTACTTACCTCTACACTTCTCCAGGCTCCGATGGGGCCAAGACCATCTCTGTCTTGTTCACTGTCATCCTTGGTCCTTAGCCCAATGGTTAGCATATAGTAGGTACTCAATGATTTGTTGAACTAAACTGAATTTCTCAAGACTATCTCTTATTATGAATTTCAATGTAGGTTGTTGGTATCATCACATCAGAATACAATTCAGAAAAAGTAGTTTGGGAAGAGATGTAGCCTTTATAATATAGTCTGTATGTTTACCTCTTCACGGATCTGGCTTGCTATTTAGGGATATTTGGAAAGGTGAATGGACTGTGCTTTGCGTATAATTCATCCCGTATATTGTATTTCTCAAACAAACACTGGAAAAATATTGGGTCATAGAGAGCTCAAATTTGTTCAGTACTAGCAAGGTCCTGGTACACAAGTATTGGATGCTACCAGTTAAATAAAGACCCATGTACCTTAACAGCTCATGAGAGATAATGATTAATATCCATTTTGAAAGTCGTTGTCTGAAAACTCATCAGTAGGATCAACACTTTTCTTAGAAATATTTTTATTTTATTGTTGCACATAAGTAAATGGACAATTTAAATCCAAATTATATTCCTATGGCACTGTCACAATAATTATATGCTTCAAATAAAAGTTAACTAATGCAAACTCACAGTCATCCCTACCATTATTAGAAACGGGCTCCGGAGTGAAAAAAGAAAGTCATTTGATTGATGGCATTGCTTTTTATAAGAGGGTTAAAACTTTGAAACCGTCTACTAAAAACATTAATTTTACTAGTAAAAAAACTGATTTGAGCTCTGATTTTTTAATACAATTATGCAGCAGGGCCAATTAAATGCTCTGGCCTGAACTTTATCATATGTATTACAACTGTTAGACCTAAATCAAGATCAATATTAACCTTCTAGTATTAATATTAACCAGTTGATATGTCTCCAAATATAAGAATTTCTTGTTAACCAATTAGAGAAAAACAGTAATACACATTCGAACTGCTAATAAGATTGACAGTATCAACTCAGGCGACAATAATATTACAGATATTTCAGACTTCTATCAAAAATAGCCAGACAGTGAGGACCTTAATTAGAAATAAAACTCATACCAATAATCAATGCATATTAAAATATGTATGATAGTTTACCAATTTCCATGAGTTTAATCTTTGTAGAAACCCATGACACATCTTTCACTCAAATAAATTGGGGCCATCGCTGCTGTGCGTGTTAACCGTACTAGAGCAACAGTCAGTACGACCCGCTGGACGTGTTTAGTGGCTTCCCACGAGTATTACTGGCTTTACCCATCACCACGTCTATAATGTGGATTATATTATTCTTCACTTTATCTATTCAATTTACATCAAATATTTTTTTCAGTAGTTAATGTTGTCATAGGAGTTCATTTATTTAATATGCTTAAAAGATATTTAATACAATTTCCTCATTTCTCATACTGAGACCCAAATAGTTAAATGACTTGCCATAATCCAGAGCTAGTTAGGGACAAAGATGGGACAACTTCTAAGTTCTCTTAACTCCCAATTTATCACATATATTTCTCATAAAAGAAAATGAAAATTTAAATGCAAATTATTTACTTTTGCATAAATGCACATTTATAGAGATTTTTAAAACATTTACTGAGTTCCTCATTTGTGAATCATTAAATTCACTTTTTATTTATAGATAGAACAGAGGTATATCTCTTCATAAATCAGAGCAAATTTTAATAATGTGGTTTTAAGAGGAGATGATTACTTGAAAGAGAGATAGCAATCCTAAGAGACGTCAATATAAGTCCATCAGCTGGTCTCTCCTTGAAAAACTATAGCCCTTTTATGTATTAGGATCTTTAAAATGAATTTGTTTTCCACACTGACCAAGTTGGTATTCATATTTTTATCATTTTTTCCTAAAATCTAATATTAAAGTAAAATCACAGATTACTTTATCCATTTTCGTCCTTCTAGGTTGCTCTGCTATTTAACTTCCCAGAGTATCTAGTTAGATATAAAGTGTTTAAACAATTACATCTCACATGGTGAATTATTATCACTGTCATCTGTCAGGTTATAGAGAATGTGCATACACACTCAAATAGGTTCTTTATAAATTCAGGATGAACATAAATTTAAATCAATCATTTTGAGGAACACAAAATATTGTTCAACGATTTTTTCACTTTTAAAACACATTTCATAAATTATAGGAAGCTTATTTTGGTAACAGACTAATAAAATTCATCTTTATATGAAAGGGTGAGATATATAAAGAAAAGTGCATATAAATGACAGCCACTTTTTGATTTTTCCCCGAGAATTTTCAAACAGTTGAATAGAATTCATGGAAAATATGATAAATTTTATATCACCTCTCTGAAAAAGCATAAATGAAATCATTTTTAACTAAAGGCTAAATATAATATGTTATTCTCCAAGACGTAAACACTAAATTCTATGCTCAGCAGCTGCTGGATTATGTGCAACAATCTGAATTTACTTACTTAGCTTAAAAAACAGTTCCCTATACTCCTAACCGCAGCTTTTCACAATCAAAACTGCCATATTCCTCACATAATTACATCTAAGCACGTCACTAACCCTCCAATTGTCTCCATGCTATTTCTTTTAAATTCTTACAGTTGAAACCCATAACTTTAAATTTCCTTTGTGCTCTGACATTTACAAAGCAACATGCTGTATTTACCACTCTCCATTAACTTCTTTGACTTCACGAATTCTCTCCATTGCTTTTTATTCTCTCCTTGTTCCAGAGTTACCTTCCCTTTTCTGTGCCAATTAGTCTACGTCCAGAACATCCCATTTATTTTCTTGTCTTTCCTCTTTTTCTATCTATTATACTTTCTGTCTTGTTTCATCGATCAGTTCCTCTTGCTGGTTTAATCCATGAAAACAACTCTTCCCCATTACAGATCTTTTATTCTCTTCTTATATATGCTGAAGACTCAGAGGAGAGCAATATTCAGCAGCAACTTCTCTTTATACCACATCCTTCTTATATCCACTTGTTCACTGAATAAGCACCTTTCTAGATAGAGGGTGAATAAAGATAAATACAATATAATCCTTCCCCATGTTGGGGGCTAGTTTGGTAAGAAAAAACAGTGTAAATAAATAAGTGCCACAATATAGGTCTCAATCAATTAACTAGCTAATCAAATCTGTTACATGCATCTGATTGAGGGCCTTCGTGAAGTAGGCGCCGTGCTAAGTCCAGAGAGATGGTGGAACAAAATAAACATGGTCTCCCTTGTGGAACTTATATTTCAATGAGGAGATAGAAATTGAATGTAATCATTTAAATAGCACTTTGGAGACTACTAATTTATCACCCCTGTTTCTTTAGGGCTGGAACAACATTCTCACGCTTCATATTCTGAAGATAAATATGGCATTAAACAGAATGCTTTGACCTACATTTTATGTATATCAGGCTTCTGGTAATAATGGACTGAAATCACGATGATCATCACTCCCCAGCCATTATTTGCTGCAGCTGCCTCTGTGAGCTGAGCTGGGTCACTGAGAAGCCTCCAACCGTAAGGCCATTTGAAACTGTCATTTATCTTCATTCTGCATGGCAATATTTCACCTACCGATATCGCACGTCGGCAAAGTCTACAGGGACCATTTTTTCTCTTGGCTTATAAATCTCTGGGCATTGGACATGTTGAAAAGAGTTTTTGTAATCAATAGATACTATGATTTGCCCAAGAAAATCAAGGATAATGACAAAGCCTGATCTCCTAGAGGAAAGAAATCCCGATGACTTCAGCCATGATGCTTCATGAAAATCATGTGGAACTTTGAAGTAAAGTCAGCTAGTGAATCACAAACAAAACAATTTCATATGCATTATCGCCTTTGATTTTTATATCAAACCTTTGGGAAGGGTAGGGCAGGTGTCATGATCTTCATATTATAGGGAGGAATCTGAATGGCTCGAGATCATAATAAGAGTCCTTTGATTCCAAAGCGAGGGCTCTTCTATTACAAAGGGAGAGAGGAATGGGAATGGATCTGGGGAATGGAGAATGTTTGCTTCGTGTCAGGAACCGTGCTAGTGAATTATGCATATTATTCCATTTAATTGCATAGGAGAAATAAGAGAGGTACATGATGACCAAGAAGCTGATATTCAAAGGAGCCTTACAGAATAAGAATATAAGAATTCCCACAGTGGGTCCAAGTAACAGGTCCATCTGGTCCTGTGTTCATGTCTGTTTGTAGCACTTAGAGGCATGGTATCTGTGACTGAATCTCAAAATTTGATGTATCTCCCACTGTAATGATGACAACAAACAAGAGATATATGTAGAAGACACTAGCCTGGCAAGAGGTCTGGGTTTTAGCTCCAGCTCCCCTACACACACACACCCGCACACATCGACACACACACTACTAGCCTTGTAACTTTGAATAACTCAAACTTTTCTGAACTTCACTTCTCCTTATCTCATATTCTCATTAATATTGCTATTTTTACTGGCAATATTGTACCGACATTAGAGTAATCACAAGTAGCCTAAAGTCACTGATTCTTTGGGTTCACCGACTTCTAAAACTAGTTTAACTGGCAGGGGTTAGAGTGAGGTCTGCTTAGGGGCGACAAATAATCTACAGCAAAAACAACACAGGTTTACTTTGTTCCCAGCCCCACGTTCCTTTGAAGGCACACAGGCAACTTCTGATCCTGATGAAGTTACAGTGGCAGGGAAATAATTCCCTGGTGCCAACTCTCGTTGCTGGCTCTGCAATCTGTATAATCATATGCACGATTTTCTCTTTGTTAGCAATAAAGCTAATGACTAGACTGGCTTATCCATGGGCATTTCAGCAACATTCTAGGATTGCTGCCCCACTTTACTTCTGCAGAATTCTGTTTAAACATCAGACCGGCTACATTAGCAGGATGCACCGATCAAATGCTTGATGGAGCTGATGAAAAGCCTTTCAAATAAATACCATATCAAAACAATTCTCCTAATTCAGCATAAAACTGTAAGATGTTTTGATTTTATGATAATTACTGGGCAAAAGCTCACTATTGTTTTCCATACAGAATTTTGGAATTGACATTCATCTTGTTTTCAGCGACATCCCATAAAACCTTTCCCTTTGAGATGAAAAGAGCACTTTCAGTGGGGAACAGACAAAACTGGGCCTTTATGTGGCAGAGCCCTACTGATATTTGAGCCTCAGTACAGACACAACATCCTTCGTTATTCTTCATCTTTGTACCTTTTCTCCTTTCCTTCTCTATATCTTGCTTTCATGGGTATCCTTGATGGGAGGACAAGAGGATATTTTTCAAAGGATAAAATATGCTGGAGTTGTAGCATCCTTTACACAGCAGGGAAACCAAATAAATACAAGTTCTCTTTTTCAATATTATGCCTAACTGTGCTCTCAGGAATGTTAATTAATTGAGAAATACCATCAGAAATAATGGTGTAGGCATGAGACTTTGAAAATGAACCTGGAGTCACATATGTGTTTGTTAATAGATAAAAGAAGAAAAATGCTTTCAAGAGGGATTGCTGAGTTTTTATAAGTTGTTTTCAAGACAGTTTAAATGTAAAAGGGTCATATCTACTGGGTACATTTTCCTCAGTTCTTGTTCAAAACAGCAGTTTTTGGAATGAATGACACCAGCCTAAGATATTACATAATGTGACATCCTAAAAATAAAATGTCTGAACATCAAATTTCCTCATTGTCCTGAGGCTCCCAAGATGAGTGGAAAACTGGCTCTGAAATAGGGCACAGGACGGACAGCTGTGGAAAGCTAAAGCATGTAAAACAGGGGCATGGAAGCTTAGAGAGCACTTTTATCTGCTTGTTTCACCTACTTTTCTGCTGGGAAGTAGTTTCAATTAACTAATCAATCTACTTTTTGATCTCATAATGCAGTTTGTCTTTTTTCTATTATTTTATTTAAAATATTGGTTTTGCTGCATTTTGTATTTCATCTCTGGATAGTGCTTGCAAACTCACAAGGGGTTTGTAGTTTTACATCCTGTTGAGGAAAGATTCTAAAGCCAGACGTTTATATCTGCAGTTTCCCATTTGTCCCGCAGCCTGAGGTCACACAGGTGTAAGCCGGGAAGTGAACTCATCCTGACTCCTTACATTTAACTCTTTTCATTCCAACTGGCTCTTCACTGCCAGCTCTGGCCTGTTGCCCCCCCACCCCCCATATCCTTGCCTTTCCTCGTTTGTATACTCCAAATCTAACAGTCTGAGATCCCGTGATGCGATGTATTATAATTCTTTTTTGTACAACAACTGGGTTTAAAAAATGTGAAAAAGAGGAGGTAAAGGGATGTCATCTCTCAAGTAATATCTCAGGTAGCAAAATCAACTTGTGGCCTTTTTTCTTTGTTCAAGTTAGCTATTTTTCAAGAATTGCTTCAAGATACTTTGTATTTCAAAGTAGCCGTCATTGCAGCACAAGAATTCTGTTCACGTCCCAGATAGAGTTTTGCAGTTTTTTTATTTTGCCATGTTTTTTCTGATGCTGTCTTCCAGCACCACTAACCCTGAGTACGTGTAAGTAATTCCTGCTCTGGGTGGAGGTGGGAGGAAGGGAAACAGGTAACTGTACGTTCTCCCGTCATTTTCTCTTTTGCCTCTCCAATGTCTTTAGAGCATCGGTTTAGGAGACCTAAAGGCTGATGTCTTGTTTATAGACCATTCTAAATAAATCTCTCCTGTTATCTCTCCTACCTCCACTTTTATTTTCCTATATGGCACTTACCATAATTTGTAAAATTATTTATTGGATATGAGATGAAGAGACAACTCTTCCTTAGAGAAGAGTTTCAGATAATACATGTAGACACTCTCCCCTCCAGCAAGTGAAGCTTAATTCTCCTGCCCTGGAGTGTAGGCCGGACTCAGTGCCTCCTTTCTAACGGAGAGTAGGGGAATGTAAAAATAGTAACTTCGCAGTGGAGAAAGCTGGCTCTGCTTCTTGGTCAGGTGATCAAGGTTAACATCACTAGTGATAAGTTGTGCTGACAGAATGTACCCCTAATATAGTATCATGAAAGTGCACTTTCCCCTATAGTATTCCACAAAACCCATAACACCAGTCTAATCACAAAAGAACATCATACAAACTTAAACTGGGGGACATTCTACAAAACTCCTTACCAGTATTTTCCAAAAGTATCAAAGTCAAGAAAAGTAAGGAAAAACTGAGACACTGTCACAGTTTGAAGGAGACTAAAGAGAAATGATGATTAAATGCAATGTGGCATCCTAGACTGGATTTTGGAACAGAGGAAGGATATTAGTGGACAAACTAGCAAAATCCAAATAAAGTCTCTAGTGTAATTAATAGTATTTGTCAATGTTAATTTCTTACTTTTGACAAATGTACCATGGTTACGTAAGATGTTAACATTAGGGAGAACTGGATGAAGAGTATGCAGGAACTCTCTGCACCATCTCTTCATTGTTTCTGTAAATCTAAAATTACTCCTCAATAAAAAGTTTAAAAAGAGAGTGAAAATATTTATTGGGTAGCGTTTGTCTAATGTCTGCCTCCACCAGGATACTGTAAACTCCCAGAGGCCAATGAATGTGACTACAGACCTCTTTACTCCTGGGGCCAAATTGTAAGAATTCCTGATAAGACCTCAGGAAATATTTGTTGACTGAATAAGTATAACTGCATGCTGAGGGTTTGTCCGATGTCTGCTGTTTGCCAACACTAACAGGATTGACACCTACACTAGGGTGAGCTCGAGACACCACAGGCACAAGGTGAGATGGAACTAGAAATGTTCTCATAGGAAACTACGTGCACCTTCTCCTGTAGTTTCGATTGATCACCTTCCTTTATTTCTACTTTGAAGGGAAACTCTGACATGTTGATGGGATTCAGGATACACTACTCCAAAATAATGGCATAGTAGATATTGAATATTTCAAGATGAAGAAATTTGAGAAATGGCAGGCGCAGGAAGGACTTTCTGGCCTTCTCCTGAAGCAGGTGATAAAACCCTTATGAGAGAGGTGCTCTCTCCATACCCAGAAAAAAGGAACTTTCTTATCTTTGAAGATAAAAGGACACAGAGGAATCTGAACAAACAGGCCTTGCTAAGTTTCCCTCAGTTTACTACGTTAAGCTCCCCTTTGTCCTATCACATCTTTCCATGACTTTCCATTCTTCGTCAAACCTAGCATAAAAACACTCAAATTTAACCATATCTTTGGGTCTTCATTTCCCTATGAAGGCTTTTGTGACACATAAAACTTATATTAAATTAATGTACACTTTTCTCTTATTATTCTGTCTTTTGTTCCAAGGATCCCAGTTGAGAACTTAGAAGGGAAGAGAAAAATATCTTTTTCCTCTCCTACAATGTCACGTTCCAATTACTAAAAGTGGGATCTGACAATTAAGTCAGCCATTTGGAATCTTAGAATTTCATAGCTAGAATGCATTCAAATAACAAGGGCTTACTTTTTTTTTTACTAGTGAACACTTATTTTTAAATAAAATCACCAGTGAAATTCATAAAAGAGACAAAAGCACAGCTGCTCTATTTTTCTTGATGTCACACCCACATGGCTTCCCCTTGTACTCACAGATCTTCAAGAGGAAACCTGGGGCTCTGTGGAACCCAGTTTGAAAACCATAGAGCCATCTTTTCATTTCACTCATGAGGAACACTGAAGCCCTGAGAGGTGAAATGATTCGGCCAGCTATAATAGAATTTTCGACAAGATCAGAAGAGCCAAACTTTCTTGAGGATCTTTCCTAATGAGTTTGGTATGGATTGCTTAAATGCAAATTATGCATTCTGTCCATCACATTGAAATTCTAATTTATTCTCCCTAAAAACAAAGACCTTTTTTTTTTTTTGGTGAGGAAGATCAGCCCTGAGCTAACATTTGTGCCAGTCTTCCTCTACTTTATATGGGATGCCCCCACGGCATGGCTTGATGAGCAGTGTGGAGGTCTGCTCCTGGGATCCGAACCTGTGAAGCCCAGACTGCCAAGACAGAACACGTGAAGTTAACCCCTACACCACCGGGCCAGCCCCAAAACAAAGACCTTTTTGACTGGATAAGATAAGAAAAAGAGTACTCTCCATCTTCCCACTTTCCTCATGGTTTTCTTCTTTGTTTTATGAGAACTTTTTCTTCTCAGAGTCCACCAATATGTCTGTGAGTGGTGTGAAGCTGGGCCTCTCATTTGATCTTTGTAGATTATATTTCTTGAATGCTAGTTTCCATGATGACTGTCACATTCATATGAAGATTTATGAATTTCTCTAAAACTAAATCTACTCTGGGTACAATAAAGTGAAATGTTGAGAATGACATTCATATGAAGATTTGTGAATCTCTCTGAAACTTGATGTACCCAGTACATAATGAAATGTAATGTTAAGAATAAAACAATTTAGAATGTATGCTCAACCTTACCAGATAATTCAGAAAGAAAGAAATCACTTCAGGGCATAAATTATATGAACTGGAAATAACAAAGTATGAGATGGTAGAAAACTCACTTGAGTGGGGCATCAGGAAATCTGGGCTCTACTTCTGATTGGGTCACAAAGTCTATATATTCATTTTGTAATTTCTAAGGTTTGAAGGAGTGAACAGGAAGAGATAGATCCCTGTCTGGATCTGAATTTATAACATCATCTTTGCTGGAGTAATGAGGACACGAAAGGAGAGCTGCTTTTAAGAGGCATTTCCTCTGCTCTCTCAGGAGCACAGGGAATACTTTCTACATGCCTAAGAGTTCTGATACGTGATTTTGCTTCCATACATTTCTCATGCCCGCGCACCTTCCCTGCACTAATGAGGCTTCTCAGTTAAGTCCTTTCCTGCCAGTGACGTCTAAAACCTGAAGGCCAAGTAATGAGCAGATCAATGGCTTCCATTAAAGTCTGTTTGTAGAGCCTCTTCTAATTTTATCTCCTATGATGTGACCTGCAATTTGCATAAGAGAGATACTGCTTAAACTTACAGGCAGGATTGATTGACTGAACCTGACTAAGGTGGGGGAGCAATCACTAATTTAAAGCACATCCAAAAGATGGTGAAAATGATTGAGAACTGTGCTATAAATACTCTCAATAATCCTAATTTCTGCTGGTTCTTAAAATTAACTCCCTCAGTATATTTTCCTTAGATCAGGGATTAAATATCACTAAAATAATCTGGGTCAAGGCAGCAGGCATTTCAGGTACTGGAGGCAGAAGAAGAAATGCCTCACCCTAGGACATTCAGCTGTCTAGTGTCAAAAGTTTTACGTTCTGGGTTGTAACCCAGCACAGGGGCATTCTTACTAAATTTCCACAGTTAATTGTTCTAATGTGATAGAGTTGGCCTAAAAGATCCCTCCATGCCATTCACTTTCAGTTGCTCCCTTGTTGTTTGTTCTTATATCATCCTTCCAACATTTTCTTTACTGACTAGAGACACATTTCCTCTTTTTTTCTTAGAGTCTCTTTCCAGATAATTCTTCCACCATGTCGCTCTTTATAGAGCATGCTTGTTTCACAGCCTCGTTATTGATACTGTCAGGAGATCCTCAGAGTGTTTTCTCTTATCTCAATTGTTCTTATTCAATTTCTCTTTCTCCGTTGTTCCTATTACCATTATTGAATGATGCCCAAGGTGTAGAGAGAGTCCATTAGTGGGCAGAGCAGCATTCAATTGCTATGTAAAATAATAATATCTGACATATACCTATACTGAGTGTTTACTGTGCATCTGGCATTGGGTCAAGTATTTACAAAAACCATTCTCACAACACCCTTATTAAGTAAATACCTAATTTGGCCCAATTTACAGATGAGGAAGCTAAGGCTTAAGTCAGTTTAAGCAGAAATGGATTTAACACATGGACTGAGGTGCTTACAAAAATCACTGAAGAATGGAAGGAGGAGGCTATAGGCTAGGCCTCCGGGAACAATGTCCAACAAACATGGGACAGGACTGAGCTCCCAGGGGAAACGTGGGGGCTCAGGCAGCCTCTGCTGAGCTATTGAATGAAGCACACACAGCTGTGGCTGCACACGGTGGGACTGCAAGACCGGACAGAGAAGATCTTGAGGCCAATGGGCTCCTCTTGAAACGTCCGAAGCTGCACACTAGTGCACTGCTGCAGAAAAACCTTCGCTTCTATGACATTTCTAGCCTTCAAAAAACAGAAACCTACGTGCAATGGGAATACGGTCTTCACAAGCTCTCCTTTACCTTTGAAAACTTCGTTGAGTGCAGTCTAATGATGAACCTATCTGTCACCAGATCTTGGCTGCCAGGAAATCTGGGAAATGTATTTCAGCCTTCCAGCCTCTACAGTAAAGGAACGCACCCTAGAAGGAGGTGGGAATAGATGCTGAGCGCCAACCGGTAAGCTATATTCAACACAGAGAAGTGACTGGGCCAGGACAGGGGGCTGGTGAGTAATCAGTGCGGTTGAGAGTATACCTCAGGCTGACTTGTCTGCAAAGCCTGACGCTTCACCACCATACTACACTGCCTCCACACCAAAGATTTTCCATATTTCCAAATGCAGCTTTTTGGGGAAATGTTAATTTGTGTGTTTTAACAGGAAAAATCTTCCCACCAGGAAAGGACTAGAAAATGGAAAAACTAGTAGACATTGTCTTACCTTTCTTCAAAGTTATTAGCTTATTATAGTAGTCGATATGCTATATACGTTTTTTGATGTGGTTAAAAACCCGTGTTGCTAACACTTCCTTCATGTAAATTGTGCCAAACCAAAGAATGTGGCTCCTTTGAAATATTCTGTGTTCAAATCCCATCATGCTGTGATCCAGAGGGTGGCTGATTCTTTTGATACTATTGTAATAATTTAATAGCCTTTGCAATCTATAATTTAAAAGCCTAAATATTTATTTCAGGAACTTCTGCCAGATTCTCCAAGTATCTTTAAGGTTCTGGGATAGTCATCCACAACTGTCGAAATGTATCTGACCTCAGCAGTCATGACATCCAGAAATGAGCTGGATGACAGCATTTTTCTGCCAAAGGAAGTGCAGGGAACACGAAGATGCCAACAGGAGGCTCCTCTTTGCCCTACAAATTGAATGTGGAGGGGCAGATCCTGCTAATGCTATCCCACAGGCCTTACATTCTTTAAGATATTTATGTACCTTATATTCTTATGTACCTTTAAGATTCATAAAGCAATTTTCTGAGGCTAAGAACCCTTCCTTAGCCTTTAAAAACAAGTTGCTGCCATTGTTACTACCAGTTTCAGTGACTTTCCTCTTACGTTGATACGTCGGGAAAGATTCACCAGCTCTGCACTCAGAGTGCTCAGGAGCACAGGGCACATTGCCGGTAGTCAGAACACCTGCTTTCTCTACCTTTGACGTGCTGTGTGGCCTTGACTAAGTCGCTGCACTTCTCTCAGTCTCATTCATCCTCAGGAAATAGAAGACATCACTGGATAGTATCTGAGTGGATTCAATATTCAAAAGAATCTCAGCACTCCTGTTTCACATATCTGCCCAACTCCTCATTTTATTAAAATAATGAAGAAAATGAAAAAACCTTTTTACCTAGCTTTCTATCATGAGGATATGAGTAGAGCGTTAATGAAGCATTTGCCATATTCATTAAATATTTTTTCTCTCTGGGATTGGTCTTTGCCAAAACGTTTTGCATTATGTCTTGCAAGGAATCTACTGCTTCCAGTAAGATTTGTAGCTTAAGTTTTCTGAAGAAACGAGGGCAGTCATTTGAGTGGCAGAAGGTAGTAAATTTGCTTGAAGAAAATGCAATTTGTGTGTATGTGTGAAAACTGTAGTGTTACAAAAAAAAAGAAAAAATTCCTATTCTTAGCTGCCACTTCTTTTTGGTTTTCACAATTGCAGTGGCAGGATAACGGGGCTGCCAGAGAGCATGTAAAACATACCCTCTTGACAAATAGTCTCATGAAGTAGAGGCAAAGGATTTACTAACGATCTTTAAGCTCCTACTATGTGTAAGAAAGATGTACAATGTTCTGGGGCCCTGTGGCCTCTTTTACTCTTTGGCATGCACTTGTTGAAGCAATGTTAGCAAAATCTTTGTATTTATCCTGTACAAAAAGGATCTGGTGCCTTACTTTTGGTACGGGTGACCAAGGACAGTTATTCTTTAAGTGGATCGACATCCAAAGGAAAAATAACCGAGAAAGGTGGCTAAAAGTAGAAAACTTCTCCCCTAAAACTTACTTGGAAATCACATAAGTCCATTTACTGTCTAAACTTCTCAAGAACATAGGAGTACTTCACAAATTGTTTACAATGGATAAGAACTTGTGAAACTCAGACTCCCCAAATTTGGAGGATCAGCAGGGATCTCTTTTTTTCATCTCCCTTTGGGGCAAAGCCAATTTATTTGTACCTCTTTCAGTTAATTTTTAGCATTCTGCTGTGTTTCTGTGGTCATTGGGTAGGATGTGGTTCTGACAAAAACAGTAACCCCTTTGGTGACAAGGCGGACTGGGCTGATCCACTGGGAGGGCAGGTTTTATCTTTCTGCCTTGAATCCCCTTGTCTCTGTTCTTTCCTCTAGAAGCTGTTTAAGAGGGTGATCTTTCCAGAGAGAGGAGTACTGTTCTTTGGCTAATGGTGTTTCTTCCTTTTTATTTCCCACTAGATTTTAGACTCACTGAAGCATGGAGCAGACACTCTGTCTTAGTTATCTTTTTATTTTCCTATAGCTCCATTTTCCTCACCTGCTTAGACTATGAAACTGCAATAATCAATCATCTTTATCAAATCAATTTGTTAAGTATGACATTTTTGTTGCGGTAGATCCTCTACCAAGTAACTAAAGGAAGCATGCCTCCTGCCCTCTTCGAATTTATGTCAAAATAGGCACTGCTGCAAAAAACAGTCCTTGGCATTCTTCATATTTTCATTATTGTTTCATTGTTCTTATACTATTTTATTTTTATGGTATTTTGCCCAATTATAATCATATTTGTTTGTGTCTTTTTCCCACTATATTAAATTCCACAAGAGAGAGACCATATTTGTTCTGTTCATCACTCTATCACCAGCATTGTGCTAGTTGATTTTGTATGTATTGTATCACTTAAACATCAAAAGCAATCTGTGATTAGGAAACACGATTTTCCTTTTACAGATGGGAAAACTAAGCCTTCAAGATGTCAAGTATCCTCTTGAAAGGTACACAGCCAGTAAGTGCCAAGGAACAACTGTTACTGAGAGATCTGTGACTCTCAAACAAACACACATTATATAACATCTTGCTGCTGTGGGAGCTCTAAAAAGGGTAGGAAATCATGTTCTATATAAGATACAAGACTCTAGTTCCCCTGTAATTCTGATTCCACCTTGTAGTATTGTAACTGACAAAACTTGTTTTGTCACAACTGGTCAGACGTCAACAGATTAATAGCTCCCCACCACCAAATGATCCAGGCACGCTAAGGTGCTCAGATTAAAGGAGTTATATAAATAAGCAGTGTTATTTTCAATCTAATATGACAATGAGTGCCAATAGAACTGTGATAGGTGATGATACAGCTTTTGACTTTATAGCTTTTTTTCTTGCTATGTTGTGATCATTCTATCTAATTAGTTTCTTAATTAATTATGCTTTTTCAACAGTGATGCCACCTGACTTCATCCTCTCTAGAGAACATTTGCTATTTATATTATTATTTAAATATATCCTAATTTGTCATCATTGTAATGCCTAACATAATAGCTTTAATGACTATCATTCATTGAGTATTTATAGTGTGCCACGATACAATTGGTAAGTATATTCAATGTAAGGCATTAATACTTTAAAAAAACCTTATGAAATATATACTATCATTATCCTCATATTTCAGAAAAGGAGCGTGAGGCTTATAGAATTTTCCTCATATTCAAGACTTAGATCAAATGTCACCTACTTAAAGAGTTTTCCTAATCACCCTGTACAAGGTGAATCGTGATTTCCCATACCCTGACACCTCACATTCTATCCCTTTACAGTGCTATTTTTTAAACACATAACTAACTACTGTGTGAAATTATATATATTTATATGTCTGCTTTCTGTTGTTCTGTCTCTTCCAACTACCAAGATCAATAATGCTGTGCGCTCTTTTCATTATCACTGTATCTCTAATGTCTGAAAGACTACACAGCACAGAGTTAATGCTAGATAGATAATTGTTGTTGAATGAATAAATTAAAGAAACAATTGACTTGAAAATAATATTTGGAGCTGAGAAGAGAACCCAAGTCTTCTTACTTCTAGCCCAATTCTCTTTGCACTATATTATGTAAGATTATGCAGGAAAACTGAATTTATGCATTTTTAGAGTTTGAGTTTTCAAATACTGAGATTGTCTTTTGTTTTGTTTATAGCTACAGTTTCCCTTACATTGTATTGGGTTAACAAGATTAAAAGGGGAAGTTTTTAATCTGAGAAAAGAACAATCTCTTTGCAAGGACTGTATGAAGATTGGTACTTCTATGTATAAATCAATCTCATTAGTTTGCGAAAGCTGGAATCTTCATTGGACAATAAGCTATCACCACAAAGTTCAAATTGTTGTACTCCTAAGAATACATTTATTTCAAGTTCTTTTAAAATTGCCTAAAATTCACACTTTTACTCTCCTTTCTTGGATTAGTTGGAAGTAGAAAAGACTTACTCTGTGTCTACTCTGTGTGCACCTCCTTGAAATGGCTGCAGAGATGAAATCGTTTCCTTTGAGATCCCGCCCGGCACGGGTCCTAGTGGCTCCACCTGAGTAGCTCAGTTGCTTTGCTTCTCCAGCAACCTGTACCCAGGTGGCTGAGACTGGGGTTGAGCTGCAGCTGGAATTTGTGCAGCTCCTCTGCAGACATGTTAGTGAAGTACATCAGCAATGGATGCCGAAGGAGTGCAACGGGCTTTATAAACTCCAGTCTGAAAATACTGTATTTGCAAAGCATCTGCCACATGTGTTGCTTTGGCTTCAACTGTTTCTTATTTTATTTTAAAATTCCTGTTGGGTAGAAACAGGAGTCATGGCAGGAGTTCTCAGTAAATGAATTTTATCATATAATCTTAAGGTTCTCCTGTGGGCACATGACTTTTCCTAAATGAGAATACACACTTAGAGAATACTACATGTACTACCAAGCTTGGCATTTAACTTTCTCCTACAGACAGTAATGAAGCATGTGTCCTCAGAATTACAATTTTAGGAAGAGTGCAACGCACTGGGTACCCAGTCTGGTGGCTGGCGTTAGCCTGCAGGATCTCAGAACTGGGTGGAACCTAGAGGGGAGTAGTTCTCCAAAGGTGGCAGGAGGCAGCATAACCGTGACTGTAAACCAGAATTACTGTTAAAGAGAGCCAATTCAGGGAATCAAATTCAAAAAGTGTTAAAAAAAATAATTCTGAAAAACTAACTCTGACATTTGTTAAAGATAGTAATGAAGACTTCATTCAAGGGACTACTGCAATGGGGTTCTGCAGTAGAGAAAGATTGGGCTTAACTCTGAACCCAAGGAAAAGTGAGGATTTATAGCCAAGGAGCAGGGTAGGTGTCTATGGGTGGAAATTACTAAAGGAAATATCAGACGTAAGGGGGGATTCTGGTTAAACAAACTGGACGGGATTCTTGTTGAAGGCAAGCTAGGGCGACCAGATATCACCTGGGGGATGGTGAGGAATAAGGAATTTGATCAGATATTGGGGCTGATCAGATATATAGGGTGGGGGATTCTCACTAAACTGACTTTGCAGGATTCTTGCTGTTGCAGACAAGGCCCAAGGATGGGCCAAGTCAAAAACAGACTCAGATGAGCCTAACTAAAGTTTGGTTAAAGAGAGTCTTTGTCAAGGGCGAGGCTATAATTATGCAAAGACAACAAGAGAACATTTTACAAAACCTCAGCCTGCATCTGGGAACATCACAGAATCAGGAGTAAAGAGTGGCCGAGGATGAGCCCCCGCACACGTGCAGAATGGTTGGTGGAGTTTCCTTTGCAGGTGAGGTTCACTGTCTGTCATGAGGGTGGAGGTGCGAGCGACCTGGAGGAAGAGGATGGGACTGAGCATACTGATGAGCTACTTACCCTAAAATGAGGGCTCTGTAAAACTAAACATGTCAATAAAGATGAAAACAGCAAGTGAACACTGTGCTTGTTCTCACATACGAGGCTTTTGGCATCCTAGCCACTATCATCAGCTCTGTTTAGATTTTTTGTCAATTTTTGTTTTTTTTGGTGAGGAAGATTGGCTCTGACCTAACATCCATTGCCAATCTTCCTCTACTTTGTATATGGGACGCCGCCACAGCATGACCTGATCAGCAGTGTGTAGGTCCACGCCTGGGATCCGAACCCGCAAACCCAGGGCTGCTAAAACAGAGTACACGAACTTAACCACTATGCCCCTGGGCCAGCGCCTAAGCCAGTTTTTTAAAGCTACTATAGATATGTCTTGTGAACACTCCTAAATCATTCCTTTTAGCCTATTCCCTTTCTGAGGATTACAAGGACCAGCATTACTTTCCAAATATTAACTAAATTCATGCAGTTTTAATAAAACTTTTCTAGGTACTTTCATATACTTTATCTCATTTGATCCTTGCAATAGTCATGAATGGGGGGGGGGTGTGTGCGCGCGTGTGCACGCGCATGCTCATGTGTATCAATGTCCTTCCTTTCGGACTGAAGAAACAGAAACACAGAGACATTAACTGGCATGGCCAAGGTCACACAGATTGGAAGTAGCAGAGCTGAGACTTAAACCTGAGGCTTCTGAATCCAAATCCTGGGCCTTAAAAACAATATTTACATTGACACATTATACATATAAGGAGGATATCAGTTTTTTTCTTTCCATGTGTTAGGATTACGTTACAAAAATATAAATGGGAAGGCTTCAATAATTTTCCTACGTGCTTACTCAAAAAATAATATACAAGATTGTTTGATGCTTGTCAAGAATCAAAATGTGCTCTGGTATTGCCTGTCTAGTTGCCAAATGATGGGAATACAAATGCATCTATCTTTGCAGAAGCATTTTCATGCAGCCACATGGAGCCCTTGGGAGGCTCAGTCCTCATGAATCACTGAGGGTCAGTGTGGGCCAGTTTAGGTGGTTGGAGCCCAGGCTAAAGAAGCAGCAGTGAAAGACCAAGACAAGGCCTGGGAGGATCGGTGGACTTTATTTTGCTCAAAGATCAGGCCCTGTCCCCCGGACCCGGTACTAGTGACTGGAAGGAAAATTGCACCAGAGAATTCCACTGAGTGATTGATGGGTTGTTCATTTATTCATGTACGGTCTATGTCAGGCTAAGCACTGTGCTACTCACAAGGGATTCTAAGGGGAGCAACAATGTGTTCCTGTTTTAAAAAGACAATTTTCTCATTTCTTGTTCAGTGGTATGGAAATGCTTGCAATATCATGAAACTCAACAGAAGTCTGAAGGGACTGGTAAGGAGCACAGTGGGGTCTAGGAAAGCAGCACAGCACATGGTTAGAGCACAGGCTCTGGAGTCAGACCTAAGGCCACATCTGCAACTTACAAGCTGTGTGATTTTAGCCAAGGTATTCAACCTCTTTCTGCCTCAGTTTCCTCATCTGTAAAATGGGCATGAATTTACCTTACAGGGCTAGCTTCAGGATTAAATGGGTTAATATTTTCAAAGTGCTTGGCACGTAGTAAGCATAAAGAGGTTTTGTTAAATAAAAATAGGAATCAGGAAAGGCAGGAAATAAGATTGGACAGGAATAAAAGTGAACATTTGTTGAGTGTTCATGAATGCCAGACATTGTATGGCACTTAACTTTTAACTGTCACAGTCACATGAGTCAGTAGGTTTATGATCTCCATAATACAGAGCTTCTCGAGCTCGACACTATTGATGTTTGAGGATGGATAATTCTTTATAGTGGGGGCTGTCCTGTGCAATGTAGGATGTTTAGCAGTATCCCGGGCCTCCACCCACTAGATGCCAATAACACCTCTCCCCCGACTTGTAAAAATCAAATATGTTTCCAGACATTGACAAATGTCCCCCAGGACACATAATCACCCCCAACTGAGAATCACTGCTAAAGTCAGAAAATGAGGCTGAGAGAGTTTAAGTAATTTTTCCGAGGTCACACAGAGAATGATGGTAGAACTGCAATGAGAAATTAGCCTGTATGACTCCTGTAAAGACAAGGGTATAATGAATAATGTCCTGTAAAGATGAGAACATAATGAATGAGCTTTAATGAAGTTTCTAGTCTCAGGTTGTGATTTCCATGCTATCGTGATTGACTTGATTATTCACTCGGCAAGAGGATTAAGTTGATCAGATGTGTGTTTGGTATATATCATGGCACGTGGATTGAGGGGAGGAAGAACAGAAAAGTGAGAAGTTATGCAATCACCCAGGGGGCTGTGATAAGGACACAATACAGGCCAGATACAACAACAACAAAACAATGAATAAAACAACAGCAGAGAACTTGTGGAGATTCCTCATTATTGTATTCAGCCTATGTGAAAAACTCCCAATGCCTTTCTGACTTGACTTTGGCAGACTGGTGGCAAGATAAACATAAGAAACTGTTATTTAACTCCACAGTGGAGAGAAAGGGACTCAGGTCCTGATAGATTAATTACAAGCACACAGGGTCATGCAGATGGTCAATGGTTCTTAGTCCTTCCATTTAAGCCCTGGAACACCCTGTCTGCTCACTCCAATCTAAATGATCTCCCATTACTGACTGCAAGAGAATGGATATTTACAAAGCTAATCAATATCAGTTTAATATATCTGCTTCAATCCACTTTACTCAATGACACGGTGCTACCCTGAATGGCCTTTTCAAATAGGCAAGGTTTAGATCCTCTCAACTACAAGCCTGATATTAATCCCTTCTCCCTCTTTTCATTAATCTCTCTGCCTTCTCTCCCTCTCCCATCATCTCTTTTCCTCTCCCTCTACTTTCAGTGTGGTGCAGATTGCACAAAGCACACTGAACTTAATCATTGTAATAATAGGATCAACAAAAACGGCTAACATTTACTGAATATTTGCTATGAGCCTGGCACAATTTTAAGCTCCCCGCATTTATTAACTCATTTAATCCTCACCACAACCTTACAAGGAGGATACAGTTCTTATCCCCATTATACAGATGAAGAGCCAGACATACTTACCTACCAGCATTATCAGAATCAAATGAACTAATGGGTGCATCAGCAAACTGCAAAACACAACAGATTTCAGCTGTTGTTATTAATTCATTTTTCTGACTTCATTAACCAACAAAGTAAAATCTGACAACTCTACTTAACCTAGACCCTTAAAACCTACAAACAATAATTGGAATGGAGAGCAGATGCTTGCTATTTAACAAGGCTTGTTCTAACAAATAACAAAAGCTCTATAGTTCCTGTTTACTTAGTTGAAAATGAATTTCTGTTCACTTTCAATCAGGTCAGGCATAATTAGGATTAAGGACTAACTAGACTTGAAAAATGATTGAATATAAGTATCATCTATCTGGCCAATAGATCTGTATTAAAAGAATTAACCTGAATGACTGAAATGTGCTGGTGTATTTGATTTCTGTTCTCTACTCAAAATACTGAGGGATGGACTTAGAAATAGGTTCTCCACAATAGGCCGATTTTGTCACCCCTCCAGACCTTATCACAGCTATTAAGGCTAAGTACAGAAATTGGACTAAGAAGAATATGCCATGATGTTATGAAAATCTGATTTTCTCTTAAAAGTCTAAAATATCTCACCCTCTCCCGCCACACACCCTGTATCTCAGCTCACGTTTATCACTACTGTCATAAGTATAGTCTTGAAACGTAGTGGCTTCTTTTCCATTGCATCCAAGTTAGAATGTTTGTGTAAGCGGTTTGCTCAATCAGCAAAGAGCTCCTGATGCTCAGAGCCAGCGGTCTCACCCCTGTCTTCATCCTTGCAATCATTCCGCATCGCCTTCCACTGAACTTGTTTCACTTTTCTCTTCTTCACTCCTAAAATTTTGTATCTTCAGAATATTCAGTTTAGATTGTTCATCTCAGCCTTTTCTCTCTGTCCTCTCCTCCCCTCCCCTTCTCTGCTCTCTCCTTCCCTCTTTCTTCCTCTCCCTCTCTCCCTTGTCTTTCTCTCTCTGTCTCTGTCTCTCTTTTCTTTTATTCTTTCCCACGGACTAGATAATGCTCAGACTCAAATGCTACCTGTCTTTATAAATGTTCTAATAGTCCTCAAAATAAAGGATGCCTCCCTCTCTGGGTTAAACTATACTTTGATTTCTCTAGTTGCAATTAAAAAGATCTTTCAGCATATCAATACACCAAATCCAGTGAAATGTTTTTACCTTCCCCTAATGCCCCATTCAACAAATGCCAAGAAATACTGCACTCAGTTCTTGGTCAAAGGCAGGATTTGTCAATGTTCTCAGAAGTCCTTGCAGGGCAAGCTCATTGAAAAGAGTGGCTATAGAGGAATCTTTGCTAGCAGGCTAAAGAGAAGCTCCTATGGGCAACTCTTTCATCAAGGTAGATTAATTTTATTATCCTCCTTGTGCAGAAATTAAGAAACAGTCAAGCAAAATTTTGTTCTGCTTTATTCAATATTCAAAGGGACATATTTCCCTACAAGTTATTTATTTAGGCATAAATATGAAAAGAAAAACAGGCATAATGTCTAAGTAAAATGGCTTTAAGTAGGAGATTTGCAGATACTGTATAATCTCAATGTAGAGAAGTAGCTTACCTTTTTGGAAAGGGCACTCACATATTGACAATTTCTACTTAAGAACAATAAAATATAGTCACTATTTGTTAATTCCATTTGCTTTCCATGAAAAGGAAAAATTGCTACAAAAATCAGTGGTGTGATGGAGCGGATTCTCCCAGAATGGACCTTTAACACTATATTGGAGCGCCAGATATATGCTCACTCTGCTAGGCAACGCCAAAGAGATGGCGGGCAGACTTCTTCAGCAAGTTATACCTTTATAATACCTTAAATTTACTAATTTAACCTCAAAATCTGCTCGATGACCATATTTCCAATCTCAAATTGTGTAGTCAACATCAATTTAATCCTTCAGACTAGAAACCTCAGAGTCAATTTTCTCTTCTCTTTCTTTACCCCACACAAGCAATCAGTCCTCATATCCTGTTGTCATGCGTTGTTTATTGAACACTGAGTATGTGGAAGTTACAAAGACATCCCCCTTTTCTACCCTTGTTGCACTGCCTTAGGGAATTCTCCCATGAACTATTGCTATAGTCACCCTACTGACATTCCGGTATCCAGTTTCTCAATTTTCCAATCTTAGCTTTCAGCTCTTTCCTTTCTTCATCTCTGGTTTTAGCTCTTCTTATTTCCTTTTTTGAATATTTTTCTGAATTTTTCTATCTTCTAGACCTTTTCACACTTGGTTCTTCCTTCTCCCCAATTCCTGCTCATATTTCATGCCTTGACATAGATGTCAATTTTACCCTGTTACTGTCCTTCACTAAGCACTCTCTCCTAAAAAAATCAAAAATACAATAAATCTGAAAATCCACAGAAGTTGGGTTAGCAAATCTCGCTAGTGTTTTCCAAAGGACTTTCTCTTTCCCCACCAATGTACTCATCTCACATAACATTGTCACTACTTGCTGAAGTGTACATATACCATATTAGCTGGGGAGGTACATGAGGGTATGAATCATTCCTTTCTTGCTCTTGTAGCCCAGTACTTAGCACAGAACAATGTTCAATAAATATTTGTTGAATAAACTGATGAATGTCACTCTTTTCCTCATTTATTATTTCACACTTTTATTTATTCATTCAGCAAACACATTGTGTACCCTTGTTTAAGACACTGTGATAGGTGCTAGGTGCAAAAAGTTACAGTCTTGTCATTTCCTACTGAGATCACTTCAAGCTTCATCTAAAAAGTTCACCTTTCACAATTTGATCTCTCCTTGTCATTCTAAGTATCATTTCTTCTTTCTTCCATAAACACTTGTCTATAAACTCTGTCATACCACTCACCATTCATACTAATCAGTCTGCTCAATACCCAGTGTTCCATGGATATTTGTAACTCTGTGATTTTAATCTCTCTCCTTGTTCAATTTTAAATACACACCAATAAATTAATTTTTGAGTTCATTAATTTAGCAAATACTTATTGTTTGTTAACTGGGTATATGTAGTTGCTGTGTTAAATGTTGTGGGTATGTGGGTTGATACATCCCAGTGTGTCCTCTTTTGAAACTTGTTCACATAATTTTGAACTTCTATCCATCCGTCAGGTTCTCAGCTCACCTTCTCCATGAAACCTTTCCTGACGACCCAATTACATTTAGCTCTCCCTCTCCTCCTGTTATCCCATATTTCCAAATCTACTTACTACTTGCTTGATTCTGCTTTGTCTTTGTAGTCAATCTGTCTCTGCCATATCTCTCAAAAGACAGGGAACATGTCTTATTCACTTCCTGATCTCACAGTACCAGGCTCGTGTATACTTGAAATAAAGGCTAAATAAACATGGTCCATGCAAATCAGAATTACTCCAAGTAACCATTGCTTGCCAAAGAGAAAAGTTGCCTGAGCATTTCCTTTAGAATATACTAGAGCAAAAAGTTTACTGTATCCTGGCTAGTCTGTTACCATGTGACCCCTGTCCTGCTTGTATTTGCATTCTTAGCACATAGCACAGTGCCTGAACATACCAGGTAGTCAAATAGCTCCTCAATGAATAAATAAACCGGTTTCTTCTTCTTCTGTTAACTATGTACTAAAGAAAAACTCAACACTTTGAGCTTGTTTCCTCATGTATAAAATGGTATAACAAGTCTTAGCTCACAAGTCCTCTGTGAGGCTTGAACAACTAGGTTAGACCACATGTTGAACGTTGTATTATTATTACTATCATTCGCTAATTTTCGAGTCACGTCTTGGGAGTCATAACCACAACTAAGGTCAGCATGATTTGTGTGCTCACTAATGAGACAATTTAAGTGAGTACACTATTAGTCTTCTACAATTTCTCTGCTCAAAAATGTATACAGAAAATTAAACGTAGATTATGTTTCATGTCCCCTGTTTTACCTCCTGGAATTCTGAAATATGGGTCATTTTGACAAGGAAGTTTCAATGTATTTCATAAATATGAAATTTTAGGATTAGTTGGGATTAATGAATGGAAAAATTCATCTTCAACAATCATGACTTGATGGTCACCAAGCCTCATTTTTAATACCTCTGATACTGGGGAGTTTACATATAATAATATCTTGCCTTCCATTGTGGTAAAGTTCTGCCTTTTCTCAGTTTTCCTATAACTTCCAAGAATTGTTCTTGTTCCCCCTTCTAGAACTGCACTGGAAAAATCTACTTCTCCTTTGGACATTTGAACTTTCACTATCTTAAGAAAGTTCATCCTTAGATATTTTATATCCAGCTAGGTATTTTCAGATCCTTCAACCAGTCTCATATCATATGGTTCCTGAATCCTCTGGCATTCTGATTGTCTTCTTGCCAAATCAGATTAAATCATATTTTCTGTGTAGTGTTGTCTACATAATTTGTGGGGCCCAGTACAAAATGAAAATGTAGAGCCCCTTGTTAAAAAAATATTCATAATTTCAAGACAGCAACACCAGAGCCTTAAACCAACTGCAGAGCCCTTCTGGGTGTGGGACCTTGTGCAACTGCACAGGTCGCATGCTGATGAAGCCAGCCCCGATTCTATGGAGAAATTTTGTTCACACAGCCTTCTACAACACATCAGAAAGAGTTACGAACCCTATTATATGGTCACATTGCACACTAATATTTTCCTTTGTATATGATGACATAAATTCTAGCTAGCACAGGATAGTCCTGATTCACACCTGTTGCCACACTGTGCTTATTAATAGTATTCCTTTGTAATCTCAAAGTGTACTCATTTGGATGTTAAATTGTATAGATACCCTACCTCTGAAAGAAGGAATCAAATTTATGTTGTTTGGCCCTGTGTTTCCTGGTCCTTCACAGTGCCTGTAAAATAATTGACTGCTTAGTAAATATTAAGTGATACTGATCACAAAGTGAGACCTTGAGAAGAAAAGTTTAACACATTACCAACTAACACAAAATTTCAATTTTCTTTAACTTTTGAGTCATAATGTTACTTATGAACATCTATACCTGTGCACAAATACTTGTTTCCCTTTCTGTACTTTTAGTTCAGTTCATACACTCTCACTCAGGAGAATTTCCTGGACTCCACCATGTAGAATGATCAGTTCTGATCTTTTTGTGCTTTTCTATAACTTTGTTGTTCTTATCTATTTAAGGACACTTACTTCAATTGAATTATAATTTCTTTATGAGCCTAATTCCACAATTAGCCTGTGAGGCCCTATTGGACAGGAATGTTATTCATGATGGTGATCTATGTTATTGTGGGTTCTTCACATATGTTTGTGGAATAAGCAAAGGGAAGCAAGAGAAGTAGGTGACAGTTTCAGTTTGAATTTCCAAGGAGAAATTCTATTTTGATAGTTCTTGTATAATATACATAATACGTATAATTCAGGGGTTTTGCAAAACTCTCTCTCCTGCTTGTGGGAGAAAATTGCACTACAGCAATGTAGGACTCAAGTTTGAATAGAATCTTCTTATCAGACTGAGTACTCTCAGAGTTATCAGTCATGGTACAGAAGCAGAGAAAAGAGAACAATGCAAACTAGAACTCAGGGGCC
Source organism: Tapirus indicus (assembly GCA_031878705.1). Taxonomy (NCBI): domain Eukaryota; kingdom Metazoa; phylum Chordata; class Mammalia; order Perissodactyla; family Tapiridae; genus Tapirus; species Tapirus indicus. The sequence goes on along the minus strand of CM062922.1, from coordinate 7,566,767 downwards.
AGACATCAGAGGTAAGCTACTCTCAGATTTTAGGGAAATACTAGCACAGTGTCCAACACATGGTGGGCACTCAACAAATCACATTTCCCATTTGATTTAATTTGATGCTGTCATTTGATTCAAACAGTAAATCAATCTAATATATACTGAACACTGGTTCTGTGGAAGGGTACTGCAGTGGGTGTAGATAAACATATTTGTAGAACTCTCTACCACTGACTGGCTGTACGACCCTAGGCAGCTCATTTAGCTTCTCTGGACTTGAGTTTTATCTATAAAATTATATAATCAGATTTTTAAAATCATATATTTCCTTGAAGCTCCAAGATTCTCTGATTATGTGGGTTTAGTGCTGTTGTTGTACTATAGGGTACACACTTGAGGTCTATATGATTTGATCGTATAGGGTTTTGAAAGTCAGGAAAAAGAGTTAATCATAATATAGAGGGCAAAATAGACTCACGCATATATGGGACTTTGCAAATGTCATAGGTAGCATTAGATATCAGTAGGATAGAATTACCATATGATCCAGCTATTCCCCTTCTGGGTATTTGTCAAAAACATGAAAACACTAATTTGAAAAGATATTTGCACCCCTATATTCATTGCAGTGTTATTCACAATAGCCAAGATTTGGAAACAACCTAAGTGCCCATCAACAGATGATTGGATAAAGATGTGGTATATATACACAATGGAATACTACTCAACCATAAAAAAGATGAAATCTTGTCATTCGTGACGACATGGATGGACCTTGAGGATATTATGCTAAGCAAAATAAGTCAGATGGAGAAAGCCAAATACTGTATGATTTCACTCATATGTGGAAGATAAAAACAAAAACAACAAACAACCACATAGATATAGAGATTAGATGGGTGGTTACCAAAGGGGAAGGGAAGAGAGGGGAGAGAGAAAGGGGTGATAGGGCCCATGTGTATGGTGACGGGTGGTAATTAGTGTTTGGGTGGTGAACATGGTGTAGTCTACACAGAAATCAAAATATGATGTATACCTGAAATTTGTATAACATTATAAACCAATGTTACCCCAATTAAAATAAAAGAAAAGAAAAAGAAATCAGTGGGAAATTGTGAGATACTAATTAAATTGTACTGGGACATTTGGCTTATATATGGAAAAAAATAACATCAGTATCCTACCCCACACCATATACAAAAATAAATTCCAGGTTGGTTAAAGACAAAAATATGATAAGCGTAAGTTTAAAACTTTTAAAAGAGAATGTAAGAGACTATAATTATGTCCTGATTGGAAAAGATTTCTTAAGTAAAGTGGGAAAAAAAAGTAACAACATAAATAAAAGTATCAATAAATTGATCTCATGAACAAAGTTAAAAGAGAAACCACACACTGGGAGAATATATTTTGCAGTGCATGTAACAATAAAAGATTAGTATTCAATATATAGAAAATCTACAAATCAGTAAGCAGATGACAAACAACTCATTAGATAAATGGATAAAGGACATAAAGAGAAGGCAAAAGCTAAAAGACATAAATATATGAAAGGATGTTCAACCTCACATTTTCACCCGCATCAGATTTGTGAAATTAACAGAAACAGACTCAGATACAGAGAACAAATTGATGGTTGCCAGACAAGAAGGAGAGGGGATGGGCAATATAGGTAAAGGAGATCAAGAGGAAAAAACTTCCAGTTATTTAAAATGTCATGGTGATGTAACATACAGCATAGGGAGTATTGTCAATAATATTGTAATAACATTGTATTGTGACAGATAGCGTGATGATCATTTCTTAATGTATGAAAATGTCGAATCACTATGTTGTACACCTGAAACCAATGTAATATTGTATGTCAATTATACTGCAATAAAAAAAATTCTGCTGACACCAAGTGCTGTGCAGGATGCAGGGCAGTGGGAGCGGGACGGTCAGTTGAGGATGGTATTGTACTCAGAGGCGGGGAGTCAGGTGGCCTTACCAGCGATTTGGGAGGAAGCTGTTTAGGGCACTGTCATTTAGACAAAGGTTGTTGAAATATGGACAGGACTTTAACAGATTGAAATGTTAACAGTGGAGCAAGCATCTAAGGCATCGAGTCACAGAGGTATGACTGTTCCTGAAGTTGATCTCTTTAAAAGAGAAAACTTGGGATGGCCAAAGAGGTAGAAATGCAAATAGCTAAAAAAATCTCAGTTAACCTCATTCACCCTTTTCCATTGTCCTACCATGAACCGCTTTATTTCGTGCTTGTCCTGAATTTGCCTTCTGGGCAATATATATATATTCATGGCATAGATATACATACCTCTTCTCAGAATTCTCCCTCTCCTGTGACTTAGCCATCCCTCCTACTTTCTTTATCACCCATCCTATGCCAGTTTTAGTCAATTCCTGGTCTCTTCTGCCACAGCTTTGGACCTGGGTCACCAGTTCTTGAGCCTAGGATCCAAAATACTTAGTGCATTTTGGGTAAACATAAGAATCCCAGGTTGGTTGGAATAGTTTAGATCCGTGAAAGGACATCTTCTTGAAAGGTATGTTGGGGTTATATGATGAGTGACTTGATGCTATACTAATGGTTCTTTAAATACTTGATCCACCACGTGAAATGACCACTTTGGTTGAATAGTTTGTTTTTGTCAATTGATTGCTTCACTCTTGTGTTTCAAATTCAGCAGTTATTCTGGCTGATTTTTTTTCATCTCTCCACTTCACTAAGAAAACAAGATTCCTTGCCATTCTTCAGAAATTATCTTATTCTTTGTGACCCCTCTGCTTTCTTTGATAAATCAGATAGCTACATTACTTGTTTTCGTCTCTACCACCAAGATGCGTTCTGTGTCACTGCTAACAGCAAGATTGCTTTATTCTGATGAGTTGTCACCGTGTGAAAATGTTTTGCTTTCATGACATGCACATGTATTCCTGAGAATGCAAATTGAATTAGGCTTGCTAGGCTGAATCAGGGCTGGTTCTGAAATAGTGGAAGAAATAACCACATTTACATGAGGAAACAGTCAGAATTTGGGAATCCTAGAGACTAAGATTTTGAATGCTTGCCTCAGTCTTTGTCGGAAATTAGAAAAGTTAATTAAACTTTCTGAATATTAGTTTTATCACTTATACAGTGAAAATATTGCCACATTTCCTTAATTTTAAGATAATGTCAAACATATCAGCAAGTTAATTACAGCTTTTCACAAAAATGATAGATTATATCAAATGCAATGCACATATCAATTACAAAAAAGTATGAACAAGTAGGTGTTTTAATATCATGAAAACTTAATAATGCTTATCTTGCAAAGTCTTGCAATAAAAAAAAAGTGTTATTCATAGCCACATCTGTAGGTGTGTGTGGCATATAGAAGGCATTCTAAAAATGGTAGTTATTATGGGGCTGGCCCCATGGCGTAGTGGTTAAGTTTGGCACACTCTGCCTCAGGGGCCCGAGTTCCTGGGCCCGGATCCCGGGTGTGGACTTACACCACTCGTTGGCCACACTGTGGCAGAGACCCACATGTAAAGTAGAGGAAGACTGGCACAGAGGCACAGATACTAGCTCAGGGCTAATCTTTCCCAAGCGAAAATAAAGAGGAAGATTGGCAACAGATGTTAGCTCAGGGCAAATCTTCCTCAAAAAAAAAAAAAAAAGGTAGCTATTATTATTATTTAACTGAAATTTCAGCTGATATCTTGCTGTTGTTTGAAATTTAATAAAAAATTGATCTGAACCCCTAAACTTCATGTTGTGTTTCACATCCTTCTAACATGTCTGCATGTCCCTGTGGCTTTCTGTCCTGCCTGAAAATTCTCCTTCCAAGTTCTCACGTCTCTTGAGCTCTGGCTCATCCTCATTTTCCATGGACGTTCTCTTCTCTCCTCTCTGATTTTCCCCACGTTCACTTGGGTTTTTGTGTGTATAGTAGACTTTATTGAATGTTTAGAGTAACTGGATTTTATTATCTTAAAATATTAAAAATAACTTGTGAACTAGTCATTTTTGTTTATAAAGTCTGCTTGGCTGCCTGGTAACCAGAAGCTTCTCCTTAGTTCCGTTCTTCCTCAGACTCTGGAATTCTGCCATGTTGCTGGTCTGTTCTTTCAGGAGCATCCTCTTCATTCCCTACTTTTTCCACTAATGAAACTTGGCAATTTCTTATTCAGGGTACATTTTTCCCCTCGGTGTACATTTAATTGTGTCCTTTAACCCACGCACTTGGAGTCCTACCTTCTACATCCAAAAGACTAACCAATATAAATTCTGGTACATAAAGAATATTCTTCTTAAACACAAGTCTGATGCTGATTAGCAATATATTTTCTCAAACAGCTACAATTCATGCAGGATGAATTTAATGTTGTTTAAAATATTAAACCCACACACACAAACACAGACAGCTAGGATCAGCTCCTCCCTTCGCACTCTTCTCCTCAAGCTTCCTCCTATGTATCCAACTGCCTACATGATATCTCCACTTGGAAGCCAATGGATATCTGTATCTCAAAGCTATGTGTAAAACTGCTGCTGCCTCATCCTCCTCCACAATCTGCTCCATTGATTACATTCCAAACCTTAGTTGATGGCAACTCCATTCTCAGTCATCCAGGCCTAAAATCTTAAAATCATCCTCGATGCCACTCTCTCTATCGCATGCCATTTCCAAATAGCAAATTCTATTGACTTTAGCCTTAATATATCAGGAATTCAGCCACTGCTTAGGGCCTTCTCTGGTATCTCACACCATCGTCTCTTTACCAGATTATAACAATAGCCTCTTAATTGCTCTTTTTTCTATCTCTCCATGTGCCCTCCTGCAGACTCTTCTCAGTAGAGTATCCAGGGAGATTCTGTCAAAATCTGAGTCAAGGCCTATCGTGCCTCCACTCAAAATGCTCCAGTGGCTCCCAATCTCCCAGAGTAAGAGCTGAAGTCCTTATAATGATCACAAGGCTCTGGTAATCTCCACGTCCCCCTTACCTCTCTGTCCTCATCTCCTACCATTGACTTTTCTCTCACCCTATTTCAGTCACACTGAAAGCCTCACTTCTCCTGGAACTCACTAGGCACGCTCCTTCCTGAGGATCTTTGCAGTGGCTTCTCTCCCGGCTAGAATGCTGTTCCTTCAATATTCACATGGCTCACACCCTCACCTTCTTTAAGTCCTTCCTCAAATATCACCTTCCCATTGAGACATGCTTTGACTACTTCATTAAAATTAAAATTGCTTTCTCTACCTCAGCATTCCTGAAAACCTTTACTGATGTATTTTTTCACATAGAATTTATTACTTTCTCAGTTAACATTTAATTTACTTATTTAATTTGTTGTTCATTGTCTCATTTCAGTACCAGAATATAAGCTTTGTATCTTTTTTATTATGGATCTCCGGTAGCTGGTATAGTGATCGGCAAATAGACACATAATAGCTATTTACTGAGTGAATGAATATTAAAAGATAATATCCAATAATTCACTGATTCATTCAATTAAAACACTCAGAAAGATGCTGAGGTTACAACATGAATAAATTGTAATAACTGAGGACTTCATAGTCTACTGGAAAAGATAAATATATAAATAGAGATAGCATAGAGCAATAAAATATACTGTTACAGAATTATGAAAACAAGACTTCAGGAACATATAGGAGACTGATTTGGAAAATATGAGTGACTTTAAACAATGCTTTGACCGGAATTAAGATGTAACTGAGGAATGAAGGGGAGTGTAATCTGAATGATGGGGGTGGCGTGTATAGTACAGGGCAATGAAAGTCTTCTCATGTCTCTCCAACTCTGTATGGCTTTGAGTAAGTCAACTCAAAAGGAGCACATCCCACAGGTTAGAGATTCCTGTCTGTTGTATTCTCTGCTACAGCCCTACTACCAAGAACAATACCAGGCACATGGTGGATTCACAATACGTGTTTGTAGAGTGAATGAATAGACCTGTTAAGAGGGTTTTTGCCAAAATGAATTTTAAAGTCTTTTTCAGTTACATTATCCTAAATTATCATGAGCTTGTTTTAAATGAGTATAAAATCACTTCGTAGTGATTTGACCAGCCTCAAAACAAAATGGTTGTTAGAGGAACTGGTTGTCTCCCCTTCCAACAAGCCTTTCAATGTTCAAAGATCTACATGACCACTTTCCAAGATATGGTACAAAATATTTCTGAATTTGATCAGAGGTTTCCTGATGCCTGTTTTAATTCGGATGCTGTGAAGATGACTCAAAAAGAAAAAATTCCATGTGATCCTCTCAGAAGCCGTCCTTGAATAAAATAAATCCAAGCATTTTCCAGCTCTGTGCCTCCTCTGGATAGATGGCTGGTTGGCCTATAGCTTTATGTGCTGTTATTGTCATATGCATTTACCTGAATCCAGTCTGCCTTTTATGGCCTCATAAGTAACTAAATTGCAACTCAGGCTTAAAAGAGAAACTCAGCCAAAGCATTGAAATTACAGCCATGGTTCTGTGTGCTCCAAACATCCTCAAGAGATAAGGACTATCACAAAAGAAACAAAGAAGTGAAAAAGGACAACTTTTATTTTGTGGAAATGAGACATGCTATCGTTAGGTAGTGTGTACGTGACTCCATTAGCAGTAGTATTTATGATGAGACCTCAGAAACACTGCTTATATTTTAAACTCAACAGCCTCTCAAACCAGCTGACCCTGCCCAACCCTCCCCACTGTCAGAGTAGCACCATTCGATCACCAAGGAAGGCCCGCAGGACCAGGCCACGACTCGGAAGCAGGAGCCCCTGCACTGGCCATCTGCTATAGGGTGGACAGTTTCATTTGGATTATTTCTACTTAGAACTTTTGGCTCTTATTTCATCCAGTCCTGACAAATCCCTTTGGTATTAGTCTCTGTGCCAAATATTTGTACAGCTTTCCACAGTCTCCATACTCGTTCCTTGAGGGTCTTATGGCAGAGGAAACTTTAAGCTGTTGCATGCTCATTATTTCTTCTGGAACTCTCCCCTACCAGGTCAGGTGGGCAAGATAATGTATGAACTTTTGAGGACTCTTCTTTTGGCTTTTTACCTTAAACCCAAACTAGAGCCAATCCAAACACTTCATACCTCCTTTCCTCTTTGGAGTGCACTGGATGCATCATAGCTTATTGGTAACAAACATGGTCTCCAGAAATAGACAGACCTATATCCCAATCCTGATGCATAATACCTTGTAACCTTGGGTACATTAGGTAACCTCTTTAAGCCTCAGTTTCCTCACCTGTACAATGAGGATAATCTTACCTATTTCGTAAGTGTAATGGACAATTGAGGTCATGTGCAGTAAACATAAAGCACCACATCTGGCATACATAGTAAGTACTTTACCAGTGACAGCAATTTTATCCAAGACAGTCCTTTCCTCATTTAACCTCAATCATATCATACCAGCTACTGGAGGGGACAGAGTGAATGGCCTCCTTCCAATTTTATGTTTGATCTATTTAATTTTTCTACTAAAGATTTCACGTCCAGCCCTTTGAAAGGATATAAGGAGTTATGTTCTATGGCAGCCTCATTATTCAATTTTTCTTCCCATATGTCTCCCATGCACATCCACATGAAATTAGAGCAAAGCTGGAGGCTTTCTGATCAATAACAATTCCCTTAAAAATGCTTATGCTTATTGGAAAACTTGTTTCCAGACCATGTGGTTGCCAATATGAAAGCCTTTGAGTTACAACTTTACATTAAAAATAGAGCTCAGGAAAAATAAAATGAAATAAACATTGCATACAATGTTCTTTAATTAAGGGTACCCAGTTAACCTGTCATTCCATGAGGAGGTGATGCTTCTGGGAACCACTCAGTAGTCTCAGGGGACAGATACCTAGAATATTCTCCTGCTGCCACTGCATAGAACAAGAAGAGAAGAGTGACTCATGGGTCCCTGGGGCAATTCAGTGATACTCTGCAAGCCAAAAATAGGATGCACAGGGGACAGTAACATGGTGAATATCTTTATATCAGAACCATGCTATTTATTCCTGTGCTATGGAAAGAGAGCAGAAAGAATGCTTTCTATCTGGATCTCCAGGTGATATCATTGCCAGTTGCTGCAACCGTTTATTGAGCAATGTGCTATCCCAGAATTCCACACTGACGAGCCCATGCAATCATTTATTCATTCAGGAAATATTTACTGAGTGCTAGCACTGTGCCAGGTGCCAAGGGTACATTGATAAGCAAGGCAAACAGAATCCCTGCCTTCAAGGACATTATAATCAGAAGACAGATAAAATGAGGAGAGTTGCTATAAAGTGCATAACGGAGCACTGACTGAGGCAGAATTGGGACCAGGGACATTAACTCTGCACTCCTCTCATTTTCATCTTCTCTCTTCCCCCTCACTCACTTCTCCCCCAGCTGAACAGTGAGTTGCAGGGCAGGAAACTGAGCATGCTCCACCCCTCTGCCTTCCTTTTTGAATACAGCCTCAAGGAACTGTGCTTCCTGATCCCGACTTCCAGAAGAAGACAGCTCAGCAGAGGGACTCTGGCCCTGCAGGGGAAATCCAGAAATAGTGAAGGGTTGGTTCAATTCAGATTTCAGCATCAGAGCTGTTAGCTCTCCAGTTAGCTTTATGGAACTAAAACCAAGCTGACGTTTTGATATCCATCCACTTGTCCCAGGGTTAATTTCTCAATAGATTCTAAACTCAAAAGAGGAAATAAATGTTATTTATTAGTGCACCATATATCCCATCATCTGGGTGCCTTCGCCACATGTCTGAGAAGTAGATGCAAGAAATTGGCATTTAAGAACCAAATTAATCCATTGGCCAATAGAGAGATTGAGGTTTTTGGCTTAACCTGAGGAGGCAGTGACATTTGGCAGTGCTTTAGTAAGGTTAGCTATGTGGGGCTTTCCTCTGGTGACTGAGGATGGTGACACTTGGAGAATTGTAATAACCAGGGACTGTGCACATCTTTGTGACTGACCTTGATGTGATTTAAGAAGACACGTAAAGGATCAGATCACAGATGAAAGAGAAAATATGAATCCTATCTAAATCTAACCTTAAGATAGGCAGAGCATTAATAACCCTGGCCTTTTCAGGTCTTGCTGGGCAGAACGATTTTTTTCCTTCATTTACTAAATTTCTCAGTGAATATTATAGACTGAACCTTTAAACTCTAACGACAGCTAAGTTCAATGAGTGCTATGGAATATTGGTGCGTATTTTGTGCCAGTGATAGAGAAGAAGTGCAAGCTCATGTGCTCTGTTTTTCTTTACGTAGATCCTGGTTCAGGGCCAAGCGGGGAACGAATCACAGCTAAACTGTAGGATTCATGTAGGCTGTCTCTAGGCTCCTGGGTCATCTTCCCCTCTAACAAGTTGTCTCAATTTAGTGCTCTGATTTATTGACTAAATAAGTCTTGATCATGGCTTTAGATTACAGAGATTCATATCTTGGTACATATCACAGAAGTGTGTTGGTTTTTATTAACACCTTGAAAGGAATAGAGAATCTGGCTTCTTCTTGGATTTACATAGAGAAAAAACTCCATGAATTTTTTGCAAACCTGTGAGTTAGAGAGATGTGCCTAGGTTGCTCAGCCTTTAGAAGTCAAGCTTGCTGAACAAATCAAGGAGGTACGGATAATTATAAAATACACTTACTTCTTACCATCAGAATAGTTAACAGTGGAAAAATTAAAATTCGAAAAGATCAAAATGAATTAAAAAACATGATAATTACATTATTTCTGGATCAATAAGGATGACGAAGAGCAAAAAATAGAAGAAGAGAATTGAGTTTTTAGAAGACTTGGGTTCCTTCTCTAAAGGGAGACTGGAATGGCAAGGTATTGGGGAGCAGATGGCAGGTGTCTCAGTGCTCACTAGGCCTATGTAGCTCAGGTTTCAGAAGCATCCACAGTATCGTTTACAATGCAGGAAACTGCACAGAGATTCTCCAGCATAAACAAATGTGGAGAAGAGGTTTCAAGTGTCAAAGAACTTTTATTACAAGATGCAGTGGCAATGACCACTGTGACACAAGACTAAAATGCTGCTCACAAGAAAAGGGTGGAAGCCATGCCACTAGACAAAACATACAACACAGCCCGAATGCCAGGAATGTAGAGGGGACAGCAGAAATAAGAGGTTTCACATATGCCAGATGGGGACAAAAGGCATGTATAAGACCTGGTGACCATAGCTGCCACTCGTGCTCAGTTCTAACGTCTTTGAAGGAGGGCAGGGATGTCTCAAATGCTGTTCTCTGAGAGTTAAGAAGGTGCATAGGTGGATCTTTCCTCTCCACTTTCCCCTACAGATGGAAAGCCCAGTGCTAAAATTAAACTTATGGGAGATTTTTCTCATAAGTTTAATTTCACAGGCTGTAGCCTTCAGATAACTGAGACGAATTAACAGGCATCCTGGCAAAATTTTAAAACCGAGATTTTCCTGTATCTCTCCTCTTTCCCTCAGCTACTAAGTTTCTGCTCTCAGTTCTGGCAACAGTAATATGGGTCCAGATTGTACAGAGTACTGGGTTCTTGGAACAATATTTCTGCAGAGGCTAGAGATTTGAATTTTGTGGAATGAAATGAATGTTGTGATTTTTTGTGTGTCCAAATATTAAAAAAGTTATGACACATAAGAGGTTTTAGGTTGGATTAATTCCACCTTGAACACACCTTAGAAGCCATACCATTTAGGGAAGACAGTCCAGGCAGCTGTCTACTCTATCCCAACCCTACCCAACCATCGGAGTAGGGATCCCTCCGGGTCAGACTTGGCAGAACAAGAAACTGAGTGTTTGTAATTAAAGAATTTTGTAATTTATTTAATCTTTAACTTATAAAGAAAAAGGAATGTAACTTTTGGCCTTCCTTATCAATGTGCTTCATAATAGGAGCTGGTTTTTATTCAAATTTGGGACTTTAGGATTGTTTTTAGATGATATGTCTAGTTGTAAATCAGGAACTTTAAAGTTATTTCCATTCCCGCCCATTTCAGAGCTTTTTGGAGGCAGAAGCTCACCTGCCGACCAGCTGCCTGGCAGGACTTTAAAGGATGAGTGGTTGATGCAGTGGGGTGGCCTCATGAGGTGACAGTAGGACCAACCTGACCTCCTCCCACTCGTACACTAGCCACACCAATAACTGACCCCAGACTTAATAAATAAACTCAGTGACCAGTGGAGACAGACACTTATTCCGCATTCCTAATTTTTCAAAGCAGAGGAAGATGGAGAGAGGAAAGACTTTCTACCCGACTTCCTGGAAAGAAAAGTTTTCGAAGGAAGGCTCTCAGCTTGTCTCCAGCCCCGAGGGAGGAAGAGTGGCTTGTCTGACTCACCTGTTTGGGAGAAGAGACAGCACAGGCCGTCTGTCCCCTCTCCTTTGGGAGCGGCACTTGGGCCTGCTCTGCACAATGCCTGCAATTTGGGGGATTAAGTCCAATTCAGGGAGAGTAGAAGTCCATCTGGCTGCAAATGTATAATCATATTTTCCAGTCAGTTTTGCTTTCTCTCTGTTTGTCTTCTACATCTTATTTCTCAATTGGCTTCTAACTCAAGAGATCAAAGCAGAGTTTTTATTTATTGCCTCCACTGAAGCCTAACAAAGGCAAGACTGTATAATATTGGCTTTCCTGGTGAACCTTTCAAAGATTTGACCGATATAATTTGATGGGCTGGGCCAAGAAATATTGTTGGTGGTTGGTGGTGGGAGCAGAGATTTTCTAGGCTAAAAGGAATAGCTGTGCAAAGGCATGGCATTGAGAGTGCAAATAATATATTTAATGAAGTAAAATAAGTCCAATATAATTGGGGCAAAAAAAGTAGAGAGCAAGCAAATCTGTATCCATGAGAAACATTGTGTAGATCTTGGCTATGGAGTTGAGATTTTTATCCTAAATTAGGTTTGTCAGATTAAGCAAATAAAAATATAAGATTCCCAGTTTAATTTAAATTTCAGATAAAAATGAATAATTTTCAATAGACATATGTCCCATGCAACATTTGCAGTTTTTGGCTATACTTATACTGAAAAAGTATTCATTGTTTATCTGAAATTCAGATTTAACTCATGTCCTATATCTTGCAACTCTATCCTAAGGCAAATGGCAAACCATTGAAGTCTTGAAAACATCGAAGTGATACGATCAGAAATTGGAGAGAAAGAAAACTAACTAGTCATGCAGCAAAAGGCAAACATCTCTTCTCAAATGTTCTCAAGTTTCTTTAGGGCCCCTTTCAACGTGGTCTCACCATAAAAATCAATAATAATGAGATCCTGCTATATCCTGTGACTCACGATAATATTGTAAATACGGCCTGATGAAGATAAATTACAATCCCCGTAATATGGCAAACAGGGCTGACATAACAAAAATGGAAATTTGGATTCTATCTCTTCTCATTCATGCTCTGCAGAGAAAAAACAATACAGAAAAGTGACTGAGGAACACAGCAATTTCCCTTGCAAAACTGAGCACACTCATTTATGCCTCCGTTGAAATCTAGATTGCACACCTCCCTGATCCTCTACAAAGCCTGTGTTTATTGTGCCTTTTTCACAATGCGGTGACTTCCAAGTTTGTGGCCACCTCAGTCTGATTCACAGCGTGGTCTTTTAAGTGGACTGACAGAGAGATTACTAAAACATGATCCATCAGAGGAACCACAGCACCCCATGCTACCTGCAGAAGAAATGGGCACATTGCCAGTGAGCAGAAACTGCTCCCCTGATTTAAAATCTGTTTTCTAAACGTGAATTCTCATTTTTAATTATGACTGCATGTGTTTTCTCAGTACCTCTGTGTCCCTTCTTTGTAACCTTTTCCCTAGGAGTCCTCTCACGTAACAATTGTTAGAGTTCTAACTGCAGCTCTCTGGAGCAGAGTGATGGTCAGATCGGAACAAGTTGTCCTCACCTACTGATCGGTCAATCTATGGGCTTGCAAGTGTGTGAGTACATGCATCACCAGGAAACCAGTCTCCCTGGGAGGTCGATACCCATGAGCAGTAGGAGCGTGTTAAAGTGGAAGAGAAAAGAAAAGGCGAAAGATAACATTTGAGAAAGCATTTGACATCTTTCTATGAGGCCAGGAATGTGGCTACAACACGTAGTATTTTAAAACACGTCCCTACCAAAATATTTGAGCACATGCTACCACTGATGTTCAGTATGTCCATCCAGTCCTGACCTCACTATTACAAAAGTAAAACTGAAGTATAGGAAATCCAAGCCTAAGTAAGTGGCTGGAATTACTACCTTTTTGGTCAAGCCAAGATCATACTAAGTGAAAGAGACTTCGGCAAAAAAATATCAACTCTGGCTAACATTTGATGCCAGGAATTATTATCAACACTTTAACGATAACTATTTAATACTCACTACAATCCTACAAGGTAGACATTATTATCCTTTTCACTATACAAATGAGAGAACTGAAACGTAGAGAGCAAATATTATTAGCCAAGGCTGCACAGCTCAAGAGCAACAGGCCAAAGATTCAGTCCAGGAAATTTGACTCTAGAGCTGTACTTTTCACCACCATATTACTCTTATTCTGGGGATGGATCACCTTTTAATAGTGGAGGAGACCTGTGTGAGCTGCAAAATATGAGTGTAGATTAGATTGGGTTGCTTTGCCTGGTAAGACCTTCAAGTAACGGTTTTCTCAATTTCCCTTTGGTGTTCCAAGGTTCTAGGTAACTTTACAAGGATTTATGATACGTAAAGAAAAGTATGTATGGTTATGAACAATACTTGCTCAAAGCAACAATCAGTTCTGTGCTTTGATTTAAGCTCTATACATTCATTATTTCACTCAACAATCATATGTAGAGTGCCTATTGGGTGAGCTGTTCTAAATTTGATTTTGAAGACTTTGTTCCTGATCAGAAGAATTGCACAGCCTATAGGAATATGTAGACATGCAAGGAAACAATTAGAATAGTAATCGCCCATGTTGGATGGACATTGAGGGTATTGTCCTAAGCGAAATAAGTCAGAGGGAGAAGGTCAAAAACTGTATGATGTCGCTTATAAGTAGATGATAAAAATAAAAACAAACAAACACACAGGAACAGAGATTGGATTGGTGGTTACCAGATGGGAAGGGGGGAGGGAGGAGGGCAAAAGGGATGACAGGGCACATGTGTGTGGTGATGGATTGTAATTAGTATTTGGGTGGTGAACATGATGATACCTACGCAGAAATAGAAGTATAATGAGGTACACCTGAAATTTATACAATATTATAAACCAATGTTACTGCAATAAAAAATAAATTAAAAAAATAAAAATAATGGGACATCTTTGATTCTGAAAAAAAAAGAAAAAGAATAGTAATGACATGGGCAGTAAAAGCTACCCAGTTGTATACTAGGCCTTTAATGCTTTAGAGAATATGTAACTCAGTGTACCAAAGACTGCTAGTCTTGCTGTTTCCCCTACCTGCTTGCTCAGAACTTTCCTATCTCCCACAAAATACCCCCAAAGATTTCTAGAAAACCCAGTGGGTGCTTTTTCTGGTATATAAAAGTGCTTATGGGAACTTCACTATGGCCACTGTGATGGTGGCTCTAAGACAGTCCTCTCCTATACCACAGTTGTTAGTGCCACTGAGTGGATTCCGACTTCTAGTCACCCTGTGTACAGCAGAGCAGAACCCAGCCTGGTCTTTTTGCACCATCGTCTCCTCTTCCAGCGTGATATCAGACAATGCTCTGCTGCTATTCATAGGGTTTTCATGGCCAGTTATTTTGGAAGTGGGTGGCCAGGTCCTTCTTCCTTGTCTGTCTAGTCTGGAAGCTCCACTGAAATCTGTCTACTATCAGTGACCCTACTGGTATTTGAAACACTGGTGGCATAGCACAGCAACACGCAGCCACCACAGTATGATGACCGACAGATGGTGGTGTGGCTCCCTGACCAGGAAAAGAACCTGGGCTGCGGCAATGAGAGCACAAAATCTTAATCACTAGACCACCAGGACTGGCACGGTGGGGTGAGGAAATTGCCCTTGCTCTGATTCTGAGCTACATTGAGTTCATAGAGTATTCTGTACCAGAGCTCAGTGGTACCCAGGGTCTCACGGACTAAGTTCTCCAGCCATGACTCTCCTCTCTCTGGAAAAGCCAGTACCTATCCAAAGATTAGACAGGGACATATGCTCCATCATTTTCCACTTTTGTTTCTGTCTCTCAAGAGGTTGAAACAAACAAATAAAACACAAACAAAACAAACATTTCCCTTGTCCTTTAGCCAAAAAACATAAAAAGTCTCATGCAAAATACTCATGCAAATTGTGGCCACCAGCCCACTAATGTGCACAGCCTGACTTCGTTTGGACTCAAATAGGACATCCTGTTGCACATAGGACATAGTAAGTGGTGTAACAGAGACATGAAGAAAGTGGTTAAGGAGTACAGAGGATCACTCTGTCTGGGAATTCTGGAAATCTATGTTGAAGCAGCAAGTGGCCTTTAGCCTTAATCTTGAAAAATGAGCAGAAGTTCACTGTTCAACAAAGAGACATTATGGAATGTTGAGCAGAGCAAATTGGAAATGCAAAAGTTTGGATGTATGAAAGAGATTGGAGTGCTTGGCTGAGTGGGAAGTGTAATGTGGTTGGGGCATAAGTTGTGTGGTAGGTGTGTTTGTGGGGAGGCAGGTTGGGGAAGTGAGGCTAGAAAGAAAGGAGAGACCAAACTCAGAGTGACCACTGCTCTGGATATTTTCAGTCAAAAATTTTCTAAGTGGCTCTCAGCATAGGGGAAGAAAAAAATCTTTTCCCCTTTACCCATTGTAGATTCACTGGCTACAGTCCTATAAATTAGACTAGCAAAAGACAAAGATTACAAAGAGAAAAATAAATACAAGTTTATTAGCATGTGTGTCACATGCATACACATGGGGGCACTCAGAGGTGAGTAACTCACAGGGGTGGTTAGAACGGGAGCTTATATAGCATCTTAACAAAATAATAATAAATTTCAGACAAGTGACAAGACAAAGGAAAAGAACTTGTGGCTTTAGGGGCAGCAAAAGCGGGAAGGCAAATATATGGGGAAACTCATGGTAGATAAGAGGTAGTTTAGCAAGGTTTGTTGTGTTGATTCTTCTGGTGCCTTCTACGGGCTGATAAAGGTCTAGAGTTGTCTCCTATGATTAACTTCTATCCTTTCTGGTAGAGAGAGGAGAGGGGGCCATCTTCCCACATTTATGTCCTACTTTCAGACAAATAGGAGGAGGGCAGAGAGCTTTTCTTGTATCTGCTTCTTCTCAATTGACTTTAGCACAAAATAATTGTTATGCCAAAGTGGCATATTTTGGGGGGGGCATAGTCTGTGCTCCTTAATCAGTAAAGCTAGGTTTCCATTCACCCTTATTTGTAATATACTCTTTAACTCCATTTATGGAAGAGAAAAAAAATTAAAAGGAATGTGCACTGAAGATGCACAGTCAATACCGACATATTTAATTGATGAAGACTGCAGAGGCAGACTGAGCAATACTATACAGCCTAGGAAGTTTTGCCTTAAACAGAATCTTTTTACAGTTCAGACATAATGGTCTTATAATTTGCTTTAGTAAGATTGTAGTGTTTCTTACTCATTTCTATTTAGCCTGAAATAGTGCCCTATGATTCTACAACAATCCTAGCAACTGACATTTAGGTTACTACTTGAAGATGGTTCACACCCCTCTTCTGATTTGCTCTGGGAAAGCCCATCCCTAAACCCTGCAGGCCATTAGCCCCATCCCTTATTTTTCCCAGCAGGAGTTGGTGGGGGAGAGTCTTTGTCCATGATTTTATATCTGGTGCAACTCATCTAATCAAAAGTCCTACACAGGGGGGTTTCCTCCCTTTCCACCCTTTTCTCCCCAGGCCAGTATGTTGCTGATGAAGAATAAGGGGATTCTCTGTAAACTCAAGTTTTTCTGTTTGTCTATTCAAAAGTCTAGACGAGAGTGTGGGGAAGATTAGGAGTTCCATTATTACCACACACCTAAGCCATGTCCTCCACGCCATCATCTTCACATGCACATATTTTGATTTCTACATGCCTAGCTTTTTGGTCTGTCTCTGAATTGAGTCAAATCATAAGTAGGAGAAAAGGAATGTTATCTATTGCACCCTTCAAAATAAATACTCCTACACTTAATTGACTGGGTGAACCAATGGTGTCATGGAAACAATACCATATATTTGATAGCAGTCTCTACACTCAAATTGCTCTCACATACATTCACTCCCTTGATCATCATCATAATCTCATGGAGTTGGCAATGCAAAGGCATTATTCCCATGTTACAGATGAGGAGACTGTTCCTCAAATGATGAAATGGCATGCTCAGTCTATTCAGCTCTCTGGAACTCTGAATTTTGTCATCCAGAAAGATTCACCATGTCCTGGATTCACAGTGCCACAATAGTGGTGTAGTAGGAGGATTATAACCCTGGAGTGGTGAGGGCGTTAGCATGGAAAAAGATGGCTTTGTCTCTTTGCTCTGCTCCTCACCAGCTACGCCCTTAGGTGAGTTACTTAACCTCTTTGGCACACATCTCCTATTCTGTAACATAAAGATAACAATCCCTGTCTCTCAGAGTTGTTGTGTGCATTCAGTGAGCGAACATATATAAATAGCACTATGCCTGGTATAGAGTAAGAACTGAATATATCATTGCCTAATATTATCACCATTATTCTTAAGTAACAGCAGATAATGGGAAATATAGTGTGCAAATACATGGAGATTCAGGTATTTGTTCTGATTCCCTGCCATGGGCCTGAAATTCAGATTTCCAGAAAACAAATTTTTATTTCCATCCATATGTGCTTGCATTTCAAAAATTCATTAGGTCTGATTGGCTGCTATTAATGCCAGAATGCTGGTTAAGCTTGGTTGCTTTATAGTCTCTCACAGTTTTGTAAAATTAGAAAAAAAAAAAGTCCCTGAAATCTCATTGTGGGTCCATATTCTTGAATTATTATGTGTTACTGCACCACTGTGAGCACTCAAATTTGTTGTTATGATCTTGCTCACGTTCGTGTAACATTGGATCTTTTATTCGGTCAGCTAATGACTGTACTAAAGTTATGAGAAAATAGTCTAACATCACTATTCCAACAAAATGATTTATTGACATTTAATGTAACATTAACATTGACTTAGAAACTGCCTTAGACATGTTTTGAACATACATATCCATATCCTCCCCTCAAGGGGGAATTTTATTGTTCATTTAATGAGACAGTTGAGCTGAAACAAGGGACTTTTTTTCTATATAGAAATAGTCATGTAATTTGACCTTGTCATCAAAAGTAAATGTATTAAGAAAATCAATAGTACACATTTTCCAGTGTAATCTTCTGCTTCATTCTTGCTTGCTGACTGGAAGGGGCTGCTGCCATGGGAGGCGTATGTCTTACAGATTTCCCTTCCCTTGATAAGCTGGGTAACTTCGATGGTAGGAGCTTTGAAAATCTAAATTGCTCATCTCCGCTGTGTGTTTATCGCTGTCATTCAGTTGAATGAAATTAAACTCGCCACTTGCACCATCACATAGAAGAAAATTATAGAACACATTTTTAAATGTTATTTCATTTAAATAAGGAGCAAATAGAATTCTGTTCTACTTCAATCATTTGGTATAAGAAATACAACACTGAGAAAAAGGGAAAGCGTTAAGTTTCTATGAGAAGTTCCGGAAGAGAAATCAAAATCAGAACTGGGCATAGTCTTGAGATGCGATTTATGCAACTGTTCTTCCCACTTTATTTACCAGAAAGGCTCGCCAATACCTAGAATTCTACCACTCTTACTTCACTGTTAAATTTTGTCCTTGGTATTTTTTGCGGGGGAGGGAGGTTCCTCTTTTGAAATTACTTTCACTTTTGGTGAGAAGGATAATTAATTCCTAACGCAGAGAAAACAATAAGGAAGCCTGGGGCAGATCTTTTTTCTTGGTCTCACACTTCTTTTTTGTACCCACATTAAACAGTTCATAGATTTCATATAAAAATTGGGATGAGTGGATTGTCTTAGAAAGTAAGAAACTCTGGCCGCACTGAGCCTACGTTTCCACACGACAAACATCAGACGGAGCAGAGCAGCAGCTGCCTCGTTCAGATGGAACACGTGAACTCCAGCTGGCCACAGTCCTCACCAGTCTCTATTGTCTCTCTTCTCCAACCAGCCTGCTTTACTCAGTTAAATTGCTGGCATGCTCCTGAAGACATTTGCATTTATCTATCTATTGATCTAGATATTCTTCTTATTATTAATTATTATTGTTTTATTTTACTATTTTTAAATTTTTTATTGTTTTTTCATTTTTGTTACTATTATTTAACAGCAGAGGAATGCTTAAAGGAGAGGTAGGCAGCCTCAGAGTCTACCTCTGTTTACCTTAAAGTTTTTCTTAGGATAAGCGTGACCTTAGGCAATTTACTTAGGTAATTTTCTCATTTGTAAAATTAGAGCTAATATTCATAATTCCTATCTTTTGTAGTTTTATGGCAATTGCTAAAATGATGCATATAGAGGATAATGTCTAGAACACAGTAGGTGTGCAATAAATGTTAGCTACAAGTGTTCTATGATGTGCCAAAATAAATGAGGTTTAAAAAACTGTGCGTTCCTATCACTCCATTTCATATAAAAGATGCCCTGTATCAGGATCTCTGATTTTCAGTTACATTTTCCTCCTTGAACGGTCTGGGATAATTGCCAATGGACGTGTTGCCTCTGTCATTCTGGGTGAATCTTTTGGTCTTGAGCTTTGAACAGGATAATGAATGAATTAGGAAAATTGAAGCAAACATGTGGGTGGATATCCCTTGTCAGAGCTTTGATTTGGATTCCTTGCAGAACACCAGAAATATTCATTATATTTTCATTCCTTTCAAAATGCAAAGAATAGCAGAGCTTCAAAAACAGGGCAGTAACGCACCACCCTAGAGGAAGTTGTTTTAACAAATTTAAAAGCAGCCTCTAGGAATCAGGGCATGGATGCTTTCCTCATTATTTCTCCTGCTCATTATTTGGTACCATTATCTGTTTTGATCCCTTCGTCAGATTTTCCAACGTTAGTGTGCTTCAAAGGTGATTCTTGGATAATGGAAAGGATCTGTGGCTCCTGGAGAACATAATAGATCATTGAACAGATTTCTGATTTACTGCCTTTAATTTCTTCTTCAGGAGCAGTAACAGAAGCTTGCAGGCGGAGGTGGAGGATCTCTGATTACAATCAGGGATAGAGAAATGGTTTCTTCTGACATTTTTCTTTCAGAGAGACTAAGCAAAATTGCAGTACAGTTTCACAGTACTCTTCTTAACTCACTGCAGGTTGCCATGGAAACAGGAATCTCGCATCAACATGAAAGGCATTTAGGGAATCTGTTAGGCTTTAACATGAGCACGATTTAAGCATCCTTGCTCACCACTAAGTCCAGCATCTTTTTTAGAATATCATTAATACCCATTAAATTTATCTGCACGTGCTTTTGGGTATCTTCACATTGCATTTGAGGTCATTTTTTGTGAGTGACCAACTCATCAGAGAATATGCATTTTGTAGAACTATCCTTAGCTCTTTTAGCACATGAAGTAAGACTCACCCTACCTACACTGTTATTTTCACATGATCCAGATTTAGATTTTAATAGAGAAGAACAAGAATACAATGGCAATTAAGGAAATCTGCTAATATTTAGGAAGTATTTTTATAATAAAAAAGAGCCAAATGGTAATTTTTGTTCTATAAACAAAGTTTAATAGAAACAAGCCCTTTGATCACTTACTTGTGCCAGGTAACTTTTAGGTTATCTGTCATATGTAAGTTTAGACTAGTTTTGCTAAGTAGTATATTTTTAGTGTTTGTTTCTGAGAAGAGTTTACTTTGGAATCTTAAAACACTAAAAGATCTCATTGCTGGCAAAATCAGCTGGATTTTCCCCCCCAAGAATTATAAAAAAATGTGATTTAAAAGCCAGAAATTTGTCTAAAGCAATGGTAGCAATGGCTAAATTACCATTTTCTTTTATTTCACAAAAGAAGGGCATTTTGGAGGACTTGAGAAAAAAATGAGAGAAGATCTGTTTGAATTATGTTTCAAACTCTTCAAATTATTTTTTATGCGAATTGAAATAAGTCACTGGTTCAGTAGTTAATCTCCTTCTCTCATTGAACAGTGACCTTCCAAATTGGTTCTGTGTTTCCCATTATTGGAAGGTTCTGAGTGGCTCTCAATGCCTATTCCTGGTATAGGGCAAGCAGCAAGTTGTTGTGGTGAATACATCAGCTTTGGAGTCAAGAAGCCCAAGTTCAAATCTCAGCTCCACTGCTTGCCAGCTGGGTGACATTGCCAGTGTGGGTACTTACCCACACTGTACTTTCTTTTTCAACATGAGGTTGTTATAAGGATTAAGTGAGATATTCCATATGCAGGGCTTAGCAGATTTCTGCTATAATTTATACATACTGGAATATAATATATACTCAATGAATTTTAATTATAAGTATCATTATTATAATAATTTTATAGGTTTGATAATCTGACAACATTGCTAAGCCAGTATTTCCCTTTTTACCAAAATCAAACATCCTAGCAGAATTTAGCTCTCCTTTTTTTCCCTGATCTTGCTGTTCATCTTCTTGAAAAGTATAGTATAATAAATAAAATATCCAAAAAGCAGAGGATAAGTAAGAGGAGAAAATATTAAAACCATGGACAAACTAGAAATTTGATTTGTAGGTGGCAATTAAACAAAACCAATGAACTAGTCATCTGTAGTTGGAAAAAGTCAAAACGGGTCTATCAGCAGTCCAGTCACTGGTTTGTCTAGCTTTTGGACCATAATCAATTAGTTTAAATAAAATATTTATCACAAACAGATCCAGGGTCTACAATTAATGTAACTTGATGTTTACTTTCTTACACATTGAGTTTTAAAGGTGTAAATGAATTATATCCCTTTCCACCTGAAATGGAATCAAGGTGAATAGACAATGTGGTAAATCAGATGAGGACAAAAAGTCAGCTTAATTCATGACTTAAATAATTAGCTCTTAAGAAAGTAGCTTAGATGTGGGCTAATAGTGAGATTTTCAAAGTTGCACCCCAGAATTAAACAAATGTAAAGACCCAGGCATGGGAAGAACTCGAAAAGAGCAGGCGTCCACCAGCAGGGGCAGAGATTTCAGGATAAAACGTGTGTGGTGGATGAGAATAGAATGCGCGCTCACAGCAGGAGGCAGGTAAGACAAAGAAAGGAGACAGCAGTGGAGATGCCTATGTTCGGTAGCTGTTCTGGCCAACAGCAGACCAGAGTACATGCTCTTTGGAGGCAGGCAGATCCAAAAAGAAAGAAGGTGGGAGAGAAGAGTCCAGCCAAGCATTCCCAGTTGCTTATCCCCCAAATCACCAATCAGATGAAGAGTGACTGAGGGAGTAGAGAAGCCAGTGGGGTCACTCCAGTTGGTGATCTTCCACCTCAGTGGAGAATAAGTGTATTAGTTTCCAAGAGCTGCCGTAACAAAATACCACCAACTGGGTGGTTTAAGAAAAAGATGTTTATTTTCTCACAGCTCTGGAGGCTAAAAGTCCAAGATCAAGGTGTGGGCAGGTTTGGTTTCTTCTGAGGCCTCTCTCTCTCTGGCTTGCAGACAGCCACCTTCTCACTGTGTCCTCACCTGGGCTCTTGTCTGTGTGCTTGTATCTCCGGTGTCTCTTTGTGGGTCCAAGTTCCCTCTTCTCATAAGGACACCAATCAGATTGGATAAGGGTCCACCCTAACGGCCTCATTTTAACATAATCACCTCTTTAAAGGCCCTGTCTCTAAATACAGTCACATGCTGAGCTGTTGGGGGTTAGGACTTCAACACGAATGGTTTGGGGAGGACCAATTCAGCCCATAACAATAAATGTCACCTGTGATAGCATAGTAAGGACTAGAGATTTTCTTTGCAATTAACACTTGTGTAACTTCCTTCTTCCTTTTCTTTACTGAAAAAAAAACATCTTCCTTCTTCGATAGCTTTTTCAGGAGCTAAGCTGCCTTCACAAGAGGGGCAAGCCTGCCTCCAGGAGCTTATAGCATCAATGACTTACAGAAACCAAATGAGGAATTGCCAAGTCTACCTTAAAAAAACCATTTACGACCTAGTTTCTTGATGGACATATTAAATTCCAGCAAGTTCAAAATGTTCCAAAGTGGTTAATCATTCCAGAAATGCCAATAAAAATGAAAGGATAGACAATTTATTTTTTGAAAAAGGAAGGATTACATTTTACCTAAGGTTTGTTTTGTTATATTTCTATGTGACATGAGGTTCTAAAATCTCATTAAAACAATTTCCTCTTGGATAACAGTTTGTTTTAATAAAGGTGAACATAGTTAGAGAGTAAGAATAAAGATAAAGCCTGTTAGATTTGGAACAAATAACTGTAAATGAAATGAAATGAAGTAAAACCACAAAGAAAAATCATTTATTCTTTCACAGCATCTTTCCACAGAGACATCAAGAACTTTACAAATGCTCATTAGTTAGGTTATCCTGTGCACTGCACCTTGGAAATCACCCTCGTATTCAAATTTAAAATTTTTAGAACTTGCAACCTGGGATCAAAAATTCCCAGATCTATGCCTAGGTGCGTATGATCTGCTTATTTTTTAATATGCTCCATAAATGGGAAAGACTTAGGACCAGGCCTTACCCCAAACTTCTGGATGCCACTTCAATCCATAGGTAGATAATAGACAAAAATGGAATTAAGAAAAAAGAAATCTCAGCCCTATGGTTTTAATTGTGTAAAATTACTAACATTAACACCAAGAACTAAGATTAATTGAATTCTATCGCTACACCAGACACTGGTAAAACGTTTTAAAGTTCATGATTTCAAGCCTCTCTCGAAAGTCATGGCCATGGCAATCTGCTATGGGCTGTGGAAATGCCCACGCATGGAGGGAACCATGGTGTCTGGCCCCAGGGTGCTCAAAGTCTAACTGGGAAAATAGACATTAACAGCTACATAATAACTGTAGTACTTGTGTATGAAGTCAAGGTTAACTAATGAAGAGAAATAGAAGGAGCAAAGACTCACTATGTTTAGATGATCAAAGAAAGCTTCTCAGAGGAGAAGACATTTAACCTGGGTCTTGAAGGATGAGAAGAATTTTGTAGGGAAATATTTCTCAAAGGTTAACATAAGGGAAGGACAACAAAGGAAAATGCAGGATGAGACAGAGAGAATGGAATGCTTGGTGTGAAAAACAATTTGACATCAGATAATGGAGGACCTTGACTAAGTTCGTGAGAAATGGGAGAAAAAATGTATGATTTGTTCTCCTGGAAGACAGTTCAGGAAGCTTGTGAAGGGGTGGCATGCAGATAGGAAAGCAAGCAGGTGGCTGACTTTTCCTATGAGATTCTACCGGCCAGGTTTCCAAGGGCAGCCTGAACATGATGTCTCTTCCCAAGTTAATTTATTGTTCTACATACCCAAGAGGCTTGAAGATGTGGTCACTTTGATATAATATCCTCACACAGCCCATCATCTCCCCTTGAAGAGCTTAAAGTAATCATAAAGAGAAAAGTTCTAGTTTGTCTAATCAACACAAAATCTAAATTCTTCTCAGACTTCTCCTTTAATACTACAGTTTTTTACCTTAAGTTTATGGCTCTCTGTTTAGCTATATCTTCCTATCCTTTGTTTTTTTTCCAGACTGTGAACAAGATTCAAAAATCATGTAGTCGATGATAAGTGGGGCTGGTTGCCACCACCTTATAAAACCTCTCTCTTACCTCTGTTTTAATATTATTATCAACATCTCTGGTTTCATCGTGCTGGTCATTACATATTCAGCCCATATGCCATTAAAAGTGCAGCCAAAGTTTGTCTCGAAGCCATTCTCAGATGTTTTAGAGCACTCAGCAGTGATCTTGATCAGGTTGGGCAGCATCACAAAGAGTTTCCCCCACATCTTGGCTGGTGGACCTGAGCAGAGATTTCAGCTTCACCCTAAGGGCCTTTTTCTTTTGAACAAATTCGTGATGTTTGTTGATTAATGTTGTTGAAGTAAATTACATTGAAGTACTGGACTTTTTACATGTGTTGCCAAATCTTTCTTAGTCTTTGATTCGTCTTTCCTCAATGATAACTAAAATGTGTGGGCCTCTTCTTAGTGTATTGTCTTTAGTACATCCAAATGCCTAGTTGATATCTCCACTTCGATATATCACTGGTGTCTGAAATTTAATATGTCCAAACACAACTCTGCATGCTGCCTCCCACAGTTGTCTTCTCCATTTCATTAGATGGAACCACCATTCACCCCGCTGACCATGCTTTACACTAAGGAATTGTCCTAGCCTCCTCTCTTTTCTTCGCATTTTAAATGTAATCTGTCACCAAATCCTCTTGGTTGTACTCTCAAAACATATCCCAAATCTAACCTCTTCCTACTGGCTTCACTGCTACTTGCCGAGTAAAAATGAACTGGGTTGCTACATAACCCTTCCAACTTATGTCCTTCCTTTAGTTCTTGTTCCCCACATTCCATTCTCAATATAGTAGCAAAGGAACCAACCTTTTAAACATGTAAATGAGATCACGTAACTCCCTGGCACAAAACCCTCCAATACCTTCGTATTATAGCCAGAAAAATATCTTACCTCCTTTTCTTGGCCTATATCTAGGGTCCATCACTCTTCGCCCCACATCTGGGCAAACTGATTTGAAGGCCTAGCTGCACCCTCCTTTGGTGCAGGTGGAAGATTCTAACCACACAATATCCTGCCCACGTGGGAACTCCTGCTCCAGCCCCACCCCTAACCACAATAAAATCCCTAAGCGGGCACCAGCCTGGTGATATAGCAGTTAAGGTCATGCGCTCAGTTTCGGGGGCCCAGGGTTTGCCAATATCTTAAATGTGTTTTCAATAATTCCCTTTCTTCTGTATTGGTTTATTGGATTGTCTTTTATCTTAATTGATTTCCAAGGTGTTTTTTTTTTTTCCACTATATACTGAATATGGATATTCTGTTTCGTATGAGTTGCTGATATCTTCTCCCAGTTTATGGTTTTTCTTTCCACTGTTTACTGTCTTTTGCAATTAATTTTAATGTAGTCAAATTTATCAATCTCTTCCTTTATGATTTATAATTTTCGTTTCTTGTTGAAAAAAATCCTTCCCAATCCCAATATTATTCTCTACTGCATTCAAAGTTGTGGTAGTTTTGCCCTGCACCCCTGTGAAATGATGTTTGTGAACGTTGTGACAGAGAGGTAATCATTTACATCTTCCAGATGAAAAAACTAAGGCAGGAGATTGTCTTACCCCAGGCTCACAGATGGAAACTTGTGGAGCTGAGATTGAACCCAGGCAGTCAGAGTCTGGAGCCCCCATTCCTATCCTGCCTCCAAGGGAATAGTTAGAGAAACTATACAGATGTGGAAACTGAGGCTCAGTGGGGTTCAATGACTTGCCCAAGGTCACAAAATCAGTAAGAGCTACAGGCAGTATGCAAACTTCAACACACCTTATATCAGAGTCCGTACATTTTCCTTCACATGCCCTGCCTTCCTAGGACCACATGCTGGTCTGTGGATTCTATTTCCACAAACTCTGCTCTCTCTGCTTTGTTTTGGGAGTCATGTTATTCTCTAACTACTTTTGCAGAGAGCTGGTTGTATCTACTCTTTGTACTTAACTGGTTTAACCCACAAAGTAGAAGTTTATCTCCTAGTTTTGGGTTGACCTTATCTCATCTTTTTCTGAATTTATCACATAGCCTTATTTCTTAGTTTGCCTTTATATGTAATTTCCACCTCTTAGAGCCCCATCTGCTGACCTTCTAATATTCTGCATTCAAATTCTATTTATAGTAGATCATCTTACTTTCAGCTTCATGTTACCTCTTTTTCAGTGATTGCAATTAACACTTCAAGGATTTCTTTGATCTTGCTCCTTTCCTTCTCCTTGGCTCATCTTTTACTGCTTCTTCCATTTAATTCACACTCAGCTACTTCTATAGAAGTCGAGGATAATAGCTGACTTTTCCCTGTCGTGCCTTGCAAGGGCAGGGATAAAAGTAAACATTTTGATGAAAGTTGGCCACTATTTCTGACTCCTGAAGATGAAGTATAAATGCTGAGCTTCTGTGGTTACTTTGAGCTCAAATGAAGCAAGCTTATCACTTCTGGATTTTTAGAAGTTCCTTGATTCAGCCTAAGTTATCTCTAAGTACAACCTTTATGCATAAAAACTACTCTTTCTATTTTGCTAATACATCTCCCTCTGCTCAAAATGCCATTTGCTCTACTATCACATATTGAAATTCCAATCATCTTTCAAAATCCAAGTCAGATGTTACCCTTCAACTCCCCACCATGGATACTTTTATGACCACCTAAAGCAGAAACCAAGTGAATGCCCAAGAATGTTACTCCCCTCTTAGCTCATTAGACTTAGTTTTACAGAACTTAGTGTTATATATTTGGAGTCCCCTGGTGTATTGTAAGTTCCTTAGGGAATAAGGAACCCAGACTGCTTTTAGGAAACCACAACTACAACAATTTTTCTTGTTTAGGACTGTAGTTCTCCTACAACCAAAATTTAATAGGTCTATTGTATAAACCTTTGGAGGTATTTATTGAACTGATTTTAATTACATGATTAGTTGGGCTGAAGAGTCCTTTCTTCTTTCATGAAGTCATTTAGAATATACTCTATGCCTCCAACTGTATCATGCAGTGAAAATAATAGCATGAATATCACATAGACCCTGTCTCATAGACTGGTGAGGTAGATAAAAGAGAAAACAAAAGAGGTCATACAGTGTAGTGGCAATGCAGAAGCTGGAGAGCCAGCACAACTGCTTAGTTACCAGCTTCGGCACTTGCCAGCTGTAGAGCCTTGGCTATGTCTCCTAACCCACCGGTGCCTAAACTTTTTCATTTACAAAATGAGGGGACTACATTTCCACATTTCAGAGAAGCTTTTAGGTGTAGAGATAATGCACAGAGCACACTTATCAATAAATGGGAGCCATCATTATGATTGTAGTATGATATCGCATATTAGCTAATGCGAAAGTAGCCAAAATTGTTTTAAACCAATTCAGGATAGAGGATTAATCCAGATGACTAAGTCAATACAGTGGTATGTCCATCCAAGCTAGACTTGTTGGGACACAACACGGCTTTGGAGAGATGAATACGGTCAAGATCACCTCAAATTTCATGTGTAACAGAATGAGAAAGTCACATTCCTATTAGGTGTTTCGTAACATAATCTCACTCAATCTTCACAATAGCCATGTGAGTAAGCAGGCATTAGTATTCCCTTATTATGGACATAGAAACTGAGACTCAGAGAAGTTAAATGTCTGCATCTCTAATATTGTAGTCTAAAAGCAGGGATTACACTTCGAGAAAAGTGTATGTGAGTGTGCGTGTGTGTGTGTAATGTATAAAGAAACTATAGTCATTTTACTAGAGAGCATGTTATTAAATA
Source organism: Tapirus indicus (assembly GCA_031878705.1). Classification (NCBI taxonomy): domain Eukaryota; kingdom Metazoa; phylum Chordata; class Mammalia; order Perissodactyla; family Tapiridae; genus Tapirus; species Tapirus indicus. The sequence goes on along the minus strand of CM062922.1, from coordinate 7,538,251 downwards.
GTGACTTTGAACATCTGTCCTTATTAACTGCAATTCAGGTGTGTTTATAGAACAATGTCATGCCTTTGCCAAAACAAATGACACATAATGTACTATCTAGCACAACAACTGAAAAGTAAGGTGTCTTTTGAAAATTTCTGTCTGACTTTTCAGAATGTAGTAGGCATATGATTACCAGCAAATGGAAGAGTCATCTTTGCCCTCCTATGTAAGCAGGTAGCTGTTGCACCTCCAAGCTAGTAGAATATTATTTCTAGATGCAATAGTCTGTTTGTTGGGATCATCATTGTTATTATGTAATCTAGGCTGAGTCGATGCAAAGAGCACGATTAATCATTATTATGAATGTTGTTTGTGCCTCCAGTGGCAAAGCAGAGGTTGGTCCCTTTGCTTCTTTTTCTTTGAATTAATGGAACATTGTTGGCTGTACTTTATATTTCATATATACTGTGATGTGGTCGGGCTCTTGATATTGTGGTCCTTTGAGGAAATATTTAAAATTGCTTTTATGAAAGAATATTGCTGTATGTTCAAGGCTGAAGTATTAGTGCTCTTCTGCTCTGCCTCTATGGTTTTTTTAAAATGAAGATTCGTAAAAACGTATATATTGCATCATATACATATATACTATATTCATATGTTGTATATATTAATAAATATATATTTACCATACATTTTAAGTGTGTATGTGTATACATCTAAAGTATTCTTTCTAACAAAACAAGCAACAAAATAATAAATAATGAGTAGGACTTAAAAAAGAATTGGGGGCTGGCCCAGTGGCGTAGCAGTTAAGTTTGTGTTCTCCGTTTCAGCAGCCGGGGATTCGCAGGTTCGGATCCTGGGCGTGGACCAACGCACCGCTTGTCAAGCCATGCTGTGGGGGTATCCCATATAAAGTGGAGGAAGATGGGCATGGATGTTAGCCCGGGGCCAATCTTCCTCAGCACAAAAGAGAAGGATTGGCAATGGATGTTAGCTCAGGGTTAATCTTCCTCACATTAAAAAAAAAAAATTGACCACTATTATAAATGCACCCGGGTCTGCAAATCTGAAGATCACTCAGCTAGCATTTTTAGTAGCAAAGATAAAAATAACATGTACAAGAGAATATATTTTCCCACAAAGAAAGGTAGATAACTATTCTAAGTGGGGACCTGTCATAACTGGAGTGGCCTCACCATATGGCACACTTAGCCCTTGGCAGCAAGGACAGTGAGGAGAGGGAAGAAACTGAAATTAAGGGAGCCAGCCTTGATTGCCTAGTGGTTAGCATTCAGTGCTCTCATCGCTTCAGCAGCCCAGGTTCGTTTCCTGGTCATGGAACCACACCACCTGTCTGTCGGTTGCCATGCTGTGGTGGTGGCTCACATAGAAGAACTAGAAGGACTTACAACTAGGATATACAACCATGCACTGGGGCTTTGGGGAGGAAAAAGAAGAGGAAGATTGGCAACAGATGTTAACTCAGAGCGAATCTTTCCCTGGGGAACAAAAAAAAGGAGACAGGGCCTGGCTCTGTGAGACTGAGTCTGGTTGGTGTGCAAGCTGTGACACAGTTTGGGCAGACCTCACTACTCTGTGCCTGGGGAATGAGGAGGAAGAGGAATGTCAGATTTGGCACGTGAGGCACAGCATGGCCTACGAGGCAGTGCGGGTGGTGGCAACGAGTATCATCTGGGGAGTGGTGTTCTCAGGACGATGCAGTGACTCTCGCAGTCTTGGACAGGAAGTCAAGGGACACTAAGAAGAGAGCAATTAGCTGGTAAGAGCTAGGCAGGTTTCAGAGCAGTTCAGCTTATCAGGCACATGGAATAGGCAAAGAAACCAGGGAACCTTCCTTGTCTTCTGGAAGTAAAAGTGTCACCATGGTGTAGGGTTGGGGAGCAGAGACCACTGTGACTGAGAAGCTGCTTGGACTCAATCAAGAGCTTACCCATGGCACAGTAGACACTGGGCCCACCGGCTGCATAATCCAATCCAAAGCCACTCATGTGGCAATGACAGAGCTTCTTATATAGCCTCTGACATTGTCAAAATTGGCTCAGGGAGAGAAGTAGGTGGAGAAGAGCTGGGAAGCACAGAGTCGGCTAGAAATTAGGTTGACCTGGAACTGCAGCCTGTTACCGACCTACCAGACAACTAGAGAATAGAAAGGAGAACCAGGAGAAGGAATAACCATTGCTCCACTTGTAAAATTAAAGGCGTGTCTTTTGCAGTTGAAATTTCAAAATTATTTATTAGAGACTTCCCAATTTGAAATACAAAATCTCCCTCTCCAAATGTCCAACTCAGACTTTTCGGGGACCAATCAGCACCTGAACAAAGAATAACGGAACAAATGTAAGAAACAAGAGACCTTAGGTTAAAGAACAAAGATAAAGGCAACCTTTGTTTCTGTAATGATTTTCATATAACTGAATGTCCCCAAATGCTTCTGAAAACATTTAATGACATGCCAGCAGCAGAGGAAATGCTGGCATTGCTGTGTGCCAGCTCCAGCCCACAGAGAGCGGGGAATGTCAAGTGAACTCACTAAGTGTAAGGAATTTGCAGAAAGCTCACTCATGGTCTTTTCTCTTGGCAAGCACCGTTCCTCATTTCTGACCACTTAGACATTTCAAGGGGAGTGAAGTGGCCTATCCACACTGCTTCCACCAGGCAGTCATAAGACAGAATGGTAGTCAAGATGAGGTGGTAAAAGTGGGTGTTATTTGCAACCTAAGATTCCACAAAAAAGACCTGAGCACCTAGGAGTAGATAAGGATGGTGGGCAGGGAGGCTTTTGAGAACTTCAGCTGGAGAGAAACAGAACTGGTAAGGTCTGGAGTATACAAAATGGGCCGGGAAGATTTTAGATTTCACTTTAAAGGCTGGCCTACATTTCAGCACACCCACTCTCTTTAGATACATAGGGAACAAAGAACTCCCACAAGCCCTTTCTTAACTGGTTCTTGGTGCAGAGATGGCATCATTGACCAGACCCTGAAATAGTTCAGCTGTGAACCTGGATGAGTCAAGGCCTTGAAGCCTGAAACCCTAACACCCATTGAAAGAATTGCTTATATTTTAGTATAATGAGATCATGAATAAATGTATGGACACAGAAGAAGACTCTAGATTAAGCAAGGACTTATGAGGAAGAGACTGGTATACCATTGAAATGAGTTCAGACTTTATTTTGTAGACAAAGGGCAACCACTAAGAGATTTTAAGAAAGAAAATAATTATTTATTCAGTTTCTCAGTAAACATGTACTGAGTGTCTGCTGTGCACCAGGCACTGGGGATGAATAAAACACAGCCCTCAAGCCCAAGGAGTGTACGGGTTAGAGAGGAAGACTCCTGTGTAAATAAATAAGTGCAATTTGGTACTGATAGTGCTTTAGCAGCATAATATTTTATATTTATTGAGGAATAACAAAGAGGTATAAGGAATTGGTCAATACAACCTCAATATTTAAGGTAAAAGCTTTAAGAAAAACAAGCTAAAAGAAGAGGCTGATGAGGTGACTTTTGAAAGATCAGAGAGAGCTCATTAGGTGAAGAAGCAGGAAAGGGGTATTCTGAGTACAGGCGGAAACATGAGTGGGGTGTGGAGACTTCAATCAGCTGGCTTGTTTGGGAAGCTATAAGTAGTTGCGTATATCTGGAGTGCAGAGGTGAGGGGCTGGGCTGGGAAGCAGCTAGAGGGGCAGATAATCGCCTTAGGGGCCACACTGTGGGGTTCTGAGTCTGGCACCAGTGTGGACAACAGGTTAAGTTTGGGTCAGTGAGCTAGTTAAGAGATCATTTGAATTGCCCAAGTTAAGGAGGAAATATTTGCAAAAAAATATGTCTGATAAAGAACTGTTATCCAAAATATACAAAGAACTCTTAAAACTCAACAATAAGAAAACAAACAACTTGATTAAAAAATGGGCCAAAGACTCTAAAAGGCACTTGACCAGAGAGGATATATAGATGGCAAATAAGCATATGAAAAGATGCTCCAAATCATACGTCATCAGGGAAATGCAGATGAAAACAATGAGATACCACTGGACTGAAGGAGATAGAATGGCCCAAAGCCAAAACACTGACAACATGAAATGCTGGTGAGGATGTGGAGCAACAGGAACTCTCATTCATTGCTGGTGGGAATGCAAAATGGTACAGCCCCTTTGGAAGACAATTCTGTGGTTCCTTACAAAACTAAACATGCTCTTACCACACGATCCAGCAACTGCACGCCTCGGTATTTACCTGAAGGAGTCGAATACTTACGTCAATACAAAAACCTGCACGTGGATGTTTATGGCAGCTTTATTTATAACTGCCAAAACTTGAAGCAACCAAGAAGTCCTTCAGTAGGTGACTGGATAAATAAATTGTGCATAACTCAGACAACGGAATATGATTCAGTGCTAAAAGGAAATGAGCTATCAAGCTATGGAAAGATATGGAGGAAACTTAAATGCATATTACTAAGCGAAAGAAGCCAATCTGAAAAGACTACAACTGTGTAATTCCAACTGCATGACATTGGGAGGGGGGGATGAATAGGCAGAGCACAGAGGATTTTTAGGGCAATGAAACTATAATGATACTGTAATGGTGAATACATGTCATTATACATTTGTCCAAACCCATAGAATGTACATCACCAAGAGTGAACTATAAATTATGGATCCTAGGTAATGATGATGTGTCAATGTACATTCTTCAACTGTAACAAATACACGACTCTGGTGGGAGATGTTGATAATGGGGAGGCTGTGCATGTGTGGGGGCAGGGAGTGTATGGAAAATATCTGTATCTTCTGCTAAATTTTGCTATGAACCTAAAACTGCTCTAAAAAATAAAGTCTACTAAAAATAAAAGTGCCAAAACCAAACAATAGCAACGGGATGGAGAAGAATGGTCAGACGTCAAACAGTAAAGGCTGTAGACATGATGTGGGAATGAGAAGAGGAAGTTTCCTAAATTGACACTGCGACATCTGGCCTGGATAACTAAGTGTCTGACGAGTGTGTCTATTATCTTAATCTTCATAGCTGGAAACAGGTACCAGTATTTCTCCACATCACCACAGACTATTGTATCATTACAAATATAAAAATGGAAAATACTTTTAAGCATTTGTTGTTTTATAAAGTCCTTTTATAGATGCATCTCATTAATCTTCACAACATTCAAGCATTGAACACAGGGCTTGACAATCAGCAATCACTTGTTGAGTGAATGAATAAATGAATGAATGAATAAGAGCACAATGACATTGGGTTGGGATTGAGTATTATGCCTGTAATTTAAATTTGAGAGTTATGAATATTTTTGAATCTTGAGTGTTGTGTAATCTTAAATATTGCACCTGTAATTTGGATCCAATTCTGATTCACAGTCTAGTGCTTATTACTTTGAACCACAATTGTCACATTTTAGACAGAAGGAAAATTAAAAAGGTCAAGCCATAGCCATAGAGCAAGGATTGAATCGATCTTACCACTTGCCACTCTGGGCCTCTACTTTTAAAATGGTAATAATATCTTTCTTGCAAGGCTACTTTATGTTTAAATTAAATGGGATGATGAAAGCTCCCAACACATGGAACATATTGGACACAAGTTAAAGGAATCTGCTTTGATCATCTGTTGCCCTACTTTATAGCAATTCTTTTCCTTTTTCACTCTTACCAGTTTATGAGATGACTGCTACAGAATCTGGTCATTAAATTATTGTTAGAGATGATGTGGAAGGGCTCTCAAGAAAACTTTCTTCCTTGTGCCCCCTCTCAAAAAAGTCCACATATTAACAAGTCACATGAAGAACTCTCAGACTAAATTCTGTCATATAGCCAGTCATCTACCATCAGGCAGACATGCTGATGGTCGTGCAACATGAGTGGTGAGCTAAAGGAAATCCCAAGTCTCTCTCATCTCAGGTGCTCTGACAGCGTCTGAGTGAAAGATTCACTCCAGAGAGTTATGGACAATTCCATTGGCAAGACTCTTACCTTATTGTTGTAGTCTTATGGAAAAAAAACTCACTGGAAAAATGGTCTGACAAAGGGCTAGTTATGAATCCTAACCCTTGGCCACTCTTCTGCATGATATAACTATTAAGCTCAATAGAGTTTATAAATGTATGTAATTATGCTTAATGCACTGTTATAATCAAAATGATACTTTTAGAAGAAATTACAGACAAGACAACAAAAGGGAAGGCCAGTGAGGTGGGTGGAAAAAGCCGTTTGGAATCAGGACGTGCGGGTTCCCATCTCAGCCTTGCCAGTGATGGGCAAAGTAACTTTGGGAAAGTCACTTTGCTTCTCGAATTTTATAGCTTCCACGAATTTTATAGCACATCACAGTGACTTTACTATGGAGTCTACTGTAATGTTGTTGGTAAGAATGCTTTGTAAACTCCAAAATTCCACCTAAGCAGTAAGATTAAGATATTATCTTTGTTGTTGCTGTCATCACCATCATCATCACTGTCATCAATATCAACTCAAATAGACTCAAATTGAGTTTAAAGTTCAGAATATCAATGAAAATTGGTGTGCTCCTCTTTGGTGGCCGGGGTTCAGTTCCCAGGTGCAGACCTACACCACTTGTCTGCCAGTGGCCACAAAAAGAGGAAGATTGGCAGCAGATGTTAGCTCAGGGTGAATCTTCCTCAGCAAAAAAAAAAAAAAAAAATGGGGGCACAACTGGCATTCAATAGGGATTCTCTTGAGCAGCACAGTCCAATAGAAATATAATTCAGGACAAATATAATATAATGCAATTTTAAATTTTCTAACACCCACATTTCGAAATGGAAAAAAAAGCTGTAAAAAGGAACAGGTGAAATTAATTTTAATAATATATTTTATTTAACCTAAGGTATCCAAACTGTTATCATCTTAACATGAGATCCTTAGAAAAATGATTAATAAGACTTTTATGTTCTTTTTGTTATATTACATCTTCAAAATATGGTTTGCATTTTATACTTTAACACGTCTCAATTTGGATGCTGAATTTTCATCAAAAGTACTTGATCTGTATTTAGATTTCATAAAATTTAGATACAAATAGATTTACATATCCAACTTTCCCCAAACATACCTAAAGTCTTCCCTTAACTGAACTGAGTATTAGTTTTAAAATTTAAATTAATTAAAATTAAAATTCCGTTTCTCAGTTGCACAGATCACATTTCAAGTGCTCGGTAGGTACACGTGTCCATGGCTGCCATGTTGGACAGCACGAGCTCTAGAATATAATATCTATGGGGGTTCAGGCTGGCTTGCCACAGATAAAATAGAATAGTACAGCAGGTGCTAGGAGCAGCAGGGACATGGGAGCACAGGAGCACAAAAACCAACCCATAAGAAGAAGAGTAGTAGTAATAATAATTCCTCCCATTTCATTTTAAGAAGCACTTTTTTGATATTAAAAATGCACCAAGTGCCGGGAATTCAGTGATGAATGTCCCTATCCTTGAGTAACTTAATAGCCAACATGGAGTTAGATCAATAAACATCACATAACAAGCTACCGTTTAACTAGAGTTATGCAGGTGTCAATCTACTCAACAGGCGGCAAGCTAAGTAGAAATATTAGAGTTTTTTAGATGAAGGCAACTGAGCTCAGAAATGCTATTCCACAATATTGCAATAAAACTTGGGGCTTAAAGATCTCACCTGGCAGGACCACCCCAGAGTGAAGGGGGTTTCAGGGCCTCAGGAACATAGCACTGTGTACTAGGGAGCACCTCTTCTTTCAAAGTGATTGGCACTCCGGTCCTTTGGTCAGTATATCCACATTTGTTGATTGTGGTCCACAGAGGAAGGTACAAGAACTCGAGAATTTAGCAGGTCTAACCCTGCAGTAATTAGTTTTAGGATCTGTCAGCAAAGTACAGCTACTCCCCTTTTAATTCAGAAACAGCTTCTGGGGTTGAAGATATCTTTCTTTTTCTCTGTCATAGCTACTGGAAACTTCTTTTTCAAGGTAGGAGGGAAAGCTTAACCTATTTTGGAATGAGAAATCCATTTCAAGACTCAGAGTCTGCCCGAGCAGGGTAAAAGTCCCTCAGGAAGACCCACCCCTTTATGAGGAGGCTCCCACATAATGAGCCTTCTCAGTTCCATTGACGGCAGCAACTTATTTTCCTCCAGAACCTGAAGTTATCTTGCTCTATGCTCCCCCGTCAAGTGTGTCTACTTGCTATCTCCAGGCCCATCTGCTCCGCTGCTCCAACGTCTCAAGTGTCTGATAGAGAGGCAGGTGTGAGTGTCCGGATCCTCTTTCTCTGGCAGGGAGAGTCTGTTCCTGTACCTCTCCATCTGACAGCCTGACTTCGTCCTGCTTCACTGGCTTTGATTCTGAACCTCTACACGTAAACCCAAATCATTATTTCCCTTGTCCTGCTGAAGTAGTAAAGGGTAAAAAAACTGTAGACCATTTTTCCAATTTTATCTCTCTCTCGTATTTATTGTGTTTATCTATGTTGCTGTGTCAAAGGTGGCACTTAAAGCGTTGTATGTATAACGCAACGTTTTCTGCCCACTGAGAAAGTGTCAAGAATGTCACTTCTGGAAAATATATACTTATTCTGAAAAAAAAATAGAGAGAACTTAGGAAGTGAAGTTAAATTAAAAGGGAAGGCTCAATTTATGTTAAACCTCAATTGTGTGCTTTAAATAAGAATTGTTTTATTCTGAACTTCATCATCATGGATTGGATCAATTTTTTCTTTGTGCGGTATAAGAGCAAAAAAGGATAGACTCAGACAGGAAGCAGTACAGGAAAAGAGGAAGGAAAGGAAAGAAAGAGAACATGAGCGCTTCAAGGTCTTCCTGACTTGAATCGTGTTTCGTTCTGGTGCTGCACAGCACATTTTGCTCTCAGTCCTGCCCCTGTTCCATAAACCTTCCAAACGTAAAAGTGGACTTCTAGCACCTCTCATAAGGACTTCATCCTAAACTGGGTTTCCTCACTCTGCCTCTACACCATGCCTAGCTTTTTCCAAATACTCGTTTTTGAATCTGATGCTTAGCACAATATTTATAGCTTCAAACCAAGGTTCACTCTGGGATTATGATTAAAATAGTCTTCTGGCTATTCAGCCTCGCGTCTCTTTATATCTTTCCCTTCTTTTTATAGCTCTGAACCTGCTCATCTTCAGACCCTGCTCAGTGCAATCTGCATTGGAAGTCTCTCCTATGCGTCAGAGGATAGCCCATATCTGTGTCCCCAAATAAACAAGAGAGAACACTCTGAGATCTCGATATCCCCAATGCTTGATGAATAAGTGAAGGATGGATGGATGCATGCAGAACAGGGGAAGGTTGAAGCAAAAGACAAGGTGACTATAAATGCAAGAAGCTCTGTTACCCAGAATTCTATTAACCGACCCTTCACCAGTCTGCAGCACAGTGATAACTGATGCAACTAAAAGTGTCCCTGAGGCTCTGAAAAGCTAAAGCACCCTCTGAATTCTCAAAGGAAAAATAAAGTGCATTCAAGGTAACTCAGTGCTCAGGATATTGGGTTGAACTCCAATGTTCTAAATGGCAACCCAAGTAGGTACCGAGGTATATAACATGGCTATGATAAAAAAATCACAGAAATTAGAGATGAAAAGGTAATTCAAAAACTACTTAGCCCAACAGTCTTCTTTTATGAACTGTCTCTATTTCATGTGTCTACTCACTTTTTAATCATTCATGAACTCACTTCTATCAGGTTTGCTCCCACTGCTCCCCTAAACTGCATTTGTCAGGGTTCTCAGTAACCTGCACGTTATTATAATCTAGGGTAAAGTCACAGTCCTCAACATATTCAGCCTATTAGCAGCTTTTGAAACAAGTGATCACTCTTTCCTTGAAACTACTTATTCACTTGGTTTCCAGGACAACTTTTTCTCTTGGTTTTACCCTTCTTCCGTGGCCCCTCCTACTCAGTCTCCTCTGATGGTTCTTCCCTGGCCTCTAAACCTGCTCTCATGCATCTTATCTTCTCTATCTCCACTCACTCTTTGGTGGCAACTCCCAATTCTATGGCTGTACATCTATCCATATTGAGGTCAGTCTCAGATTTTAATCTCAACCTTTGAGCTCACCTACTCTCCAGACTCAATCATCTTACTGCTGACTCAAGATTTCCACTTGTATATATCTGTATCTCCATCTCTGTCTCTACCAAATGTTGTCATTAGTGTCATTGGGTCTATTCTGACTCCTAGTGCCCCTGTGCACAGCAGAGCAGAATCCGCCCAGTCTTTTTGTTTCAGCCTCTCACCTTCTGGCATTTGAGACAATGCTCTGCTGCTATTCACAGGGTTTTCATGGCCAATTTTTTGGAAGTGAGTGGCCAAGTCCTTCTTCCTCATCTCTCTTAGTCTAGAAGCTCCACTGAAACCTATCCACCATGGTGGTGGATTGAAATACTGTTGGTACTTGAAATACTGGTGGCAGAGCTTTCAGCATCACAGCAACATGCAGCCACCACAGTATGACAACTGACAGATGGTGGTATGGTTCCTTGACCAGGAAACGAACCCAGGCTATGGCAGACAAAGCACTGGATCTTAACCACTAGACCACCAGGGCTATATCTATATCTTTATAGATACATCTATATTTATGTCTACATATTTTAACATCTAACTCCGATCCTTTGATTCTTCTCTACCACCCCACATCTGCTCTTCTCAGTCTTCCTCATCTCAGTAAATGGCCTGAGATTTTAGAATCATCACTGATTGTTCTATTTCTTACATATCTCACATCCAATTCATCAGCAAAAGTTCTGTGCTATGAAATCTACGTTCAAAATGTATCTAAAACCTAAATATTTCTCTCTGCTTTCCCTGCTCCCCCCCAGCCTAAGTCATCAGAGTGGTTCCTAAATGATCTTGCTTCGGCACTTGTCCACCTAACAGTATTTACTCCCTTGAAGAGTCAGAGTGATCCTTCAACAGAGCAATCAGATTGTGCCTTAAAGCTGCTCAAAATTCTCCAGTGGCTTCCCCTCTAACTCAGAGTGAAAGGGAAACACCTCACCATGAGCTACAGACCCTGCATGACTTGGTCCAGCCAACTCTTGACCTGGTCTTTTCCCACTAGCCCTCCTTTGCTGTGCTCCGTCCACAATGGCAGCCTTACTGTTTCTGGAATGTGCTTAGCATGATCTTGCCTCAGGCTCTTTGACCTTGCTGTTCCCTTTGCCTGGAAGGCTCTTTCTCCAAAAATGCACACGCTCACTCTTTTATTTCCTTTAGATCTCTGCTCAAATCTCACCTTATCAGAAATGCCTCCTCTGACCATCCTATTTAAAATTGTACCCCTTTGCTTCTTTAACCTCTTTAACCAATTCATTTATTATAACTCTTACAGTAACTTGACACAGACTGTATGTCTATTCATTTGTTCTTTGTCTCTCCAAATACAATGTGAATTCCATGAGAAAGGGACTCTGCCTGTTTTGTACATCACTACATCCTCAGCTCCTAGAACCATGTCAGCCCCTAGTAGAGACTCAATAAATATATATTTTAAAATACATGAGTGAAATAGATGCTCAGACAGTAGCTTGGAGAATCAGGAATAGGAACTGGACCTCCTGACTCCCTGCCTGAACACTAGTAGACCGAAAACCCAATATCTGACCAGGTGGGATTATAGAAAGAGTACTGTGTATGTTCAAATACCGAGTGGGGAACATCAATAATTCATTCAATAATCATTGTAGAATGCCCACTTTGTGCCAGGCACTGAGGTACAGATGTGAACACTAGGGAGACCCTGCTCTCAAACTACAAAGAATTTCTCAGGTAATTGGTGCTGTTGGAGCCCAGCAAGGAATTCTTCCAGACCCGTGGTGTTTGTGTAGTCAAGAATGATGATGCTTGTTAAGTCCTGAAGAAGAAAGAAACAGTGGCCAGGCAGAAAAAAAGTGTATCTTCAACACGACCTGTGCAAACCCCTAGAGTCACGAGAGAGCCCAGCATGATTAGGAAACTGCAAGAAGTGTGGATGAAAGGGAGACAGCAGGGGGAGGAGCAAGACTGAAGAGATGAACAGGGACCACATGGTGGAAGGCTTGAGAGCAGGTGGACTCTACTCGTAAAGGCTGTTGGAAGACTCCGAAAGGTTTTAAACAGGAGAACAGCATGAGAAGATTTGCACTTCAAAAAGACAATTCTATTTGCCAATATTGAGAAACACTCTTTGAAAAGAGGCAAGAAGTCCAGTTAGGAGGCAGTTGTCATAGTACAGGCGCAAGGTAATGGGGATCTGGACTAAGGTGATGACAGCAAAACTCATTCTATATGCAAATCCTGTTGGGATTGCAGCATTTATAGTAAATGTCAACCTGCTGCCTCTATGTTCCTGAAAGGAAGCAAGGATGGCAAGTAAGGATCAGAATAAAACATGCTTCAAGGCCAGCCTCCAATCTTCCTCTCATTCAGAGAGCAGAGACATATATATATAAAAGATTAAAATTGTGATAATCAGCACTGACAGCAGGGGTTGGTATCAGTGACAAAAGGGGAAAACATGAGGAGCTTGTAATGGTGTATGTGAGATAAGCACCTAGGGTTTTTGAAAAGGCAAGACAAGCAGCGGCAATTCAGACACCTGCTTGCGAGATTAAGGAGGGCTGGGGTGTGGGAAAAGAGGCGAGACCTTTCCAGGGAAATTGGAAGCATGACACTGAAAATGATATCCTTCTTGGGACTGGAAGCAGGCCAAGCCCAGTGGGAATGTTCTCACCCTTTACACTACCCTGGCTTCTGAAGCCTTGTATCTTTTCATAAAGAAGGACAATTACAATTGTGAACAAAAACTTACAGAGGAGAAGCAGAGAGAAGGATTGGCAAGATAATCTTCTGACTAAGAGAGACTGATTTTCCACATTGTAAGACCCATTGGCAAGTGGCTTATTTTTTTTCCTAATAAAGGCCAGATTTTTGAGGCTCAAGTTCTGATGTCTAATGATATATGGGAGAGAACAGAGAGAGATTTGAAGAATGTCAGAGAAATTAGAAGATGAAGAGTTTTAAAAGGTCAATGCTCTAAATCATTCGAGCTCTCAGTCTCTTTTCCCCCTCACTTGTAAAGAAAGGGTTAACAGCCCTGGCCTGTCATCCTGGGGGTGCAGGAGAATTAAAAGAGAGGTGAAAACACTTTGAAAATTGTAAAACAATTGCATATTACTAATTATATCCTTTAGGAGATTTTTCTAGATGATAAATCATTCAGAATGTTAAATTTAAAAGCTCACATTAAAAAGTACTTTTGCATTTTGCTTTTGTTGCTCATTTTCGCCCATGAAATGCTAAAGTCATGCTTAATTATAAATGTTCAAACGCACACACATACAATGAGGATCTGGCTTTCCGGATAAGTTGCAGCTCTAACTTCTCTTGTCCTCCTTTTCTTAGCTGCTTCTAGACGGTTCAAAGTGATTGTTGGTCAGTAGGTGCCATTTAAATAGAATTTTGTAGCTTCCAAGATGACAGGCACACAAGATGAACAATGAATAACTGTGAAGAAAAGGTGAACGTGCCTGTAATGTTATCATTCCCCACAGTCTCCGGCCGTAGGCTCTTCCATATTGACTGTGACGGCTGCATTCCAGTGACTGTACAGCCAGGACCCAGATGCTCAGACAATAGACTGCTGCTAACCCCGTGATCTGTGGAAGTAGACTGACTCTTAGTTTAGTGCTTTCAAGATCAGGAATTCTCAGAGGTTTGCATGCTCCTGCTCCTGCTTCCTTACAAAGGTGGTATTTCCAAATGATGTGAAATCTTCGGAAATGTAATTGAGAGGAAATACATCCCTAATGTCAGGGGCAAATATCAAGGCTTGGTTGTCAGAAAAAATTCACAGTTCCTATAGTCAGACCACTGGCTATGCGGGCACAGGGCACAGGGTAAGCTCGCCAGAACCCCTGGGCGCTGATGAGAGGAAAAGGGTGAAGGTGTGTTTTGGCCATCGGGAAGGACAGTGCAGAGTCCAGACGGGAGTGAAAGCAGGCTTATTTTCAGAAATTAAAGCAGTTTAGTGTGATTGGAGCTTAGACTGGGAGAGAAAGTGTAGGGGCTAGTGGAGAGAGTGGGAACTAGAAAGTAAAACAGAGGCAAGGCTGTGAAGGGCTTCCAGTTGATTTTAAAGATGGTTGAGGATTGTCCTCACTCTTTTTGGCTGTGATGCCCAGACTGGAACGTAGAGCAGCTTTGGCTTTCTGACACCTTTGTTCAGGGCTTGAACAGCAGCTGTTTGCAGGATTTGTTGGTGGTTGTGGCCTGTCACTTAACAGTTAGGAAGGCTTGTGAAAAAGAGGTGCTATAGCATCGAGATTTAAAATCTACTTTCTGGGGTCAGATAGCCTAAATCAAAATCTCAGTGAGCTGTGTAGCTTTGAGCAGTTATTCGACTTCTTAAGTCTCAGTGTCTTCATCTCCAAGAATGAGGGAAGTAATAGTACCTATTTCTTATGGTAATTGTGGAGATGACAGGAGTCTGGGACTCCAGTCTGGGAGCCCAGAGACTGGGACATCTATAGAAAAGCAAATTGTTATTATAGTTGCTATTTTTGTAAGTGACTTCCATAGCTCCTCCAGCATGTAACACATACCTATTGAGTACCACAATGTGCAAGGACCACAGGTGAAAAGCTCCCAGCCCTTGCATTGTGGAGCGTGGATGCAGCACAGGCGTTTGGTCTGGCCAGAGCTTGGTGCCCCGTCGACACTGCATTCTATCCACGGGGTCTCAGCAGGCTTCCTAGATTCTCGTTACCCTTTCACAGTCAGTTGACAGACCTGCCTAAGAAGAGAAATGGAGCTTTGTGTTCATGGTGACATGGGAATCTAACGTGGAGGGTGCGCTTAAGCAGGGTCAGATGGTCTTTAGCTCAGTCTCCATTGGGATCATCTTTAGACCATGGCGTTGTGCCTCTCCTGCTCAGTGATCTGAGATTAATTGCAACCGTCTTCATTGTGTCTGTTGAAAGTATGTGTCCACATTCAAACCTTTTCCTGATGACCAAAATACTTAGAAATTTTCTGATAGAACCAAATATGTCTTGTATCAATGATTTTTAAAAAATACATATCAGTGGACCATCTGAGAGATTTTCTGTTTTTCTCCTTGGCTGACAAATGGATATAATTAGCATTTACTATGTACTGGATACTGTAATAAATCTCTCTATACGTTACCTCATTTTATCCTCACAACTTTTTTGTTCTTCTCATTTTATTGATGGTACAACCAAGGTCTCACAGTTTGCAATCCTTGATAGAGCCAGGATTACAACCCAGATCTGTCCTATTCAAAACTTAAATCTCATAACCACCACACCAGAATGTCTGTTGTGAAAATGATGAATTGTTTCCTTTTAAGATTATAATCTAGCTTCCTACTAAGACCCCCACTGGCATTTCTCTCTGGGGTCAGCACTCATGTAAAATATAGTATACTCTTATAGGCTCAAATAAGTCTATATTCATTACCATTCCTGAATGAAGATAGTACTACTGAGGTCAATCACACCACAGGTATAGTTCTAAAGACCAACAGATGACAAGAAATCTGTGCACATAGAAGCTCTAATTTATACTAATTGCTAGTAAAGTCTTCTATCTATAATTAATTCAGAGAGTAATTCCTTCCATGTGCTTATTAAAGGACTTTTTCATTGTAGGGGTCTCAGTGATTTCTTACAATTTCACATCTAGTCTGTAGGATAAAAAATAATATCAACAATAGTTAAGATTCCTCACCGACATTGCCACTGTACCATTTGTTGAGGTAGGATATGCCAAGCACTTTATATACATTATAATATTTAGTAAGTAAAAATTATCTCCATTTTACAGAAGAGGAAACTAAGACTCAAAGAGTTTAAGCAATGTGCACAAGGTCATTCAGGCAGTAAATGATAAAGGCAGATCTCAAATACAAAGAGAACTGAATCCAAAACCATGCATGTTCTCTCTACTGAATTCTACCAGAAAGAATTTTTCTTCATATGACACCATTTCCTCTTGCTACTAATCACACCTACTTTACTCTCTAACAAGCTGGAAGTAATTATGACTGTTATTCTCTTCAACCTCCCCTTCTCTATTAGAGGACGGAGGGCTGGCATAGCCTGGAGGGTTTTATGTGGCTAGAGATAGAGAAAGCTTTGGGGAAGGGTGAGGGGGGAGAGTATGTGTGCTGAAATCAAATCGTAAGATGTAACAGGTCTCAAATAGAACATCAAAATTCAGTAACCCAAACAGGAAGGCTCAAAACTTTGTGAAGATTAAAAAAGCTGAGAGGGCCAGAGAAAGGTTTTGGTAACTGTTTTATGTATGCAGTTTACTTTATAAATGTGCAGACAATATGGGATAAGCATGCATGTGTGTGTGTGTGTGTGTGTGTGTGTGTGTGTGTTTCAACTAATAATCTAGAGGTGGTTATTTCAGGAATTCATAGTTCACAGGAATTCTGGAGCAGAAAGGCCTTGTTTCAGAGGTGTTGTTATACAAGTCAGCTATATTTATCTCCAATCAATACCAGAGACTTTGCTAATTAACTTGACAAATAATATGAATGGGTTTCCAATGGCAACAAATTAGAAGTATTCAAGATCTATGCCTTTTCTAAGATATTTTAGAGACACTCCTCTCCCTAGCATTAAACAGGGCATCCGGTGGGACCTCCACCCTTCAGTCTTCAGGATGGTGCTGGGGGCTAGATTCTGAAATGGTCCTGAGTCTAACTATGACATCAGAGGATGCTGCTAGCCTGATGATGATTGTAAGGCTAACCGAATCCTGCTTCTACATTTTGCACCATCTCTAGTGAACCTAGAGATAGCGTGTTATATCCAGAGCCCCTAAAGATCAAAGAACTGGTACATCTTTGAATGTAAAGAATAGGCTGTTGGGCTGTTATTGTTACAGCTTTCTAAATAAATATCATTTCTGAGAAATGCCTCCAAGTGTGGCTGAATTCGCTATGACACTTCCTTGTGTTATTACCTGATATCTGGGTATTGATGTTGTCAGGAAGTAGCTAATGCTCACCTCCATCTAACTGTAGCAGCTCCCTAAATCTGCCACAAATAATCTAATAATTGCATGTGACAACTTGGCATAGGCCAGTTCTGAACAACAGAAGAGTTCTGAGCCTGGAATATGAGAACCGTGAAAATGAGAGCAGGAGTGGACAACTGAATATAAACAGAGAATGGTCTTGGGCAATTTGTCAGAACAGGTATGGATGTCTGCTTCTTGCATTTGCAAATGAGTCCATTTTGGCATCAGCCTCCAGCAGACTAAGAGTTGGGGTGGAAGTTGACACTTTCCTTGTAGCCAAAATCTCCTTATTGATGATTTTATCTTGCCAAAATAATCACAAGAAAAATGAACTATCAGCAGCTCTTCTACCTATTAGATGCCAAATACCTGGAAATTCTCAAGAACTCAACTGTTTATCTTCACGTTGCCCTACCATGCAAGTGACCAATATGTTGCCTTAGTATCTGCCTAGGCCAGCTTCTCTTGATTTCAATAAGTACTTATTGAATGCCTAGTTATGTGAAACATGTATCATTGATTTCCTTAACGAAAATCCTTAATAAACTCGAAGTGATTCTACAAATTGTTCAGACCATCTGATCATCTAAAACAGAGTTGAGCTCCATGTGGAAGTTGACTCTAGGCTGGATCTTCCTGTTGCTTTTCCATTTCCCTAACATACAAGCAACATTTTGGATTCAGGTTTCTAGGTCCTTTTCTGTCATTGCCACCAAAGGTTACAAACTTTCTAGAGAAAACTAAAGTCTGCATGAAGACTTTCACTAAATAATGTAGGTGAAACATGATCTCATCTCTTTAAGGATTACTATAAATGCATCAACATACAAAGAGCCATTTATCCTTCCCAGGTTTCTTTTGTTTTCCTTTTCTCATAAAGCAAAAATAAAGCAAATGAACAAACAGAAAACAAAAATAATCACACACGCATACACTACACACAAACAGAAAACAAAGAACCTCTTCCTTAATGATTTTCTCTAGAGTGCTAGAGATCTTTTGCCAGTAGTGTTGAGAGAGGGCCAGAAACCTATCAGCTTCCTGGCCCTCTAATGCATCGTGCAGCAGGCAGAAGTCAGGCGGCATAAATCTGTTCCTCTTTCTCCAGTATGTTTAAAAAAACAACTGTGAAACCCATCAAAACATGTTCTAAAGAGAGGCAGCTTTCTGTCTGATTGTACCTGTGCTTACCTTTGCATTCAGCACAGAAAGGTCAATATTTGGAAGAGAACAAGAAGCATATTTATGAAACTGTAGGAACACACATTTCATTTGGAAGTGCTGGCTGTGTCTTCCACCCTTTTTCTGAGCCATCTCCATAGGACGCCAGTATAAATGCTACCTATTATTTTTGTGAATTGAGCTCTTAATTTGCATCTGCTTTCTATTGGATAACTCCAAGAAATTGAGATCACAAAGTTTAAAAGGAGAATACCTGTTTAATGTTCCATGACAGTCGGATTTTGTGTCTGATGCTCGCTCACAGCAAAAGCCTTGCAGACGAGAGGGAGAAGGAGCAATTTAACCAGTCACTGCCTGTCTGGGTCCATTATGGAAATGGAAAATAAGGCCACCATATTAATGGGGGAAAAATACAGTCTTATCTTGAACAGTTCATTGTTTAAAGAGGGACTTATTTTAATGTCTGTCATATAAAATAGACCTTTTAAAAGCAATACACAAAAATTCAGAAAGGAAGTCCATTTGGGAATTATAAACATACAGAAATCTAGCATTAAGGGTTCTGATGCAGCACTTCTATTTTCTTTCTTGGTTGGTTCTAACAAACAATAATCACAAACTTCAGAATGTATTGCATTGTGAAAACTTTATAGATACTTACTGGAAGCTGACTTTTTTCAGTCTCAGAAACCAGCCCTTACTAAATGCTTCTTTAATGCCAGGCACTTTGTGTCCCTTGTATGTTTTAATCCTTACAACAACCTTGTGAGGTAGTTATTGCTTCCTTTTTTTCTGATGAAGATTTGATGTTACATCTGTCTGACGATGTATCAGTTAGCTATTGTTAAGTGACAACCAACCACAAATCTCCATGATCTACAACAGAAAGTTGACAGCTTCTGCATCCAGAATCAGCTCTCCCGATCTTGGCTGAGTTTTTTCACAGGTCTGGAGGTTGCCTGGCTGTCAGTGGGGGTGACTGGAGCAATTTGGCTCTGCTCCACATGTCTCTCAAACTGCCCCAGGCTGCCCCAGACATGTCCTTCTTGTGGCAATAGCAAAGGTGTCAGAGGACTATTGGAAATGTGCAGTTGCTTTTATAAGCCTCTGTTAGTTCATTTCTATTAACACCTCATTGCCCACAGCAATATATACAGAAAATGTACTCTGCCTCTTGATAGGAAGAGCTCCAAAGTCCCATGACAAGGGGTGAAGAATGGGACCCATTAAAGCAATCAATCTCCCACAGACGACAAAGGCTTAATATTGTCTCTTTAGTATCCAAATTGCTGTCCACGTTCTGTTGATTTAACTCTCAACACGCCTATGATACTTGCTACTTTTTCATACAAACTAAAAAACTGGAAACCAAACCAGACTCTCAGTAGCCCTTCTTGGATCATTTAATTATTCCCAAACCTTCTCAACTCACTTTTTATTTT
Source organism: Tapirus indicus (assembly GCA_031878705.1). Taxonomy (NCBI): domain Eukaryota; kingdom Metazoa; phylum Chordata; class Mammalia; order Perissodactyla; family Tapiridae; genus Tapirus; species Tapirus indicus. The sequence continues at coordinate 7,518,551 of CM062922.1, read as the reverse complement.
TATTAATCATGAAGATGGTGGTGGTGACAGTCACCACTCATTGACATTCACTGTATGCCAGACACTGACTAAACACCTTTACATCTCACAGTGATCTTACTGAGTGGGTACTAGGATCCTGATTTTATAGACGAGGAGGAAAATGAGCTGCAGAAGTTTAAGAAACTTGTCCAAGTTTGTCTTGCTAGTAAGCATTGAAGCTTGGATTGAAATCCAGGTCCATTGGATGTCAATGCCCAGGCTCTCAGCTGCCAGTCTTCCCTCCAAATGCCAATAGATTGAATTCCCTGCAGGTTAATATCTCATATCATTCCTCTTGTCAGGAAAATTACAATCACTTCCTCTTGCTTTTTGATTGCCAGGAAAATGCTGTGTTGTTCTGGTGACACACCAGAACATACTCTTAGTACAATATTATCATAAACTTTTTCCCAACAGAACATTTGTTCTAAAAGTTTCCCGCCATGACCTGAGGAGCTTGCTCCTTCCTACCTTCCCATATTTGTCATGCTACCTTCCCAGCTGCCTTCAAGATGGCTCTACTTCAAGAAACCAAAATGTCCAGTCCAGTTAAAATGATACTTTCACTTAGTAAAAACATTTAAGAGCTTACAAAATGCTTTTACATTTATATATACGTTGCTCAGTTCTTACAACAAATGTAAGGGCAGATAAAAAACAAAAATAAGACCTTAATTCTCCCTATTGAAAATAAAGGAAGAGATCCTTCTCCCTTCCTTTTTCTTGGACCATTCACTTCAGAAAACTTAAACTTGTAAGTGCTTTCTCTTCTCTTTGGAATGCATATAAATTCTTTGGAAAACTACATAGGCCTTTTGTCAGCTTTATGACCCAGGAATGTCTATTTTAAACACCTCAGAGCCATTTCTTTGAAATATAAACGTCAAGGGAGCTAGCACCCTAACTCCCAGTTTCTGTGGGAGGAGGGGAACTCCAAGTTGCATAACTGCTTCCTGTCATAAAGATAAGAAGTTTGTTTTTCCTCTAGATAAGGCCAATTAACTAACACAGATGGTCACCCCAACTACCAAGTGAAATTAGGATGAACTCCATGTATGACTAATGGTATTGTCAAGCCCTCTTACTTGAGGACTAATTATTGAGAACACGTATGTAATGGGCTGTAACTGCTTGGATAAAGAGTGAGATTTCTTTCTGTCTTTGCAATCTCTTAGTGATTGCCTGTAGAGTACAAAACTTCCTGGTTTAATGATTGTTTAATATTAAAACTGTTTTCTTTCTCTACTCCTTTGTGGAGAGGATTTCTGGCTTGGGAGAAGATTTTGTCTTTAATTATACTTCCCCAACACAATCTACAAGGTAAAACTTGGAAATTCATTTTACAGATTAGGAAACTGAGGCTCCAAGAGATGAAGTGATTTGCCTAGCCAGACGGTTCTACAACTTACTGTATAGTAGAACTAGTGGGTCTATAAGTTCATGAGATCTGGGATCATGTCTGTCTTTCCGATAATTGTATGCCCAGTGCTCCACGAAAATTTGACACATAGTAAAGGCACACTTAGTATTTTTGGACAAATAAATAAAACCCCAAAGCCCAAACTCCTTCCAATATTATATTTGCTGCCAAACTTGTAGCAAATTAGAATTATAGTGAGGTACCCACAATAGCTTGGAAATTAATGGGAAAGATTATTATCTGACTATGAACTAGTGAGAACAAAATATAGTGGATCAGAGTAGAGATATTCAAAAACACTGAGAGAGAATATTCTAACACCTAGGACTAGACTATAACTTCATTAAACATGTAAAAAGATATAAAGAAACAATATACTAATGTTTAGGGATGGGGTGTGGTCAGCCACGGATCACTGAAAAAAAGACAATAGAAGCAAATTCTGTCAGAGACTATTGTATTAACAGTCACATTGGTAAAGGCAACTTTAGCCAACAGTGCCGCTGGAAAGACCATCCCTAAAGTGAAATGGGGGCATCAGATGATCTTGTCTTGATTTTTCTAAGTTATATAACTGTCTAACTCTTGTAGGGCTATTAGCATGGAAAAAATTGGCTTACTCATGGACTTCAAGTTCTTTCTGTCTCTGTTAACTTATTTTCTTATAGTAAGCCAGTTGGTAGCTTCTGGTTCATATTTGCTTTCCCATTGGGCATGACTGGAATAAAAGAATATTCTAGTCATGCCAACATGGTGTTTTTACGTCTGTCTCATTGTCATATTAACACTAGTTAGCCCAAGTTAGTCAAACTCTCAGGACTTGACCTCCTCTGGGAGCTGATGTGAGTGAATCTCTGGGCCTCCAAAAAGCAGAACCAGATTGGATGGGCCTTCTTTTACACCATCAGGTCTCAACCCATTTTATGTATGACACACATGACAGGACAAGTTCACATATCTGAAACACTGCCCCCAGGAAGTACGCACTAGTTATAATCTTTCTCTTTTGTTGTCCAGTCAAGAAACTGTGTGGAAATAAAAATAAGAGAGCATTACAACCTATGCAGACCTTCACAAACAGGTGCCCCGTAAAATATTCTCATACTTTGCTAATAGGCATGCTGTTAAACAAAAGATGGGGAAGCTATATGTATAAGTTTAGAAAATCCTGATATTATGATAAAGCAGTAGTTTGCTGGAGCTCGTTCATACCAGCTCACAAGAGCCAATTCTGCCTGTCTCTTTCCATTTGTTCATTTAGTCATGTCACACGGGTACTTTGGAATAGGCCACAGTGGGAGTATTGACATCATGGAAATCTGCAAACACTACAAATTGGAGATTGCTTTTTTCCAGACAGCAGTTTATCAGCACACTTCTGGATAATGATTTCTTTATCACAGGACTTCTGAGAGATTTTTAAATGATAATACCCATGATGTCTTTAAGATATTTGGCCATGAATTACTTCTGGCAGCAATGCTATGTTAGGATAAAATTGAACCCTTTATAAACTATAAAGAAAATGAATTAATTAAAAATTATACTATCAACTATTTTACTGGCCAATTACGTGTGGCATACCACCCTAGGGATCATTCCTTCACTTATTGATATACTTATTCAATAATTGTTCAAGAGCCTACTAAGCAACAGACACCAGTGAACCGAGACACTGCAGTTGAATACTGTCCCCTGATAGCACTTCTAGACATTAGCATATTCTGAGTTTCACTGTTCTCAGTGTCAAGATGCTCATCCACATGTCCCTGAAAGCAGCTCCTCTTTAGTCATTGGCAAACAGTGGAATTTTTCCACGCTCCTATTTGGTACCTAACACAATATTCTAGGCATCATGCTAAGTTCCTTAAATGCATCATCTATCCAATCCTCATCCTTTGAAGGTACCATAATATTTTATTACACCAACTATTACAGGTGAGGAAACTTAATCACACAGAGCTTAAATGATCTCCCCTAGGTCACACACTAGCTAATGCTAGAGTCAAAGTGCAAATGTAAGTGAACCTAAATAAATAACTCACAGGTATACTTAACACTATGCTTTACCATCTCCTGACAAGACATTTAAGGTTATGTCATGACACCCCCATCTGCTCAGAGGAGAGGAAGAAACTGGATGAGTTCACTCATCTGTTCATTAAGCGTTCACCCAGTGATCTATCTACCACAAACTAGGCTAATCATGTTTCTCAGAATATGTTGTATATACACCAGGTGTACTCAGAAGTGCTCCATGGGTTTCCATGCAGAATCTCAGAAGAAATATGGCTCATGTTCCCAGAAATTCAAATTTTTTAAGGGGAGGAGAATATATTCTCACATTAAAACAAAGATATATTGGGAATAGAATGCAACATTTACCTAAGTTTTAGGAACACTGGAATGTTCTCAGAGATTTCACACTTGTCAGTAGCAGCTACCCTTGGCCTAAGTCTCAGAACTCTTGTGGTCCACTCCTTAGCTGGGAACATTCTGTGGCTGAAAGTGTCCTCAATGTTAGCCATCACATAAGAGTGCAGGTTCTAGACTCAGAGGACCTGGGTTTACCTGACTGCTTACCTGTGGTTTGTTATCTCTCGTGCGCTATTCGCAAGTGCACTGGACTTCTTTCAGTTTCTCCCCTGGGACTGGGGCTCCAGTCTGACTGGGACTCTTTCCCTAGATCTTCTTATGCCCGGTCTGTCTTGACATTGAACTGCAGCTCAACTTTCACTTTTTCTAACCTTCTTTGACTTTCCCATCTTGTCATCTTCTCTTACCATATACACTGTATTTAGCACTACATTGAATTTTTTTCATAGCATATGTATCAGTATTGGAAAGTATCTTATTATTTTGTATGTATTTTTATTTATGACCTGTATCTCCTACAGGAATTTAAGCATTCCAACAGTAGAGAACGTGTCTGCTTGTTCACATCCTTATTTTAATCCCCAGAACAACGCCTAACATAAAAGGGCATTTAATAACATCTGTTAAATGAGTGAATAAATGATGAAGTATCCAAACCATGTGCACCTTAATTAACCTTTCTCCTTCAGTTTCTATATCTATTAAAAGGAAGAAAGTATGGCATTTTTTCATGGCATCATCATGAAGATTTACAATAGATATAAAAAGTGCTTTTAAGAGTGCCCAATATATAGTAAGCACTTAATAAATGTGAGCTGCTATTATTATAACAGAAAGACACATGTGAATCTATGTGTACAACAAAAAGCGCTTTTCTATATTTGCTGTATTTCACACAGACTGTGTTGAAGAGGCATGCTAAATTAAAAATAAGACAGATTCTTTAAACCCACCTCTTCAAACCACAACTAAGCATCAGGTAGATTTATGTTCGTCTTGTCACTGTGCACGTAAGCTGCATTTTTCACAAAGACTAGTGCAAATCATGAAATTCTTCCCTCATAAGAAAGCTATAAAATGTAAGCAATAAAGTAAAAGACAATGGCCATCTGATTAATAGCAAGGACATGGGCAGAAATCTGCTTCATCTGGCTAACGTTATAAATGCTTATGAGTTGGATGTGTTTGTTTATGTGTTTATGTGTTTGGTACCGACCACTCACATAGAAAAAATGACAATGATACTTGCCCTTTTTTGTTTGAAATCACAAAACCTTCAATTGAGGCTGCTTCATTGCTATAGAAACTAGCCTATGTGTTCATTATCAAAAACTTCCATTTTTAGACTATCTTCCATGTTAATAAAAACATTTTGGTGTAAAGTGGGCATTTTACCCTAAAATCTTGTTTTACAAAGTCTATCCAAAAATTGGAGTTTGTTTAACTGTTATAATTTAAGAATTTCAGATTAAGTTTGGATTCTTTTTCACAGGTTGATAAACAGTCACATCTAGCTCATTTCCAAGTATTTAAAAAAAACACTGTTTGATGGCCTTTTATGAATTCTGTTGTAGGTGCTGGGAAAACAGCAGTGTATATAGCAAACCAACTCCTGTCAATGATGTTTACATTCTAGGGTTGGGGAGAGAGACAAAAATTAAGTAGGTGTCCAGAGCATTCTGAATCTCAACTCTGGCTCAAATCTGTCAGATGGATCCCAGGGCCATTTTCAAAGTCTGGGCATCTGAACTGGGACGCAACCAGAGTAACCATCACGCTGTCACGCACTCTGCTTTCTTTTTTTTTTTTTTTTTTGTGGGAAGACCGAGCTAACATCTGTTGCCAATCCTCCCCTTTTTTTTTTGCTGAGGAAGACTGGCCCTGGGCTAACATCCGTGCCCATCTTCCTCCACTTTATATGGGACGCCGCCACAGCGTGGCTGACAGGCAGTGCGTCGGCGGGCGCCCGGGATCCGAACCCACGAACCCCGGGCTGCCAAGCGCAGACTAAACCGCTGCACCACCGGGCGGCCCCACGCACTCTGCTTTCTAAGGGTGAGTTAGAGAAGGCCATTTCCGAACACAGCCACCCAGTCATCACAGCTGGTACTGACAGCTCTTCGTACTTCTCTTGCATTCAGCAGTGACAGTGTGCTGCCCACCATCTTTTCAACTCATCTCCCAAACACGTGCACCTGCTATTCTTGTTGCCCTATTATTTCTTCTTTTCTTCTCCATTTATTTAGTTCAACCTTCTCCTACATCACCATCCCTGTATTCCATATGCTACCCACTCTATTGTGAACAAACTGGCTTCAATTTTTTCAGAATAATTTTTTTAGATCATGAAAGCAATATATGTTCAATATAAGACATTTGTAAAAATTCAAAAGAACATAAAAAATGAACATTAGTGTCACCCTAACAGCACAACCTGGATATATTTTTGGCATACTGTGTTTGTCCACAATCTTTTTTCCCACATGCATATCATTACTAGGTAAATGCTTTTTCCAAATTGCTGATATTTTCTTCATTGTAGAGGAAGCCTATTAGTGTACCACTCTGGCCCTTTGTTTCTCTATACACCTGTTCTCACTTCTTCTCAAAGGAGGAGAAATCAGAGGGGTGAGTTTGGAAGTAGAAACTGGCATATGAGTTGTCCAGCCCTTTCCTCTTTTCACTCTCTTGGGACCCTGTAACCTGCAAAGGAGTACACTTTCTGTTCCGCTCCTCCATGTGGCAAGTCTCGGTGAGGTGGGTACCCAGTGGGAATCCTTTCCCAGCCCAACTCTGCTGAAGACTGAGAGGGAAACTCTAATTTTGGAGTAAGTATTAGAAAGTCCACTTGCCATTTTCTTTAATAGTGATTTTTTTGTAATAAAGCTGATATTTTAGCCTTCATTCGGAGGAGCTTTTTATCTTATTTTTCAATTTGTTCAGAACCTAGACAGGAAAGAAGGATGTTGCTTTATTCCTCCTGCAGAGACCAAACATCCAGGCTCTGTGATGGATGCTATGATGCCCCACCTAGATAGCCCTTCCATAAAGGTGTGTCATCCCAGCTGCTTGGACTAGCAACAGCACAGGGCTGTCAGTCCCTTCAGGGACCACCTCAGGTACGAAGAGCATCCTCATCCAAGGTCATGCTTCTTTCTGTGGAAGCCCATGTCCAATAACTGAGTGATGCAGGGGTATAAAGTCCTGGCTCATCTTTTGGGACATTCAATGGCCATTCTATCTCCACAGCTCCCTGAGGGTCAAAAAAGGTCATCATTGGGCATAAGTCACAGCTTGACTTCTTTTCCTCACAATTGCCTCCTTTCTTTCTGTTCTACAGGTATTGTTCCGAAGGGCTCTCCTTAAGAAATATCCAGCATACCAAAGTCCATCTCTGAGTCTGCTGAGTCTCCTTCCTGAGAAACTTAACCTCTCACATTCATACATACAGATACCATACATCATTATTATTAAGATATTTGTTATAATAACCACATTTATTAATGAGACAGTATAATAATAGAGGAATAATGCTGTATTCAGTGGTGATTCCATAATTATTCTATGTAACTCTTGTTCTTGGACATTCATGATATTTCTAATTCTTGCTATTTTAAATATCACATCACAAATACCCTTGTTTACAAATATTTTTGCACATATATGATTATTTGTGAAAGATACACTTCAAGGAGTGAAATTACTGGGTATGAGGAGATACACATTTTTAAAACTATTTGTTATTACTGTCAAACTGCCTTCTGAAAAAGCTTACACCAATACACATTCCCACCAGCAAGGAAAGTGAAAATCTTTTTCTAGTTATTCAGTTATGTTTTTATTTTCCTTATTAGTGAGTTAGAAAATTCATTTATATATTTATTAGACAATATTATCTCTTTTCTTGTGAATTATATGTCCATATACTTTGTTTATTCTTCTAGGTTGTTATTTTCCTTAATAACTTTTTATAAAGCTCTGAAACTGAAGAGAATTGACATTTTTATAGTACTGATGTTACCATGAAGAAAATCAATCATTCTCACCATTTAAGACAGAGTTCTTTTATGATATAGTCTATACCAGTGGTTCCTAACTCAGGTCAATTTTCCTTCCCAGGGCATTTGGCAATGTCTGGAGAGAGTGTTGATTGTCATGACTTCAGGGTAGGGGAGCAGGAGGTGCTATTAGAATCTAGTGAGGAAAGGCTGGGGATGCTGCTAAACATCCTACAATGTATGGAAAAGTCCCGACAATGAAGAATTTTCCAGTCCAAAATGTCAATCATTCCAAGACTGAGAAACTCTGGTCTATAAACTTTTTGACTGAGTTTACTCACAGGACATGAGTGTATGTGTGTGTATGTGTAAAAGTTTTTCAATTATATTTTCCGACTCAATGTGGGATGAAATGAATGACTTTTTATGAGTGTATTTTGTAACTCTAAATTTTATTTTTTTAGTATTTACATATTTTTTATTTTGCTAGATTTTCCATGTAATAGTTTTGTTCTTGATAGTAATATAAGTGTTGAAATTTTGAAATTATTTTGTGTATATTGTAGGAAAGAGAAATAAGTGAGTGTATTGATATTATTGGAAATCAGGGTTTTCAGTTCCTCCAGGACCCCATCTGCTGTAAAGCTCAACTCTTACTTTATTTATAGTGTGGAGCTGTTAGGTACTACATTATTTCCTAACGTAACAGCATCACTAATAGTAGCTACGATTTATTGAGTCTGGTATGTGTCGCTCCACTCACTGATGTACATTCAACGCTCCATCTGTTCCTCCTAACAGTTCTATGAGGTGGGCATTAGTTCCTCCACTTTACAAATGAAGTTCAGAGATATTAAAAAATATGTCAAATGCCACCCAACTAAAATATGGCAAAAATTCAAACTTTCCCGTGCTCAACCCCCAAGCCTATGCTCCTTCGATTTAAAGTATCAAAAATGGAGCTAAAATATCCTAGTGAATTCAAGTCTCTAGCCTATAGTTGATACCATTTGTTCTTACAGATGAAATTCGGGGATAATTTTGCCAGGTACTATCCACCTTTGAGACTCTTATTGGAAATTTAAGTTATTTTCAATTAGCTGCTGATTTAAGCAATAAATATTTCCAGCCAGGTTGGTAATAAGACACACATATTTATTTTTCAACAGCTTCATGTTGAAGGGTCAACAACTGGTATTGATTGTCAGTGTGAGTATTACTTCAATGTCACAAATTTTTCATGAGCTTTTTAGGTTTTATTGGCATCAGGTGGTTGTTTACATGCATCGTTCTGTCAAAAGATGTAAATTCCTGGCGGATTAGCTTTTTTCGTAATCTTCCTCAACATACATAAAATGTCAGTCTGGAATAATTATAGGTAGAGCAAATAACAAGTCACTCTAAGTGACAGGCAACTAATGGCCTCTGGGACTGGGTCATGTCATAAGACTTTTCTGCTGAAGTGCTTTTCTGCTCCCAGGAAACCTTCCTCCAGGCTGAAGCTGCTCTCCCTCCCAGTCTGAAAGACAGTAATGGGAGGGTTAACTAGTCCAATTATTAGCAAGTGTAATTGCACATAGTTTGAAGAAAGTACATCTTATGCTTTCTGGAGCTTATAGGAAAGAGAGGAAAGATTCTTACTAACCAGTAGAGCTGAAGGAAGGTGAGCTTCCTTTGTCACTGCTCTTTCAAGGAAGCTTCAAACATTCACCCTGAGGGAAAACAAGGGTGTTAGACTGCTCGAAAAATAATTACAGCATGAAGCTGGAAATGGCTGTGAGCAGTGGCCGGCTGAGGGAAGTGTTTGGGCTGGGAAGTTCAGCAATGAACTTCTGTTTTGACCAATTGATAACACTGGCTGTGTTACAAAAATCAGAAATTCTCACGGTCCACTGGACTGTATGCTCTCAGTTTCTGTGAACTAACCCTAGAATCTCAACATAAATTCTCCTGTTTTGCCTAAGCTAGTTCAAATGCATTTGTTTCACTTGAAACCAACAAGTTTTAACTAATGAAAGATTAGAGTAACCAATTCAGATACTGCATCCTTGGGGAAAAATATGCTCCCTTTTTTGAGCCGTAAGCCTCCAGTTCTGGGAGAGAGGTGAAATGTGCTCTTGCCCTAAGAAGAAAAGCTTCTCTGGGAATCTATCTGATTAGCTCTAGGACTACTTTGCCAACCAGTATGCTGAGCAGCTAAATCTCTGAAGCCCTTTTCAAGGCGCAGGTTGCGTTTTCACAACAGGTCAGTTAGACGGTGAAAAATCACTTCTCAAAATTAGCTCAACATACTCCACTGGCTTTATGTGGGTGTCAGCAAAATCTCCAAGATGTATAATCACATGCCTTGAACAAAAGTAACTTCAGTAATTTGTCTTCAGCTGCTAGTCGCTATTAATTCATTCAGTTCAGCTCATTTTAAGTGTGATTGTGTATGGACTGCTGTGTGATCTGGTTAAGGAAACCAAAAAAAGACTGGTGACTTCCCTTGGGAAATTTGTATTTTTTGAGTTTACATTTCTACCCTGAAATAAATCAATGCATACTTTAATTGTACTTTCACTCCTTTACCTTGGTTGAACAAATCCTATTTTGGCGTCACAGCCCTTGGATTTCAGGTGATGATGCCCAGGCAAGTAAAAGTCATGCGGCTGGTTCAGCGATCCAAGGAAAACCAATTTCCCTTCCAAACTGAGACATCGCAAAAGAAAAGAAAACAAAACAAAAAATACGTGACTGTAAATGAACCAGACTCTTGAAGCTGTTTTCATCTCTAACAGCTATGATTCTATGACCCCGAAAGACAAATGTGTGAAAACAAGACCTGAATGAAGAAGAAAGCCATGCACTGAAGATACATGATTCATGGAATATTTTTCCTATTGTTGCCCTTAAAATTTTGCCTGCAGTAAAAATCTTTTTGAATGAGAAATTAGAGTTGGAGGATTTTATCCGTGTTATGCTAATGGCTTTCTTTTTTTCTCTTTTGGTTCCTTACAATGGGTCTAATCCAGGTAACTTCTCCAAGAGGTGGTTTACACAATAAAATGATGGAGGAATCAGCAGTGCAACTAGTGGGTAGTCTTTAAGAGTTGGGTTTTGGAGTTGGCTTGGTTTCATTTCTAAAAGCTGTGTAATATTATGCAAATAAGTGGAAAATTCGGGTTTCTTATCTGTAGAATGGGAATAATAGTACTTATCTCTTAGGGCTGCTACGAGAATTTAAGGAAATAATTCATGTAAAAATGCTTGAAGTTCTAACCATTTTTTATTAATATAAAGTCATTCAGCAAGTATTTGCTGAGTGAATCCTATGTGCCAGACACTATTCTAGGCTTTGGGGATCAAGAGACAAGATCCATTCCCCCAAAGAGCTTACTTACTAGGGAGAGAGAAAAATGTTAAAAATGAATGAATAAATATATTGATATAATATTTGGAAGTGATCTTTCCTGTGAAGAAAAATATTTGTTCAAGTAGAGCTCTTTAACCAAAAGCCATATCCCACTAATGGGGTTTCCTGGCTGGGAGGAATTCCCAGGCTTAGATGACAGAATAGAATGATCCTAATAGTATCATTTATGATCTTGTTCCATTAGCCAACCAGACATACACAAACATACAGTGGAAGTCAAACTACTAGGGCTTTCAAATATTGTGAATTTTGAAATCTTTGTCAAAACAAACACACTGAGCAATAGGTAAATTGGACCTATTAAAAAGAATGTTGTTAATTCTTGATTTGGTAATCTTTTTGAAGTAGATTGAGGAAAGGAAGATGTAATTGGCCAATATTTTTGAAACTGAACACTCTTTTTGCTCCTAAAGAGCTTATTGAAATAGCACTTCTAATCATGATAATTATTATTAATACTTATAATTAACAATATAACAATTATAACTAACAATAATGATAATAATAAAATAGCAATGAAAATGGCTAGCATTTGTTGAAAGCTTACTATGTACTGCATTTTTACTAAGCCCTTCAAAAGCATAATCTCATTGGATCTTTAAAACACTGTTATGTGTGATTATCTCCCTCAGTTTATAGATGAGGAAGCTAAGCCTTACAGAAGTTCAGTATCTTCCCCAAGGACACACACTTGGTAGAGATGAATGTCAAATGCTGTTCTATTGATTTGAGGGTTCTAAAGTGCTTTGCCAATGCCCTCTGTTCTTACTGGATTGTGAACTTTTCCTTCATTACCTGCTCTATATAATATCCTAGTATACTAGGCACCTTACATGTCATGACTTTCTTAATTATCTAAAAAATATGAGGTATGTATTAGTCAGTTGTTGGTAGAAAACAAACCATCCCAAGAAATCAATGGCAAATAACAATAATTTTTTTTCTCACTCGTGGTTTTGGGGGCAGAATGGGAGCCAGCTAATCTAGCTTGGGCTCACTTGGAGTTGGCTCCAAGTCATGGATCATCCAGAAATGCTCTACGAGCCTTTCATTCTCTTTAGACCATTCAGCTCACTTGAGTCTGTGTTTCTCATGGCTATGACAGAAGCACAAGAGAGTGAGCTCAACGAAAAGCAAATGTCAAGCCTTTGTTCTCATCAGGCCCAATAAAATTCCTTTGGCCAAAGTAAGTTACATGGCCAAGGCCAACATCAACGAAGTGGGGAAATATGCTCGTCCTCTAGCTGGAGCAAATGCAAAGGCACATGACAAAGGACATGGATACAAACAAGATAAGGATTTGGTGACAATGATACAATCTACCATAGATATCTCCAGTATTATTACAGATGAAGAATTAGACATAGGTTGCTCAACTTAATTTTGGTAAGCCAGCTCTCAACTGAAAGAGTAAGCTTTTTCTGCCTGTTCTCAAAGAAAAAGAGCTTTCCAGCATTGGGAGATGTTAAGGAAGAAAACAGAAGGAACTTGAGAGAGCTTATGGTGTCTGTCTCTTATCTTTCTCTGTCTTCTCTGCAATACCTAATCTTGTTCCCTATCCACAAGTGCATGATCAATAAATGTATGATGATCAAGAAATAGCCATCAAGGACTCCAGTTAAACCAGAGGCAAATGTACAAAAATAAGTGTTGAATGGGACATTTTGCAGGCTCCTTTCCTATACTAATGGTACAAAAGAAATTTTGTACAAAATTTGTACAAAAGAAATTTTAAAGAGTAATGCAAAAGTAGAGTTGGCCTTTGAGCAAAGAAATACATATTTTTAAGGGAGAGAGATGATTAAAATGAAATGCTGGCATTCTTTAAGTAGGATTATTAAGACAAGCAATTTAGCAAAACTGTTTTCCTCGTCAGTTTTTACTAGGAAGAAAACAAAACAGAAAAACAAACTACGATTATAGACTCATGCTTCCCAAATGGGGGCAAATTTTGTCCTTTGTTTCTCATCCTTCTAGAGAGGTAAATCTGGGGCTTATACAAGACAGTGTTAACTTGATATGCTCTCAACTCAGTAGTTTTCAGTACAATTGATGCCAAGAAAACAAATTTGCAGGGTGGGTACAATTCCTCTACTACTAAGAGAGACCATTTGGGTCCATTGCATTACAAACACATTGAAATTAGTGACAAAATGTAGAAAATGTTAACTCTCTAAAAGTAGGTGAGAAGCCAGAGATGGGGTGTGAAGAATGTCAGTCAACAACCACAACAATAAGAGCTAACACTTCTGAAATACTTACCATGAAAAAGTCAACACTGCACTATTATAATCTGCGTTATCACATTCAACCCTAATAAGAACCCTCTATTCTTTCATGCAATCAATAAATACATAGTGGTCATCTGCTCTCTACCAGGCTGTGGGCTAGTTTCTGGCAATACAGTGAGGAACAAAAATAAGTGTGGTCCCTCTTCTTATAGGACTTATAGTCTAACCAAACAATCACAAAATATTATAACATTGCAATTGTGTCAAGTGCTATATAGATGAATTTGAGGAATCAGTAACTTTACCTGGCTGAAGAGGTCAAAGAATGCTTCTCTGAGGTAGTAATTTGAGTTCATATCTGAAAGACAAGGATGATTTAATTATGGGGGAGAAGAGCATTTGGTCAGAGGGGAAAGCATGCATGTGCAAAGACGAGGCAGAGGAGCCCTGGCCTCTGGAATGCAGAGTGAAGAAAAGCAGAGAAGGATGAGGCTGGAGAAGAGATGGGGGCCAGACCATGCAAGACCTGGTTGATAGAAAATAAGTTTTATCTTTATTCTAAGTACAAATTGGAAGCCATTGAAGGAAGCCAGAGGAAGAAGACCCACCGCAAATGACATCATCATATTTTCAAACTGTCTGGCTCCTAGTGGGAGACAGGATTGGACAGAAGGTGGGCAGGGTGAATGCAGACAGACTGCTCACTAACTATTGCAGTTGTCTAAGCAAGAAATCTTTATAGCTTGGACTATTGTGATGGCAGAAGAAATAAAGGGAAATACCATATTTTGAAATTCTAAGACACGCTTAAAAAAATGTTTAACATCCCTGAAGTCAGGATGCTTTTTATAGTCTCTGTGCTGTATTGATTATCCAATTGCCATTGCCTGTGCATATGCCTGGAAATTTGCAAAATCCAAAAGATAATAGAGCAACGCTCTTAGAAATGGTATATAGCCAAAGTTCATGATGGCACAGATGACAATATTATGTGAAGAAACTTGGTCCTCTAGAACTCTTAAGTCAAGCAATGTGTCAGTGCATGCATTGGCAGCATTTTTTCTTTCTTATGGGTACTTAAAGTAATGGTGCATTTTATAACTGATGGGATCTTAGATTCATTAAAATACGACAAAGGATGTTAGGAGGTTAAACCAATAAACACTAGTTAGGTATTGACTATGGAAAATAAAGGAGAAAGATGACTCTTAGGTTCCTGGTTTGGTCAGATGGTTGAATGGTAATGCTATTTACCAAAATGGAAACATTTAGGAGAGCTTGAGGGCTAAAAACATGAGTTTAAGCTTGGCTATATTGAATTTGAGATAACTTTGAGACATAATGAATATATCCAAGAGATAATAGAATATAATGGTCCAAGAACTGAGAAGTGAAATATAACTTTATGAATCAAGAGGTAAATTCCATACCAATATCACTCCCATTTAACTGGCAAACTAATTGAAATAAGAAGAATTAAGAAAACTTGCAAAGGCCATACAATTTATAGGTGGCAGAAATTGGGTAGATCTGATCACAGTGCCTGATATGCTAAGACACACACAAAATAAAACCTGGACCAATAAATCATCAGAGAGTAAATAACTCATTAACAAATGTATGGAAATACGTCAAACTTTACTTGATCTCAAAAGTAATTAAAGAAATGCAAACTAAACTAATAATGGAATACTATGTTGTCTGTCACATTATTAAAAACAAAACAATAAATTAAATTATTAATTTAATAAATTAAATTATCAGAAACTGCCAATATTGAGTATAAATTAATTTTTATAATGTAAGAGAAAACTAATTAATACTTAAGAACAATAAAAATAAAAGAAATAAATGTGACAGAAAGGAAAACATGGGTCAGATATACGTAAGTAATTATTAGTTACAAATAGGCAGCTCGTATTTTTGCCATTCCCTAGCCGTAGGTAGCATTCTACATTCTCGTCTTTTGTTTTTTCTTTTCCTTTTTCTTCTCTTCTTTTCTCTTTTCTTTTTGAGCGAGAGTGGACAGTGGGAAGAGAATACTAGCTTTCTTTTACTACGGGGTTTGCATAACCACTGCTCTTGGCTCATGTTCCAGATCCTGGGACCAATTTCTAATTCAGACATCCTCAACTCTCTCTCACGTCAAGAACCAATTGAGATGACATCAATCAGTGCCCAGCATAAACACTGTCATCCCAGCAAGCCTCAGCCTGTCTGAACAGATGGGGCTGGAATCTCTGGACTCATTATTTACCTTCCAAGCCCTTCCTCTCCTCTGGCAAAGCACTTGGACACAGTTACAGTTAAAGCCAAATGGCCTGCATGTTTGTTCACAGATTGCACATTGTCCTTTTCTTCCTTTTGGCACCATGGTTTTAGCCATTTATCGTCTTTACGGAACTGATTCAAGATTTGTGTGACTAATCCACATCCCTAAATAATCTGCTATGGTGTAATCCTTGGCAATTCTGAATTTTATCTGGAGTTCATGAGGAAGATGAGTGTCATTGACTTGAAAACCATATGAAGTGAATCCTGACTTAACCCTACCTGGCTGAAATAAACCAGAACACTGATTTCTGGTTTTCTGTGATGACTTTTGGTTGAAGAGGAAAAGGATAGTTGAATCAAACTAAGGAACATCTCATGACATGTAGAGAGTAGACCATGGTTCGTTAACCCCACAAAAGTGGTTGAAAAGTATAATTAAGGTGTATAGGTCTGACAATCAATTAAAATTGTCCTTGTTCATCCTTTTCATCATTAGGAAACTACCATCTATTCTATGAAGAATTCTATTTTACTTTATTTTATTTCTCTCATTTTTGAAGTCAATACATGCCACTCTCCTTGAAGTATAAATAGGAATACTGGACTCCAAGTAATAATAACAGAATTATACTGAGAATAAAAATAATAGACTCTAAGAGTGGCTGATTATTTTTATATGACAACTTTATGCATATTTTACCTAAAATACTTGACAGACAGCATGCTAAATATTGGGACTGCCACATCAGGAATCATATAAACCAGAAGTTGCAAACTGGTGACATACAAGTTGAATCCAGTTTTCAGATGGCTTTTGTCTATCACAAGGTTCATCTATATTTTAAAAAAATTAGTTACCATGATAAAAACTTGGGAATTTTAAAATAAAATTGAAAATATTCTGCCATGGAAACAATCAACCACATTTGACCCAAATTAATCTAGGATTTACCCTATTATAAAGTTCCCAAGCTCGGATAATGTTTATAAATTAATCAAAAATTGTTTTTATTTCATAGTACCAGCTTTTAGATTTTAAAAAATCCTTTCCACTATTTTTTCCATTATATTAATATTAACTTTTCTCCCTCTTAATGTCATCTTCCCAAATTATTTCTGTTTACTGTACATATCTAATTCCTTAACATAAATACCAAATTCCTTCATTTTTTATCCCGCAAGGTTATGCATTTTTCCATGCATATTGCTTTGTCTGTATCCCATACATCTTTTGGTAAAAGATGTTCTCTTGTTCTTCTCTTTATAGACAATTTTTAATTTCACTTTTGATTTTTCTTTTTAGTAAGTTATCTATTAGTGTCTTTCAAATTGTTAAGATCTTTAACACCCTTAAATTACTTACTTCAAATTTGATTGGATCATAATCAGAGATGATGCCTTGAAAAAAATCTCGAATTTTAAAAAATCTTGTGACTTCTTTATGCAGATACACATTAAATAAGATTCTAGATATTCTTTATATGATGGTTATATCTTGTATGTGTTTATTAAATAAGCTTATTGATTGCATCATTAAAGTCTCTATAGTCATTTTTTAATTTTTCTACTTCTGTTATAAATTCACAATTTTATCTTTTTCTCATTTTCTTCTTATGCATATACATACTTTTTTTTTTTTTTTTTTGCTGAGGATGATTAGCCCTGAGCTAACATCTGTGCCAATCTTCCTCTATTTTGTATGTGGATAGCCACCACAGCATGGCTGATGAGTGGTGTAGGTCCATGCCTAGGAACTGAACCCTCAAACCCAGGCCACTGAAGCGGAGCACACCGAACTTAACCACTAGGTGACGGGGCTGGCCCCTCTTCTTATATTTTTAATAGTTATGCCTATGTAGTTAGCTGCTACACATTATTCAGAGTATATAAGTTTATGACTATTATGTCATCATATTGAATTTTGCCTCCTATTATTACATAATGACTTATTTTAGCCATTTTTTATGTTTTTAATATTAAATGCTACCTTATCTAATATTATTATTTCCATTATGGGTATCTATTTATAGCAATTTTTAGTATCCCTTTGCTCAGCTGTTTTAGTTAGGATATAGGTTAGGCTCCTCTAAAAATATACACAGTTATTCCCATCACACAAATATCAAGTTAGGTGATCCACAGTTGAGTTTGTGGCTCAGTGGTGTTGAAGTCTGGGGCTTCTTTCTTCTCAATTCACAGATTCTATCTTGTATTCTAAAACAGGTCTCTGTCTTCTTTGATCACATCCACATTCCAGCTAACTGGATGGAAAAAAGAACAAATGGGTGGGCAGGACCTTCCCTTTCAAGGTAATTACTTGTAAGTTGTAACATTACTTCCATTTTCATCCATTGACCAATATTTCATCTTTTAACTTTTCCTTATTTTTGCTGATTTAACTCAGCGTTCATTCATGTTTTTCCCCTGGATGATTTAAAAGTTGTACTATATATTTAAATTCCTTTATCAGATACATAACCTCTACAATACAAATTGAAAAAGCTACAAGAATTCCTCTTCAAAGATGATCTTGCATAATAAGGAATTTGGTCTCAGCCCCAAGAGAGGTGTGACTTTTCTCTCCAATTCCTTTGGGGTAACCTCTAAACTATGGGAATTTCTCAAGTAATAGGAGTAACTTTGTTATTCACGATTGGCCCCTCTGACAATATGTGATCATTTATGCTAATGAGACGATTCATGGTGGGCCCCTGGGTAGTTTATGTTAACAAGCTGACTGAGGATAGGGGGTGGCCAAGTCAGAAAGACCAACCATGCGATTAGAGAGTTAGGACTTTGAGCTACACGGTATCAGTCGGCCTCCAGGGAAAGTTGGTAGTGATGGAAATTGAATTCAATCATGTGGGCAATAACTCAATCTGTCATGCCTACATGATGAAGCCCAGATTAAATCTGTACACAAAGCTCAGATGAGCTTCCTGGGTTACCATGCTTTGTGCATATATTGCTACCCATCAGTGCTGGGAGGGTAACACCTCCCTGAGGATGTGGAATCTTAATGTTTGGAACCCTCGCAGTCCACAATTCTGCCCTACACATCTCTTCCTTTGGCTGATTCTGATTTGTAGCCTTTTGCTATAATAGAACTGCTATCATAAGTATAGTGCTTTCTTGAATTCTGTGAGTTATTGTAGAAGATTACTGAGCCTGAGGAAGTCTGGGGAAACTCCAATTTGTAGCAAGCTGGTCTGAAGTGAGGATGGCCCTTGAGACCCCTGAACTTGGGGCTGGTGTCAGAAGACTTGCCGACTTGGAAGTCCTGGACGACTGTGCCTCAACCTCGAGTATGGCTAAGTCTATTGCACTACTTCTCCCCTGCCCACCTTAATAAGCTAAGACCATAACAATACCTCCACTGTGCTCGTCTCTCCCCCTCCAGATGAAGTGATAAAAATGTTTCACATCTCCTCTTCTTCCTACTCTCACCCCAACTCTTGTTGACATAGTCTATTTTTCTTATTTCTGGAGTATTATTAGAATTTATCATGAATAGGCTTTCCTATATTTCAGAAAACTTTATTTAATATCACATTATCATTCCCAAATGATCTGTCACTATTCACTTAAATTTAACTATAAGTTTTATTCTCTACCACTTGTTTCCTTCCAATTCATTTTTTCCCATCCTAAGTTCTTACTCTTGCTTTTTTTTTTTTTAGCAGTTCAAGTTCTTCAGAATTTTTTCTCAGATGTGTTATATGGGTATATGACCATTCATCCCTGTTTTTCTAGAGTGCCCTACTTGTTTTGGTGTACGTATTGATAGTGTCATCTTTCACTTTCAGTCAAGATGACAAATTAGATGCCAGTCCAGTTTTCCTAGCAAGTCCTAGTTTATGGCTAGTTTAAGTTCTAGTTGTTGTGGTATGATTTTTAATAGTGGCACATTTCACTCTCAATTAGAATGATGAATAATATGTTACCCTATGTAAGGGACACATTCTAAATACTTGATTGTCTGTCTATCTATCTATCTATCTATCATCTGTCTTGTTTTCATGTTAACATCGTAGCCAGGTACTTAAGTTTCTAGGGTTTTAATTCCTAACTTTCATTCATTTAAATGTATTCTCCCACCATCTTCTAACTTATTTTATTTTTGTAGGCACTTCAAACTTTCTGTCTGAAACTTTAAGAAATTTTTCTCTTTATCTTTAAATTTAGAAATTTTTATGTCTAGGTACACGTCCTTTTTTTATCACTCATACCAGGAATTCAGTGCATCCTTTAAAATGATAAAATCTGGTCTTTCTTCAGCCTAGGGATATTTTTGTTGAATAGTTGTTAAATTAATATAACCCTTACATCTGTTCTTTTCTCTTTTCCTGGAAATTCTATTATTGGCAAGTTATATCCTGGATCTATCCTCAGAATCTCTTTTCCACCAACATCCCCATTTTAAAATATTTGTTCTGAGCTTTTCTGTATTTTTTCTCTTTGACCTTCTAGGATACGTCTCAACGACGGTCACACTTGCTTCGGTTTACTGATCAAATTGTTTAGTTAGAAGCCATGTTTTATTGGCAAATTTTTTATTTCCAAAAAGTCATTTCTGTGTTTAATTCGAATCTTCCTAGGTGTTCATGTTAATTTTCTCTTCACATTGACGTTTTTCTCCTCTAGCAGCTATATTTTGTTGGACATCTGATCTTTTGGTTGTCCTCTCTCCTAAAGTGTAGGATCCCCTTTAATATGTTATGATATTTCTTTGTCAGCTCACTAGAACCAAGTTCTGATATTCCCTAATGAGTGACAGTCCCACAAATTATGGGAGGCAAAACACTTTCTACTCCCGTGAGCTGACAGTGTACAGAAGGTAGCCTGGACTGATGGTGTTCTGAATGGTCAACAGAAGAAACTCTCCCAGATCCTTCTAAACTGTAAGCTTAATAAATTTCTACCCAAAAGCCAAATCTCACTGTCCTGAGATTACTGACACCGTAGAAAGGAAGACCACAAAGGGAGGAGTAACAGGCTTACCTTGAGAAAGAGAGCTCTGGCCCACTCCCTGCGCCAGCTGCATGATAGGAAGGAGCAGAAAAGGGAACACACGTGACCATGCCCACTAGCTAAGGAGGCCAGTCATCATGCTATATCAGATTAATGATACTCTTCCTTGAAGATTAATGAGAAAGGAGTCAGAATAATGAAGAAACCATCCTTGGAAATGGGAGAAAAGCCAGATCGCTCTTTCCCTCGAAAGACCTACAGCAGGTGCTAGAAGTGACGAGGGAGGAGAAAAAATTTAAAAAACATGCTTTTTGTTGTCAACAAGCGCAATGAGTAGTAGAGAAATCAGGCAGGTAATTCAAACAAATAGAAATATAATGGAAGTTTGTTCAAGATGATATGGTACCTAGAGGAGAGCATCATGAACTCTACCTGGGAGGTTTCATAGTGATCTCTCAGTGGAGATAATATTAAAGTAGACTCTCAAAGTCACCTTGAAAGATTAGGAGTTTGCTAAGTGCAAGAAAGTTTATCTTATGTGGAAGAGAAAATTGTGCAAAAGAATCAAGCTATGAAATAGTATAAAAATTCCTTGTATAACTAGAGTTCCAGATCCAAGTGGTACAGCATAGAGAGATTAGGCTGAAAAAGCAAGAACAATCAGAAATGAAGTCTTCTATATCATGCTAAGGGGTTTGAGTTTTGCCCCACAGGTGATGAGGTGTCAGTGAAAGGTTTGCCTCTTCTAATTTACATGGGAAAATCTGCCCCAACAGGTTTTAAGAAAGGATAATAATTTTAGGAAGTCAGAAAGTCATGAAAGAGGGAAAAACAAGGAAAAGTTTATTAGAATATATCATAAAATGCCAAAAATATGATAGTATCACCTACTTCCATCTATACAACTCTGAGGACTTAAAATGCCAAAAATATGATAGTATCACCTACTCCCATCTATACAACTCCGAAGACTTACTGGTGCATAAACTAGCAATGAAGGTTACAGGGCCAGATTAAAGTTTCTAAGTCCCTTCATACAAACTTGATTTCAAACAAACAAAGCTGTATAAAAATTTAAAAAATTGATTGGGCCTGCAAAATTGGCCAGCTACTTTCTGCTATCAACAAAAGCTCACTATCAAAATAACAGTACCAGTTTGGAAAGCACAACAAGAAAAACAAAACTTGGTGGTAATTGGAGCATCAAAACTTCTCAGGTGGAAAACCAAAGGAAAGTTATTTTTTATGCCTGATTTCAATAACAGTGAAACTTGATTTTTTATTCAAAATTGGATTTTACTATAACAGAGAATTCTTTTCCCTTGAGGTGATGGCTATGATAATGAAAGGTGATCTCAAAAGCATGGTAACAGTGTGATATTCAGAATACGTTTGCCCAGTGTCCTTGAAACAATAATAAGAAATATTCAAGATGGTGTACCCTATGAGAAGCATGTACCCTATGAGAAGGAAAAATAGTTTCAATCAATTAGCGTTTGATTTGGGTGTTATTTTTCATGACTATGCGTTTCTTTAATTTCTACCATATGTTTATTATGTTATAAATAAATTGTCTAGTAAAATTTAATTAACTGCCCTTTGTAAAGCTGTCTAAAGACGGGCTTTGTATAATTGCTAAGCACTTTTTTTATTACTAAGTATCAATATTTCCTGTGTACTTGCTGCATATAAAGAACATTCATTTTTAAAATTGCAGTAGAATCTCTCATTCTACACAGCTATATAGAAAGAATCAGGGGACTCTGAAGCATCTGAAGAAACTTTCTTAAGGAGTTAATTTCTAGTTTACCCAGATATATATTCAAGGCATTTCCAGGTCCTGAGGAAATCAGGCTCTAGTCACTAAGTCACTGTCCTCCACATCAGCACACAGGCAATCTCAGGTTACAAGGACCAGCGTTCAAGAGAGAATGCTGCATGGTGCTCACGAGAAGATGTGTAGTGTTGTTGAGAATGGACCTAAGCCAACATGTCATACATACAAGCAGCTGCCGGTCATGGTGGATGTGGCTGGTGTTTGTTACTCTCCATAACCTCACTGCCAGGTTATAAAGAAAGCAAGTCACAGCTTATTCCTCAATTCTGTCCCCGACATGGACACTGATTAGATTACTATTTATTAGCAAAGCTAGCACAGCATGGGTTCATACAACCCGTTTTCTCCACTTGAAGAATCCCAAGCTCTATGTCTTTAGGTGTTCCAACCACTTAAAGTGGTTTTGATGAAGATATGACAAAATTTCTGAGATAAGAAATCCATCTAATTGGCATCATGCTATCCAGAAACTCTCCCCAGACCAATAACTGGACACAGGATCAATGAGGGAATCAAGGACATAGGCACCATCTCTGAGAGGTGTGGAGGACAACCAAGGATGGTTTAGCCAAACCAAATATTCTGAATATTTTCAATTTTTCAAATAAGGCCCTTTTGAAAAATAAATGATGATAATTAATAATATTAATTTCACCAGTAAAAACCCATTTTTTACACATCTTCTCCACTTAGTAAAGTTATTGTTGAGGTGTTAGTTGTTGATGAGGTATTAACAGCAGAAGGACTTGCTTCTGTGCTATCTCTGGAACATCGTACTCTATCAAATTGCTGGCTGACCATCTCTAGAGTCTAAAGTCCTCATAGCCCTGACAGCATGGTACCATCTAATCCCCCTAGAGCTAAAATTTAAACAACTGGCACACACATACTATCACATTAATTATACTGAAGTGTTTTAAAGTAAATTATAAGCATTTTACCAAGCATGCTGGAAAAAGTAGAATATTTTGAACAAAGGTCGCTTTAGCAAATCCTTGCTAAGGTATTTGATGTTTCAAAAGTTATTTAACTTCCTGCAGTCTCAATATATTCATCCATAGAGAAGGGAATGTAGTAATACATATTTCAAAGGATTGTAATGAGAATTAATTGAATTTTTGAAAAGTGCTTTATAAATGGTAAACCGTTACTTTTACATTTTATAAAGGTTAAATGATCCTTAAAGGCAGCTGGAAGTATACTTATGGGCAGAGAAGGAGGATTTTGTTAGTCATACTTTATGCCAGGGATTTTTCTAGATGCTTTATTGAGAAGATAGAAAAATATAAGCCCTATAATCTTTAATGTCAAAACAGAAAACCTATATGCTCCATATTCTTTGATTCATTTCTATCTAATAAAAATCATGTTGATACCAGACACTATAAGGGATCTTATTAGCAAATGTTAATGAAAAATTGGGGGAGGATAAAAGATCAAGGACTCAGCTACATTGCAGACAGCAAAATTTTGTACTCTGACGTCATTTACTGCTCATGATAAAGACAAAATTTTGGCATGTTTGCAAGGCGTTTGACCTCGAGTTATTACAAATGTACACTCTATTTCTTTTTAGAGTACAATTTGTGTCAGATTTATACCTGTTCTCTATCTCCTCATCATAAAATGCCCTGCTGTTTTTGAAGAATTTCCCTTAAGGCATATGGACTTAAAGTTTGAAGTCCTCTCCAATGGAATGTAAGAATAATTCTGAGGCTATACATTCTAGTTGTTTGCATGAAAAAAGTGTTATGATTCACAATTGTTTGCTGCCTTTCCCTGGAGAAGGATTATAATTTCATGGCTCACTGATGACAGAATCAACCGCTGAAGTGAGAACAGAAATGACCGAGTTCCACTTCAAGCAGAAATTTGAAGAGCCAGCACATACTTTCCCTTTCTTATGAGTTTGGCAATGTTTTATACATTGGATACTCCAGAGGGAAGAGGACATGAAGAGGAGCCACAGACCACCTCATAATGGACGCATAGCGTTAACAGTAAACAAATCTTGGCCGTTGCAGGCCACTGTGATTCTACAGTCATTTGTCACTGCAGCCTAACCCGGTGTCCAACCCACAATCCTAACTTCTTTTGTATATAAGACATTTCAAATTCCATTGTTACTTTGTTAAGCAGAAAGCATCACATTCTGTGTCTGACTCTCTTCCTTCAGGTCACACAGTGGCTGACACTGACAACTTGTAAAAATAATATAAAGGTTTATTTTCTTCAACAGCAGCTCTACCTGGATCCAAATGAAATAGTGAGGTAGCAAGGCAGTTTTCTTGTGTCCTATAAAAAAAAGGAGAAGAAATATCACTGAGAGTAAAAAAGTATTAATACTGCCCAGAGTGATCCCTGGTATTTAGTAGTCACTTAATAAATATTTGTGGAATGAATAAATAAAATATGATACCAATTAATTCAAGTAACAGTGACATGTAAATTGGCCTTTTTCCTAGTGTCAGTCAGCTGTTGCTATAAAATAATTGTATAAGAAAAAAACCCAGCATTTCAGTGGCTTAGAAAAATTAATAAATGTCCTTACACATAGGTTTGTGGGACAGTTGACACGGCTCTACTTCTAACTACATGTTCGGTTTAAGTCTGTTCCATACGTTTCTCCTGAGACAGTGGCTATTCAGTGAATTCTCTCCTAATGCCAAACAATAAAAGCACAAGAATGTAAGCCAAACCATGCAACTACAGCTTCTGTTTGCATATCTGTGTACACTTTATCACTCAAAACAAGGCACAGATCCAAGCTCAATGTCAATAAGGAGAAGATATTATCTCTACCTACATTCCTGGAAGGCACATGGCAAAGTATGTGGACAGAGAGCTGTATTATAGGGAGGGCGTAAACAGTTGGAACAAAAATGCTATCTAACTCATTCAGCAAAGATGACATGTTTTTGAATGGAAATTTAAAAGCAACAACAACAGACAGCAGCAACCTCCTCTACAGCACTAAGTATCTCTGTTGAGAATTTCACAGCAATCTTGAGATTGGCCCACCAAGAATTGCCTAAACTCAATAGTTGTAGTCAGTAGAAATTCTGAAAATGACTAATGCATGACACGGGAATCTCTGCTAGGAATAAATGATCTTTGTAAAATACCAAATTTTAAATTCAAGAAACATTTGGAAACTTTTAAAAGACATTTTGAACAAGGCTTTGTAATGATACACACGTAACTGTAATTCATACATTAGTGAATATGTATAACAGTGATGGTTAATGGTATGTGCAAACTTCATTAGATCATGATACTCAAACACCTTCTGGAGGTTTCTGTGAAAGTATTTTTTTAGATGAGATTGACATTTAAATTAGTAGATTTTGAGTAAAGCAGATTATCCTCCATAACGTGGGTGGGCCTCATTCAATCAGTAAAGGCCTTAAGAGAAAAAGACCAAGGTCCCTTAAGGAGGAGGGAACTCTACTTTCAGACTGTCTTTAGACTTGAGGTGCAAACTTAACTCTTCCCTGGGTCTCCAGCCCACTGGTCTGTCCTGCAGATTTTGGACTTGCCAGACCCCACAACTGTGTGAGCCAATTCCTTAAAATAAATCTCTCTCTCTCTCCACACATATCCTATTGGTTCTGTTTCTCTGGAGAATGCTAATACAATGACTAATCATTAGCCACTAACACAATGATTAACATTAATATGAATGACAAGAAAGATATGAAATGAAAGATAATTACAAATGTTATAAAATTATGGAATTATTAATGCTTGTAAAAGATCTCTCATTTTAAACATGAAGTAAAATTATCCACTTTTTATTAATTGACAATCATAGAGACTAGACAAAGAATGCAGATGCAGCGTAATCATCAGTTCTACTTTCTGCACCAAATCCTTTAAAATTATTGAAAAATATGTTTAAAGTATAATAAATGCAGAATATCAATGGAAAACAAGATAGGGCGTCAACAACAGAACAGAAATTTTGAGAACCACCTGAAAGATGAACTGCAGACATAATAGATTGACCAGAAACAAAAGTAAAGAAAACTACAACCCCCAAAGTATGAGGAAAAGCTGGAATGTAAATTCAAGCAATTTTAATGATCCTAAAGACTCAGAGTCAGATTGCACAAAGAATCAAAGACTCTGGAAAAATTACCTAAAAAGGACTTGATATTTGGAAGAGTTGAGCACTTTCTCTTCCTTTGCTCTGACTAAACAACAAGCAGCAGGGACATTTCTGAGGCTACTGGTGTGGGCAGGGGGTCTGAGAGAAAAGCAGAGCAGAGCTGAGTCATCTCCAGCTTGCAACTTAAGTTAGAGGTAGGGGTGGAGGGTGAGGGGAAGAGAGGAAAACAAAGAAAGGTGGCTCCTTACGGGAAGGCGATGATCTAGTCCTTCAGAGACAGAGCAAACCTCTTTATCCTGGGATTGGGGAAAGCATAAGGTTAGATCCTTAATCTTTCTGTTCCTGTTTTCTCCAACACACCCTAAAGGAAAGCTTGCCTGTTACATTCCCCACACAAAAACAAACCTTACAGCCAGCCCAGTCAGTCAGAAGAGAGGGCTATTGCTGATACAGGCCTAGACACCCGGAAATGAATACCCTTCCTAATGTACCTAGTCCTTTGGTCCGAACTCAGATTGGCAAATCAAATGTAACCAGACTTTTGGAGAACGGCAGTAAACTGAAAGAGAATGAACAAGATAAACAGGAACAGTTGACTTTAGAAAAAGATAAGAAAATTCGTAACATAAATGGGAATTTAAAAAATAATTCAATTAACATTCTCAGAAAAAAAATGGATTGGCTAGTGCAATGACAAATATTAAGAGTCTACATTATAAAAAGAATTACCAAAATGAAAAAGGGAAGCTAAAAGTAGAGAAAACATCAGAAGGGTGAAATAGAGAAAAGAAATGACTGAGGAACAAATTAATGGTATGTATAATAAAGTCAAGGAAATCATAAAAATAAAAACAAAAAGACAAAGAAATTAGAAGTGCAAAACACATTAAGATCCACAGAGATCAATCCAGGATATCTAAAGGAATTCCAAATCAAATAAAGATAATAGAAGAAAAGAAATAATAGTAGAAGAACTTTCTACTGAGCTAAAGACAGACATAAGACCTTAGATTAAAATTGTCCACTGAGTGACAAACAGCATGAATTTAAAAAGAAAAAAAACATAGACTTATCTTGATTTAGCTAAGAACTCTAAAAATAAAGAAAAAAAAACCCTAACGTCTTCCGAAAAATCATCAGATTACTCACAAAGGAACAAGAAGAAGATTTGCATTTGATTTTTGGGTGGTGCCTATATTCCAGAACGGATGGAATAATACTTTAAACATCTGCAGAAAAAAAATTGGAAAATACTTTGGAAACTAGGGTTTTACACTTAGCCAACATGTTGGTCAAGAACAAGAGTGAGTTGTAATATGTGAAGACATAATTCAAGGATGTTCTGCAGGAAAATGAAATATCAAGAAAAACACTATGCAAAGTTTAAGAAAGAATGTTGAGTGAGGAAACATAAAAATAGTGAAGTTTCAATAAATGTTGGTGCACGATATTGAAAATAATACATGGATCAAAACTCCAAGACAATTGTTCCATGAAAACTTGGGGAGGGGCAGATGCAAGAGGAGCTTGGTGATCAGTGAAGCTGTACTCAGGCTCTCGACTGGATTTTGATGAGAGAGAATAAAAATATTAATTCTAGACACTGTTGTAGAAAAGATTAGTCTAGATATCAGCTTCAAAATCAAAGGTAATCACTGGAAGCCTAGAAACATAATGTGTAATTTCTTAAAATTAACTCAAGAACACTTCACAAATCCGAACTGAATAATAACCATAGAAAAAGGAGAAAAGGCAGCCACATTTCCGCCTATAAAATTATTGAGCTCACAAATTTTTACATGCAATTCTTAGCAAACTTTTAGGATCAGATTGTCTCTGTTACAATTTTGAACCCTCTCCCTGACTTGTATCTGGTCCCTTAATTAACAAACTCTGTGATAGTAAGAAATGAAATGATGAAGATCTACGCCGAGTGATTTAAGATTAACACCGAGTAAAGGAACTTCCTAGAGATTAAAGAGGTGGATTACAGAAATTGAGACCAGTGAACGCGGTGATAAAGGAAGGGAAGTAGTAAAGGGTGATTCCCAGTTCAGGTGATAACTTGGTGAATACTATTTACTTAGGAAACAGTTGGGGAGCGTGTTTGGGGGAGAGAGGAGTTGTTAAAATATAGGTACTGTATGGTATAGGATCTGGGGTCAAGGAGTGTGACACTTGACAGCCCCCAATTATTAACACCAAACCCCATCCTATCAGGGCTATTTCTCAGCCATTCGATCTGTAAATGCACAGCCTTCTAGAGTAAGGAATTAGAGCCAAAGTAGCAGCAACAACTTTTGTTTTTATTCCCGATCCTGTGCCTTGATTCCTGGAGGGAACATATTAATGGAACTACTGTTCAGCAGAAACACATTGATGCGGTGACTAACCTCAGGTTTTGGCTAACCTTCGGTTTTGTAAATCATTTTCAGAGTCATTTATGACTTGAATATTTTGTATGCACACAGAGGCTAAACTGTCCTTTCTGTTCTTGGAAAAGTGCTTATTTTCCCAGAACCATGTAGGTTAGTCTTAGTTGTCTTTATCCGCCTGTCTGTATGTATGGAGCCGGGGTGGAGGGTAAAACATATATATACTCTGTAAACGGATATATTTTACAAAGAAATATATTTCAATACTCCATAGCTAATACATTCAAAAGAGAGGCAGAGTACCAATATGTGCCAACATGATTACGTTTTCAAAATATATAAAATGATGGAAAGTTTCCTGGGTAATTCCACAAAGTGAGCATAAGTCCTAACAACAAAACTGGACAAGGAATAATATAATATATTCTGATCACAAAGGATTTCTTTCCAAGAAATAGAAGAAGGGTTCAACATTAGGAGAATCATATATTATAGTTCACTACATTAGTGGATTAGGAAAAAATTTTTTGATCATCCTGATAGATATAAAAATTATTTGATATGATTTTTGTTTAAAAAAATCTTAGCAAGCTAGAAACAGAAGGAAACTTCTTTTCTTTTGCTAACATCTGTACTCCAGAATTCCCCAACAAAACTTATACTTAATGGTAAGCAGTTTTAAAAATTACACTGAACTCAGGAAAAAATTATAAATGCCTACTACTACTATCATTAATCAATATCTTACCAGAGATTCCAGACAATGCAGTAAGTCAAAAAATAAAAAGTACACATATTTGAAAAACACAAAACTGTCAGAATTTACAGATGATAAATTTCTGTACCAAGAAAACCCAGTAGAATTGATTTAAAATTTTTTTTAAATTAATTACCTGCTTTAGTAACATAGTTGGATACAAAAGATCAATATACAAAAAAATCACTACATGATACAACAAAAATGAACAATAAGAAAAAGTTAAGAGAAAATGCTGCTTGAATTAGAAAAAAAAATAAAATGTTTAGGAATATACCTTATATCCAGTACCTATATAAACAAAGAGGTAAATCTGTACTGAAGGACATAAAAGAAGACAAGTAAATAGACATACAAAATTCATGAATGGAAAAACTAGATATGACAAATTTATAAACATTCTCATGTTAATCTATAAATTCAGCACTGTCCCAAACATGATACTAACTGAATTCTTAGATGACTCTGACAAGC
This sequence comes from Tapirus indicus, assembly GCA_031878705.1. Lineage (NCBI taxonomy): Eukaryota > Metazoa > Chordata > Mammalia > Perissodactyla > Tapiridae > Tapirus > Tapirus indicus. Next base: position 7,488,291 of record CM062922.1, on the reverse strand, counting down.
TAATTCTACGATTCAAAAACAAAAAGAAAAACGCACAGAGATAGTGAAGAAATTTTTGGAAAAAAGGAAAAATAAAACCTTTTATGTCCAAACTTAAACTTTCAGGTATCATGCTGATCCATATTTATATGTACCCAGAGTTAACTAAATTGTGAGGTTTGAGGGCACAATTACCCCACAGAACCAGCCTCACTTCTGACACCAGTTCAAGTTCATGGGATCCCCTAAAACACCCTCGGGTTTGATAATTGGCTGAAAGGATTACCAGAACTCACTGAGAACTGTTATACTCACGTTACAATTTGTTACAGGAAAAAGATACAGATTCAAGTCAGCCAAGGGAAGAGACGCATAGAGTAGAGCCCAGCAGAGGTCTGAACACAGAGCTGCCAGTCGTCGTCCCTGTCAAGTCTTGAACAGCATTGCCTCCTCCCGGTCGCATTGTGCGACAATACGCACAGAGTACTGCCTACCAGGGAAGCCCACCTGAGCGCTTGGTGTCAGAGTTTTCATTGGGGCTCAGTCACACACTGCCTGCATGACTGACTTTAGCCTCCAGCCCCTCCTGGAAGTTGGGCTGTAGTTATCAGCTCCTGTGGAAGTTGGAACTGGTATGTTGCAGCCCAAAGTCCCCATGATAAATCACATTGTTAGACTGTCCACTGGCCAAACCCCTAAATACACAAAGGCATCCTGTCAGGCAGGATGTTCCAGAGGTCTAGAGCTCTCCTCCTAGTAGCCAAGGGCCGAGTCCAGGCTCCTCTTTGGGTAAAGTTAATTCTTCACTACACAGTACGGAAATTTAGTGCATAGCATTGCATGCAAAGAGGGAATGATCTGCACATGTTCATATAAAAGCATAGAAAAATACCTGGGAAAATATACACTAACCTGTAAACTGTAGTGTACACCAAACTCTGCAGAGAGCAGAGGAATACTGGGTAAGGGCTGTAAGGAGAGATTTATTTTTTGCTCTTTGTAATTCTAAAGTATTTGGATACTTTTGACCAATAAGAACCAATGAATATGTATCTTATATGATTTAAATAACTACTTACTGAAGTAGGTTTCTCCCTGCTTTCACTAAGCAAACGTGAACATACATTTAACAATCCTAAGGTTTAAGAGGATCACATTTTCAGCCTACTGCACTTAGGAACATGTGCCGGTGTGGGCTTCCTGGCTCTCCTGTCCACCTTTGAGAGAGTGGAGGTAGAAATGAGCTGACTGCAACTCTGTGAATCTACGAACGTTCTTCGTATATGTGGAGCCATTTTTTTTTTCTTTCTTTTAATCATTATTCACAGCCAAATGGCACAGGCTTGAGAAGGGCAGAGACAGGCAGAGATTGCACACTGGCCCACCCTAAAGAAGTATCCTTCCTATGTGAACTAGATAGGGACTACCCTTTAGGGACCACCCTTCCTAAATCCACCCTTCATGAGCGGTGTTTCCCACTCTCCACCCTTGCTCTGCTTCTCCTACCAGGCTGCATAGCCTCCGAGGATGACCTCATCTGCCTTGCAGCTGTCTCTCACCATTTATGGTGATTCACAAATTATATTCCCTGCCTACAATTCCACAGACTTCAACTTCTGTATTCCATTTCTTTAATCTCTCTGTAATCTCTTTACTCTGCGTTAATCCTACCGTCATTCTTAGCGTGGGTTTTCATCATTTCATCTCTTACTATCAAAAAAGTTGTTAATTCAGGGATCAGGATGGTAGCGTAAATAAGTGAAGCAGACAGCTATAAGAAAACCTATGAGGAACTGGAGAATTCTTGCCCCTTTTAAAGGTATTCACACTCAAAGTTTTGTTTGCTGTCTTTATGTTTTGCTTTGCATCACTGTGACTAAACATGTCTGTGGCCAAATTCTGCCCTAGTTTGCAAACTCTGTGTACGTGATCTCTACACCATGTACTTTACAAATCTTCTATTTGGCTGCTGGAACGATGTGTCTAGAAATGTAAATCTAATGATGTCAAGACTCTACTGAAAAGTTTTCCAAAGATTTAACTCTAGACTAAAATCAAAACCCCTTTCCCTGCCACTCGATCCTTTAATTCCTTGATTTCTGTTATCTTCAGCTGTATTCCGCACCATTCCCATATCACCCTGCCATCCAGTCAGCCTGAAATTCTATCTGATCATTTCAGTCCTCTGCTCTGTATTGCTCCTGTGACTTGCTTGGCTTTGTAGAAGCCTTCCCTGACTTCTCCACTCTGGTGTAAGCCTCCTCCTGTTCATTGTTTCCTTAATGCCTCTCACGTGCTCCCCTCCAAGCAATGTTCACAGATGGTGTGCAATAGATGTCTGCCTTTCTGCCTTTTTCTCTAAAGTGTGTGCTCTTCAAGGTCTGGTTGATGTTGTTTACTTCTGTAGAAATGTCATCGGGAACTTAATAGAGACTATATCAATGACTCTCTCTCTCTCTTTTTTTCCTGAATGGATTTTTCTTCTTCTAACTACAAAGGTAGCTATTACTTTCAATATAACACACTAGCTGAGAGCACAGGGTTTGGCAACAGACAGACAGGATTCAGGGCCTTCCTCGGGACGTACTACGTGTGTGACTTTAGGTAAGTTATATAACCTCGCTAAGCCTCTGTTTTCTCATAATGCCTACCCTACAGATGGCTATAAGGATTTAAATAATTTAACTCATTAGTGCACAGCCTAGCACTTTGAAGCTGTTCAATAAATGCAGGTTATGGCTACAGTAGTAGAAATAGAAGTAATGCTGGTAACACTAAAAAAAAATAAACATTTAAATATTTTTTTTAAAAGTTAAAGTGTAAATCAAAAGAAACAGTCTAGCATAGTGAACTTTTACTGTAGTGGTTCTTAGTAAACACACATGTACCTCTTCCTGCCCCACACTGAACTCATTGCATCACACCCTCCTTAATCCAAAACCTACTGCTCCTCCTTGGTTTCCTGTCTACTGAACAGCACTGCCATCCGTACTCCTGCCAATCCAGTAACTTGGCAGGACTTCTTCATTCCTCCTCACCCCCAGCTCCAACAGTCAATCATCAAACCCTGTGATTCTATAATGCAACAACTACCACAAGAGTCTCACTACATCTCATCTTGCCAACTTTAATTGATTTTCTGAAGAGCAGCCAGAAATAATCTGACCATTGCTCTTTCCCTCAATGCCTCCCATTGTGCAAACTCCTTCCCACTGCCCAAACTAGGCTCATAAGATTCACAAGACTGTGCTCTGGACCAATACTCCCCCATCACCTCTGGCCACTCCCACCTTTGCACTCTGGGCTCACCGGGTTATAATTCATTCTGTTCCTCCTATCTATCTTGCTCTTTCTTCCTACTAAGTCTTCACACAAGCCATTTCCTTGTCTAAAACAGGCTTCCCAAGCCTCCTTTACTTGGCCATTCATTATCAGGTTTCACCTTATGTGTGATTTCCTCCAGGAAGCCTTCCCTGCCATATGTCCCCTCCCGCTATGGCTCATATAACATGACACTTGACCTGTTTCACTGTATCGCAAATACCCATTCTTTCGCTTGTCCTCCTTTTCCGCTCCATTATACTGTGAACTCTAGGAAAGCAGAAACCGGGCATGTCTTGCTCATCATTATCTCCCTAGTGCTTATCTTAATACCTGCTACACATAGTAGGAATGGCAGTACCTATGCATGATAAATATGAATGAATGAGCTAATGAGGTGGATTTTTAAGCCTATTTTGAAGCTAGATCTGGATCAAACTGGTGGGTGTCAAATCCTTTCTTGTCTATCCCGGCCTCTGTGCTGACCCTAGAAGAATCGCCACCTTTCTGAGTTTTCGTAGCTATCTGTAGCTCGTCTGTCTGAAGTTCATCAGTTCTATGAAGTTCTGTGGTGTGAAGTATAGCAACTCTCCTCAGCAGTAAGAGACTTTTTCACACTTCATTTATGAGACTTGAAGTGCTGATTCTTTCACTGCAAACTTCTTCTTCTACTGATTCATTTTATTTTTCATAAACTTAGAATTACTTTTCTAAAACTCTATTTTATTCTTCTTTTCAGTCCTCTGTATTTAGAATGCCACTGGTTTTTATTACTACTACAATTGGTAAAACAAGCCAGCTCTGCTGACTGGGTCAAAGTCTTCTTATTCAGTTTAGATATTCAAACTTTTATTGCTGATGTACAAAACAAACACAAAACACATTTCCAGACATCAGGGATTTGATGCATGTGGAATGACGCTGTCACTGCCATTGATAATCTCGGTTCTTAGAAGAAAACTCTGGAAAATCCATTCCCTATCTTTATTATCGGTTTCCAATGAGAGGAATGCTTAGATTTCAGTGGTGAAAATCAAACCCGTCCCAAACGTTTTGGCATCATCCACTTTTGAGAATAGAGAAAGGAATGGTTCTTCAGAATGGAGAAAACATATGGGCTTTGGAGTCTGATAGAAATGGATGAAGTTGGAGTCACGGCTCTATGATTTCCTAGCTGTGTAAACTTTGGCATTTTAATAAACTCTCTAAGACTCATTTCCCCCATCTATTTCTTTAAATAGTTTACCACAGTACCTACAATAGGGTTGTTATGAGTGTTAATTGAGCATGCACACAAAGTGCCTTTTACACAGTTTGTTACTGGACATAGTATGAGCTTACAAGTTACACTTACTGTTTGTAATGAAGCAACATCTGCAGCAGAGTTTATGGCAGCAACATGCTCTTTCATAATCTGAACCTGAATGACGCATGTTGATACTGGTAGTCCTCGTAAATGGCCCTCTGACAAAAGCACACCCTGGGAGCTCTCTTTACAGGTTAGAGCATCAGTAGGATTCGAATGTTTCCCACCTTCACTTAGGGTGGTTCAAGTATTAGTGCAAAGGTTATAACTAACATTCCAAGGCCGCTGCTACGGGACACGTCACAACCCTTGGCTCTCAGCTGTCAAGACGGTCTGACATCAGGTGACGTGATTATTTTAGCTCCTCCTGAACTTCACTCTTGAGATCTGAAGTGCCATATTCCCCCAAGACGGCCCTGCCTCTAGAGGAGTTTGCTTGCATCTTGAATCTGAAAGCAGAATGTGGATGGAACACTCAGCCTGAGCTCGGCATCTGATGTGGCCCAAAGGTTGTCTAGAGCAGGCACTTCTTACCTGCTGACTCACACGGGAGGTGCTCTCTACCTGAGTGCTGCAGCCAAGATTTCTACTGAAAAGATGCCTCTTTAACTTTGTAAACATGTAATGAAGTGGTTTCTCTAACTAGGGTCTTTACTTAAATGACTGAAAATGACAAATGTTACTCAAAGAGTTGCTGCTCAAGGAAGATCTTTTAATTATCTAGAGCTGCTCGACAAACTGTCTAAAACAATGGCTGTGGCAGACATACACTAAGGTGACCACCAGTGACCCTCATCTAATACCTTCCCCTTAAGTGCAGGTGGAATCTGTGACTTCCTTCCAACCAAGAGTATACGGCAAAGCAATGAGATATCGCACCCCTGATTAGGGCACGTTATATGGCAAAGGTGATAGATGTCACTTTTGATTATGTGACATTACATAAGACCCTGTCTTAGCAGATTGGAGCAAGAAGTAGACAGCCACATTGTGAATGCACACGGGGAAGGCCATGTGAGAGGGAACTGTGGGCGGCCTGCATGAGCTGACAGAGGTCTTCAGCAAACTTCCAGTAAGAGGCCAGGGCCCAGGTAGAGAGCCGCAAGGAAATGAATTCTGCCAACAACCCGAATGAGCTTGGAAATGGATTCTTCTCTAGTCCAGGCTCAAATGAGATGGCAGCTGGTCCAACACCGTGATTACAGCATAGTGAGATCCTCTGCAGGGCACCGAGCTAGGCCATTACCTGACTCCTGGCCCGGAAAACTGTGAGATAATAAATGTGTGCTGTTTTGAGCTGTTAGGTTTGTGGTCATTGTTATATATCAATAAAAATTAATACAGTAGCTTGAAACAAAAATGATTCGTTATTTCTCATGTTTCTTTGGGTTGACTTGGGCTCATGTGGGGTTATCTGGGGTAATCGTGGGGTTGCTTTCACCTGGGAGCTCGGATGAAATGCATGGGATGGTTTCACATACTCCCTCCACTCCTTTCTACGTGTCTCTCCAACAGGACAATTGGACTTCTTGTGTGGTGCTCAGAGCTCTAGGAAAGAGACTAAGTGTAAGTTGCCAATTCTCTTAAAGCCTGGATGCAGAAGTCCTAGAACCTCCCTTCTGCTATACTTCATTGGTCAAAGCAAGTCACAAGGCTATCCCAGGTTCAAGGTAGTGAAAATAGGCTTCATCTCTTAATGTGGGAGCATCATGAACATCCTGAAATGGGAGAAATTGTTGACGGCAGTATTTGTAGGCAATTTGCCACAACCTACCCTCTGGCCACAACAGTTCACATTCATTCCACATGCAAAAGCCTCTCACCCCCACCCAAGACCCAGAAGTTTTATCCAGTCAGGCTCAAAGTCCAGTATCTTGTGATCCACATTCATGTCCAGATAATGCTTGTCCAGTGTGGACCTTGTCAATCTGGAGATTTGTAATCCAAAAAGACAAGCTCAGCAGGCCACAGCAAGGCATCTGTTCTCCAAGCACTCTGCTCTTGGGCAAGGAAAATTCCCTGAGTAGGATGCAGTTCTGTTCCCCGGGAGTGATTTTCTATGGCTCTAAGCTCCATCCTTGGACTCTTGCCTCTCTCTTCTGAGTCATCCTTCCTTTTCTCTAAGACCTGTCCTATATTTATACCTGAGTGGCATTCTCAGTCTTTATTCTACCCATAGAAAGCTGGTGGCCTAAAAGTCTTTTCACTTAAAATTTTCTTTGTCCCTTTTCATCTGATCTAATTCAACTACCTTAAAAAACACTGTGTTTCCAAGGTATCAAATATAACCCACTACATTAGAAAAATGCCATAACCACAAATCTCTTCAAGGTGGGTCTGTCTACTTTGGGTTGAGATTCAGGATGCCCTAGGATAAAATCTTTAAAATGCTTTGAAGGCTTTCATCTGGTTAAAAGGGTCTATCAGGCACTGCCTTAAATCTTAACTCTTTAACAAGCAGTATTACAGATATGCCACTGATTTGATCTTAACCCTGAGGCCACATTTTACTGTCAGAACCCCAGTTTGATCTCTGTCCTGAAGCTATTTCTTAACTTTGAGAACCTTTTGTCATTTTGAGCATTTGGGAATGAGAAATAGCATTATTTTCCAACCCAACAAGGCCTGGATTGAAAATGTTTCTCAATTTTACTTGAAAACTGAAGACTTCCTTCTTTAGTTTATCTCTCTCTTGCAATAACTTCTCATAGGTAACTTAAAAAATGCTATTTTCAAAATTTTGCCTAGAAATCTCCCTAGCCAGATCCAGGGATCATTAGGTACTTTTTCTATCTTCCAAGTAACTTCAGGCAACAATTTCAATTTTTCTGCCAATACCTAACATGGCCTACCCTTTCTCCAGTAGCAATTTGCTCAGTTTCCATTCTTCCTCCATTAACAATTTACTCACCATTCGGGCTTCTGTCAGCTACCCAGTCACAGTGCCAGTGCCATATATTTTATACTGGAAACTGCATCCAAGTTCCTGCAGCTGAACAACTGCCCCCAACGAGCTTTTCCCACACGTGGACTTGATCTAAGTGATGGGATTCTGAACTTGGAGCTGATTTCACAACAGGATGTGTCTTTAGGGAAAGAGGTAAATGTGTTTTGCAGGTGGCCAGGACATGTGAATTGTTGTGTCAAAATACAGAAGTGGATGGCCTCCAAATATGTTTGTCAACACTTCCTTCCACCCATGTATATGTAGGCCGCTCTTCCTATCAAGAAGTGGGGTCTATCTCCTCTCTCCTTGAAACTGGCCTGGTCTTGTGACTTGCTGGAATGCAGCTGAAATGATATTCTGGGCCCAGGTGTTAAGAAGACTAGTATCTTCTGTTTTTTACCTCCTGGAAGACAGTCATCAGACTAGTATACGTCAAGAGGCCATATTGTAGTGAATAAGATCCCTTTTTGGTCATTTCAGCACGAGCTGACTCCTCAGTTGAATGTGGCCTCTCACAGTCTATACAACATGGAAAAAGCCACCCAATTTAGCCCAGCCAGTGCACACAACTAGGAGAAATAATAAATTATGTTTTATGTCATTACGTTTTATAGTGTTCTTTTAAAGACAGCAACAGATAACTGAAGCAAATATTGATCATGGAGTCACATGCAACTCAGTTATATCACGTGTTAGTTAAAACTGTTCTTCTGTCACACAGAGCTCTGACTTGTATATAATCATGCCACTAAGACTGTTGCTTTGTATACATCAAATTAAATTTCTCAACAAAGGCATATCCAAAGTCAGGGTGACTGATATTGAGCACTAATAATGTGCCTACTAGTCATGCTTTTAATCATATAATTTGCTCACATGTTAGGATGGAGGCTAGATTCATATGCTTAGGAGAAGCCCAAATTAAATTGCCCTCTTATTTAGTCTTCTTTTCTCATTAAGATTCTATCCCCGTTAACTGAAATTACAGTGGCTTGTAGTTAGCAATAACCAAGCCAAGGTTATGTTTTAGTCCTAAAAATTGTGTAACTAACCGAGCTCTATAAACCATAGGTTAAGAAAATATAAATCCTAAGGCACAATGAATATAAACGTACTCTGATAGTCATTGCTTTTTCTATGAGGAAACTGAGTTTCAAGGAGATCAAGAATCTTGCCCAAGATTGCATCCAATTCTGTCTGTTCCACAAGTCCATGCCTTTCTCTTTCCTTCTGTGTACCACGGTGCTTCCTAGGAAATGTGACGTTCTGTAAAGTGTGAAACCTGAACTATAACATTGAAAGGCACTGGTAGAAGGTGTGTGGTCCTTTTAGTAGCCACAGTCAAATGCAACTCTTCTCTTACAGAACATAACACTTTTGCTTATTAGTCACTTGCTATGGCTGCCTTCATTTTCTGTAACATTAGAAGTTCCATTATAATGTTTCAATCTTTAATTATCCTCTGACAATTTCCTCATCTCTTAAGAAAAACATATTAAGGAGAGGGAAAAACAAATGTCATCTAATAAAAAACACAGCTCCCTTTCATTGAGTGTTTACTATGTGCTCCGAGTAATTCTATATTTAAGAAGAGCATACAATAATTTCTATATTTAAGGACCAGTATCACTTATCATTGTTACTCAGGGTGGCATGGGAAGAGAGATTTACCCTAAAAATCAAGACAGACAGCAAGCTGGGTCATGTTATTGCAAAAGGCTAGTGTAATGAAATCACTGTGCCCAGGTGGTTAATTTATCTGGCTATACCATTAGTAAACAAAGCAGGCGAAAAAACCATAGATCAGTATTTACCAAATCTAACTTAGGGAGCTCTCAAAAAATATACTTCGTGATTCACCCTCAGAGATTACGATTAATTAGTCATTATCAGTCATGGTTCCAGCAAGGGTCAAGGCAGTGATTCGAAGTTTATGAAGAGATTTTTCAAAAAACCAAATTAATGCAAAAAAAAAAAATCCATGATGAATACAATATCATACAGAATTTTAAATAAAGCGCCATACAGAACCTCCTGGAACTTGGGGCAAAAGGAAAAATCAGAAATAGTGATCCTGTCTTTATTTAAAATTTTGATATTGTGTTCACCATGGATTTTTTTTGCATTAATTTTGATTTTTTTAAAGAGTGCATTAAAAGGTTGTTTATCTGGGTTACTGAGTCTTTTGACATGTTCCCTTCCCCTAAATTCTGTGCTGGAGGCATGTGCCCGAATCTCTTCACACCGCTTGTGTCCGTGCCACACAGAGTGTGTGGCATCAGCAGACGAGCATGGTAGCCCTTCTGACTGCTGAGGTTCACATCACAGCCTCACGACTTGTCAACCCGAGAACCTTGGATTGTTTACTTCACCCCTGTAACAACTGCTTTCACAGCCCCCTTTTGAGAACGGAACCAGAGCCTCTGTATGAAACACGAGTACAATGCCTACCACAAGGCAAGTTCTCAATAAATATGAGTTACTGCTGTTATATCTGAAGTTCCAATTTTATTTGACTAATTAAGGAAGGACAATTCTTCCTTTTATGATATTATAGACTAAAATAAAGTGCTTGTTTAGAATTTTAGATAGTACTAGTGGCAACAGAGTGGAAAATTTCTGCTGGTGCTAGGCCTTCTTAGAGATCTCATTCCAGATCAACTCTATCCAACAGCACTTTCTGAAATGACAGAATATTCTATAATTTATGCTCTGCAATAGGGTAGCCCCTAGCCACGTGGTTTGACATGTGGCTAGTGCAACTGAGAAACCAAAAGTTTTAATTTTATTTTGTTAATTGATTTAAATTTAAATAGCCATACATGGCTAGTTGGTACTTCATTGGACAACACAGGTATAGACCCCTGAGACTATTAGTTTCCTTTCTTTATGCCACATGGTGAAAGGAGAATCACCATGAAGGTACTTACAAAAGACTTGTCACAAAGGAGGTGTCAGCTGAAGGCTGTTTCCCCGTGATCCAAATCGGAAAGACTAGCCTTTTCTGACCAATCAGTCAGCTTTTTCTGATTTTCCTACACAGATGACATCCAAAGTTTGCAGTCTTTCCAGTGGTCTCCAAAGTAGAAGCCACAAACCAGAAACGGACAAGATGATCCATTGGGGGCAGGGAGAAAATAGAGTTAGAGTACGTGGTATTTCTTTCTAATATAAATATGAGGAAGATATGAGGTTTTGTGATATGCAGTAAGTGAGCCAACCTCTGCCTCACCCCACCATACTCAGTGTCTGCCTTATTCAGTCTTCACTCTGCCTAAGCTTATACCAGACAGTCATCCTTGAAGAGAATAAGACTCCACATGACAGAAGTGTTGACAGTGGTGTTCTTACTGGAAGGTTTGTGTATTGTTAATATCACATTTTCCATTTTATGGGATGACATCATATGGTTAATTTTATTTAAAAAATAAAGATTTTAAAAGAGTAAAATCTTTATAATACTATGTGACAAAATGGGAACTGGCCATAAAATCTGTTTCACTCACAGAATTTTCTTGGCTATTTTTTGGCAATATAGTGAAAAGAGTCGTTGACCCTAAAGGTGAATTATGTGTTTTTATTTTGCAAATAAATGTTCCAAATTTGCTGATTTTTTCTGGGATGACAAGTGGCTGTCAGGTAGCTGCTACCTAACAGATCTTTAATAAACTCTTTTAATCTATCCCTTCAAGGTAAAAGTGATATTTCAACAATAAGCAAGAAAATAATTGCTTTTTGAAAGAAATTCTTGCTGTGCAGAGAGTATTTGGAAAAGAGATGCTTAGAATTGTTTTTATCCTTCTGTGCTGTTTCTGCCAAAAATACCGTATATCACCCATAAAAACACTCATATCTGCAGACTCTAAAACGTCAAAAACATGATGTTTCCACCTTCTAAAATTCTTACAAATGACATTTTTGGGGGTTTGAAACCCCTTTTTAAAAATTTAAAAGTGCGACATTCTACAGTTAGGTTGAAAAACTACCAAGTGAATCAGAGAAGAAGAAAATTTACAAGGTGAAACAACATAAACTTTCCATAATTGCTGAATAAACTTAAAAGTCTGGTGTAATAGTTTTTTTAAGTACACTTGATAATGCCTTTCTGCCATTTGGATTTATAAATCGTTTTCAGCTCTGACAGCCATAAAAATCAGGAATAAAAAAATGAAACCAGAATTAGACCTTTACATTGCTGTGTCACAAAATGTTAAAGCGAGATTCAAAATCAATGAGGCATATTTAATCACATTGGTCCCCCTCCAAATTATAATGTATTTTTAACAATATTTAACAGTGAGAGTAATAGCAATATTTTAGTGAAAGTAAAAATGATTTTATACCTATAATAATATTTAAGAATATTTTACCATTCTTTCAAAGTGTCTATTTGCATATATTACATAATATTTGTAATATATTAGTACCATAACCCATGTAGGTTTTTTAAAAATAAATATATATATATATATACTTATAGAAGGTATGATTTCTTTACTGATACACATGAATTATCAAAGATGTTTGAATGTTTAGATAGTTATTTCTTAGTCTGCTCTATATTTCTTGACTTTCTAATTAGGTTTAACGAGGCTTGGCACATATATCTTTTGAATTTCCCCTCATAGCCTTTAGGATATTGTTTAGCATGTTAGAATAATAGGCAACAATAAAAATAGCTATCACTTATCAACTGCTATGCCAGAAATTATATTGGTGTTTTACAGTACAGGACAAGCTGCCAAGGAATACTCTGCTTAAACCCCACAGCACGTCTATGAGGTGGGCAATATGGTCCCCTTATGATACACCAAGAACTTGAGAGTCAGAGCAGCTAAACAACCTTCTCAAGTTTACAAACCTAGTAAGTGACGAACGTGTGATTTAAACACATTTCTTTCTGGATCTGAATAATAATATTACTAATAAAATAATAATAATAATATCTAAGATCTGTTGGGTTTTATTACATGCAGGGTTCTAAGTGCTCTACACTGTATCATGTAACCCTTACAAGAATTCTAAGTAGGTACTATTATAACTATCCTAGATAGAATTTAGTAATTAGAGTTTACAATAGAATTTAAATAACTAACTCAAGCTAACAATAGGCAGAAACAATAGTCAAGCCCTAAAGACCATCTCTGAAATATACTGCTGCCCTTAAAAATGATGCTCTTTCCAGTACGGCACCTTCTTCTTACAGGTTGATTGACATTCACCAACAATAAGTGTCATCGTCAATCTCATCATCCTAAGATCACTTCTAGGTTTTTATATTTTTAATGAATTCTTCAAAGAGCTAAGACTAACAAAGATCAAAATTTTGGAGGCCAAAGGCAGAGAAATAAATTTGAAAACTGCAAAATTTGTCCACATGAATCAAGTTCTGGACTCTTTTAGATAATTTAAGCACAAGTGTTTTGTTTACTTGTTCAATTCAACTTTAGAATTGTCTCCCTTCTCCACTTCACTGAGCATGTCTGCTGCTAGGGACTATGGGAAGGAGCGTTCTTTTCATAATTAGACAATAATAGTGCCTAAGGTATTTACTGTGAAATATGTGGCTAGTTGGTGAGCCCTCATTTAAATCAATATTTTTTAAATGTCACTTGTGACTTTTGCATCCTATGCTTTTTACCTTGTGGCATCCTGGAATCAAATCATTTGCAAAAAATTTAGGTTTGAACATTGTAGATTGTCTATTTACAAATGCCCTAATAATCTACCCTATGTAGTTATTATTAGCTATTGACCGAAAGGTCTTCAAGGGAAACGAGTGTAAGATGCACTACAGGACAGATATATATTCTTCTTATCATGATGAAAATCCTTCTGTTAGATGATGAGGAATTCTAAGTTTAAACTGGTCTGTGCTTTTCCCCACAGAGTCTGTGGAACACTCCTGTGACTGTGTAGTTTCATTTCTGTTGAAGGAAAATTTAGTCTCCATTTACTGATTATGATGCTACGTTACATTAATAAGCCTCCTATTATGCTAAACCAGCTGGACACACTTTAACTCTGGAAGGCACTGGATGAATCAGTTGGCTGTCTGGCCCAAGTTCTGACTTTCCATCTGTGAGTTGGCCCCATGTGCTGACACTGCTACTTGGGAGACTAATAAACAAGGTTAGAAGAGTGTCTGTAAGAGCAGTGGAAAGGCGGGCACAGAAAGGAAAGATAGAGAAGGCGTTTGGAAACACAATTGTTACTGTTCGCTAGGCTTTTCAAACTTAGACCTCTAAAGCCTGAGGAATAACTCAGGGGCTCTTGATAAAAGAGTTACAAGAGAAGAATTTTCAGCTCTGTTCAATTTAATTTGACAAATATTTTGATTCACCACCCCCAACTATAAGTAAATCCAAATGGAATATTTTTCTTCAGCAATAGTGTATTGTTGGGTACAGCCACAGAATGAGTAATCCCGGATGTGACCTTTCAAACAAATCTCTGGAAAGAACCAAGCATCAGGCAAGTCCAGAACATTTTTTTTTTTTCAGATTCTCATTCTCTCTCTCTCTCTTTCTGTCTCTATCTCGCCTCCCGCATTACCTATTTAGCTATCAATCTTATTTACAAAGGATGATCAAACATAGATCACGAGGGTAAATATTCTAGTGGTTTGATGTTTCCTTCAAAGACAAAGATTTATACTGTTGAACAGTGAAAATGACAACTTGAATCATATACTAAGACACTTCATGTACTTTACAGATAATATTATTTCTTACTAATATTCTGCCATATTGACAATGCCCCATCATATAGTACAGAAATATATGGATTAATTAGACTGTGGGGATCATCGTGTGAACTTCTGGTACAGTCAAGAGAGAATAAAGAGGATCTGATTTCCAGGGATTTGCAACGTGAGCAAAGGCTTCACCACCCTTCCTTAAGATAATATTTCACGAAAATTTCAATAAACACCTATTGAGAACTCACTATATGTCAAGCAGAGCTTTGAATGTTTAGCAAGAGGAAAAAAAATGCAAAAGTGCATGTTCACAAGATTATGTGGTGAGTGTGAGAACAGAGGTAAGACCAAGGGCAATGTTACCATGGATTGCTATAGACAATGCATAAGAGAAGTTGTGAGACAAGATTTCAAAGAGTGGAGGTAATCTACTCCTTGAAGATAAAAGAGTTCACTGGCAGGGGAGAAAACAGAGGAAGAATAGTCTAGGCCCAGTAAAGCTGAGAGATAATGATAGATAATCTTCCTGGAGCAACTGCTGGACATTTTACTAAAATTCTAAGCATGAACTAGCTTATTAAATCCTTATTTAGAAAAATTGCATGCAGTAGGTAATCTTATTTCAATTGTAAAAACAAGGATGCTAAATTTCAGATAGGTTAAGTGACTTACCAAACATCACAGAACTAGAAAACATTAGTGCCATTAAACAAAGAGAGTAGGACTCCAGAACCCATGCTTTTAAATGATACATTATACTACTTCCCAAAGTTCTGAGATGTAAAATAGCGTGACGTTTCCAGGGAGTATCAAGAAAGTCAATGAGGTAGTTCCTTAAAGTAGAATGTATATGTGTATGTATGTCTGCTATCAGTATCTCTGATATCGTTTAGTCTTGGTTTCTGAGAAATTATATAGTGAGACACACTATAATTATTGTTTTGCACTCAATATAAGACTCTAAATTCCTTGAAACACAGAGACTGAATTTTTCATCTCTACTTCTCACTAGGCCTGAATGAACTATAACATTCCAGGTTATTTTGCACCTACTCAGGATCCATTCATCCTTTTTCCAATAATAGTTTTTAATTTTTGTTAAGAAATCATTCCTCTTATCTTAATCCATAAGTTTGGTAGAGTTAACTTCACCCCCAAGGGGGACAAAGGAACCAGCCAGGAAAAAATAAGACTATCACAGGCCTCTAAACACAAAGATTGGTTTCATAGATGGCATATGACCCTATCATAGCCAATGAGAATTGCTCTTGGAGTATATGGGGTTGGATTGGGAAGAAAAAATTACTCTTTCTTCTCAGGTTTATGAGAGAATAGTATGTAACACAGGAGCTACTGTTAATCATCTTGCCACTGCATTTTGGCAACAATTCTTATTCTGTCTAAGTATAAAAGTAACAACAAAGAAAGAGACATGGCGTTATTTGAGTCCTAACTGTGGATAGTAATTGAAACTAACTGGACTTGGCAGTTTTCAGTCATGTGAGTTAATGCAAGTATTTCTTGTTTAGGCTACTTTAAGTATGACTTTCCTATAGCTGAAAATGAGAGACTCGTGAACAATATGCTGACTGATATATATATGTACAAATATGTGGCACTATGGTAAACAGCTTCTAATATGGCCCTGCACTAGTTTCCTGTGGCTGCTGTGACAAATTACCACAAACATGGTGGCTTAAAGCAACAGAAATTTATTATTTCACAGCTCTGGAGGCCAGAAGTCCAGAATCTGTATCACTGGGCAAAATCAAAGTGTCAGCAGTGCCCATAATCCCTCTGGAGGCTCTTTGCCTCTTCCAGTTTCTGTTGGCTGTTGACAGTCCTTGGCTTGTGGCTGCATCACCCCCATCTTCAAGGTCAATATCTTCAAATCTCTCTCTGCTCTGTCTTCATATCTCTTTTTCCTCTCTATGTATAAAATCTCCTTCTGGCTTCGTTTTGTAAGAATACATTATCCCAGATTATCTAGGATAATCCCTCCATCTCAAGACCCTTAACTTAATCATATCCACAAAGACTCTTAGTTTGCCGTATAAGGTAACATTCACAGATTCCAGGGATTAGGACATGGATATCTTTGGGGGGGGGTATTTTTCAGCCTACAATAACTCCCCGGGGCCCCCACTTCCCAGTAGACACACTCTAGTGTAATACCCACTGCTCGAGTGGGGGTTGGACCTAGTAACTTGCTGCTAGTGAATAGAATGTGGCAAAAGTGATGTGATGTCACTTCTGTGATCAGTTTATAAACCACTTTGAATTCCGTCTTGCTGGTCTTCTCTCTTTCCATTGCTTTCTTGGCTTACATACCTTGAAGAAGCAAGCTGCCATGTTGGACAGGCCCATTTGGCAAGGAATGGAGGGAGACCTCTGACCAATAGCCACTGAGAACCTGAGGCTCTCAGTCCAACAGCACATGAGAAACTGAAATCTACCAACAGCTTTGTGAACAACCATGGAAGCAGAATCCTTCCCTAGTAGAGTTTTTTGATGAATACACTCTAGCCAGCATGTTGATTGTGGCCTGTCAGAGAGCCTGAAGCAAAGAACTCTGTTAAGCCATTCCCAGATTCCTGACCTATGGAAACTGAGAAGATAAATGTTGTTTTAAGCCACTAAATTTTTAAATAATTTGTTCAGCTATAAGGCACTAAGTAAATATTCATTGAATAAAGTGAGAAATGAATGAGACTTACAAGTGTGAATAGTTGGTCTGTGTGTGGTAGAAAACAGGTAAGAACAGGAGAAAGGTGTGATCTGGAAAACATTCTGGTCCAGAAAGCAATTAATGATAATTTGTAATTGTCACAAAGATGGTACACTGTCCTGTGTTATTGAATGAGCAAGTTTTATCTAGGTATAAATTAAAAGTAAATACCCACTATAGAGTACGTCTGCATGAAACCTTTGTTCAACTGAGAACAAGTCCCTGAAGTTACTGATTCTATGTTTTTTGATAATGATGCAAATGTGTTCCTCACTCCCTTTATTTTTGGAAAAACTGTGTCAGTCTGCTATTGTTGTGTAACAAACAACCACAGAAATTTCAGTGACAAACAACAATAAGCATTTACTTTGCTGACACAGCTGTGGTTTGAATGGGTGGGTGGAGGAGCAGTTGATCTAGATAAGTTTCAGCCGGGCATCTATTCTGCAGGTAACTGCAGATCTGATCTATGAACCTCTCTTCCTCCTAGAACTGCTGGGCCAGCCAGGGTATATATTTTCCATGGTACTGGCAAGAGGACAAGCAAAAGCATTCAATGTCTCTTAAGTAGAGTTTCCAGATAAAATATAGGATGCCCAGTTAAATTTGAAATTCAGATAAGCAAGAAATTTTTTTAGCATAAGTACATTTCATGCAATATTTGGGACATACTTATACTAACATATAGTTATTGTTTATCTGAATTTCAAGTTTAATTGGACATTCTGTATTTTTATTTGCTAAATATGGCAACCCTAGTCTTAAGCCACAGATATGGAACAGGCAAATCATTGCTTCTATCCAAATTTCATTGGCCAAAGAAAGCCACAGGGCAGAGCCCACACTAAAGGGTCAGGTACATACATGCCACAGAGACAAGAGAATGAATATTTTTAACAACAATCGGATCTACCAAAATTTGTCAAATCTTGCAGAAAGATCAATAGAACATAAGTTAGATACTTTTTTAAACAAACATTCTTCTTTTACTTAATTTTGAGAAACCTATGTATAATATGTCAGAGGTATAAAATAACATTGTAGGTTCCATAGACCATAAAGTAAAATCAATCTCAGTATCTTTTTTCTTATGTTTTATAGAAAAGGTAACATACAAATATTTCCCAATAATGTCAGTTAATTTTAAGTATCATTTCCCAAAATAACAGAGTTTTTCAATTTCAATTCCTCCATACATAATTTTGTGCCTATTTGTATTAAAATAATTCTGTTTATCTGAATACTTCTTTTTTATCATACCTGGCTACAGTGCAAATTTCTGTTTCATCTCTACATTAGAGAATCCATTCCAAGAACAGCTGCAGACATCTTTACATGTTGGAAGTTTTTTTTAATTAAAAAAAAATTTTAGGACTTTATTTTTTTAAAGCAGTTTCAAGTTCACAGCAAAATTGAGGGGAAGGTACAGAGATTTCCTATATAATCCCTGCCCCCACACATACATAACCTCCCTCATTATCAACATCCCCCACCAGAGTGGCACATTTGTCACAATTGAGGAACCTATATTGACACATTATAGTCCCAAAGTCCATAGTTTACCTTACAGTTTACGCTTGCTGTGGTACATTCTATGGGTTTGGACAAATGTATAATGATGTGTATTTCATCATTATGGTGTCAAGAGTATTTTCACCACCCTAAAAATCCTCTGTGATCTCCATATTCATTCTTCCCTTCCCCCTCAACCTCTGGCAAACACTGATCTTTTTACTATCTCCATAGTTTTTTCTTTTCCAGAATGCCATATCTTTGCAATTATATAGTATGTAGCCTTCTCAGATTGGGTTCTTTCACTAGTAATATGCATTTAAGGTTCCTCCATGTATTTTCATGACTTGATAGCTCATTTCTTTTAGTGCTGAATAGCATTCCACGGTGTGGAGGTAGCACAGTTTATTTATCCATTCCCCTACTGAAGAACATCATAGTTGCTTCCAAGTTCTGGCAATTATGAATGAAGCGGTTATAAACATTTGTGTGCAGGTTTCTGTGTGGACATAAGCTTTCAACTCCTTTGGGTAAATACCAAAGAGTAGGATCACTGGATCCTATGGTAAGAGTATGTTTAGTTTTGTAAGAAACCACCAAACTCTCTTCTAAAGTGACTGTACCATTTTGCATTCCCACCAGCAGTGAATGAGCGTTCCTGTTGCTCCACATCCTCGCCAGCATTTGGTGTTGTCAGTGTTCCAGATTCTGGCCGTTCCAATATATGTGTAGTGGCATCTCACTGTTTTATTTGCATTTCCCTGATGACACACGATGTGGAGCATCTTTTCATACGCATATCTATCATCTGTAAATCTCCTTTGGTGAGGGACCTGTTAAGATCTTTGGCCCACTTTTTAATTAGGTTGTTTGTTTTCTTATTGTTGAATTTTAAGAGTTCTTTGTATATTTTGGATAACAGTCCTATATCAGATATGTCTTTTGCAAATATATTCTCCTAGTCTGTTGTCTGTCTTCTCATACTCTTGACACTGTCTTCCACAGAACCGAAGTTTTTAAGTTTAACGATGTCTAGTTCTTCAAGTAATTCTTTCACCGACTGTGTCTTTGGTGTTATACCTAAAAAGGTCATTTAGGTTTTCTTCTGTTATCTTCTAGGTGTTTTATAGTTTTGCAGTTTACACTCAGGTCTATGATCCATTTTGACTTAAATTTTGAGAAGGGGGTAAGGTCTGTATCTAGACTCATTCTTTTGCATGTTGATGTCCAATTGTTCCAACATCATTTGTTGAAAAGGCTGTCTGTGCTCTATTTTATTACCTTTGCTCCTTTGTCAAAGATCAGTTGACTTTATTTAAGTGGATCAATTTCTGGGCTCTCTATTCTGTTCTATTGATCTATTTGTTCTTTCATCAATACCACACTATCTTGATTACATAGCTTTACAGTAAGTCTTAAAGTCGGGAAGTATCAGTCCTCCAACTTTGTTCTTTTCCTTCAATATTGACTATTCTGGGTTTTTTCACTCTCCATATAAACTTTAGAATAAGTTTGTCTATATCCACAAAATAACTTTCTGAGATTTTGTTTGAGATTGCATTGAATCTATAGATCAAGCTGGGAAGAACTGAGAAGGTTTTTTTGGTTGGATTTTTTTTTTTTGTTTTTTTGATGAGGAAGATTCTCCTTGAGCTAACATGTGTGCCAGTCTCCCTCTACCTTGTAAGTGGGATGCCTCCACAGCATGGCTGACGAGTGGAGTAGGTCCATGCCTGGGATCCGAACCTGCAAACCTGGGCTGCCAAAGCAGAGTGCACAGAACCCCAACCACTAGGCCACGGAGCCAGCCCCCTGAGAAGTTTTTTAAAAGCATGTTTTTCTATGGATTATTTTATAAAGTCAGAGCCCATTTAAACATCTCTGGCAACTTTAGTCTAGTTACAGAGTAGTTTCACTCTGGATTAATGGATCATTTTCTCTTGTTCCAGTTTGGATGTGATTTGTATTTACTCAGTTGCTGCTATATGTTCTGGCATGATATACTTTTAAAAATACAAGATGAAGCATTTTTAATATTACCTCACAGCAGGAATCATTCAGAAGCAAGCAGATAAACAAGAACATTGACAATGTGGGAGGATATCTTGACTATCTGAATGAGAAAACTAGTGTGCGAGGTACATGACCTTTTGGATGCCTTATATACATCTATTCATCCTTTATTCGTGATTTAGTCTACAAGCATTTCTTAAGTGTCTGTAATATAACAGACACTTGCTGGAGGCTGATAACAAAGAATAAAGAAGGTACCAATCTTCTAAAGTAATATAATAAATACCCTTTTTTTTCTGGGTACAAAATAATATACCACACACTTCACATAGTCTGTTTCATGTAAGTATCACTGCAAGCCAGATAAGTTAGGAGTTTTATTACTCATTATACCAATTAAAAAACTGAGGGCTCTGAGGCTGGATTTGTCAATGGTTATGAAGTTAATGATTCATGAGACCAGAATTTAAACCCAAACCTTTTTTTCCTCGCTTTGGAAACCATGCTTTACCCTAATTTCACTGTCTGGTAAGGAAAACTTCTCTGAACATAGAAGACAGCATTGAGCGGGGTTTGAGAACAGGCACTTTGGAATCAAATAAACCCAGATTCCATTTTTGGCTGACGAAGTCTGTACAATACTGGGCAATTTACTTAAACTTCCAACACTCAGCTTATTTGCAAGGGGGAGAAATGAACAAAACAGCACTGATGTCACAGGCTCCTTAACCAGCATCACACCTGGAACACGATGCACACAGCCCAGTGGACACTCAGTAAACCAGTGTGGGAGAAAGGTAATAAAGCATATTAAGCATTTTGCACACCCTTTCCAGCACATCATCAGTACTTAATAAATGTCAAATTCCTGAAACCCCCTTGACTACAGGAGCTCTGATTTCTAGTAAGTTCCTGATTCTTTTTCAAATGTATTTTTTCTTTATTTTATGTAGCCCTCCAGTTTGTTATAATGGCTAGTTTCCATCCAGTAGCAGTTAAGGCTCTTATATTAACTTATCTAAATCAACAAAAAGATAATTAGTGATCCTCTGTTTTACTGAAACACATGATTAATTGTGTTATACAGGAAACATTATCATCACTGATTTTGTTGTATCGCATTTAATCCACACAGCAATCCCAGGAGGAAACTGGGTTTTATAACATTTAATAAGAAACAAGAAATATTAGCGTGGCTTTATCCTCTGACTCCTCACCATAATAACCAAATTCAGTGATATTTCACGGACCTGTGAGTTTTCTAAAATATGTGAATCTAGTTGTGTGTACACAAGACAGATCAAGATACAGAAGAATAGTTGGTCTGGATCAATTTTTCATACCTGCATAATCATTCTGAATCACCATAGTTGTACTGTAGGGATCTGTACTAATTGCTAAGTACACTCCAGGTCTGAGAGAGTGATCAGTTTTAGATTTTGTCTGGTAATCTGCTTCACCTAACCACTGCTTTATTCCCCCAAGCAATCAGGCTGCATTCTACTTTAAAAAAAATCCTCAAACACTGCCTTTGCAGACTAGTTGGTATGGTTTACCGCTGTTGGGTTGAAGGAAAGCAGAGGATAAGTCTGATATATTTGTTTGACTGAAAGGATGCTGTGCTATTCATTAATATAAAAAGCATAGGAAGATAGAGTATTTTATTTAAGGTAGGATCTCAAACTTAACACTATTCAGTCTGGGAGCTCAATTTTAAGTCAGATTAGTTCTAAGATGTAATATAAAGTTGGAGGCAGTATAAAATAGCTTTGGACACAGAGTAATTTGATTTGAATCCCAAGTTCTTCCTCTACTAGCTATGCGACTTTGGGAATTTACTTGTGATCTTGGTTTCTCTCATCTCTAAATAAAGATGATAATATCTCCTTTACAAGACTGTTGTAAGGATGAGTTAATGTATGGAAAGTACTTAGCACAGATCTTAGCATTGTACAAGACACCTAAGTGAAGCTATCTAGTAGGCAATTTAATACAGGGCTATGGAGCTCAGGAGCAAAGTGGGAGCTATGGAGATAGAAATTTAGACTCACCACTATATAGGGAGTAACATATAAAAATGTCCTCAAATTTGCAAAAAAAAAAAAAAGGTAATTCATTTTGAAGACCAGAATGTTCAGTTCATCTGAAGATGCCATTCAAATGACAGCTTCATCACTAGTTATAACCTTAACACTGAGTATAGTCAATCATGTTTTGAGTCCCAGGCCCTGTAACCAGAAAGAAAGCTAGGGCTTTAGAAATCCGGAATGACAAGCCAGTGTTTCCACCTGTCCATTCAGTGGTGTGTCCATGCTGATTTCAAACTACATAATCAGCACTCTATTGGTGAGTCCGATGATGCTTTTATCACAGCAGCATAAATTCCTCTTGTCAAAATTGGCACCAATTATGCAAATGAAATTTGAAGGGTTCATTAGCTAAATGGTAATTGGAATAACTTGCATTAAAGAAATGATATACAAAATTTCTATCAAGAAAAATCACTTCATTTTTACAATACTCTTTAAAAGGCTTCTCAGTGAATGATAAATAAATCAAAATTTCAGAATTATTTTATAGATATTTAATGGATTCAGAGCAGACATTCTGTTCACAATGCATTTTAACATTTGTTCCTTTACTAGACATTTTCTTTGGTTACAATACACTGCTAAGGGCATTAACAGGAAAGATATTATGCGTTTTTTGAAGGTACACTATTGTATTGTCAGTTGAAAGAAATGTGAAATCAAGAAGCTTTTACCGGAAGAAAATTTAAGGCTTTCCTAATCACTCCAGGTAGATTTGATAAATTCCTCACACATATGGCAATAATAACAGCTTATCACTGGCTTTATTCATTCAATGAGTTTGAAAATATTTCTTCCTCTTGAATTTTCCAGAAAAGTTTATATCGAATTGATATTATCTTTTCCTTAAACATTTGTTAGAACTTACCAGTGAAATCCTCTGGGCCTAGAGCTTTATTTGTGGTAAATTTTAATTTTAAGTGAGTTTCTTATAGATAGCATATAGTTAAATCTGGATTTTTTTTTTTTTTTTACCCAATATGACAATCTCTACCTTTAAACTGGGGTATTTAGACCATTTACATCAATGTGACTATTGACACAGTTAAGTTTATCATCTTGCTATTTGTTTTCTATTTGTCCCATCTCTCCTTGTTTCTTTTTTTTCTTTTTTCTATCTTCTTCTGGAGCAACTGAGCATTTTTCATGATTCTCTTTTATTTTTCTTATCATTTTATTAGCTATAACTTTGTTTTTTAATTTTAGTAGTTGCATTACAGGAATAGTATACGTCCTTAACTTGTTACAGTGCACCTCCAAGTGATATTATACTACTTCATGCATAATCTAAGAATAAACCAAATGCATTGTTATTCCTTTTGTTTTCAAAGAGACTTGATAAGAAAACAGTCATATCTTTACCCACAGAGTCACCATTCCAAGTGCTCTTCATCCGCTGGGTAGACCCATATTTCCATCTTGTACCATTTTTGTTCTGCCCAAAGAACTTGCTTTAATATTTCTTATAGCGTGAATCAGCTCATAATGAATTCTTTCAGCTTTTGTGTGTCTGAAGGTGATTTTATTTCACCTTCACTTTTTAAATATATTTTTGCTTGGTACAGAATTCTAGACTGACAGTTTCCTTCTTTCCATACTTTCAAGATGTTGCTATATTTTCTTCTTGTTTGCAGTGTTTTCAAGGCGAAATCTGCTGTCATCCTTAAATTTGTTCCTTTGTATAAAATGCGTCTTTTTTCCCTCTGGCTGATTTTACAATTTTCTCTGTATTGCAAGTTTTGGGGAACTGGCCATGATGTGCCTTGGTTTAGTTTTCTCCTGGTTCTTGTTTGGGGGATCTGTTGAGCTCAGCTCTGTAGGCTTACCTCCCTATCATCCACGTTAGAGACTCTGATTTTTGCATGTTGCTTGAAGTTGTCCCAGCAGCTCACTGATGCTCTTTTCATTTATTTTGGCATACTTTTGACTTTGGTCTTTTTAATATCTTTCACGTTTCTACTTAACTTCCTGAACATATGGAATATAGTTATAATAATTATTTTAATGTCCCTCTCTATTAATTCTAACATTTGTGTCTATTCTGGGTCCACTTTAATTTACTCATTATTTTCATTGTGGGTCATGTTTTTCTGCTTTCTTGCATACCTGATAGTATTTGATTGGGTGACATACATTGTGAATTTTACCTTTTTGGGTGCTGGATATTTTTGTACTCCTATAAATACACTTGAGCTTTATTGTGGGATATAGTTTAATTACTTGGAAACAGTTTGACCTTTTGGGGTCTTGCTTTTATATTTTGTTAGGCAAGTCCTGAGTGGTGCTAGGACTAGGGCTAATTATTCCCTACTATTGAGGAAAGACCTTCTTGACTACTCTATCCAATGTCCTGTAAGTGAATTTTTCTGTTTGGGCTGGTGGTGGGAAGAGGCACTATTGCCAGCTCTGTGTGAGTACAGAGGCAGTGTTCTCTTTTTTCTCTGGCCTCAAGTTGTTTCTTCACATGCATGCACTGACCAGTACACAGTTCTATACTTGAGGGGGGATCTTCTGTAAATCTCAAGGGTTTTTCCTTCGTGCAGCTCTCTAGTACTCTATCAAGCCATGTCAGTTTTCTTGAACTCACCACTCACCTCAACTTGGAGAGTCAGCTGGTTTCTACCTGAATTCCCCCTCCCTGAGCTGCAGTCTAGAAACTCTCTCAAGACACTAAGCTTGGGGAATCACAGGGCTTATCTCATTTGTTTCTTGTCTTTCATGGGTCATTGTTTGTAACCTAATTCCAGTGTCTTAAAAGTAATCATTCTATATATTTGTCTGTTTTATTTTTTGTCTTTTTTCTGGATTGTTTCAGATTTTAGTATAAATCCAGATCCCATTACTCCATCATATTAGATTTAACTGAGATGTCAAAATAATATCTGAATTTGTATTATTTTTCTCTGAAAAGTCCATGCTCTTTACCATTATGCTAGACTACATTATTGCAGATACTGCTGTGTTACTTTTAAAGAGAAAGAGAGACATCACTTCTTCTCTGAAAGAGAATTATAAAGGATCTAGAAGAGGTACTAAGAAGGTAGATGGAGAGCTCACATCTCACTAAAGGAATGGAGAAAGTTGTCAGCTCTAAGGAGAGGTGGGGGAAAGATAAGCAATGAAAGGCTAAAGTCTGGATCTGCCACTGAAGAGAGGGAGCCAGAAATTCAATGAGGGATGAACAAGAGGGTTGCCAGGAAAATATCCACAGCCAAGTTGTGGTTGGATGGCACAAACCTCTGGTAAGCCAAGCTTGCTGGTTCCAGAAAACACTGTAGCCCAGAAGCAGGAGCAGAGCAGAGAAAGTTAAATGTGAGGATAATGTGTGGCTTGGTACTGGAATGCCAAGAAAAGGGTGGGTTGGGGCAAGGAAAGATGTCAGCAATTTAAGTAACAGAATTCAGTTAGCTAGGTTGGCAAAAAAGCACCATTTGGCCACAAGTGGACCCATTTAATAATTTAAGAGAACAATATTCTAAAATATCAATATGGATGGAAAACAATTTTTGTGCATGAGTGGAAAGGCAAAAGATGACAGTTAAGGACATTTTGATTTTGTACAGTACTGAGGGAACTCAGGAATGGTATTTTATTCTGTTATGTGTGGCTCATGGCTGATTAGAGTAGAAATGAAGGTTAACAGAGGCAGAGGGTAATTGACCATGAGATCAAGTGCCTGAAAGATGGTAAGTGTGTTGAAAGGAATGATATTTTTGAGCCAGAAGCTATAGAATTCCAGGCAAAGTGAGACTAACAGAAGGGAGCTGGTGCAGATGCACAGCATAATCCCCAGTGCTGAAGAGCTGAGGGGAGATGGCGGGTCCATGAGGAGTCCACGTCCAGGCCAAAATCATATGTGAAATCTTTCTGGCCCTACCGTAGGCGATTACAAAGCTTTGCCTGGCAGGCCTCATGGGGGGAAGCTGCCTCCCCACTCCAGACTTGGTGCACAGCCAGTGCATTGCAGTTTTCTCGAGAGAGTTGCAGTCCAGGACCCAAGCCCCCATCCCCGGGCCAGCCAGACATGCTTATGTACATAATTTGCAGTCCTAACCTAGGCATCTCGATTCAGAGGCCTCCTCATTGAGGGCCTTGGCTGAGGTACTTTTCTCCACTTTAACTCAGTACCTTTCCACTCCTGTGGTTTACACGCACTGCCCCCCACCCCCACCCCACACACACATACACAAAGGTCTATAAAAAGGCAGGAACCTTTTGTTCAGGGCTCCATGACGGTAGAACGATTCCCTCTGTCTACACTAACCCACTGGCTCTCTCGCCTGGTGCTTTTCCACGGGAAGAAATGGAATACTGAGGAGCCGGTGCTGCTTTTCATCTCTTGCTTGCTCTGTCCCAGTAAGTAAATGAAGCCTTGAAGGTCACTTTCAATCTGGCTCATTGTTCTATTTGACCACCTTGACATCTGGTTCCTAAAAGACAGGGCCTAAAGAGTTAACCATTTTCAAACTAAAATGAAATTACTTCAAGCTCCTTATGTAACTAAAAATTATAAAATCTGCTAGTACCATGAAAGAAAGTTATACTGTCCTGCTACAAAGATTTACACATGAAGACTTTTTCCTCTCTGAGCTTCTAAAAACTGGACAAAAGGTCAGAAAACTAGTTAGTGAGGTTAATTATGGCATTCTTAGTCATTGATGCATAATGTCACAATTATATCAATTAAACGAAAATTGATGCTAATTACTTAAAGACACTGTGATAGAATGTGTGGCTGATATTGAAACTGTTCTTTGAAGATCAGAAACTCACTAATTTTATGTAATTTACGGTGTTGAATTCAGTGTGTAAACTGTGAGAAGCACACAGTAAACATTTGTGATTTTCAACTAAATTACTTAGGTTATTATTTTATTTTAAATTTGATCTTTGTCATTCATTCATCATTCAATCATTTATGCATTTTTCATCAATTACTTTATGTGTCTACTATACACCAGCCACTTCACGAAATGATGAAAAATACATGTTTCCTGACCTCAGTGAAATACATACCAGCTAGCTCTCTGAGGAAGACCATCATTCAGTGCTGATAAGAGCAGCTTTAATGAACTGTGCTAAAATCGTAAGAGGAAAATAAGCAACTTCCAAGCATCAAATGCAATGAAGACAGCTGATGGTGAATGTCGTACAATAAAGAAAAAATAATAAATAGGGCCATTCCTTAAAGGTTCTTAGAGCATAGCAGAAAAATATTCTATTTGGATTTTTAATTTTTGTGCAAGATTTTCTCCACTCTGATTATTTTTCTCCCAGCATTGTAGCCTTGTCTCCAGAGCATTTCCTGTTTGATGCTGTAAGAATCTAAGTAAAAAGTTCCCTTGCTATTTTCTTCCTCTCTCCCTGCCCCCTTCTTTTTCTTCCTTCCTTCTTGTTTTCTTTCATAATCATATAGGATTTAAAAAGCAGCTATCTGAGGAGAGATGATAAATTAAGTTTTTATCTCAATAGAAAGTGTAGCAAGAAATTTGTTAGGTAAACACTTGACCTAGAAATGCCTTTTTATGTGTGGTGCAGTGGCTTAAAATTGGGAAAAGTGAACTAAAAATATAAGCTATTTAAATTCACATAGGATGTCCTCTTAGAAATGCTTAATGATTTGCTTGATTCTAATTGCAGTGCAAGAAGGAGATGAGTGCCCAGATCTCAAATCAAAAGACAAAATCATCCAGATTCTTTTAAATGCGTTACATTTTTTCTTTTGGCATTTTGGAGCCAGGAAACAAAAATAATCCCATAAGCAAAAGAAAAACTAATTAAAAAATTTTGAGATTGCCATTATATATGTTTATCATGTCATATACACAGTACCTACTTAAGAAAAATTCTTTTTTTTCCCTTCAGTCTTCAGAGCCAAAGGATACACCTGTCATCAAAATGGATTCTAAGGAAGAAATATCTTACACCTTCTGACCCACAGTTATCACACCACCTAGGAAAATAATATATCCTTGTTAAATATTCTTGGGCTAAAATCTAGGTTTAAATTGTAGCTCCCCATTCAGGGATGATAAAAACAAAATCATCCACTCCAAAGGATAAAGAACATTCTCTCATTCTTCTTCCCTTCCTCCTTCCTTCCCTCTCTTCCATCTTTTCATTCTTCTTTCTCACACTTTTATTCCCCACAGAATGTGCGTGCTTATTATGTATATAGCAGACACTGAGTAGGGTGCTGAGGTGATAGAAATAAATATGACAGATTTCTTCTCTCCAGGAGATCAGTCGCCAAAGACAAGCCTAAGCATATGTAATTGGTACAACGCAGTACGTGCTGTAAGAGAGCTTTAATCAAAGTGCGATGAGAACACGAGGCCTGGGGATCTACTGATCTGCCAGGGGGGTGAGGAAAGGCTTCAAAGATAGCATGAGATCTGAGCTGGATCATAAGATTTGAACGGGATTTTTCCAATTCACCATTAACCCTAGTTTCATCCATATGCCACTAGGGTCCAAGGCAAGGGAGAAGAGCTCACCAAATGCCCCTGAGATCTTGACTCTTCATCTCAAACTTTAGCTTCCCCTGTTTCATGAGAACAGGGGAAGAGGTGATGTTGACAGGGCCCTGCTCAAGGCAGGAAATCCAGCTGAGGGTCCCTAAGAGGTAGTCTCAGCAGAGAGACAGACGCAGGAGAAGGCTCTCTGCCAAACACCAGTGTCTTCACGGCAGCTGTCAAGCTTCTGCATCCATCAGGAAACAGGCAGTAGAGACACAGAGGACAAATGTGAGAGATTACGGGCTGAGGAGCAGGGTAGAAGCAGACCGGTAATATATAATTATAATAATGCCTTACATTTGCATAGCAAGTCAGAATTTCACATCTCTTTCATACACAGCATTTTCTTGAAGACACAAAGCAAATCTATAACACAATCAAGAAAAATATTAACTCTTCTATCGGACAGTTGAGGAAATTGAGGCTCCAACAAGTTAAACGAGTTGCCCAAGGTCAGACCCTTTAGCCTCCTATCTACTAGTCTAGAGATTTCCTTCCACTCCCAGTAATCTAATAGTGGCTTTTGTCTGGGGGTGTGCATGCTGTTGCTATGAGTGGAAGAGCAGTGCTCCAGGAATCATGGTTTCTGAGTTTGAATCTCCTTTCTGCTATTCATTCTCTTCAGAATAAAGACAAAAGGCCACTGTTCTTTTCTGTCATGGAGAGCAGAAAGCCACAACCAATAAATATCTATGGGGGCCTGATTTTGTTAAGTGCTTGATTTTTTTTGGCCAGTTCCTGATTCAGAAGCACATTCATAACCTGAATAATACACTCCTGCAGATATAACCTGTACCATCCAAAGGTGCCTTATCTACCCTCTGAAAGTCTCCAAAGTATGGTGACTCAGTGATTTTTTTAACCAAAAAAGGAGTAAACCCCACAGTTTTAAAATGAGCAACCATAGCATAGTGCATCATAGAATAAGGTCACAGGGCACAGTCAGCTCTCATGTTTGATGAAAAATGCATTAAAGGCAGAAACTGGCTCTCAATTTTTTTCTCTTAGTTTTGTCTTTTCATATAAACCTTGAAGTAGTGCAGGCTTCCAGGAGGGTGATGATCTTTGTCCCCATATAGTTGGTAGTGTAAACCAGAGCATTTAGATTAGAGGCATAATGAAAGGGACATTTAGGAATAGAAGTTTGCCCCATGCAAAATAACCCAAATGGTGATCTTCAAGAGCAAAGGATACAACTGTCCAGTGCTCACCATCGGCAGGCACGTGTGGAATCATGTACGAGTTTTGCCATACAGGTGTATCACATGTATTTTTAATATCCTTAAAATTAAACTTTTTGCTTTTTAGCTTAAACCAGTTTATCTTAAAGGAAAATCCTATCTCTCACTCTAACCAGAGAGAAGGCCCAAAATAAAAATGGCAAAAATAAAAATCATATTATTCAATTTTAATGATATTGTTCCCCACCTTGAGCTGTTAGACTGATGCCCCTCCCTTTCATTGAAAAAAGAGACAGATTTATCTAGAGAGGAGCTAAAGATAGAGGGGCATCAAACTGAAACATTCTCTTTGATGATAATCAGAAGGTTTGGAAGAGAAGTAAAAAGAGTTTGCCCATTTTATGATTCCTTGTCATTTAACACCGTCTCAACGTACTACCTAAAACCATCTCCAACTCACAGCTAATACTTTGGGATGCACTTAGTAATTTTCTTTCTTCACATACATAGTATAGAG
Organism: Tapirus indicus; assembly: GCA_031878705.1. Classification (NCBI taxonomy): domain Eukaryota; kingdom Metazoa; phylum Chordata; class Mammalia; order Perissodactyla; family Tapiridae; genus Tapirus; species Tapirus indicus. The sequence goes on along the minus strand of CM062922.1, from coordinate 7,457,479 downwards.
GAAATGCTTAATACATATGTGGTAAATATGTTAAATCAAACCTGAACTGATTATCTTTCTAGTACCTTTCTCTGGCCAGATTACCTTTATAATCCTAATTGATGACAACTCAAAGAAAAAATAACTTACATATGTTGGCCATAGTATCAATATTGTAGAAGAAGGTATTGCTTCTTTATTGATGCATGTGCTTAGGAAAGCTGACCTTTATCTAACTAGAATTTCCAATTTAGACTTGTCCCTAAAATGACTGTAGCACATGTTCAGTGTCACACATTCAACTATTATTCTTGTTGACATTTTTCATATATTCTGTCTTAATTGCATCCAGAAAGCATAATAAGGTTGTACCGTGTTTTAAAGATAAAGAGAGCTCTGTACAGCAACCAAAAGAATGTGTTTTACATATTAATGCTGGGTTTCAGAGAATTCAGAGGTGGAATACAAGGAAACATATCTTTTGAAAATGATAAATACCATTCCAGTTCAGAAGCATTATAGTGGCAACTTAATAAAGAAAAATGTAGGGAATATAAAATGTGAATGCATTTTCATATAGAATAAAATGAGAAAATACACATTGGATCAACAGTAAGAAAAAATAAGACAAAAGGAAACAAATTTCGGAATGATACATATAGTTTTAATTAATAGCCTAATTATAGTCTAACTAATATTAGAGATATTGCACACATATGTTTTAAGTTCTATATAAAAGTAATCTAGTACCTTTTAAAAAAAATTTAAACCATACAGGTTAGAGATGGGGTCATGGAGCAAAGCAAATACATGTGCCTGTGTACTTCACACTTTGAAATGTGTATAAAACTTACAAATTATGGAAATAAGAAGTCATGAAATTGCTGGGATGTAAATTTTTATGACTCCATTAGTCCAAAATTATCTAATTACTATTCTGCCCAAATCCAGGGAGATGGACTAATCAATGAGCTTTCTAGCCATGTCCAGCACTGTGATTCTACATGGATACAGCAATAGTAAAGGAGAAACTGGAACGAAAGAACAAAATCTTAAAATATTGAAGAAACTTACTCCGCTGGTGGGAATGCAAAACGGTACAGCCACTTTGGAAGACAGTACGGTAGCTTCTTACAAAAACATACTCTTACCACACAATCCAGCATTCACACTCGTTGGTATTTACTCAAAGGAACTGAAAACTTACATCCACACAAAAACCTGCACAAAGATGTTTATAGAAGTTTTATTCATAATTGCCAGAACATGGAAGCAACCAAGATGTCCTTCAGTAGGTAAATAGATAAATAATCTCTGCTATATCCAGACAATGAAACATCATTCTGCCCTAAAAAGCAATGAGCTATCAAGCCATGAAAACACATAAAGAAAACTTAAATGCATATTAGTAGTGAAAGAAGCCAATCTGAGAAGGCTACATACTGGGTAATTCCAACTATATGACTTTCTGGAAAAGGCAAAACTATGGAGACAGTAAAAAGATCAGTGGTTGTCAGAGATGGTGGGGAGGGGGGAAGAATACGTAGACCACAGATTTTTAGGGCAGTGAAAGTGCTCTGTATGATGTTATAATGATGGATACATGTCATCATACATTTGTCCAAACCCATAGAATATACAACACCAAGAGTGAACCCTAAGGTAACTATGGTCTCTGGGTGATTATAATGTGTCAGTGTAGGTTCATCCTTGGTAAAAAATGTACCATTCTGGCGAGTGAGTGAGTGATATTGATAAGGGAGGAGGCTATGTATGTGTGGGGACAGGATTATATGGGAAATCTGTGTACTTTCTTCTCAATTTTGTTGTAAACCTAAAATTGCTCTAAAAAAATAAAGTCTTTAAAAACATATTTAGGAAGCCAATAATCTTCAAAATAAAGATACTGGCAAAGTGATAGTTCTGTGCAAATGTCTTATTAGATTTGCAGATTATGTTTGACAAAGTAGACTCAAACACAGACGCACTATTTTCTCAGAAAAGAGTGATAAGCTAATTTTATGGAGCTATATCTACAGGGAAATCTTATCTTCAGATGAGTCTTTACATTTAAAAGTCTCAAAAGAACGGACCAAAGAACTATTCAATGTAAAATTTTAGAGTCATAGGACTGGACAGAAATAAACTTTCAGGGGCATTTTGAAGAGCTCTTCATTCGATATTTCATCATCATTTACAAGTTTCAGCAAAGTGATCAGTCTTATTCATTTTAAAAATGTTTACTCTGTGTTTCTTCTATGTCAGACACAGCTTCAGTGTCTGGAAATTTGTTTCTGCCTAACCAAACTATCTTATTTGGCACCACTCAATTTATTAGAAAATTCTTCCTTATTTCATTGTTCTGGATTATGCCTTTGAAGCCATATAGGATAAGTCTACTTCCTCTTTTAGAAGACATCCTCCAAGATGAAGGAAAACTTCCTCAATTTACCAGAACAGAACACAGAACAAAGTATTTCCTTTTCTGTGCTCCAAAGTGCTCGGTATATAGTACCTATTTTTAGTGCTGTATTTAGTCCTTTAAAACACTAATGACAAAGATGTGATTAATTGATTACATGTGGAATTTCCAAGGTTCAGTCCATGAGTCTCTTCCCACTTGGAACAGTCTCTCCAGGTTATCTTGTATCTGAAAAACCTCAGGACTATGAGTGTCTCTTCCCAGACTTCCTGATTGAGGACCAGGCATGATTTTCCTATCGACTGTTATGGATCTTAAATGGAATGTCTCGCAACCACATCAAAGCAAAATTTCTCAATCTCAATGTCTTCTCAACAGATTTGCAAGTTCTCTATTCTGATAAATGAAGCCACCATCCACTCTTGTTCTAGGATGGACTCCTTGAAGTCTCACATTTCTAATTAATTCCTCCTCCTCATTATCTCTCAAATATGGTCCTTTCCTTTGACTATGTCACTGTACTAGTTTAGGCATCTATTATCTCTCATCTACATCACTGGAAAACCTCCAGATTGGTTTCTGACTCCTGTTTTCCGCTCTCTGGTCACATGCCATGCTGTTCTAAGAATATACAAATTAATTGTCATTCTCCTGCTTAATGTTTTGAAAATACTATATCTTGCATAGAATATGTACTCACGTAAAAGATTTTTCCCATCTTTGCTTCGACATTTTGCACAAATTCTATCCCTTAATTTTTCTATTCTAACTGAGAGTTCTATATACCAAGTTTTGGTGAAATCTATAGTCTTATCTACCTTTTTGTATTACCTTATTCCTCACTCACTCTTTGCATTGGAACAGAAATTTCTGAATGTATTGGTGATATTTCCAGTTTCGTAGCCACATGCTAATATTCTGAATTACTGGGCAATTTCATCATGTTCATGTTTTCCTTTCAGTTCTGTCCAGTGTCTAAACAGTGATTTCATATGTCCTCAGGAATTAAGAGTAGTTAGCACACATATGTGTGATGTCAGTAGTTAGCACACATATACTACAACTGTATAAGCTCAAACCTTCACTATTTTTCCTTGAGTCATTCAACATGTTATAGTCATTATATGCATGCAAACCTATTGCTAGGGGCCACATGGGATTTGGAAAACATAGGAATTAGATAAAGATAATTTACTATTCAAGGTGTTAAGTTAAAGAGTAAGCTAATGGGCAGATGGATACTCAGTTTTTCTTTTCATTTTGTCATATTTCGATTTTAGTGTCATTTTAAACACTTTACTAAGAAAATTTTCTTACTCAAAAGTAGAAGGAATGCTATCCTAGGAATTTTTGTCTCTACTGGCAACAGCAGCCCGTGTGTGACCTGTGGTTACTCATTGACCCTGTGCACTACCTTTTCACCTGTGCTCTCAAGGCAGAATTCCAATAACCTCTCCTCAGAGCTCTTAGAAATAATTTAAAAATTAAAGCTTTCTGCTAGAGATGCTAAATACAACTTAGATTTAAATACAAATACAATTTAGATTTAATGGGAGAAGTGGGGCATGTAAATATAGCAATCAGAGCAAGAGAGCAGGGTGTTGACTGTTTTATTGATGAGAACAGGGAACTGGGAATCAGGGTTCAGAGTTATATTCCCAACTCTGTTCCTTTTTACTGTTATCAGGAGAAAAATTTTCAACCTGTCTCCATTTACCCTTCTGGAAGGAAAAACTGCTTTTCTTTTTTGATGTGAGCCTTAACTAGATTATTCAAGCTATCTGAACTCACTTTTTTCATGTAAAAAAGATATATGATTAAAAAATAAATACTACGTTATTCACAAGAGTGTTTTGTATGCTCAGTTTCCAAGGCCATGGTAAATGATGCAAAGCCATCTGTATGGGTTGCCAGACAGAGCATCATGTCCTAATGGATCAAGAATTTAGCAGTATAAGTGTTCACAGTCCATGGGTCAAAGCTTAGAAACAGAGGTCATTTCAGGAGGAAGATGATGTGTGACCAAATAACTCACTACCACCTCACACAAAGGCAACGAGCCCCAGTGTCCCCAGGGAAACAAGTGCACAGAAAATCCAGATGCTGGAAAACCTTTAGTAAGATGAGTGAATGGTAAACTGGGGGGAAAGGCCAATTAGATATAGAGAGTAACAGAGGAACAGATGGTTCTCTCCGGCCACCAACCTGTCACAATGGTCAGGTCACAACTCTCTGTCCCAGGACTTTTTGAGGCATGTTTATTCAAAGAGAAGGCAGAGAAGAGGGGATTTCTGGATGTCTCACAATTGCCATTGTCTTTCCTCTTTCCTGTGAGACTGGGTTCCCTTGGTGGGCTCTTATGTACCAGAGGGTTCTCTTCCGCTGCGACCCGCACTGTCACACTGGTGTTTGCAAGGGGCAAGCTGCCCCCAGACTTGGACTCGGAGCCAAACCCAAAAAGGAGAAGGTTCTGAGATGCCTCTATGGGACCAAGCTGCTTTGAAACTCAGCACTTTGTTCCCACTCAACTCCTATCCGCTGGCAGTCTCCTCTGTCTCCTCTTCAAATGCCTACAGCCATAGCAGATCTCAGATCAGGTCACCACTTCCCTGCCCATGGCCTAGGATGGAGTTAGTCATCCATAAGCTGCTTCCCCAGACCCTGCTTTTAGCTAAACTGAAAATCTCCCTCTGCCTTGCCTCTGATTTTCTCTTGGATTTCATCAACCACTTTGCTTCATGCATTCCTCATCCCTCTTTTAATGAAAGCCCAGACCTCCTCCCTTTCCTTCAGCAGAGTCACAGTGTTGTTTGTTTGGTTTGGGGTTTAGCTATAGGATTTTTGACCACAAACGCACTGGAAAGGGATCTTAGAGATGATCTAGTCCATATTCTCCATCTGGTATCTGATCAACCCCAGTATACCCGCCTGTCTCTTCGGCCAGACCTCCACTCACATGAAATTGATCTCTTCCTGGGCAGCTTTTCTCATTTAGGGGCAATTATAAAGTCCTTGTTGTCAACTATACCTCAATAAAGCTGGAAAAAGAAAGAAAAGAAAAAAGTCCTTGCACAGAGGAGCTGAAAAAAGGAGACTTTGACCTTAGACAAAGAAATAACAAAAAGATCTGGATTAAGATAAGTAGAAAGACACCTGATTCCCTACTTTAACCTGATAATTCTTTATAATTACTTTTAAAATTTAAAAAAGGAATCAACTCCATTGTATTTTAGTTTCTAATATGGGACCATCAATGCCTTACCATGACTACCTCAGAGAGTTGTCATGGAAACCTAATGAAATAATGTAGAGCAGACTCCCACTTGGGCCCAAATCAGGCCCAGGGCTAGGGCTAATCTGAGCACACCTTGTGAGTTGATGGGGGTCTGTTCAAAGAGTCTATGTACGTGGCATAGGTGTCCCAGCAGGTGGAAGAAGAAGGAGGACAGTGTAGCATAAAATAGGTTAAAACAAAGCATTCTGTCCACTTCCGTGGAGATCACAGCACCCCTCTGGCACCTCAAAGGTCAGCCAGGATATTAACATTCTCATGGTGAACAGAGGTGCTAGCGGGCATTTTTAAAGTAATCTGGAGACGAGAGAACATTAACAAAAGAATCTGGTACAGATGAGAAAGAAAACAATGGATATCCTGCGATAGCAATAGCTGGCACACAATACTGTAAGACAAGGTTCAACATCTCCTTGGGACTCCCAGAAATACCAAGATGGGAGGAGCTGCCAGTTTGTGTGCAAATGTGGGCAAGATGCCACCACAACTAGTTTTTAATGTTAAGATCACCTATTTGTATCCAGGGAAGAAAAATCAGACTATTTATATTAAAAAACTTTGCAAACTACAAAGTTCTATGCAAAAGTAATGTAAAACAGTGCTTTTAACATGAATAAGACCTCTGGGCATGTCTTTTCTATTATAGATGCATAATTTTAAAGGAAAATAAATATACAAACTTATCGGTCTCAAAATGAATGCACAAATCTGAACCTCTATTGGCATACAGAGAAAACAAGCCATCTTCCTTTTCTCCTGACCAAGCTTCTGTCTATTTTTAGACACGTACAGGAGTGCTTCTCTTGAATAGCTAATTAAAGAGCTAAGAGGGAAAGTCAACGCGGGGGAAATTCTTTTGATTAACTTATACACTACATTTCTTCTGGAATAATCTGCATCATCCATAAAACACCCACTTAGCCAATGTTCCTTACCAAGCACCATTTCTGGGAAAGAAGGAGGGGGCATAAGAAATACTAAAGACTTCTTCCTTCTCACTCAACAAACTCCTTTTGTCACCTGTGCTCAATTTCATACTCTTGGAAACCACCTGTCTGAAAGATGAATTTCCCTCAAGCTCCACTTGCTGAACTTTGCCCAAAGTTAAAGCAAACATGTTTTATGTATGATCTTGAAGTCTAGATGAATGCAGGGAGCAAAATCACATAGACAGTGCCTTTCCCACTTCTGCAGGCTAATTATGGTCAGTTTTGGCTGCCGGACAGAATCCCAATTCTGCTCTTAATCTAAATCTGGAGTGGAATGTCCTTATGGTATAAATGATTCATTCCAGGATGGACATGGGCACTGGACCTTGTTCTCTATAAACATCAGTCATTTTATCAACACTCTCAAACAACAAATAAACAAATTCCTCAAGAAAGCCTGCTACTTGAGAGGCACTAAACAAACGTTAGTGATTAGCTGTTGAATTTATTCAGCACTGAGTTGACTACTCATTGCCGACTCTGTGCTAAGTGATGGGAGTAAAGCGGCAAAAAAGACAAAGTCCCTCCCCTTGTGGAAATTATATGCATAATAAATCCATAAACCAATAAAGATTGTATTTTCAGAGAGTGTCAAATTCTATTTAAAAATAATGCAGATTAATTAAGGTGGTGAGTATGAGGAGGTAAGAATCATGCAAGAATCTTGGGGCAGAGCAGCCCAGGCAGGGAGAAGAGCAGATGTAAAGGCCTTGAAGGAGGAAGGAGCTTGGCAGGTGAATGACAGCAAGACAGGGCTGAGGGAGCAAAGAGGGATACAAGAGAGTAAAGTCCCAGAGACAGCAGGGACCTTCAAGTTTTTGTGGGCTAATCAAAATTTGGACTGGATCAGAATGAGAGTAGAAGTCATTGGAAAGAAAGATTTTAGTAGGAAAATGATACAAACGGAACTGTGTTTGGAGATGGCTCCAACCGCAATGTGGAGAATGGACGGTACAGGCAGAGCAGAAGCAGGTCAACAGACCAGAGCTTTATTGAACGAGAGGGAAGTCAATGTAAGTTGTTATGAGAGATCTTGTTTTATTTGTTTCCAATTTTCAGTATAATTGTAAGGAATGCATCCTGTGCAACTTTTTTGAGATTCCTTTTTAAGGAAGTCTGTTGCTAGGGAGGTTGCTATGGAGACTGAGCAAAGCCTGGAAGATAAGTGACTTCAGTATTTTATGCAGACTTTATTTCAACACTAGAGAGGTGGAGACAGGACTAGTTTAATCCCCCAAAGCAGCAAACTGTGTGAGGTAGGAAAGGCCAGAGAAGGGGTTTGAGAGTGTGTGTATGTGTGTGTGTGTGTGTGTGTGTGTGTTGTAGGTTTGTCTGTTTTAACCACTCCCAGGAGAAAGATGATTGGTGGCATTCCTCAGGGGGACTAATGGAGGAAGAATTTGTCTAGAAAGAAGATGTAACTCTTGATTCAAGAAAAGGTAGAACTAGCTAAGATTCCATTGGCTGATCAAAAAAAGCCAGAAACAACAGGAAAATTGAACTCACTTGAGGAGGAGAGCAAAGTGTAGGACTAGGAAGGACTCTCACCAGAGACAGTTTAATGGATAAGAACATTCCTAGATGTTAAAATTAGACAAAAATTCCACAGTCATTTGAGACCTGTGAGACCTTGGGAAAGTCTCTTGAATCTTTATGAGCTTTGGTGTCCTCAACTGTAAAAAGAGGGAAAAAAGCTCATCTTGCTGGTTGTGGGTAAAAAGGTTAGTCACCTGCCAACAAATTCATTCTCTCTTTTTCATGGCTGGGAGTCTTTGGAAGCCAACTGCCAACTGAGGCCTGTATTTCTCAGCTTCCTCCTGACTCCTTGCTCTCCCTCCCCCCACCACCTCCCCTGCTTCCAAGTTTGGCCCTGTGAGTTCTTCTGGCTAACGGAATATGTGCCTGTCATTTCCCAAGCAGTTTTTAAGAAGTTGTGCTGCTACACACACACTTGTCACTGTCGGCTGGGTAAATGTGGAGCATGCTGAGGCCCTAAATGGTAGAGGAGCCATAAGAGAGAGGCAGCCTGACTTCTGGAATCACCACATGGAGGAAAGCATATCAAAGATTGGACAGTTAGATGTGTGGAAATAAACTCTACTTTTAAGCCATTGAATTAGTAAACCACTAAAATCTGGGGGGTGTTTATACAGCAGCGTGTATTGTTGTAACCAATAGATGTGCTTATGAATGTTGCAAATGATGCATAGTCCATCACTTGACAATGCAGCTTTGAAAAATTAAACTACAAGCAATATTAGTTTTGTTACATTGGACAAATTGCTTAACCTCTCAGAGCCCTACTTCACTCATTTGTAAGCTATGTCTTCCCTAAATATTTTCTTCTCCTCTCTGAACATCCCCAATTCTGTCCACCATTCTTCCAAAAGAGGAATTTTGGACCTTTCATTATCTTTGCTTTTCCAAAAGCTCTCAGTTTGGTCAATGCTCCTCTTAAAGAGCACCACTCAGAATTAAATATATTACCATAAATGAATCTAATACAGTGAGGTCATTACGTTGCTTGTTTTGAATCTATTGTAGTTAAAGATGACACGGAGATGGGTGACACCAGTGACTCTCTGCGTATTAAGATAACAATGAACAGATGTGTATAAGTGAGCCTACGCCCTCGGTCTGTACTGATACTAATCACTGGAACCTGAGACTGAATTTCATTGTATTTGTTTTAACTCATTGTTTTACCACGGACGTCACCCATCACATTAACTATTCCTCCCAACTTTGTGTTATCTCCAAATCTGATAAACATGGCACCTATATCTTTTTCTGAGCTATCAACAAAATGCTGAACTGAAAGGGCCAAGTCTTCATATTTTCCTCTGGACGACAGTTTTAAATATTCCCACAAATATTGAGGTATTTGTACATATATTTCCAAAGCAGCCGCCAATCATATTTATAGTCAGGAAGTAATTTTGATACATTGGCGAATTTCCGCTTTTTATATTCCTAGGTAATGTCAACCTGTCCCCCTGTCCATAACTAATCTAATATTCAGGGCCCATCTACTCGAGAAGCAGATGCATTCAACCAACATTTAACAAAGCAGTTCTTAAAGGGGCAGTCCCACTTTCAAAGGGATGTTTTAGAAACTTGAAAGTATTTTTTGGTTGTCATAATGATTAGGGGGCCCTCTTGGAATTTAGTGTGTAGAGACGACCAGGGATCCTATACATCCTGCTATGTACAGGTCTGTCCTGCACATTAGACAATTGTCTCACGTCTGACAATTCTCAAAGATCCTGTGGGAGATCCAGGTAGACGAAGAATCCTTATATCATATCTGAGCCTAGATCCTAACTCTATTTTGCATATAAATGCACACTACACACACATACACATACACATTTGTTCTGTTTTAATTACATAGAATTTTTCAGAAATACTATCATGCTAATCAATAAAAAATGTACTTTCTTATGAAATCTACCAAGATTTTTTTCACCCTTCTGGAAAAACCTGTCATAAGTTACAACAATCTTATGAAATTTAAGTTGCCCATACAACACTCCTGTGTAATTCTGCATTTTCAGTTGCTGCATTCACACTAAGTCTGTGACTATATACACTGAGTCTGTGTATTAGCCTATATTTCAGTTAACAAAGATTAAAAATGTAAATAATATTCAGATGAATGTTTTCTTTTTTTCTTAAAGTTAAATGTATTTTTTCATAAGTGCAAGTATCTAACAACTTACCAAGCCTTCTCATGTACTCACGCCTTCTCTTTTACATGATGACATGCACATTAACGTATTGTAAATTGGCTTCTTATTTTTTCCTTTTATTAGACTGAGGATATAATATTGATATCTTTAAAAATGTGTGTGGGCAAGCTCACTATTTACATTTCAGGGCAGTAAATGAGATATTTCTGATAATGTTATAAAAAGGGAGGAGTTAGTTCTGATCAGGTTAAGAAGCACCAATTTAATCATTTATATATATTAGGGACTTTTGTGGCTGCTTGGTGGGGACTAGATAAAGAATAAGAGATAGCTTCTGGTTTAAAGAGCAAAAGTCCAGATTGGAAACAGACATGTAATAAACACAGTGATAGACATATGAAGAAAGTACAAAAGACACAGAGAAGAGAAGCACCTAATTCAGTCGCGGGAATATGCTAGGCGCTGTCACTGCCCCTTGACACTCATCGTTCCTGCACCTGCTGATAAGTTCTTACTGCAGGCACCTAGGATTCTCTGTCTGTGGAGTTTGTCTGATCATCTCCCTCTGAGCATGTTCAGCCCACGCTCAGGGAAGCCTGGAAGTGCCACCAAGATAATGGCCCATCCTCGCCCAAGAGCAGTTCTCGATCAATGAGGGAAGAGAGCTGGCACCTGCATCCCCCAGCTTCCTCATCTCTCGGGGTGGGGGGTATTAGAGGCATTTTCTACGCAGTTTCTCAGAGGTTTCCAACATGATCGAGCCCCTGCTGTCCAAAGTGGTACCCTGCTTATTAATGCTCCCTGCATCAGTTTCCTTACCTTCCACAAATCATTATTTTCCCATTTCCATTCCTGTGCATCCCGGATTCGCCTCCCAAACAAACCACTTGGACTCAAGTCCTTATTTTAGAATACTTCTGGGTAAGCTCAACTTAAGGCAGGTTGTAAAATTCATATGCATGTTTTCTCTAAGATCCATTCCCAACCTCCTCCCCACTCTGCTCTGTATCTCAGGGGACTACATTTCCCAGGGTCCCTTGCCAACTAACACCTAGTTGGTTTGGGCAATGGAAGTCAATGGTGGAAGAATGAAGGGAAGGAAGAGAGGAGAAGCCGGGATATTTATAATTGTCTCCCTCTATGTGGTGGCATTTCCCCCAGCAGCTCTGCTTTCTCTGATTCAGCTCCCAAGGAACAGCACCTTTGTGTTCTCAGGTCCCACCTGGCAGCCCATACCTCAGTTCCAGCTCTTGCAAGACAATCCCAGGCCCTAGTCTCTTGTAAACTACCTGTTCCTTGTTTCCTCCCAACAGGTGTATCTAGAACACTTACACAGTTGAGTGTGGTTGGAATATTCAGTGTAAGACAATGAGTGACAGGAAATGAGCTGGCAAAGGAGGCAGCAGTTTGATGAAGGAGGACCTCGGATGCATGTTATGGAATTTATCCTGTTCAGTAAAATTTCCTGAATTCAAATACTGTCTCTTACTCTTTTTTCTTTCAGAAAACCCATCATAGTGTTGAGTTATTTAACACCATGCGAATCCTAACTTCCAAATTACAAGACAGTTTTTCCATGTCATTTAGTAGCACCGTCTATATATTTCCTTTGGGAAACAAAATTATTCCCCACCCTGAGAGATTTAAATATTTCCTAGGAGACCTGATTGTGATTCATACCTATGGAATCTAAGCAGAAAACAGGCAAGAAAATATGCAAGAGGATGGCAATACAGTGTAATGAGATGGACATCAGACTGGAAGTTAGGAGATGTGAATCCTGGAACCTGTTTCCCCACCTTGGGATGATGATGACATAAACAAGCACATCAAAAGGATAAGAACAAAAACCACTGGAATTATTTCAACATCTAGATCAAGCAGCTCCCTTCAAAATACTTCTTGACTTTTGCTACTTTAGAGAAAATTGTATGGGGCAAGACACTCTGCCTAAATGAATGACTACTTTTTACCCTTTCAATGAAAACAGAATCTAAAGACTGTACACAGACTAAGGGTATTAAAACAATTGAGGAAATTATAAGGTAATTGTTTTTCTTCCTGGTCCCTTCCTCCCACCACTGAAAAAGGAGGGCCCTCCACAGAATTATTGCCAAAAACCTAAGCTGGTAAACCACAGAATACTAAAGTCCAGAAGTTTAATATACGCACGTAGCAGCAATTTTATGCTTCCCCACGTTTTCAGAGGTCTGATGAATTTATTGTAAGGGTTGTTAAACTAGCTGAAGCTTTAATTCATTTTAATCAGGATATATTAAAAAAATAATAAGGAAGAAAACCTCTAAAACACTGTTATTTTATTTCCAGGCCCCATCTACATGACCAAATCTCAGCAGAAGTCACGATTAGTTAGGAACTAAGTTAAAGCAACTTTGACAAAAACTGCATGTGATTGATGTTGATGCGGAGAGGGCTAAGCACAGCTTGGGCATTTCTACAGAAGAACCAAGTGCTTTCAAGTCTTCATATCCTAGTGCACTCTAAATCTCCTTAGTTACCAGAAAAAAAGAGAAAAAGTGCCTTCCTTTGTAGGAGATTGGCAATTTCCCTGGCATTGCAGTATGACATTTTCCCAGATAGGCTGTCAAAAACTAGGGCATTGAATTGCATGCTTTGCCAAATAGTTTCCCTTCTGACTTAAAAATAAGTGATATTTCATCCTTTACTGGATTCACTAAAATGCAACATAAACTCAGCTCTATGGGCTTTCATCAAAGTGATACAAAATCGAGGAACTCAAAGAATACCTATTATTTTACCTCTACCTTAAATAGAGGCTGTAATGATTAGGTCAGATTTTCTAAGGAGGAAGCAAAATTTTGAATTTTTATTCTGAAGTGGGTCTAAATTGAGCTTGATTCTCTTCAAGATCTTGGCATACTTGCAAGTCCTTAATGGAGTTAGGGATGGAGGGGATTGGGTCAAAATTCAGTGTATAGTAAAGTCAGTTCACTGAAGAAACAAGCACGGGTTCAACTGACAATGAGTCAATGCCATTGTGCTTAGAGAAGTCAGCACAGTTAATTCTAAAAGGAAGCCTCTATTCTCAGATCTGCCTTCAACATATCTCTAGTCTGTAATCTCTCGGGCAATAATTCTCAAACTTCAGTGTACAGAAGAATCACTTGGGAAATTTGTTCAATTCAGATTCCTGGGGCCCCATAAACAAGGATTGTGATCCCAGGTCAGGCCTAGCTAGCTGCGCTTACAAGAACACCAGGTATTACCGACACAGGTAGAGACAACACTTGAAGAAAACAAAGCTATGGGGATTAAGAAGGGCTCAGCACAGTGACCTTCTGGGAATGCAACCTTCCCATCTGTTTCCCAGAGTGGTCTACTGTTGCCATTCTAGAACACGTGGCCCAAACTGTAGTAATCCTCAACCTGGCACGTGCAGCAGAATTACTCGTGGAGCTTACGCAGGGTACACAGTACTGGGCTTCTCCCCGGACCCCTAGTCTACTGAACCAGAACCTCTAGGAGTCAGGGTCAGAGTCAAGCTTAGACATGTGGGTTTTTAAAACTCCATCAACTATTCTGATGCACAGTCTGGATGGAGAATCATTAAAAGAAATTGAAGCCAACAAACTGCTGAAAGCATTAAAGGACGATAGAATACTGAATGACCCTCCAGTAGGATGCTGATCCAGAGTGAAGTACATCTGCTGGAAGACACTGAATGATCAGGGTGTTTGTCTAATGACTACGTGATTCCTACTCCATTGTAGCAAACTTAACCATAGAAGGAGGGTGGGCGTGGAGGATTGAAAGAAAGCTATGTAAGGTGATTTACATATACTATTTATTTAGCATTAACAATCTAAGGAAAGGTCATTATCTCCATTTATAGATGAGGAAAGAAAGGGAGGTTTGTAGGGGTTAGGTAACCTTTCAAGACTCCACAATGAGAAGACCCAGTAATGAGACCCAGGTCTTCCTGACACTATGCTCTCAAAATGCTTTCATTACACTCATTTCCTGTCCTCCTCCAATGCATATTGCCATTCAATAGTTAGACTGCAGAGTATACGCAATAGTAGGTAAGAAAAGGATAAAGTCCCCGTCTAGCAGAGGAGAAAGGAACAGAGAACTAATGTCTCTAACTGACAAACAAACAAGTTGAAAATCTCCTCCAACTATTAAGATCTGGATTTGGAGAAAACTTTAGACAACATCTGTATGGGGATCACTTCGGATAATCAGGAGATTTGCAAACACATGTGGTCTAGTGGATTCTGCTCTGGATTTGTGAATATGGAGACTTGGCTTTTATAAAATGTATTAATTTGGAAAAACTCTTAAAATTTCCAAATGTTTGTTTGTCTCTAAAATGAAAGTCTATCTCAAGGAGACGAGGAAGTGATTAATACAAATATTGTCACCATCTAAAAGAGACTGATACAGTATAGGCTCTCAATAAGTGCTAGTTCCTTCTTTCCACTCTGCCAATCAGGAAAAGGTGAAAAGAAACTCTGTTGAGAGTAAGACTCTACGAGGTGGGATCAGAGCCTGGCTCTTCTCCCACTGCTGTACTCTCATACTCAAAAGAATATGCGCGGTGCTGGGGGTAAAATCTTTGGTCTCATAGCCTCAAATGTATCCCTCTCCTCATATCATCTATAGCATTTCTGGATGGAGCAAAAGACTAGTTTGATATTTTTGTATGTTAATGGTAAAGTGACTTTTATTTATAGTTTTTTTCTTTTAGTAAGTAATTATAAAATTCTCCCCTAATCCCAGTAACTGTTTTCTGCCATATTGCATCATGTGACTTCTTTGCTTCAAGAAATTATCAGTCTTTAGCCATATAGAAGTACGTTAGGGACATGCCACTATATGATCTCTACATATTCTGTAATTTAGAGATTGCCAAGATTCTAAAACTAAAGTATAGTGGAAATAAACTTAGACAGTCAAGGGAACAGGCCAAGGTTTCTAAATATCACATTATTAAACAGGCTCATTGATTCCTGAGTGATAGCAATTTGCCACCACATTTATAACTTTCATTAAATTGAAGTCCAATAAGATTTTCAATCAATCAAAAAGAATTAATTGATCTCCTATGTCATGTTTCTTGTGTTTGACAGGCCTGGCTATAAATCCTGGCTTTAGTTACTACCTTTATAATACTGAAAGAAAGTTCTAAATTTTCTTGAGTCTCGATGCCCTCATATGTACAATATTGAAATACTGACTCCTTCCTTAAAGTAATGCTTTGAGAATAAAGTTAGATGATTCTGTGGAGTCATATTCTAGATATATTTATTTTTCTTATGTGATGTCAAACACATGTACTTGGTAGAGTCGGGGGCATTTTAAATAGTGTGGGTGATTGCTATGGACTGAATGTATATGTCTCCCTTAAATTCATACGTTGAAACATTAATCCCCAATGTGACTATATTTGGAGGTGAAAGCTTTGGAAAGGGTCATGGACATGGAGCCCTCGTAGTGAGACTGGAGCCCTTATAAGGAGATAAAGAGACCTGAGCTCCCTCTGTCCGCCATGTGAGGAAACTGGGAAGAAGGCCCTCACCAGAACCTGACCATGCCAGCACCCTGGTCTCAGACTTCTCCATCGCCATAACTGTGAGAAATAAATGTGTGTTGTTCAAGCCACCCAGTCTATGGTATTCTTGTTATAACAGCCCAAACTAAGATAGTGATATTACCTGACATCCACTCAATGAGCAAATGTCCTAGAGCAAGCACAAGAATCGGCTATTACCTGGGATGAACTCAGTTTCCACTGGCCTTATACATGTTGAGCATCTCACTATACAGGGTGATATTCTAGAGTAAAGAAGTACATTTTTCCTAACATGGCCCTTAAATGCAAGTCAGTTAACTCATCTCCTGCCCCACCCAAGAGGCAGCAATCTGCTTCCATGGAAAGACCAACAACAACAAAAACTGGTTGTAGTGATCTTACTATGAGATTTTGTGACTATCTATAATGTAATAACATTGTACATATAATGTAATAACATGAGAGTTTTTTAACTTTCCTGGAGAATCAGGTAGGACTCATGTTGTGAGGAACATAAAACACAACTCAAACTCCTTAAGCAATAAGAAAATCTAGTAGTTCCTAGTCCTGGATTACAGATGACTCAAGACTTAAACAATGTTCCTGAGACACAGGTCTTGCTCACCATTTCGTAGCTTGGCATTTTCGGTGTTGGGTGCATTCATGTGAAGATCCTTCCTTCTTGGTCCTCAAAAGTCTCTTGAAGCTATGACAAGAAGAATTTGACTTTTCTTATAGCTCAAACCAAAGCCCAGAATTGTGTCTTGATTGTTTTTGCTCAGGTCATGTGACATCCTTGAATCAATAACTGTAGCCAAGGAGATGAAATTCACTGATTAATTTAATTCAATCAGGGCCCACTGCGGAGATGTGATGAGACCAAGTCCATCGAAATTCCATATGGCTGAGAAATGAGAGGTTGTGCTTGAGAGGCAACTTGATGCTAGAGAAAAGACTAACAAATAATCACCATGTGCACTGACTTTAGAATCTCATCCTCACAGAAAATGTGATTCCATAAGAACCACATGAAAATATCTCACCCTGTGTTGGGAACACACATGTTAACGTCTTGTCTGCTCCCTTGTCTTTGCTGTAATTGGATTTCTTATCTTATGTTAGGCCCAGAGGAGGATACAAAGAAAAGTATAAAAAACAATCTGCCCTCAAGGATCTGTCTTCATAAAAGAAACAGAACAATTTGTGAGAATATAAAATTATGTGCTAAATTGAGTAGTACAGATATTGAAGCATTTTAATTGTTTGGTTTTGCCATGCATTATGAATAAAATATTCTATCTCACTGCCTTACATTTCATAGGAATATTTTTAAAAGGCGGTGGGTTTCACAATGCAATTCCAAAATCAGAACGAGGAGGCTGTAAAATAGTACAGATTTTAGAGATAAGCAGACCTGAGGTTGAGTTTACTCATTTAACCTCTCTGGGCTTATTATAGTAGAGGTTATAAATACCTATTTGTGGAATATTGGGAGGATTAAATGAGCAAATGCACCTAGCACACTGCCAAGCACAAAACAAATAATAAATAACCATTATTGTTATTACCATAATTTGTGCCTGGCACTCTGATCTGGCATTCAAACAGTCTCTTCCACAGAGGCAATAAGGATCACATAAATATAACAGTTTGACATTTTCTGATGAACCAGAGTTTCAGTACACACGCACACACACACACACACACACAGGCCTCATTTCTTTGCAGACTCAACAGCTTATGGATCAAGTTGCTGGGAGTTGCAGTCCGCAAAGTCGACACTCAAGCGCAGGAAGGAACATTGCCCACCCTATGGCATTCTGCTTCATCCTGCCCCCGTCCACACACACAATTTACATGAGTAGGTGGAATCAACCCTTTCATCAAGTATGACTCATTTCCTTCCCAATATATGAATCAAAAAAGAATAGAACAAGACCAGACCCCCAGGAATTAGCTGGGTAATGCCATTCTTCCAGGAAGTTAAAGAAATACACATTAAACATTCAAGTGGATTGTAGAGAAGGAATTCTGTTTGCTGGAGCCACTCTGTCATTCTTTCAGAAACTGTCACAGAAGCTGCTAATGAAAATTCAGAAGAATTTAACCATTGAAGCAAAACAAGTCCATCAAAAGGGAAAAACCAAATATCACCTGTGGGTCTCTTCCCTTCTGAAGGTTCCTCAACTCAGCTATTAAAAAATGTGGCCCACTCTCTCTGCAGTATCCTCTCCTAGCTTTTTTGTGTCTGGGTGTGATTTCAGTCTTTGCTAGCAAGCCAGAAATAGCCTCTTCTCTCCAATGTGTGCATGTGTTTGTGGGGGTGGAGAGCAGGAGGAGGAGAGACGTGAAAAGTAAACGGGGGCAGATGGGGGAAGACAGCTCCCACAATTCCCTGGGCTTGAAAGGGCGTACAGGCCCACTCAAGCCCGAGATGCCCGCTCCCGTCTCCCCCGTTCTCCTGGCCACCCCCCTTGTGAGTCATGACCAGATTCTCCACCTTTCTCTGCAGGAAAGTAGGAGATGGGGCTAGAGTCGACTAGACGGGGCTAGAGTCGAGTAGACAGACCCTGCTGCAGTGTGCAACATCGACTGTAAGTTCTTCTGTGCTTGTTGTCTCCAGAACAGCTCTTGAGAGTTTATCAGCTTATTCATGGAGGGAGGAGAAGTGTCATGGAGAAAACACATGGGATCCTGACAAATTTTGTCCTCCATTGCCTACCAGTACTGAGCGCTGTCTTTTGAAACTATTTACGTTTTTTTTTAACATATGAAAATACTCATCTGCACCTTCCCCCGGGCCTTTTCCTCCTCGCTCCCCTTCTGTTTGAAGTTTGATTTCTTCTTCTAGAGGTAGGTATTAATCATGGGAGCAATATTTACGAAAGTGAGTTTCATTCAAGTCAATCCTAGCTCGCTTAGTCCAGGGCCAGCTTGAGCATGGGTGAGGGAGTCTGTGGGTGTCCCTAGGAAAGGAGGCAAGAATTTACTCTGTGACTTAAGAAGAGATGTCCCGAGATAACTTACTCCCCATCACTGATGTCTGAATCAGCTGCTGATTTAGAATTAGATTCCACTCCGTGTTCACCCTTATGGGGGTTGAGAAGGGACTGGGCAGCGAGAGTCATTTGGATGATTCAGCTACAGCCACCAAACTGTGCTGGGTGGTTACCAAGCAACAGTCTTAAAATCTCCCTGGCAGTTCTCTTAGTGTCTCTCTCCTCTTTCCAGTCAACCTGTCTTTGCTTAACCTGTGCTTTCTGCCTGTAAGAACCTTCCCCTTCTGCTCTTGCTGAATTTCTACTCACTCTTCATGACTTTTCAAGTGCCATCTCCTCTCTGAAGCCCTTTCACTGCTCTGCCACTGTCTAGGTCAGAAAAAGAAGGGGGTGGGAATTACCCCGTTGGTCCAGATCCCTTTTTTGAGCCACACGAGCACACACGTACGAGGTCTCTAGCCTCCCCCCACTTTGGTTATATGTCCATCAGTTGCTTCACTCAGATGAAGCCGAGATGGAGTAAAACACGGCCATTGAGGGCAGTGAGGTCTGTCATCAAGGATGAAATGTATCTAGTAGATAGGCAATGTAAAAATCTCTTCTGCCTAACACTTCTCAAGCCTGTGTTCCAGTCCCAGGGACAAGTTGCCTCCTGACAGTCACATAAAGAAAATAGATCTCAGATTAAGGAATTTTACAGAGAAATGTATGACAGAAAATCAATCAATCAATCAATGAAACTAATGGAATGTTAGGGTTTGTCTGTATCCTATCACTTCTAATGAAAAATATTTCACTTTAAGTTTCACTTTGTACCATCTCAGAGAGTTTTAACACAGATTTGCTCATTTTTAGCAGGCATAGCATGATCTCTGGTGTCCAAAGGACTAGGTTCCAGTCTCACTTCTGCTATTATTCACTGGAAAGCTTTGGCAGAATTATATCATCATTTTAAACTTCCTTTACTGGTAAAATGGAAATATGAATACTAGTTAACATTTATTAAGCATTACTACATACTAAGCATAGTGCTATAAGCTTTACATGTGTTACCTCATTTAATAATCATAAATACTCGAGGTTAGCCCCAGTTTATACAAAGGAAGATAATAATAATAATAATTGCATTTATCATTAATTATTACCATATTAGGTGACTGAGGCATGAGGAGGGTAACAGTCTGCCCGGTTTTAGATGGCTTGTAAGTGCAGAGCTGGATCCCAGCACTGCTCTCTCTAAGGCTTGTGCTCTTAACCAGAATGCACCACTCTCCTAACAACACCTGCTGCTGAGCTGCCCTACGCGTTTGTTGGGAGGAACTAATGAGACTATAAAAGTGAGAAGTTTTTTTTGGATGCTGTAACTCTATATCAGGGACGGGAAATGTATGGCATCTGTGCCACCAATCTCCCTCGGTCCACTCAAGACATTGCTAATTGAAGGGATCAGCAAACTATGGCCCTGCAGTGGGCCAAATGCTGCCACCTGTTTATGTAAATAAAGTTTTGTTAGATCCCGCCACACCCATTCGTTTATGTATTATCTTGGCTGCTTTGGGGCTGCAATGGCAGAACGGAATAGTTGCAACAGAGATCACATGGCCTGCAAAGCCTAAAATATTTACTATCTGACCATTTACAGAAAAAAATTGCCAGACCCTGGATTAGAGCATCATTTTCTACTAACCGGTACTCAGTTTCAGAGTCATTATCAACAAATTGCTCCTGGCACCCACTACCAGTTGATTGAAATTTGACAAAGAAATAAAACTATTAGGTATTCCTGTGATCAAAAATGCCAATGATCATTACCACTAAATCAGATAGAGAAACTGAATCATTAATAAATCAACGGACTTGGTCAGGTCACAGGAATACCTAGCCACGTTTGGGAACTCAGGTTTCTTGTTGCCTGGGCTTCTCCTCCTTAAACCTGGGCGGAAAGCTCTCTTCTCTAACCATGGGAATCACTTAAAGAGTATTTCTGACCCAGGGGTGGGGAGGGGCAGAGTAGGGAACATACTGATTAAACCACATCTTCATCTCATTATTCCTAGATGTCCTCTGTACGTGGCTCCTGCAGACTCCATATCACCCCATGGCTAACTCTGCCACCTAAATGAGCCAAGTCTGTCTGATTCACCATATACCTAAATGCAGAAGAGAAATGCAGATGAGAAAGAACTATCTGAAACCTGCAGGAGAAAGCAAGGAATAAAGAATGAAGGGGGTGGGGTGGGGCATGTTGCCCATTCTGGTACATTCAGAAATTCTATTTCAAGTCAACTTTAAGTCTCATCATCTTGTTCCTAAATGCTGGGCACAAAATGGCCACAGCACAGCTATCTTAACCTTGGGAGGGACAATGTTTAAAATACGTGATTTCAGCCGTGGACAGAAGGAGCTGCAGAGCTGGGACACAGCATATGTAGAACAATATCCAGTGGCCGATCTGAAAGGAATATCATGCATGCAGATGTCCAGGACACCCACACCCCGGAGATAATGCCAGTGAGTTAATCAAATACTTTTCTGCCTGCACAACTGTGATACCTAAAGCTGCTAGGAACATCATTTTTAGACATCCGTGGGAGGGATTCTTTTTTGTAATTCTGCATTTCTTTAACTCCCACCACATGTCTAGGCTTGCCTTCCAGAGACACATACTGCCACCTTTCCAGCGCCTTTTTTTTTCTTTTTTTTTTTTGGCTATGGACTAAGTAGCCTTCCCAGGGCTGATTGCAATAAACGCTCAAGTAGCGGGCAGGATTTCACCGGCACTGCGGGAACTGATCTGCATGCAAGTCCTGCTGGGCGCCCTAGACTTGAGCCCAGCATCCTCCCTTCCCCCAAATCGGCTTTTGTTCCTGTCTCCCCAGGCACCATCGCTCTCCTCAAGCATCCGTCTAATACAAAGGGGCAGTCAACTCTGATACCTTTAACTGAATGTCTACTGTAAGCCAAGCCCTAGGCCAATGGTGGTGAACAAGGCAGACAGCCAGCGTTCAGGAAGACGGTACTCCTAGGGGTGAGCAAGATAAATAAATAGGACATGCAGGAGTGGACCAAGTGCTGTGATAGGAGTAAACACAGAGAAGAGGGAGTCACACAGTGGGGACAGAGTGTCAGGGAAGGCTTCCAGGAAGAAGACAGATCTAAGCTGAGGTATGAAACATCAATGAGATTTAGCCAAGAAAAGATAGTGGAGAGAACACTGTTCCAGCCACAAGGAACAGCATGTCCAAAGACCTGGAGGAGAGAGAAAGCATTTTGGAACTGCAGGAAGGCAGGCAGGATTAGTTAGATAATTAGGCACATAAGCCTAGTGGTCAGAAAAATCTGAATCCAAATCTCAATTCTGTGACTTTGGGCAAGTTAACCTTTCTGTGCCTCAGTTTCCTCATCTGTAAAGTGGAGGTGATAACAATATCTCCTGCACAGAGTTGTGAGGATTAAACACATATAATGCAAATGGCACATACTAAGCACTCAAAAACTGACAGCTATTATTACACTATTTTATTTTTTTTTTTATTTTTTTTTTTTTTGTGGGGAAGACCAGCCCTGAGCTAACATCCGTCGCCAATCCTCCCCTTTTTGCTGAGGAAGACTGGCCCTGGGCTAACATCGTGCCCATCTTCCTCCACTTTATATGGGACGCCACCATGGCATGGCTGACAGGCAGTGCGTCGGCGGGCGCCCGGGATCCGAACTCGCGAACCCTGGGCTGCCAAACGCGGACTAAACCGCTGCGCCACCGGGCGGCCACGTACACTATTTTATCTTATGATTCATTATTTATATTATCATTGTTACTCTTATTTGTAATATTAAAATGTTACTTTTCACTATTAAGCCCCAATTTATTTTAAGTTTCAACTGAAAAATCTGAAAATAACAATACTTAACTTCCTAGATTTTTACAAAGATTAAATAAAATAATGCCTGGCTTTAAGTTAAGAAAAAAAGATAGATTATTAGGAATGCTTTCACCTGCAAATAACAGAAGACCTTCTGGCAGAGTCAATATAAAAACAATAAAAATAAATAATAGGGGATATTTTTCTCACATAAAAAGCAACCTGGATAAAGGCACCTTCTGGTGTTGGTTTAGCAGGTTGATCATGGTTGGGCTGGCATTTCTGCAATTCTCTTGAAATTTCCCTTTGCTTGTTGCTTCCATCACAGATGGTGGCTGTGACTCCTGACGTTAGATCCACATGCAGGAAGGGAAAATGGGGGAAGACTGATGCCAGGCAGTTGTGTTCCCTTTAAAAAGGGAAATGAAACCTATCTCAGAAAATTCCAGAAGACTTCCACCTACAACAAATTGACCAGAACCACACCGTGTGGCTGCCTCTGGTTCAAGGGAGGCTGGAAAGTGAGCCTTTATCAAGGTTTATTGCCACTCAGCTCAGCTGGAGTTTTGTCAGCAAGGCAGAAGAGAATGAGTGTAAAGGAGGCAAACAACAGTTTCTGCCATCGTGGTGTTACTGACTCTTCCGTGTGCCAAGCTCTGCACTGAGCACTTTATGTGAAAGATTTCATTTACTCCTCACGTGGAAAACAATGAGGTATTTACTATTAGTAATAGTGCTGTTGTTGTTTAATGGATCAGGAGATAGAGGCACAAAAAGAGTAATTTGGACACCATCACACAACTACTAGGTAGTGAAGCTGAGTGTCAAAGCCAGACAGTTTGACTCCAGGACACTGAGCAAAAAAAAAAAAAACTTCATGGGGCCTCTCGAAAATGTACTTCAACTAGGAGCTATGACTGTGGTTGGCATAGAGTGTGTGAGACCCAGGCTCGCCCCTCCCTCTGGACTTCACCCCACAGCCCTGGCACTCAGCTCTTCACAAGTACCTGTGCCAAACACGGTGCCCATCTCACACGTTCCCCTTCTATCACCACGCGTCCCTGAACCGTGCTTCTGGAATCAGGAATCACATCCTCAACTTCTTTAAGTCCACCTCTCCATCAACGCCTTGCTCTCAGCAAGCCAAAAAGAATGCTGCTAACCAAGGGAAAGCAACCAGCGTTTGTTTTTAAATTCAAAAGGCCCGAAGTCCTGCTTTCCTAGGCATGGGATCTGCCCCTTAGCCTCAAAGTGGTAGTCCTCGAGGGAGAAGGCACCACGGGCTGGGGATTCATGGCTGCAGACACACTTCACAAATGCTACCTCCTCTCTGCTAGAGTGACATCTTCAACTCCTCTTCCCTGCTCCTCTCCTGCGGTTCCTCTCATGACTTATTTGAAGATCTGGAATCAGAAAAATTCTGTATTTCTTGTTAGAAATAGCATAATAGGAGTATGTGGCATCAATATCTTGGCCTAAGACCTATGAGGCTGGGAATAAGTATCTTCATTAAACATCAGTAATTTAAGATCTATTACAGTATGAAATACTACAAGCGTATCATAAAAGCAAGCATGTGCCTAGACCTGATACAGATCCACAGTGAATCCACCTCAAATAGACAAAAATCAAACACCACCACCAATAAGATAAATCTCTACGCCTCTGTTTTTCATTAGACTTTATGCAAGGAAATAATTTGACGTCGGCCAGTGTCACATAATTGATGCCAATTGTTTGCAGAAAGTTACTTTTTTTAACCATGTTTCTGCAGGGGCTCACCCAGCATTGCCCCCTGTGCATTAAAACCTTGTGTTCAAGCAATTAGTACCAGTCCCAGTGGGCGTCCTTGTCCTAATGACCCACCAGCCCAGACAACTCCTTTAGTGGGGACACTCCAGGCAGAATCCTGCTCCAGGATACGAACTTGACAAACCTGAGACTGTTCAGGGTAGGAAGGAGACTAGCAAAGGGAGCAGACGAAACGAGGCAGCTGTATATTGTAGTTCAAAGTACAGGAATTGGAGATACCTGGATTTGAATCCTAATACATACGCACTGTGTGAAGTGGGGCAAGTTACTCTATCTCTTAGAGCCTCATTTTCATCACCTATAAAACAGAAAGGATACACTACTAATATCTGACAGAATGGACTCTACATTTGTGTATATAGTGCCTGGTACAGGTACGCATTCAGTAAATGACAATCAATTACCTGAGAGACACAGGGCAGGAGGCTTAACAGAGCATATGGTTCACCACAGAAATCTGATCCCAGGGGAACCAGGAGACCCAAGGGAAGTCTCTTCTTACTGGAGATGCTTTCTCCAAGCTCACTTTATCTCATGCCTTGCCCTTCTCTCTCCTCAGCTAGAGCTGCCACTCTGAAATATCCACGTGCTGGCTCCCTACTGTCCTACCCAAGCTATCTGTCAGAGCCCGTATGCCCACTAGCTCTGCGCAACTTTGGTTACAAGGCAGAAGTTACGAGGATTCCAACCATGGGGTCTTTGCACTGTGGTGAGATGGATGAGAGGGACCAGCTGGACACTTCTCCCACTGTGATTAATCAGACCAGTACGTCAGCCTGAGATAGGAGGAGCCAGAGCCTCTGGGTCTGCTCATAAGAGAGCAATAATCTCCACTGTCCTCGGTGACTTCCGCATGAACAGCCTTACCTGCTAGCAACACAGGAGGAATGGATCAGCTACAGACGTGACCGGAGCCCCGAGCCTGGGGCAATGGGACTGAATAGGACGAGATGAGACTGTTTAGGGGACGGAAAGATAACACAAGTTTTACTGCCGAGCTTTTCAGCCTAATGATTTTTGGTTTAAACAATCTACCTTGGCCATTTGTCTTACAGGCTGAGCACTTTCTCTGTGGTGATCTCAGCCTGTTTCAAGGTGATTTGCTATGGTTTGTCTGAGTTTTCCTTGTTAGAGGTTCCATCTGCATGCCGACTTCCTGTGCCAAGTAGCTGTTGCATGAGATGAGCATGTGTGATCTGTCCCTGTACTCCATTAGGATTAAAAGCCCACAGCTGGGACTCAGTAAAGCTTTTTTAAAACAAACAGTGTTTAACCCACTCACACCCACCTGGCCACCGCACCGCAGAGAGGGTTAGGGAGGAGGGCGAATTCCTGTTTCTGTGAGAACACACTCATATAGAAAGTTGCAATTCTGACTAGCGTGGAAGCACTAGTACTGGATATTAGAAAGCATCTCTGAAAGGAAAACTGATTTTTGTTTTACGTAATAATGGATTCAGAGAAGTTTTCAAAACTGGAAAATCAGTTGATTAATCAAGGCTTATTTCCGAATCTTTTGGTTGGCTGAGTATTTCCAGATCACGAGCCAATTTTAAATGTCCTATATGCTTTCCAAAGAATGTCTCACTTGTCAGTTTTCTTCCGTTTGGGAAGAAAAGGAAACAAAACAGCTGAAGTTTTCTCAGAACAAGTGGAAAGTATTGTCTCTTTTTTGCAAAGTAATAGGCCAGCATTAAGCACTCTCCTTTTAAATAAAAACAAAACTTTCTTTGTAGTATAAGGAAAAATGTGTTTTTCTTCACAATTGGTCAGCATTTCAACAACAGAAAAAGGCCATCCACCAAGGTTAAAGATTGTTCCAGACATCTAATTTCTCAGGGCATAGATTTCCTGCAGCCAAAAATGAGATGAACTCTGGGATCAGGAAGAAAGCTTTCCAAAGCCCCATCTGTAGTAGAGTTGACTTGCCCAGCATGACATATTTGGATGATCCAATCAGTTTAAAATAACAAATGCTCTCTGAAAGAGAAAGTAACCTCCAATATCATTAGAGACCCAGTGTTGGCCTGATTGTTACACTCTTTTCTTTCCTTCTTATCTGTAATCTGATAACCAGTGGGAAGCCAGGAGAACAAAGACAGCTCAGACACTGTACACCCATCAAGGAATCAGTTGTACTACAATGAAGACTCAGCTGGCGGTTTTGAAAGTTTATGCCATGAGCCAGCATAAAATGTAATCACCCCAGGAGCGAGGGCAAATTACCAAACAGCTAGAAGCCCGGCTGTAGAGCTTCAGAGGATCAACAGGAAAATATTTTATTGACGTGGATGATGGTAGCATGGATAAAAATCTTTTTGATAAACAATTCAAGAAAAAGAAGGGCCTTGCATAACAGTTCCATGGGGAGCATAGTCCCAAAGGGCAGCATGGGGAAATTTAGAACCAAGAACAGCAGGCACGTTGCTCGGACGCCATTTACACATCCTTTCTGATATATGATCCCCTGGCCCCACCCAACTGTGAAACCCTGTTGCAAGAGGAGCACCTTCTCTTAAAGCCCAAAAGGATTTTTTTAAAGTATGCATATATTTTTTCTATCGTTGACAATCTAATGAGATCATTTCTCTGTAATTGGGCTCACTCAGCAAAAGAGTATTGTGGCATCCTAATGTTTCCAGAATCAAGCTTGTCAGAGTTTACTGAGTTTACCATTGATCTTCTGACACGAGCTGGCCAACTGATGAAAGCAAAGCATGCTCGAGCGAGCTAGGTCCACAGCACAGAGGGAGAAAGCTGATTACCCTGCCTTACTCCTCTAAGTCCCCGTTATGTAAGAAGCCCCAATATCCCAGTGCATTCTCTCTTGTGAAGCTGTGATGTTCTCCTTTCTCCCCAGTATAAACCAGGGACTGAGATGTGTTTATCTATCTGAATTTGGGTCTCTTCTGTCCATTTTCTGATACCAAAAACTTCCTTCCTAAGATGTCCCTCCTAAGCCCTTTTCAATCATTGCTATTGTCAACATCAGTGCCATCATTTGCCATTACCAAACACTAACTAGAAGGCAGGTACTGTGCTAAATGCTTTCTATACATAATTTCATGTAATCCTTGGGAGGAAGATAATATTGCTCCTACATTATGTAAAATAGAACTTAGGCTCAAAGACATTAATTAACTTGCCCAAGATCACCCAGTTAGCAAGTCACAGAGCTGGAATTTGAACCTAGTCTGCCTCAACTCAAAGCCCATCCTTTAGATATTATACCACACCACTTACCAGAGACCATTTTCCTAAGTGCATTGATTGGTTTTACCCAATTTACTCATTCAAAAAGCATTTGTTGAACATACATAGTATGTGCAGGCACTGCTCTAGATGTCGATGATCTATGAGTGGGTGAAAGAGATGAAAATCTCTCACATTCCTGTGGAGGGAATCAGCCAATAATAATGATTATGCAAGATAGGTGTTAGGTAATGATAGTGCTGGGGAAAAACCAGAAGGAAAGGGGACTGGGGAGCCCAAGGTCCAAGAGATCAGGGAGATGAGGAAAAACCCAAATGAAGAGTGAGAAGTCTTGTCCGTGAAGTAGGAGGAAAACTTGAGAGCTTGATGTCCTGGAAGCCAAGTGGAAAAGCTTTCCAGGGAGGAACGAGTCATCCACTGCGTCAAGTGCTGTGGTGTCCTGTTGTGTGCTGTTCTGGAAGAAGGGTGAGGGCTAAAACCCAAATGGCGCAGGTTCAAGAGAAAATGGGGCAGACAAATTGGAGGCATCATGTTTGCTCGGGCTGCCATAATAAAATACCACAGACCGGGGGGCTTAAACAACAGAAATTTATTTTCTCAGAGTTCTGGAGGCTGGAAGCCCAAGAGCAAGGGTTCTGCAGGTTTGGTTTCTTCTGAGGCCTCTCTCTTTGGTTGCAGGTGGCCATCTTTTCAGTGTTCTCACATGGTCTTTTCTCTGTGTTCTCTGTGCATGCACACCTGCTGTCTCATTCTGTATCCAAACTTCCTCTTATAAGGACACCAGTCAGTTTGGATTAGGGCCCACCCTAACGACCTCATTTTAATGTAATCACTTCTTTAAAGGCCCTATCTCCAAATATAGTCACATTCTGAGATACTGGACATTAGGGCTTCAGTATGTGAATTTTGGGCGGACACAATTCAGTTTATAACACAGTACACACAGGCAACTCTTGAGAAGATATGCTGTACAGAAGGACAGAAAACTGGGATGGTAATTGAGTTCAGTCAAAAAAAGAGGTTTTCTGTTGTCTTTTTTGTGGCAGAAATGACTGCAAGATGTTGCATGCTGCTGTGATTGATCTGGTAAGAGGAACAGTTACTTATTGTTGCAAAATAGGAAATTATACATAACACAATTATATATTATGTGCAGTTTGTTTTATGTACTCCTGCTTAAGTTAAACATTTAAGAACTGTACTCAGAATATATTCTTCCAAAGTCTACTTTCAAAGAATGTCAATGGATGTTCAGAGACAGACTGTTGGATTTACAAAAATTTGGGAAATGGATTTATTTACTAAAGGATTTTTCAACTTCTTCAATAAGTAAATGCGCCTTTTAGTTTTGAAGAAGGGGATAGATCATGCAGCGTTTCCCACACATATGTAACCGCAATTTGCATTTTCATAGATCATTTAATGCTTCTGGTGTTCACAGTACACTATTTGGGAAATGCTTCTCCATGTTAACAAAAATAATAATAATAATAACAACAGCTAATATATATTGATGGCCTACTGTGGGTAAAGCCAATGGGTCTCACTCCCAGTGGAAAAGCATTTCATCTAGTCATTTGCTATTGTTGCTGTATTGTTTAACCCCTTCAGGTAGACTCAATCAAAATCTAAGCATGGAACGGTGATTCAGATGAACAGCTAAAGCTGAGAACCATCATGCTAAGTAACTCCTAAGCATTATTTCATTTAATAGTTTCAGCTGCTTTAAAGGATAGGTTCTCTTAGCATAATTCAACATATTAGGAATAGCAATGTTTGGCCTTAGGACCACCCTTCCCATGTCCCTCATCTATGAAAGGTAGCTCTAATTGATTGTCCTGTTCTTTCCCACTGCACCTTGACTTTGTTTTACAAACCTTCTTAACGCAGGGCTTCAGGCAACAATTATCAACCTGAATTTTAGCCTAGTAAGATGAATTATTTGCTATTTCTATTATACATGAATTATTTTATTGAAGAGACCCTATCTAACCATTGAAGTGAAGATTCTGTTGCTCGGAGTGGGCAAAACCAGTAAGTAGCCATCACACCACTTTTGGAATATTCTGGCTTTAAAATTTCCTTCTCTCCAATGTACACTTTTTACAAATAGTCTGGTAAGGGGGAGTTTATCCAGATTATTTTTATCCTAATTCCGAGCTGAAGTCACCTTACACAGACAGGAATTTTGAATGGTATGGGGATAGAGGGGGAATGTGGTGTGAGGTTTCCTTGCTGAGGTTTGAAGAGTTAAAATATGGGTGAAGCAGAGGTAGCACCGGGATGAAAAAGAGAAGTAAAGAATGGAAAGAGAGAAGAAAACAAAAACAAATTTGCAAATTTTGAAAAGTTGCTGAGAATTCAGATAACTCTAATCCTGTAATTGGAATTGGACTGCTTTAAAATATGCTTTTAAAATATTACTGCTTATATGTTAAGATTTACCATTAGCTGGCTGCGAGGTCAGTTTCTCCTATTTTTTACACCAACTACCCTGTTTGCAAGAAAAATACAAAGAAAAAGTTCAGGATTAATTCTTTCATTGTGTGTACTCTATCTTGAACCCAAATTACTAATGCTCTGCTTCTTTTGAAAAAGCAAATTACATGAGACTTTAGAAGTCAATTCGTGAATTTACCAGCCTTTCTAACTTTATAAACCTTCTCACCTTGAATCGGAGAGTTAACCCCCTGGGATGACCTTAAATGTCTTAGAAGGACTTGAGTCTTTTCTCTTTTCTGAACTTCTCACTTCAATAGGCATTTTGAGCTTGAAGTAAATTATGTATAAACAAATGAAAAACCTGATCTTGGATCAAGAAATAGATGAAACAGCCAAGCTGTAGAACTAGAGTGGGCTACAAAGAGAAGGCAGGCATTTAAGATCAGATCACATTGTGAAGTGTAAGAAGTCAATGAGAAATCCCTAAGGAATGGAAAAATAATAGTCCCGGGCAAACCCAGGAGAATAAGGGGCCTAAGCTAATGGTAAAAATTCCTTACTCATCATGACGCTCTAGTTACGCACTATGCTGAGGAGAGGGTTTTGCCACATGTTCATCAGTATCAGGGTTATTACAGGAAGACATCAGTCAATAGGGAAAACAAAGACTATGCTCCAACTTCCATGGTAAAAATCAAAACCTAAGGAAATTTATCCTTTGAAAAAAAAGGGAGTCAACCCGCTAAAGGAATGAAAACCTGGCTACTGTTATCCCTCATTTTAGTTCATCTTTTTTTAGAATCTAATAGCAGAATGGGCAGATGAACTTAATGGACAAACAGTACATTTCTAAAAGGGACAAAAATCCCCTCTTCCTTCCAGATTTAAATCAAGGGACTTGAAGCTTTTGCTATTTAATCAGATCGTTGGTCTCCTGGAGATAATCAATGTTGTCAACAAGCGGCATCTAATATCTGGTCAGGACAGAGAAAACCACGCGTGTGGGGCTGAGCGACATTCAGCCTGGGATGCTCAGGTCCTGCTTTCAGCTCTTTTCTCATCTTGTCAAGCTGTTTGTGTACACTGCTGGCAGTGTACAAATCATGATAAATCTCTCTCCGTTAAATACACTTAGGGTTTGGGACCGTCACGTTTTCCCACCTGGAAATAGACTCCCTGTTCCCCCCGCCCCATATTTAATACAGCATCTTGCCACCCTAGCATTTAGCACTCCTGAAAGGTGAATTATATCAGTATCTCCCTCAGTCAGCAAAAATACTCAGGCTTGGGAACCAAAGAAAGGCACAGCTTTTACAAATGCCTGTCACCATATTTAGCACAAAGAGGGGACAGTTTTCTTAAATAATACTTCTACGTTTCTCATTCTCTGACATAGGGACATTAGATATGAGTGGTTTGCAGCTGAGGACTGTTAATTATCATTCTGGGTGATTGTTTGCATTTATATAGCACCTTTTCCAGGAGTAAATCAAATCATTAAAGCTATTATAGTAATGAATGCGAGGCAGCAAGTGCCGTTGCCTCCACTTGTGTGGCAAGGCAGGGAGGGTCTCAGAGGAGCCAAAAAAGGAGCCAATTAAGTTCAAGCCTCCTGTGTGCCTCCCCCAGACTCAAGTTCCCATGGCTTGCAGGCCTTGAGAGAAGTCCTCCAACACTCTGATGAGGTCACTTCTGAGCCTCATGTGATGAAAATTTTTTTTCCAAAATTGTTTGGAGGCTCTGATTTTAAACGTGTATCAGACGAATCCTGTGTTCCAGCCCGTATCTGAAGAGACAGAGCAATCCTTGTAAATTTTTATCTTCCTAAGTAGATCCCCAAATTCTATCAGAAGGATGATGCTCTTGGGACTAAGGGACTAGGCATTCTGATCCCTCCTGCCCACCAAACTGCAAGTATTTGAAAGGTCTTAAAATCATAGTCTCTTGAGATTAAAAATGACGTTAAGTTCATCTGGTTTACCCTCCCTAAATTTCCTCTATGGTGGCCTCCCAAGAGGTCTACTAGCTCATACTTAATGCCAGCTGTGTAGCCAAGCCACCATTGATGAAAGAAACTTCTAAACAATGAGACCGTCATTTCTTCAGCATCATTTACACAATGCCTCACCAGTGCCACACCTTGAGGACACAGTGACAAACTAGAGGACACAGACCCTGCCCTCAGGCAGGTGACCACACCCCTCCCTACCATGCTGTTGGGACTCCAGAGCAGGCTGAGGAAGGACAAGTCTTCCTTCCCTGAGCACCACTTCTGAGATTCTGTAAAAGTCTGGTGGACCATCTCTTTACTTCTAGTAAATATATTTCAAGCATTTCAACAAAACGTTTCTTTGAAAGAAGGAGCTGTTTTCTCTGCGACTTAAACTTGAAATCAAAGAGTCTCTTTGCTCAACTTTGTGCTTACCTACCAGAAACTGTCTTCGCATTTGGTAACCGTTGCCTGGGTTGTTTGTAAATACTGTGCATCACAGCGCTGCTCCCCTGGCTTCTGAGCAGGAAGAATACTGGTTTATTCCTCTCCGTCGCCCCAGCCTGGTACCACCAGCCGCAAACATATAAACACATTTGCTGAAGCTCTTCTAAGTGCCCCTGACTGAAGCTTCATGAGATGATTTCATGGGCCCTCTCCATGCTTCTGTTAAAAAATAAACTGAGGCATATTAAAAATTGTGAGTTTACTTGAGCAAAAATCAATTAAAATCAGACAGCGATAAACCAGACGTGGTTAGGAGCGCTCCGTTGACAGGAACCAGGGGCAAGACTTTTAGAGAGAAGACTCGGAAGCAAAGCAAGGAGATGATTTGATTGGCTAATAGTTTAAGCCATTGCCTTATTTGGCTGTTTGTGATTGGTTTATCCTGATATAATCAAATGCATGTACAATGATATTCATCATAGCAACATTTTGCAGATAACCTAAAGTATCCATCCACAGGGAATTGGTTGACTACATTAGGATACACCCACACTCAGGAATGCCTTGTAGTCATTTAAAGTAGCGTTATCAATTTCTATTTCTCGTAGTGGGCAGCTGCTGCTTTCACTTCCAAGTCTCCATCTTTCTTCTTTTCCAGGAAAATTACCCTAATTTTCTTTGGAAAAAATCACCTTTGTTCACATTCTTGGTCTTTACTATCTGGACTTGTCCTACCCTTTACATGCAGAACACACATAATCCAAGCTTGATTAATTTGTGTTCCACCCTCCTGGCCTCAATATTTGGTTCAGGAGTGGTCACTTGATCCAAGTCAGTCCAATCAAAGCTACTCTTGCTCCTTTCAAAGAAGTGGACTTGAAGGTGAGGATCATATATAAGTCTGTTGATATTTGCAACCAAATTGTCATCATCTTCATAACCAAACAGATGAAGCCCATGCTCTCATGGAGTTGTAGGGATGGAAAAATTTTCCCTTCTAGGTTCTTTGGCTGGTCTAATAATTAAATTGACATAAGACAGATTAACAGGAGAAAAACAAATTTATTTTTGTATGTACAGGAGCCCCATAAAAATATGAGACTACAAAAAGTGACCAAAGTGGGAAGATTTTATACCTTCTAGACAAAGAAACAATAAATTTGTGAAGAATCGACAAGACAAAGAAATCTGGGCTCGGGGTAGTAAATTAGTGAAGAAGTAACAAGGTTTGTTTATATAGCCTTCTTGGCCCTAAATTCCTGACCTCTGTTGATAAGGATGTCTTACACCCTCCCGGTACAGGTAGGGTACTTTTCACGTGCAAGATTTATTTTCTGCTTTCAGGGGGGCCAAGGGAGGGTCAGGGTGTTCTTCTTGCACTGGCTGTTTCTCAAGTAATTAATTTGAAATAATTGATATGCCAAAGTGGCATATTTTGGGGTGGCATATTCTGCTCCCCTTTAGAGTCAAGAGATTAAGCTAACTTCAGAGTCTTTTAGAGCAAATAAAAAAGAATAATGGAATAAACGCATGGTGGGAGGGGCCTGCTTTATCTGTGATGATCAGAACAGGCCTTTTTAAGAAGATGACATTTGTACTGAGAGCAAATGAAAAGGAAGCAGGTACATGGAGACCAAGGAAAATGTGGACCATTATCAGATGCAAACTTCCTAAGGCAGGAAGGACCTAGAAATGTCTGGGGATAAACATGCGGTCTAGGGAACCAGGGAAGAATGTTAAGAGAAGGAGTCATAAAGACAGACTACATCCAGATCACATGAGGTCTTGCAGACCGTGACAACATTTAAAATTTATTGTATCTGTTGTGCAAACCCATTGGAGGATTTTAAGCAGAGGAGTCATGTCCACACAGCTTAAACAAAGTTATTCTGTTTTTCCCTCTTATGATAAGTTTTCCCCAGTTAAGTGTCTTAAGTTCACTATAAGAAAAAAAGAGGTATATTCACAAATATCACTCAGAATAGCGTATTTGTAAAATTTCTAGCATGTTATAATTCCCAACATTAATTTTTAAAACCTAATGATTAAGCCAATGACTATTTAAGTGTAGTATTGCATAAGGCAGAGATATATCATTGCTCAGGCCGAGTTCTCATTCAACCTGAACAGAGGCCAGGAGACAGGGAATACAGAAACAAGAGGAGTTGGGGATATTCTCAAAAGGTCAGTGAGTGTTCCAGAGGAGAAAGGACTAAGACAACCATGCAAATCAGCAGAGTCCCAGAGGGTCTGTTGCTGAGAGAAATCACACCAGGTCTAAAAGAAAAACTGGCAATGAGATAAGCCTTTAAATGCCACTTCACATTTGGTATTGATGTATTTGCTCCTGGATTTAACTAACATGCCGTTCTTGAGGGCACA
The DNA here is from genome assembly GCA_031878705.1 of Tapirus indicus. NCBI lineage: Eukaryota > Metazoa > Chordata > Mammalia > Perissodactyla > Tapiridae > Tapirus > Tapirus indicus. Next base: position 7,422,403 of record CM062922.1, on the reverse strand, counting down.
TCTGTAGGAAACCAAGAAAACATTTTTTTTCCCCCTCAAGGAGGTGCGTGAATGCCATTTACCCTTACTAATGGCTGAACAAACTTAGTTTACCAAACCAAATCATAGGAGCTTCGGTAACAGATATCAAAATTGAAATGAGTCTATCCCAGGGCCAGCTTTGTGAAAAATTGTGAGTTGCTTTTGAGTAAGAAACTTAGTGTCAGGTTTCCAATCTTGGACACTTTCTATGTTCACGGAGGGTGGGCTTTTTGTAAACCTTCTTCAGTAGCAGTGCCCCCATCACTGGGCCCCAGACACTCCCCACCCCCAATGAAGGTGAAAATGACTGAATGGATGTGCTCAACATACCTGTGGTTATATATATTTTAGGGAAATTTAAGTTTTTCATTTAATAAGCATTTACTGAGTCTCTATTATGTTCTTTGCAAAGTGCCGATTTTAAAGAATACAATGATAAACAGAACACAAGGCCTCTGCTCAAGGAGCTCAAACAATCATGACAGCACAGTGGGAAGAGTGATATGATGGGTATACACTGAGGTCTTACAGAAGCATGGAAAGGCAATGTGGGTGCTTCCTGGAGATGATGACACCTGAACTGATCCTTGAAAGATAGATAAGTAGAGAAGAAAGGATTGGAGGGCATGCCAGGGAGAGGCAAGAGAGAGCATGACGTGCGAGAGACTATGTCACTAATCTGATGGTGTAATTTCAGGCATGAGGCAATAGATGGAAAGAGAAGGAAGCACATTTGGGCCTTCTTCAATGCCTGAAATCATGTGAATGAAGTATGCAAGTAATAAGCTGACTCTGAAAGTACAAGACATGGACAGAAACAAGTATAATCAAAAGTTTAGGGGAGTTAATAAACTCTCCAATAAAACAGAACAATATCCACTCCTTTTCCAATATATTACAATATTTATTTTTAGAATCTTACTTTTTAATTTAGTCCTCCAGTTAAAAACATATTATAATCTGATTTATTCCAGTAATATTTTGAAGCAGCCTTATAAACAAATATATCAACAAAATAAAAAGATAAGAAAAAGTGAAGGGGTTGGGGAATAACTCTTAGGCAATATTTATGCAGTAAATTCATGCTAAATGGCTTGTGGTGGCTGGGCATGTGCTGCTCAGATCTCCCTCTAAGAGAACCTGCTGTGAAGAGCATAGTTGGCAGAAAACTTCCAGCAACCACATCTTCAGATCCACTGCAGTGTTCCCTCCAAGCCCACATTCACCCTGGATTGCACAATGCTAACAGCTGAGCTTGGTGGAGATACTAAGGTTGTGTCAATCTGCCAATGTGAGACATGAGACGTCTCTGATAGGTAACCCTACTCCGTGTCCCCTCTTTGTGCGGGCAGAGACTTTCTCAGAATTGATTGCAGCCTGAGGCTCTTACTACCCAATTCTTCTTCCTTCCCTCTTTCCTTTCCCAGGGCTCAGACCCGCATCATGGTTGGAAGAATCTCCCTGCCCCCTCTTTCTTCCCTTCGCCCCTACTTTTACAGGCATTGCTCCCAGGAAATCTCTTGCATGCTAATTATTTTTTGGCCTCTGCTTCTTGGAGGATTCTAATTGACACAAAATCCTTATACTTCCTAAAGGTGAACTCCATTTTTGGTTCTGAGCTTCTTAGCTTATTGAAGAGTGGGAAAGAGTATGTGACACAATTCACACTATAAATTCACACCATGATCTAATTGAGTAATATTGCAAGAAGAAAAAAAAATCACACTCATTCATAAATGATATAGTGAAAACGGGATATAGTGTAGTAACATTCCTTGTCAAAATTTTTTCCCTTCTGTGACATTTCACAGTGCTGTCTTGCTATTCATCCCTTCGTTCTTGAGATTCTTCTCTGTTCTTGGCTTCCATAAGATGTTTTATGGGTTTCTACTTCTTTGGGATCCTCTTGCACTATCTATCCTTCAAATGTTATTATGTCCTAAGTATATATTATTGACTTACTTCTATAACTCTATATAACTATGTTCTCTTCTTGTACTTCTACCCTGAGTTTGAGATGTGTTTGTGTGTATAGGTACGTGTGTGTAATATATACATTTTCTGTTGCTGTTGTAACAAGTTACTGCAAACTTACCAGCTTAAGACAACAACCATTTATTATTTCACAGTTTCCATAGGTCAGAATTTGGGGCACAGCATGGTTCGTCTAGTTCTTCTGCTCTGGGTCTCACAAAACTGAAACCAAGGGGTTGGCAGGCTGTGTTCTTTTCTGGAGGCTCTGGGGGAAAATTCCACTTCCAAGTTCCTTCAGATTGTTGGCAGAATCATTTCCTTGTGGTTGTAGGACTGAGGTTCCCCTTCCTTACTGGCTGTCAACTGGGGGCTGCTCTTAGCTCCTAGAAAACTCATTCCAATCCTTGCACATGAGCACTTACATCTGAGAGCCAGCAATGACACCAAGAATGCTTCTCACACTTGGAATCTCTCTAGTGTCCCTTTCTGCTGCATCTCTTTGACTGACTCTTCTGCCTTCCTCTTCTGCTTTTAAGAGCTCATGTGATTATATTGGACCCACTTGGATAATCCAGGTTAAACACCCTATCTTAATGTCATCTTAATTATATCTGCAAAGTCCCTTCACAACAGTATATAGGTTAGTGCTTGACGGAATCTTCAGGCGATAAGAATCTTGGGAGGAACATCTTTAGAAATATGCCTGCCATTATGTGTGTGTATTCAAGATACCCAAAATGCAGTATGTCCAAAGCTGAACTTATTTTTTTCTAACTCCTTATCCAGTATTATTCCTCCTTCTATATTTCCTATCTCAGTTAATAGTACCACATCTGGGTCATCTAAAGCAGAAACTTAGTGTCAATACCTTTTATGGCCACATCCAAACAATCAGTAGTTCAGAACTCAAACAGGGGGAGAGCTCTGGAAAGACCTCAGATTTTCACTTGGGAAGCCAATGTTCCTTTCTAGGTGTTTCTAACGTCCCTCAGATCTTCTCTAACCTTCCCACTCTGACCCCGCTTTAGATCTTCATGATCTTTCCCTATGCCTTTACACTATTGCCTTAATCTCTTCTTAGTTTATCCCCTTATTTCCTTCTTCCTACTTTTTCACAATCCCCATTCATCAGAGTAAACCTACAAAATTCAAACTGAGTTCCAAATCCAGCAATGGTAAACTGGGTTATTTCAGACAAATTTTCCTATTGAAAACAACTATAAAAGTTAGGCAAATCAGACTTTAAAAAATCTGAAGGCATTAAAAAGTTGCCAACAACAAAATTTGGGGGGACAGAATGTGGGAGAGAGAAGAAAGCCAAAGAGGTACTCTTGACAATTAGTACTACTTTTCCTGTTGAGGAATTTATTAATTCTAAAAGTATTGTTGGAGATTTTGAGAAGGTAAGCAGAGTTTTTGGCAGACTCAAGAGGCTGGGAGAACCGATACTGGACTTCAGGACTCACCAAGCAGCAAGGACCCTGGTATGTACCTGGGTTTCCTATTCTGACTCCAAAGGGTTCCACACAGGGAAGGGTGACAGCCATGAGAAGAACTAAACCTCAGCTGCAATGATCTCAGGCCTTTGGTATATTAAGACTATCTGGTATTGCTATTGTCTCTAGCCCAGATGCATGCTAAAAACAAAATTAAATCCTTTTTAGAAAAAGAAAACATCCATAGTCTCAAATTATTTTTACAACTTTTATATTTAATATCTGGCATTCAGTAAAAAATAACTGAACATACAAAGAGAAAATATTTAATCAAAAAACCAAGAAAAGGGCAAAAAATAAAAACAGATCCACCAGAGATATGCATAATTGAATTTTCAAACCTAGTCATTAAATAAATGTAATAAATATGCTCAAATAATTAAAATACAAGATGGAGAATTTAAGCAGAGGACTAGAAACTACATAAAAGATCAAATAGAAATCCTAGTACTGAAAAATATAATGACTGAAAGTAAAAACTCCATTGATGGCCTTAAGCAAAGAGTGGACATGAATAAAGAATTAGTTTTTTCTAACAGAAGGTAGTTCAGAAGGATATATCTGGACTAAGGCATTGAAAGACAAGAGGATTGAAAATTTGAAAAAGAGCATAGGAGAAATAGAGGTCATGTTAATAAGGATGACTACACAAGTCATTGGAGTCCCAGAAGAAAGGAGGGAAAGACTGGGCTAAAACCAATATTTGAACCCAGTGTGCATTCACTAATATGGATTGATAGTTATTTTAAAAGTAGAAAGGTGTGAATGCCCAGTCGTCCTCATATCAACTCTCCTTCTTTGCTGTTCCTTCTTTGCTCTGCTAAAACTTTAGCATTCGCAAAAATTAATGTATAAGGTGCACACCCATTACACATACTCTAATTCATAGATAATTGAAGAGATTTTCAGAAGCTATTTTGATAATATATGATCTTTGCCTTTTAAAGTTGCCTTTACAAACTAATTCTCACATAAGTATGATTTCAATGTATGTTTATCAAAATCCCCAGTTTGTTATTATGCAGCTGAAATAAAACCAGTGTTTAAGAATGGCTGGCCTAAAGAATAAGGTCTCGACTACCTGCCATGGAGTGCAAGACCCCATGTAACCCAGTCCTATCTAACTGCTAAGATTCATCTCCTCACATTCTTTTATTTTAATTCTATTATTTATGGTTGAATTTACTTAGATCTTTATACCATTTCAAAACCGTTTTCTCCGTTTCTTCAATTCTCCTGACTAGTCTTCATGTAACAACATTTTCAAAAGTTCAAGTTTAAAATGCCATTTAACTAGAAGTCCCTGATGCAGTTTCCCATAAGCACAATTGTTATGGGATAACTAAACCAAAATAAAGAATATAGAGTATTTAAATAATCCAAATAACAATGCTGATTTAATTTTTAGATGTATATTGAACAGCAAACACATATGTTACCAAGCTCTCACGGAATGTTTTAAAACAGAAGAGAAAAATAAACTCAATCAATTTTCAGAGGTAAAATTTGTAAGAATGTTGTTCTCCAACCACAGTGCAATAAAACCCCAAAATTAATAGCACTCACTGTAACAAACCAACCATTGCTGGAAAAATTGCCAAAGTATTAGAAAATAATAAGATGACATATTAGTTTTCATCACAGATCACAGTAAATTCTTGATAGCTTAAAGAGTAACATGTAAGTTATAAAGTTATAAAAATTAACAAAAGCAGGGGAATATTTGGGCGACAGGTTATGGAATGACATTCTTAGAATAAAAGAAATGAGGAAAACTACTAAAAAGATTTTTAAAAACAAATATTTTAACTCTTTTGAATATCAAAAATATGATACAATTTAAAGGAAAACACACATGAAAAGGACACGTTTATGATAAATTTCACAGAATAATAGGTTAATGTTATTTTACATCTGTTTCTAGACAACTATTAAAGGACCCTAATGTTTTTCTTTCTCTACAAAACTCAGTCCTGCTTCTTTCGCCGTGATGTTTTCATTGCCTTTAATCATCTTCAAGACCATTGTCTGAACTACCAAGTTCTGCTTGTTCCAAAGGCAGGAAGCACAGAACTAGATATGTCTCTCCAATAAAATAACTCCATTATAAGATGACTCTGATGGGAAAATAAACTAGGATCTGTCCTTTATATACTATGTTTAATCTAGATGGTCTTATTTGATACAGTCTGAATCAATATACATTACATAAAAAGCTTCATCCCATGCATGGACATTATTTTCTGATCAAAATATGTTTTCTATCCCTGTAAGAAGGAGCATATCACCTTGAAAATAAAATTTTGATACAGCCTAGTATAATTATAAAGTAACTCAGGTATAAATATGGATGCACCCAGCAATTAACATCTTTAAAGAGTCAATAAAGTATGATCGTTAAAGGTGAAACTCCAGAGCTGATCACCTGGGTTCACACATTGGCTCTGCCACTAAACGACTGTGTGACCATGGGCAAATTACTTTCTGGACCCCTGTGTCCAACTGGCAATGGGGAGAATGAGTTAATTGAATATATATATATATATCTTAGAACAGTACCTACTTAAAGGTATTATTATTTGGGTGAAATTAGCCTTGCTCTGAAAAATTTAAAAATATTTTATTCTTTACAGACAGCCAATAATCATATGAAGATATATTTCAAATTTACCAGTAAAGAAACAAACAAAAAAAATACAATGAAACACCATACTTCATAATCATCAAATTCAAAAATAATGCTCAGTTTTAGAAAGTGTAAGACAGAAATTTAATATATTGTTGATGTTTGTGTAAAAAGATAAAACTTTTCTAAAAGTCTTAAAAATACTCGTACCGTTTGACCTACTTATTCTACTTCTCAGAATGTACACTATAGAAATAATCACAAATGCTGACAAAAGTGTACGTACAAATATTCCCATCACATCATTATTTGTAGTATCCAGAACTGAAATCAACTTAAATTTCCAACAGTGCTGTAGAAGAATCAAATAAGTTACAACCTATCCTTATGCAGTATTAAAAATTATATTCTCAAAAAATCTTAATGTCATAGGAAACTAAAAATGTAAAGTTAATTGAAACTGATTATAAATGATGATGTTAACTATTTGGATAATTATGACAAACAGTGCATTAGTATCAACAATGTTTGCAATATAAGTTTTATTTGTATTTTTAAAGTCTTTCTGAGGTTTCCAAATTTCTCTTGTGGGATATCTGCCTTTATTTGTTTATTCTCTCTCTCTTTTTTTCTTCACACTTTTAGGTCTGAGTTGAATTAATACAGAGGTGAGTTAATCCTACTTCTCAGTTCATTGCACATTATCATGATCAGTTTATTTTATTTTCCCCTCATCTTCTTTTCTTATACATACACGTACACAGGCACACATATATACATGTATGTGTGTAAAATTTCTAGGAATTCATGTATCATATTCTGCTTTTATTGTTTTTTTTTTTTTTTTTTTTTTTTTGTGGGGAAGACCAGCCCTGAGCTAACATCCGTCGCCAATCCTCCCCTTTTTGCCGAGGAAGACCGGCCCTGGGCTAACATCGTGCCCATCTTCCTCCACTTTATATGGGACACCGCCGCAGCATGGCTGACAGGCAGTGCGTCGGCGGGCGCCCGGGATCCGAACTCGCGAACCCCGGGCTGCCAAGCGCGAACTAAACCACTGCGCCACCCGGTGGCCCCCATATTCTGCTTTTATAATGCAACAAACTATAACATTTTAAAGAAAAAGCATAGTCTATTCCTATTTACTTAATCGATGGTGGAAAGATGAAAAAAGGCAAATTTGAAGAAGTACATGATTCGGAGTCAAAGGATCCAGGTTTAAGTCATTCCTCTTCTTTTTACCAGCTGTATTACCTTGGGCACATCATTTAACTTCTCTTAACTTCAGTTTCCATATTTGTAAAAAAGGAAATAGGGTTGATAGCACCAAGATCACGAATGTTTTTAGTGATTAAATGAAGTACTGATGTTAAGCATCTAGTACAGTGATTGTCACATCATAGGTACTCAATAGGATTTTTAGATGCAATTTAATCCTAAATTCACAATACAGAACCGGATAAATTAACCTAGATTTCCTTGACGATGAATGTGCTTTCTCTCCATCCTGCAATGTTAATGAAATGCTCTGTAGAAAAGAAAGATTCATTACCAGACAAGGAAATGAAAGACAGAAGCTACTTGTCTCAAATAACAATTAAATTTTATATTTCTTTGAGCCCAGAGCATTCATATATACTTGGATGTTTTGTTTGTGAGCTGGAATCAAAGAACTACATTCTTCTGAATCAGCCCTCAATTTAGTGCACACATGATATTGAGGAGCATCCCCATTACTGCCTGCCTATTTTGAGATAAATCTATTCTACTCCATTCTACTGTTCTGCCTTTGTTATTAGAGATAGATTTTGATCCACTGAAGAGTCAAACATTCCTCAAGAAAATATATATAAATATTTAATTGCATTATCTTCTAAACACATAAAGATTTTGCATAGTTTTAAAAACACTTTTTGAAGGAGGGATATTGATTACTAATACCAGTGGGTCAACTCTATGTACATGGGCAAACTAGGTTTTTACCCATATATCATAAAGGAAAGAGAAGAAAGATCTGCCTTCACCCCAAATTATTACACATTTGTAAGTCATGACATTCTACCACTAGTAATTTATTTTTATATGCTAATTACTATTCTCTTTTTAAAAGCAAATCTTCCTGAAAGGAATATCACATTGAATTCTTCACAGAAAATTGTGCTTGAACTTTTCAGCTTGCTACCAAAAATTCACCAACAGCCTGAGATAAAGAAGTGCCCTGCATCCTTGGCAGGCAGAAAAGCAGACAAGATAGAGGATGGCCAAGGGGCAGATAGAGAAGGCGGGCATGAGATGCCAAGGAATTATTTGCTTATATCTCAGTTTTGTGGAGCCAGCCAACATCTTCACCCTTGTCATGACTGACCTTATGATTTAGGGTATAGTATGTTTATCCAGAGATACCTTCTTTAAATAGAAATATGGTTTATAGAAAATTATGTGAATCCTCAATTTTATTCTCACAGTGTGGTTTTAGGATTTTCCAACACCAGTAATATTTTCTCCATTTCTCTCAGTGTATTTCAACCTTTCTGATCTATCAAAAACTAGTTCTGGTCTATTTTGTCTATAAAGCTTTATCTTGTCATGTAACCCACAGGGATTCCCTGATACTTTGAAACATTAATTTGTCAATGACCTGTGATAATACAAAAGGTCTAATATTCAAGTCTATTGAAGATCCAGAAGGAGAAGAGAGTCTGGTGCAAAAAAAATATGTGAAGAAATAATGGCTGAAATAAACGTACAGATTAAAGATAGTTTTAAAAGAAAGCCCTTAAAGAGTAGACTCAAAAAAGCCCACCCTCAGACACATGATTATCAAACTGGTAAAAATCAAAGATAAAGAAAAAATCTTGAAATCAGCTAAAGAAAAATGTAATATTACCTACAGAGGAATACTGATTCAAATAACAGTGGATTTCTCATCTGAAACCGTGGAGGACAGAAGACAGTGAAACACTCGTCAAGTGATGAATGAAAATAACTGTCAACCCAATTCTATATCAAAAGAAAATATCCAAATATTAAGAATAGAATTACCATATGATTCAGCTACTCTACTTCTGAGTATTTATCCAAAGAACACAAAGTACTAAGTCAAAAAGATATTTGCACCCCTATGTTCATTGCAGCATTATTCACAGTAGCCAAGACTTGGAAACAACCTGAGTGCCCATCAACGGATGAATGGATGAAGAAGATGTGGTATATATACACAATGGAATACTGCTCAGCTATAAAAAAAGATGAAATCTTGCCATTTGTGACAACATATATGGACCTTGAGGGTATTATGCTAAGCAAAATAATTCACATGGATAAAACCAAATACCATTGATTTCACTCATAAGTGGAAGACAAAAACAACAACAGTAACAACAAACAAACACAGAGATACAGAGATTAGATTGATGGTTACCAGAAGGGAAGGGGGGAGGAAGGAGAGCAAAAGGGATAATAGGTCATGTGTGTGCAGTGATGGATGGTAATTAGTCTTTGGGTGGTGAACATGATATAGTCTACCCAAAAGCTGAAATATAATGATGTACACCTGAAATTTACATAATGTTGTAAACCAATATTACTTCAATTAAAATAATTAATTAATTTTTAAAAAACACAAAATATCCTCCAGGATTGAAGGTGAAATAAAGACATTCTCAGAAGAAGGAAAACAAGGAGAGTTTTTTATGAGAAGACTTACACTGAAAGAAATATTAAAGAAGTTCTTCAAGTAGAAGAAAACTTCAGGTGGAAAGAATTTCAGAAATGAAGGAAGAACAATAGAAATAATATATATATATATATATATATATATATATATCTGGTTAGATATATTAAAATGTTTTCTCTTAAGTTCTGTAAAAAATGTACAATAGATGTATTTAAACATATGACATTGGTGAATTTTGCAGTGTATTTAGATGTAATATATACGACAACTACAAAAACAGGGGAAAGTTAAGGGACTGTATAGTATAAGGTTTCTAAATTCCACTTAAAGTGATAAAATATTAATTTTAAGTGGAATATAAAGTTAATATGTGTATTATAATTCCCAGAAAAACCACTAAAAATACTGAACACAAAATATAGTAGAAAAACCAATAGAGAAATAAAATGCAATACTAAAAAAATACAAAAAAAAGACAGGAAAGGGAAAACAAAGGAATAAATACAAAAAGGATAAAGTTTAAAAAGATAATAAAATTCTAGACATAAATTCAGGCATATCAATAATTACATTAAATTTAAATGACCCAAACGCACCAAGTGAAAGACAGAGATTATCAAATTGGATTAAGAAAAACAAGATCTAATTATAAGTTGTATACAAGAAAACTACTTTAAATATAATGATGTAGGCAGGAAAAAATTAAAAGGATAAAAAGTATTTCTCATATAAAAATTAATCAAAAGAAAGCTGGAAGAGCCATCAAAATATCAGACAAATTAAATGTCAGCACAAAGAAAATCACCAAGAATAAAGAAGGACATCACATAATGATAAAAGGATAATTCACCAACAAAATATAATAACCCTAAATGTATATGTTCCTCACAACAGAGATTCAAAATATAGGAAGCAAAGCTTACAGAACTAAGAGGATAAATGGACCAATTTACAACTACAGTTTGAGACTTCAACACTCCTCTCCCATTGACCAATAGAACAAGCAGAGAGAAAATCAGCATGGATATGATGACACGAAAAACACCATCAACCAACTGGATCTTATCAACATTTATAGAACTTTCCATATAACAATAGCAGAATCCACATTCCTTTCAAATGCACACACAACAATTATCAAGATAGATCATATTCTGGGTCATAAAACAAATCTTAATACATTTTGAGAATTGAAATCATACCAAGTTTGTTCTCTGGCCAAAATGGAATTGAACTAGCAACGAATCACAAAAAGATATGTACAAAACCCTCAATTACTTGGAAATTAAACTAAGCACAAGAGGAATTTTCAAGAGAATTAAGAATATATTTTGAATTGAAGAAAAATGAGACTATAACATATCAAAATTTATAGGATGCAGCTAAACAGGTTCTTAGAGGGAAATGTATGATTTTAATTATTAGTAATATAAAAAAGAAAGGTCTCAAAATCAATAGTTTACTTTTTCATCTTAAGAAGCCAGAAAAAGAAAAACCCAAAACAAGCAGAAGGAAAAAATAATAAGGAAACAGGTGGAAATCAATGAAGTTGAAATCAAGAAAAATAATAGAGAAAATTAGTGAAACCCAACCTGGTTGTGATGGTTAATTTTATGTGTCAACTTGGCTGGGCCACAGTGCCCAGATATTTGGTCAAAAATTATTCTGGATGTTTTTGTGAGGGTATTTTTGAATGAGATTTACATTTAAATTGGTGAACTTTAAGTAAAGCAGATTGCCCTCTATAATGTGATTGGGCCTTATCTAATCAGTTGAAGGCCTGAATAGAACAAAAGGCTGACCTCCACCAGCCAAGAAAACATTCTCCAGCAGGCTGCCTTCAGACTTCATCTGCAACATTGGCTTTTCCAGCAGACTGCCTTTGGACTAAAATTGCAACTCTTTCCTGAGTTAACCACCATATTGACAGAATAAATAAGTGTCTTTGAATCATAATATCTTCTGTTTAGATAATACCTAAATGCTAATTAGTCCAACTACCTCTGATCCATGAAAATTTTACATAGCATCTCTCCGACTGGGTTATCAAAATTCTACTTAAGCATCTCCTATAAACTGCAAGTTCTGTATAACAGAAATAATCTGCATTTTAGAAACAGTGTTTAATCCATGACTTTGTCAATAAGTAGCCATGTATTCATGAGAGTATCACCTCACTTCTTTAGGTTTCAACTTCCTCATCTTTGAAATGGGAAAAACTAGAAATGATGTATATAAAGCACCCAACACATTGTAGACACTCAATAAATGTTATATATTCATATGTAGTTCACATTGGTGGTGTAGAAATAGGGTCAGATGCCTTTCAAAATTTTTTCTTTACAACATTTAACAATATGCATCTTAAACATATGTTCTGCCTTTTTTCTTGGACACTCTGACATCTAGAAGAATTCCTAACACATAAAAAGTGGCTAATACTTTTGTTACTATTTGAATTAAAAAATAGCTTATGTCAGCTGTTCTCAACTTTCTGGTCTTATTATCCCTTTATACTATAAACATTATTGAGGACACCAAAAAGCTTTTGTTTATTTTGGTCAAATCTATCTATATTTACTATATTGGAGATTAGAAGCAAATATTAATTCAATTAAAAATAATAAAAGTAAAACCACTACTTGTTAAATAATAAACTTTCCAGAACAAAACAAAAAGTTAGTGAGAAGAAGGGTGTTTTATATTTTTGCAAACTTCTTTAAAGTTTGGCTTAACAGAAGTTAACTAGATTCTCATGTTGGCTTCAGCATCCATTTGATTAATATATGTGGTTTCAGTTGAAGTATATGAAGAAAATTCATCTTCACAAAGATCTGAGTTGGAAAGAGGAATATTTCAACAGCATTTTCAGTTAATTATAAATATTTATTACCGCACAAAGGGCACGATCTGCTCACCACAAGACAAAAGCCAATCATCAAGAGGCAAGATGGTGGAAAAAAGAAAGGGTTTATTACAGTTTGCTAGCAAAAGGGAAGATGGCCAACTCATGTCCAAAATAATCATCTTAAGGGGGTACAGAATCTTACAGCAGTTATATAGGCTGGTGGGTTACAGGGGAGAGGGTTAGGAATGTTGACCCTCGGGTGCTACAGACTGGGAGTCACCACACCAGATCTTTCAGTTGTCCTTGACAATGGCTGTTTGGGGGTCATCACATTCCTAAGGAACTCAAAAGAACAAAGTTATCATCTTATCGCAGCTGGGAGGTACATGCACAAGCAGGGGTCATAAAATCTACAGAGCAGTTAGATCTCCTGGGGGTGCAAATCCAGCTGGGTTAGTTAGTCAGAGGTCATTCAAAGTTACGATAGGTTTCTTTTCTACAGTATGGCTTCCTTTATGTCAACCTTGTGTTGAGCCAGTATCATATTCTTATTTGATACTACACCAAAACAAAACAAGTGGTGTTTTTTTTGAAGTTATTTACAATATGGAATGTGAAACCATGTCAATGAATTCTGTTACATTAAATCCCATTAATCTATCTGTAGTCTGAATGAATCTTTTACTCATAAATGCATTTGTAACATCATGCATGGATCATTTAGAAAATATTGGTTCAATGATTCATGTGGATCTTCCATATGTGAACATATTTCATTAGACAATACCACCAATAGATCACATTTATTAATATCGTCACTGAGCTCAGCAGTAAAGTGTTTTAAGTATCATGAAGTTGTCAAGCTCACACTGGTACATACAAGTTTGCCAAAGTTCTGATTTTTGCTAGAAAGCTCAAATTTTATCATTGGCAACAAATACTGGGGGTTATTTTCCTTAAAGTGACAGTCTCACATTGTTCATTTCTGAGGAAATGCCTGTCAAATACCTAAGTCTGAATAACCACAGTTGGTCTTTCTGTTGTTCATAGAGAAGAGCAGTTAGCTCACTACTCAAACAGCGGCACAGGTGCTTTTCCTCGAGGTACCCATTGTCTTTGGTATGCAGAACTGCTTTATGTGACCGTTCCCATTTTGTCATACAAAATATTAAGAAGTGAGTACTCAAGGGTCAATATTTTAAAAATTAGTAATTTTTTACTACTTCTTTAAGAATATTCTTAAGTGAAATTGGCATTTTTTTAAAAAAATTGTAAGTGTATGACGGTGAAAAGTTACTAGGATAGTTTGTTGCCACTGCCATACAGGCAGTTTTATGTCCCATAAGCTCTCTAACCCAGTTATCATCTAATAAATCATTATTTTGAAATTCTAAAACCTGACTTTTGCATTTTTATAAAATGCTAGATTTTATCCTGGAATTTTGAAATGGTCATTTTTTAGATGATAATAAGGTTAGTTAGGTCATGGAAGGTATAACTGCAGATAGTCAGGGATGGTAAAGTAAAATCACTGAGAGCAAACTGAGTTAATTCCTGGAAAAATACGTATTTATACCCTAAGCCTACTACCTTCCAACATTCAGAATATGTAAGTGCATACCCCATTAGCTATCAAAGTGGGGATGTCATCATACTTCGGGGAGCCTCTGGAAAATTCCACTCTACACTCATAAGAGAATAAGAGCAAAAAGGGCAATTAACGTCCTAGTATTATTTGAAAATAGTTTCAACTGCAGTTAAATCCTTTCTTAAAGGATCTCAGGGACTTCCAGAAGCTCCCAGACCAAACTTTGAGAACTGCTGGCTAATATCCTTTCTGGAAAACTCTGTGGGTTAGAAAATGCTGCTTTATGATGTGCTAAAATAGGTTTCCTGGTCCTAGTTTTTCTCTTTTTCATGGTTAGGAATCCAGGGCTCTTCAAATGCACATTTATCCTGAAAGATCCTTTTTGGTCCACCAAAAAGAACTCTACATTACAACCTTCATTCAATGCAAAAGCCAGCTGAGGTGAAGTCACCAGAGGCCAACAGAAGCCAGGAGTGAAGCCCCACAGGGCCTTGAACCACAATAGTTTTCAAATCACTTGATCAGGCCACATCTTAGGGCCCCTTCATCTATCTTTTTATGCCTCTCTGAGTTTCTTTTTTGAGATTTTGCTTTGTGTAACATTGCTCGGCATTCTGTCCTCAATTTCCTTGTCACACAAGTGAAGGAAGCGTTGCGTCTGATGTGAAGCCACATGTGAGCACCTGCTCTCTGGATTGATTTGCTCAGTATCTCCATGTCTCTTCTCTAATACTGCAGGGTCTTTTTCTGTCAACAGCAACAACAACACATCCGTACCGTCTGTGCCTGCTATTCTTTTTACGGATGTCAAAACGCATGGTCTGATGAGTGCCTCTGAGACTCAGCCCATCATCGAAGGGTCACCTCGGTTTGCATGTCTAATCTTTGGGTTAACTGAGCTTGTGGTTAAGCCTTGCTGAAATATAAAATTTGACTTTGTCTATGTGGGTGGATAATCTAATTACAAAGGGAGGTGACTTTTTACCACACTAGGAAACAATCACGCTCTTACTATGCAAAAGGACATCTTATTTTAGGCTCAAACACTCATCAACCTAATCCAGTGCAATCCAATTTGATGTAGCAACCATATATTAAGACACCAGTAGATAGGCACTGTATATACATGGATTGGGATCCTTGGGAAATGAGCAAATGATTAAATTTGAAGACAGGTAACATAGAAAGATTGGGGCTCCTAACCTGGCTAGGGTAGGTGACTTTAGAATTTTGTGCCACATTAATAAGCATAATCCATCTAGGTTTTTTTTAGCGTGCCAGTTGGTGGCACTTTATCTTGTGTTAGGCAGATGATCATTTACTGTGCAGATGGTTTTAAACTCAAATGGCCTAATAAGTGGCTTTAAGCCTCAGACGTCAGTAGACATGTAGGATTTTAACCTTGTAGCTCACTGTAATATTTGGTACACTGCTCAGTAAGTGTTGTTTTCGTACACAGAAAGATGCAGGTGCAGATCTTAGCAAGTGCCAGCTATAGAACCCTTACCTTGTGGGCCAATTAGAGCTGAGCTAGAACTACATAGGACTGCCTAGCTTGTTATTATAGGCAAAGTAAAAACAGGAATGAAATCACAAAATGAGGATGAGGAAACGTGCATAAGGAAACGTTAGACAAGCCAAAACTAAGGGACATTCTAAAAAACATTGGGCCTCTACTCTTCAAAAAAGTCAATGTTGTAAAAGAGAAAAGAAGGCTGAGCATAATTTACCAAATTAAAGGAGATTAGAGATATGACAACTTAATATAGTGCTTGATCTTGGAGTGGATCTTGTAATGGTAAAAAAATATTTCTATAAAGAATAATATTAGTATCATTACAAAAATTTCAGTATGGACTATATATTAGATAATAGTATTCAACGCTAAACATCCTGCATTTCATCATTTCACTCTGGTTGCATAAGAGAATTCCCTTGCTATGAGGAGATACATTATCTATATTAAAGTTTTTACAAGTAGAATGTCATAAATTTCATACTTTTTTCTCAAATTGTTTCTCAAGTAAAATAATATATATATTTACATAGTTTATTACATCTTATATGTATGTATGTTATATATATAATATAGATTTATACAGTTGCGTGTAGATGTGTATGTGTGTGTGTACATGTGCGGAGAGAGAAAGGAGAGGGGAGAAAACAAATGTGACAAAATCTAACAATGGGTGAACCTAGATGAGGGATGTGTGTGTGTGTTTTGTAATATTCTTGTGAATTTTTTTCTAGGTTTGAGTTTTTAAAAAATAAAGAGTAAGGGGCCATCCTGGTGGCATAGTGGTTAAGTTTGCACACTCCACTTTAGTGGCCTGGGGTTTGTGGGTTCAGATCCTGGGCATGGACCTATACACTGCTAGTCAACCCATGCTGTGACGGTGTCCCACACACAAAATAGAGAAAAACTGGCACAGACATTAGCTCAGGGACAATCTTCCTCACCAAAAAAAACAAAAGAGTAAAAAATAGTCTTCCCTGCTACTCCCCTAATGCCTCCCCCCCTGAAAGTCTTACTTGACAGGGAGGATTGGGAAAAAATAACTGCTACTTTTACTGTTTCTCAATCAGATATCTGGCCACAAGATCTTGACCTAAACTTGTAAAAGCAGCTAAGATCCCCATGCTGCAGAGCCCTTTTAAGTTTCTAGCTCTCAGTCTTTAGGGTCAAGCCTTGATAGGCTGAGCTATGACAACTTCACCAAATTCAAGAATCACTCATCACCACACGATGACAGCTGGTAATGGATTTTGCTCATTATACAAGTTCTGAACTTGATGTTGGACAACCAAAGTGACACATCCCCAAGAGGGTGAAAGATTTTGTTCATAAACAAATAAAAAATGAATGAGGTTCCTAATTTTAAAGAGAACATATTGTTTTATACGGTTGATGTAGAGAAACAGATCAAAGAAATTATGGCAAATCCCAGTAGTTAAATGAACTTTGTTTCTAAGAATCACATTTGCGTAGAAAATAAGAGTAGAACTGGCATATTTAAAAATGCTATTCAGACTTTTAATGAGCACTAAAGAAAAGGAACATAAATGAGCAAATGAAGGGGAACAAACGAAGACAAACTAATAAGCTGGAAGAAGAAATACATTTCTTGAAGAGGAATGATAAGGATCTTAGAGGACAGATTATTCATAGATGAAAAAGAAAATGAGATCTTAAAGATTAAGAGAGACTAACATGTGAAGGGGAAAAGGACAATCACCCAGATCTAGTTATTCTTAAAGAGGGTGTTGGGAAAAAGGGAGATTTGTAATAAACAGGAAAAGAGAATAGGGCCCAAAGTAACCAACAAAAGAAAAATGGCAAATTCTGGGACAGCAGACAGTCTGCACAGAAAAAAATCAGGTTCCAGGAAGTTACCGAGGAAGACCTTCTTAAAGCTGCAGCTAGCATTTCACAGTCAGAGCAGTTACAAATAGTACCCCTACCCCCAACAGCTAAACTACAAAGTCCCAAATGGTATAGATTTGAGATGAAAAAATCAAAAAGTCCCATAAGAACATACTGTAAGAATTGCTGGTGAGCTTCAAGGTGACACCCATTGTGGGTGGCACATAGTCACTTAGTGTGTGCTAAGAAACTGGGCCCCTCAAATTTTGGAATTATGACTCAGAAGGTAGACACAGCTAAGACAAGTCAGATTAAAGGGGAGATGAGAAAAACAGTAAATTGAGTTCCATCCTGGACGAAATATTGGTCCAAGGGAACAGTAATCTCTGGGTGGAATTGTCTCACTCAGAGCGCCAGCACTGGCAAGATTTATTTCTTCACTGGTTGCTTTTGTTATGCCCAGAATTCATTGACTTTATGTATCTCACTGTAGGACAAACCAGAAGACAAAATCAAGAGAAATATATAGAAAATCAAGTGTCTGGGCAGAAGGAAAATGGAAGGTAAAATGAAAGTTTTGGTTCCAGGTGAACGTACTCGCGTAACATGTGCTGGAGAAATTAGAAGACAAATCCAAGAAGTAAGTTAAGCTATCACCAACACAAATGAGCCTTCCTAGAAGTTACATAGGAGGACAGTGGAGAAACATTCAAACACCAGAAGCAAATCTCATTATTACAGAAATGAGTTAGCAGAAAGAAAGGCCTAAAACATTCCAGGAATAAGAAAGAAATGACTTGATGAATATAAGGAAGAGGTCATGGGCATCAATAGGTCCTGGGGGAAACGCTTCAGAAAAATCAGCAGTAGCTTTTCTTCTGGAATCCCCTGAGGAGGACTATCCAGCTGGAACAAATGTGAAGACTGTGGGTATCTTCCCAAGGAAGGAGGTTTCTCAGAGGGAAGCCATAGCACAAAACTGAAAACCCAAAGGTAATATGGACTCTGTCACTAAACAGAGCCTATAGTCATTTCAGAAGTGGTGCCAGAAACATGGAGGCCAAAGGTAAATGGAAACTACAAAGTTCTGAATATGCTAGGTGAAAAAGAAAGCCACCTCAAAATAAGATCTAGTGATGGAGAATGTGACCGTTGCAATTACAAAACTGCACAAAAAATGTAGCAACATCTCAGACACCATTCTCCACCAGCAGAGGACATTATGCATATGTAGGCTTTTTTCTACCTGTGGTGGAATTGATTCTAAGAATATTATTTTGACTCTAGGAAATAGGGATAAACTTTTTTTACTTGTCAGAAAGATTGAGATAGCTATAGTAAATTTTTATTTCAGAGGTTTCTGCTTCTGGACATAATTGAATAACTACTGGACTAGCCCTTCCACTGTGAACACCTATGAAACTGGACAAAATAAATGAAATGACAATTATTAGATATTCAATAAGAAGCAGTATAAGACTGTGATCCCTGAATGAGGGAAATGCATGAGTAAGACCCACAGTCACCCTGGCTGTCTGTCTGCAGGCACCGGCTGTACTGCAGCACCCAGAGACAGAGCCCAAAACATGATGTTCTCACTAAGTTGATAAGGCAGAGTCCAGAGTTTGGGGATACTGAGGCAGATAGGAAGTGTGGGACATGATACTGGAGAGAAAAGTGCTGTGCAGAATAGGAGCATCACAAACCTACAGTGATACTCTACTGTCTTTGGCCAAATACTAAACTTAACATAAACTGGGAAAATCTCCTTGAGGCCTGACAGAGAACAGCTACTGAGGAAATGCAAGCTAAATAGAGATTCTTGAGATCATATACTGCAGAGAAAAGTAGGAGTTCCATACAGACAGAACAGAGACCTCAGTGAACACCTTGAAAATTCAAATGATATTATGGGAAAAGCTATAGGGCTACCCTAGCCCTAGGATAAGAGTTATTTGTGACTCACCCTAGAAAAATTTGAAAACATGCCTGAAAAGGATCAAGCTAATCTGGTAAATTAACTACCTGCCAGGACAAAACACAGCACTCTTTAAAGAAAGGTAACATAATCAAGTTTCCTTACACCATACTATCAACAATATGCAGCTAAAAAGTAAAAAATTACTGTTCATGCAAAGAAGCAGGAATATGTAACCTATAACCAACAAAAAAAATGGTATTTGATAGAAACAGACACAGAGCTAACACAAATGTTGTAATTAGCAGATAATGACTTTAAGAGAGCTATTATAAATATTTTAAGGAATTAAAAGAAAAGATAAACAAGTTACATGAAGAGTTAGGAAATTTCAGAAAACAAATTGACACCATGAAAAAATGGAAATTCTAGAAATGAAGAATACAATATTTGAAACAAGAAATTTGATAGATAAGCTTTATAGCTGATTGGGCAATATAAAAGGAAAGATCTGTAAACTTAAAGACAATAAAATATAAATAATCTAAAATGAAGCATGCTGAGAAAAAATTCAGAGCACTCTTAACACTTAAATATGTTAAGCAGGTTAACATACACAGACTTGGAGTTCCAGAAGAGACATAGATTGCTACACAAAAATATTTCAGGAAATAGTGACCAATAACACTTACATTTCAATGAATATCAAACCATAGATATAAGCAGCTCATGAATCCCAAGCAGGATAAACAGAAAGAACACCATATCTAGATAAATCAGAGTAAAATTGCTGAAAGCCAAAGATAAAAAGAGAATTTTAAAAGCATCCAGAAAAAAATGAGATATAACATACATATAAAAAAGATAAGATTACTGAACTCCAGTCAGAAACAATTCAAGGCAGAGAACAATGGAATGATACTTTTAAACTGTTAAAAGAAAAAAAATATAGCTGCCAACCTAGAATAAAATACCCTGCAAAAATATTCTTTAAAATAATGACAAAATAAAGAATTTTTAAGGCAAATAAAAGCTAGTAGAATTTGCCTCCAGCAGACTTGCACTACAAGAAATGTCAAAGAAAATTCTTTAGTCAGAGGGAAAATGACATCAGAAGGAATAGTTTGATATATACAAAAAATATATAAAAATTTGAAAATGGTAAAAAATGGGTGAATATAAGACATTTTGTACTTCATATTAACTTTTAAAAGAAAAAATAATATTAATATAGTGAGGGGTTTATAACATATAGAATAAATTATTTGGCAATAACAGCACAAAGATGGGAGGAAAGTAAACAAAAGTATACTGTTGCAATGTCTTGTATAATATTAATTCATGGTGAACTATAGTAAGTTAAGGATACATGAACAATCCATAAACAGCCAGTAAAAATAATAAATAAAAATAAAGAGATATAATTAATAAACCAATAGATGAGATAAAATTGAATACTTGAAAAAAATTCAACTAATAAAATTGTCTTACTTCTGGGTGCTATAACACAATACCATAGACTGGGTGACTCAAACAACAGAAAATTATTTCTCATAGTTCTAGAGGCTTGGAAGTCCAAGATCAGGGTGCTGGCAGATTCAGGGACTGGTGAGGACCCTCTTCCTGGTTTGCAGAAGGCTATATGCTCACTATATCCTCCCATGGTGGGGAGAGAGAGAAAGAAAGAAAGCTCTCTCTTGTCTCTTCTTACAAGGTATTAATATCATCATGAGTGTTTTACCTTTATGACCTAATTCTCTCCCCAAAGCCTCATCTCCAAATACCATCACATTGAAGATTAGTGTTACAACATATGAATTTGGGGGGTGGGGGGACACAAACATTCAGTCTATAGCAAAAATGAAGGCAGGAAAGGAAGAATAAAGGAACAAAGCCAGATCAGTTAATGATAAAACAAATAGTAAATTGTGATTTTAAACCCAACCACATGAATTATTATACTAAATGTAAGTGGACTAAACATTTGAATTAAAAGGCAGAGATTGTCAGGTGGATTAAAAAAGCACTACCCAACTAAATATTGTTTTTATGAGATACACTTGAAATATAAGCACACTTTAAGTATCGGAAAGAGGATACTTTTTTAGTATCAAATACTAGAGTGTATTTTAGTATCAAATAGCATTAAAAAGGATATTTTTTTAAGTATCAGCTTATATTAAAGGTGTGCTTTAAATATAGTTATTTTAAATATAAAAATAAAAGTAAAGGAATAATAAAAATACATGCCATGCTAAAAATCAGGATAAAAAAGCTAAAGGGACTCTATGATTATCAAAAGGAAATCAACTTCAAGATAAGAAATACTGCCAGATTTTAAGGGGGATAATCAATAATGATAAAAGGGTTAATTCATCAAGAAGACAAAAATCTTAAGTAGGTACACAATAACAGAAGCACAAAATATAGGCAGCAAATATTGGCAGAACTAAGGGGAGAAAATCACAAATCCAAAATTACAGTTGAACATTTTATTACTGCTTTCTCAATTGATAGAGGAAAGGGGGGGCCATTCAGCAAAGATATAGAAGAATTGAGTAACACTATCCACTACTTTACAATAACTGGCATTTACAATAACACTATATCCAACAACTATAGAGCATACATTCTTTTCATGTGCACATGGAACATTAATCAAGGATATTGTTTTGTATACTGCATCATAAAACAATTTTCAATGAATTTTAAAATATTTAAGGGATACAAAAATTTTTAAGTGATACAGGTATTTTTTCTGACCACAGTGGAATTAGGTTAGATATCAATGACAAAACAATATTTGAAAATTTCCCATGGGTCAAAGAATAAATTCCAAGAGAAATTAGAAAATATTTTAATTAAATAAAAATAAAAACAAGACATATCAAAATTTGTGGGGGTGATTAGAGAGAAATTTATTCCATTAAATGCTTATATTAAAAAATAATAAAGATCACAAATGAGTAATTTTATTTCCACCTTCAGAAGCTAGAAAAAGAAGAAAAAATTAAATTCAAAGTAAGTAGAAGGAAGGAAATAACAAAGACAAAAGTGAAAATCAATGATAAAAATCATCAACAAAATTTTTTTCTTAATGGTTCTTTTTAAAACAAATTTTAAGACTTTCTTTTTTAGAGCAGGTTTAGGTTTGCAATAAAACTGAGGTACTGAAATTTCCCGTATAAGCCTGTCCCCACACATGCATAGTCTCCCCCATTGCCAACATCACTGAGCAGAAAGGTACGTTTTTTACCAAGGATAAACCTACCTTGACACATCATAATTACCCAAAGTCCATAATTTACCTTAAGGCTCACTCTAGGTGTTGTACATTCTATGGGTCTGGACAAATGTGTAATGATATATATCCATTATTATAATATCATACAGAGTACTTTCACTGCCCTAAAAACCCTCTGTGATCTGTGTTTTCTTCCCTCCACCCCTCCACCAGCCTCCCCACCACCACCTCTGGCAACCACTGATCTTTTCATTATCTCCATAGTTTTGCCTTTTCCAGAATGCTATATAGTTGCAATCATACAGTGAATAGCCTTTTCAGATTGGCTTGTTTCTCTTAGTAATATGCATTTAAGTTTCTTCCATGCCTTTTCATGCCTTGATAGCTCATTTCTTTTTGGTGCTGAATGATAAAATATCCCATTTTATGGGCATAACATAGTTTATTTATCCATTTACCTACTAAAGGACATCATAGTTGCTTCCATATTTTGGCAATCATTAATAAAGCTGCGATAAATATCCGTGTGCAGGTTTTTGTGTGGACACAAGTTTTCAACTCCTTTAGGTAAATACCAAGGAGTGTGATTGCTGGATCATATGGTAACAGTATGTTTAGTTAAGAAACTGTAAACTGTCTTCCAAAGTGGGTGTATCATTTTGCATTCACTCCAACAATGAAAGAATTCCTGTGGTTCCATATCCTCACCAGCATTTGATGTTGTAAATGTTCTGGATCTTGGCCATTTTAATAGGTACGTAGAGGTATACGATTGTTGTTTTAATTTGCATTTCCCTGATGACATATGACGTGGAGCATCTTTTCATACACTTATTTGCCACCTGTATATCTTCTTGGTGAGGTATCTGTTAAAATCTTTGGCTCTTTTTTAAACTGAGTTATTTGCTTTCTTATTGTTAATTTTAAGAGTTCTTTGTACATTTTGGATAACAATTCTTTATCAGATATGTCTTTTGCAAATATTTTCTCCCAGTCTGTGGCTTTTCTTCTCATGCTCTTGTCATTGTCTTTTGCAGAGCAGATGTTTTAAATTTTAATGAAGTCCAGCTTATCAATTATTTCTTTCAAGGATCTTATCTTTGGTGTTGTTTCTAAAAAGGCATCACCATACCCAAGGTCATGTAGATGTTCTCCTATGTTATCTTCTAGGAGACTTATATTTTTGTGTTTTACGTGTAGGTCTATGATCCATTTTGATTTAATTTTCATGAAGTGGTGTAAGATCTGTATCTAGATTCTTTCTTTTTTTTTTCTTTTTGCATGTGGATGTCCAGTTGTTCCAGCACCACTTTTTGAAGAGACTATCTTTGCCCACATATTGACTTTGCTCCTTTGTCAAAGGTTAGTTGACTCTATTTAAGTGGGTCTATTTCTAGGTTCTCTATTCTGTTCCACTGATCTGTCTATTTTTTTTGTCAATACCACACTATCTTGATTACTGTAGCTTATAGTAAGTTTGAAGTCAGGTAGTATCAGTCCTCCAACTTTGTTCTTCTCCTTCAATATTGTGTTGGCTATTCTGGGTCTTTTGCCTCTCTACATAAACTTTAGAGTCAGTTCGTTGATATCCATAAAATAACTTACTGGGATTTTGATTGGGATTGCACTGAATCTATAGATCAAGTTGGGAAGAATTGACATATTGACAATATTGAGTCTTTCTTTCCATAACCATACTACCTCTCTACATATTTAGTTCTTCTCTGATTTCACTCATCAGAGTTTAGTAGTTTTCCTCATATAGATATTGTACATATTTTGTTAGATTTATACCTAAGTATTTCATTTGGGGAGATGCTAATGTAAATGGTATTGTGTTTTTAAATCCAAATTCCACTCATTCATTTTTAGTATATAGGAAAGAGAATGACTTCTGTATATTAACTTTGTATCCTGCTATGTTGTTATAATTGCTCATTATTTCCAGGAGTTTTTTTGTCAATTCTTTTGGATTTTCTACAGAGATGGCCATGTCATCTGTGAACAAAGACATTTTTATGTCTTCCTTCCTAATCTGTATACCTTTAATTTTCTTTTCTTGCCTTAATGCATTAGCAAGGACTTCCAGTACTATGTTGAAACTAGAGTGGCAAGAGGAGACATACTTGCCTTATACCTGATCCTAGTGGGAAAGCTTCAAGTCTTTCATCACAAAGTATGATATTTGATGTAGGTTTTTTTGTAGACAGTCTTTACCAAGTTGAGGAAGTTTCCCTCTACTCCTAGTTTACTGAGAGTTTTTATCAGGAATGGGTGTCAGATTTTATTAAATGTATTGATATGATCATGTGACTTTTCTTTTTTAGTCTGTTGATGTAATGGATTACATTAATTGATTTTAGAATATTGAACCAGCCTTGCACACCAGGGATAAATCCCATTTGATTGTGGTGTATAGTTCTTTTTATACTTTTTTGGATTCAATTTGCTAATATTTTGTTGAGAATTTTTGCATCTATGTTCATGAGAGATATTGGTCTGTAGTTTTCTTTTCTTGTAATGTCTTTATCTAGTTTTGGTATTAGGGTAATGTTTACTTCATAGAATGAGTTAGGAAGTATTCCCTCTGCTTCTATCCTTTAAAATAGATTGTAGTGAATTGGTATAAATTTTCCTTAAATGTTTGGTAGAATTCACCAGTGAAACCATCACAACCTGGTGCTTTCTGTTTTGGAAGGTTATTAATTATTGATTCAGTATCTTTAATAGATATAGGCCTAATCAGATCATCTATTTTTTGTGTGTGTAAGTTTTGCCAGGTTGTGTCTTTCACAGAATTGGTCCATGTCATCTAGGTTATCAAATTTGGGGGCATAGAGTTGTTCATAGTATTCCTTTATTATCCTTTTAATGAGATATGTAATGATTTCTCCTCTTTCATTTCTAATATTAGTAATTGGGTTTTCTCTGTCTTTTTTGTTTCTTAGTTAGCCTGGCTAGAAGCTTATTGGTTTTATTATTTAAGTGGTTCTTTGGTAAAAATTCAATAAAATTAATAAATCCCTAGCTACACTGACCAAAAAAAGAGAGAGAGAGAGACATAAATTACCAATATCGGGATTGAAAGAGGGGAACCACTTCTAGCCCCTAGAGTTGTTATTCAAAATATAATAAGAAAATATTAAGAAAAATAATATGCCAATATATTCAATAACTTAATTGAAATATTAAAAATTATTTAAAAGTTTCAAATTAATACAGCTTATTCAAAGAAAAACTGAAATATGAATGGCCAAATACATGATAAATAACTTATATTTATTATCAAAAACTTTCTCCCAGAGAAAACTTGTGGTCCACATGACTTTACTGGTGAATTCTATCACACATTTTAGGGAGAAATAATACCAATTTTAACAAACAATTTCAGGAAATAGAGGAAGAAGTTATATGTTCCAATGTTTTTAATGATGCAGAATGACTCTCATACTATAAACTTACAAAGAAAGCAAATTAGGGATTAATATTCTTCATGAACACACATGCAAAAATCCTTAAAATATTAGCATATTCAGTCCAACAAAATGAAAGTAAAATATATTGTGTTTAAGGAAAGCACGGTTGGTTTACCACTGAAAAATCAGTGTAATTTGCCATAGTGAAAGAATAAAGGGAACTCCATATAATTATCTCAGTAGACACAGAAAAATAACATTTGACATAATTCAATACCCACTCATATTTAAAAACTTCAGAAAAATAAGAATAGAATTTTCTTCAACCTGATATAAAACAACCTGATTAAGCCACATTAAAAATAATGGTAAAACATTAAATAATTGAATATAGTCTCCCTAAAATCAAGAAAAACTGAAAAATATTCTTTCTCATAAATTCTATTTAACATTGTACTGTAGATTCTTGCTAGTTCAATAAAGTCAGAAAAATAATTAAAACACTATAGACTGGAAAAGGAGAAATAAAACTTTCTTAAATAGAAAAATATGATGATGTCCACAAAGATCCCAATAAGTCTACAAAGAAAAAATATTAAAAGTATTAAGTAAATTTAGCAAGGCTCTAGGATCCAATGTCAATACAAAAAAATTCATTTTTTTATTATACTGGCAACAAACAAATGTAAAATAAAAACATTAAAAATACTATTTATAACAGCAAAAACCAAAAGTATACTTTTGTTTAGTTTTACTGAAAGAATGATAATAATTTACACTGACATCTACTAAACATTGTGAGACAAAAATTATAAAAGACTGAAAATACTGGCTGTGAAAACCTGGAGCACCCAGGCATCTCACGTATTCCTGATGTCAATATAAAATGGTATAATCATTTTGGGGAAAATTACATACAACTACACTACGACCCTGATATTCTATTCCTAGGTATTTACCCAAGAGATATGAGGACGTGTCAACAAAAACACTTGTGTAAGAGTGCTTATAGCGGGTTTATTCATAATAGACAAACCTGTAAATCATCCAAATGTCTTTATAAAGGAGAATGAATTAACAAAATTACAGTATATTTATATAATGATCTACTAGCTCCCAATTAAAGATGTATACTTAAAATATGCAACAATGTGGCCGAAGCTCCAAGATATTGTGCTGAGAGAAAAGAGCCATAGACAACAGTATACACTGTTTGATTTCTTTATGTGAAGCTCTAGGATGGGCAAGACTAAGTTATGATGAAATAAATCAGAACACTGGTTGCTTTTGGAGAGAGGAGAGTATGATTTGACTGGGATGAAGTACAAAGAAATTTTTTTGGATGATGATAATGTCTATATCCTGATAGGGTGTAGATTACCTGGATGGTTGCATTTATCAAAGCTCCTAACACAGGAGCACCTAAGATCTTTGTACTTCAATGTATGCCAATTATATTTCAATAAAATATTTTTAAAGAATTAGCTTCAGCAAGATATTTGATAATGTCTTCTAAACAAAACTGAGATTTGTACACTATGTTGCTATTGTCACTATGTAGCTAATTTAACTTAAAAACATTGAGCAATTAACTGCGGTCCAGCTGAAGCAAGGATTGTAGTGATTTGTCCAATAGTCTTGTTCTAATTATGTATTCTCCATATTTTAACAGTGTTTTGAATTAATATATAGGATGCTTTTTCTTATTATCTGAGCTACCCACAGCTGAGACATTTGGCTTGTATGTTGGATGATACAATTAGGACAGAAAAGAAATATACATGGTGAAATACACATGGTGAAGTTTTAGAGAGATTAAATATTGAATGTACAGGGAAAAGAAATAATCAATTGCCTGAGTTAAGGCTAGTAAGATCATGACTTCATGCTGTTCATTTGATAAAGGATATTTTATTGGCTACACAGTAAAAGGAAACAAATTCTATACATGAAATGATTGAATATTTGATCTGTAAGAAAAAAAATGGAAAGGACCACTTTACCATAAACTAAGATGCTGATAGCTAGCAGTGTTTTGAGACGTTATGAAAGAGTTTTGTACACTGAGTGAGAGAGTGGACAAGGTGATATTTGGGTTCCATCAAACAGTGTTTTCACTCTTCTGTGATTCTAAGACCTGGTTTGATTTTTGATGAGTACAATTTGTGAATAACACACTCCAAATCAGTCAAGAATCATACCCTTTCTCTTTCAGAGCATAATCTGTGACAACAACACTGATTTGGAATCATACTAGAAGATATTAAATTGGAAATTAAGTTGAAATAAATGGAAGGAATCAATCTATCAATATATTATATAAAATATTTATACTGAACAAAAGTACATAAAACGTGTATTTGTGAGGCAAGGAGTGGAGCAAAGAAAAGTGGCCCATACATTTTGCATGTTGGAGGGGAGAGAAGGTAGAAACAGTAGGGAAGACATTGTCTTCCATCTTTGATAGGGCCTGAGAATAAAGCACATGACATATCTGCCAGATATAATTTGATGATGGTGTCGCATCCACCTTTCAAAGTTCTCCCTTTTAGTACAGTGGCTAAAGCCTGGAAACTACATTTCTTGGATAATCTTGAGGAACTTATTTGATTCTTGGAAGGTGGAAGAAAAGGAGAAGCCATTATTTTTCAGTAACAGCAATGGACAGACACTGGGATTCGAGAGATGGCAAACGTGGAATTTTGCTAGCAGGTTCCAGCTGTCCTTAAAATATCCCACTAGACTTTGCAGGGAGCTGAGATTATTAATTAACAATATCTTCTCTGCAATTGTATCTCTCCTGAATTTCCTGATAAAACAGCAATTGTTCTCATGCCTTCATTCTTTCAGAACTTCCAAAAGTTGTATAAGCCTCTAATTCTCTGTATTAAATCCCTTCTTACTTGAAATACTTAGTGTGGTTTCTGTTTTCTTAGGCAAACCCTGACTGATTAAACCTAAGAAAAGTATTATGGGCTTCACAGTCCTTGACAATTCAGGAATTTTATTTATTTTTCAAGCACCTATAATATGCCAAGCACTGAGCTATTAGACGTAATTGTACATTCAGAGATAGTTTGATCCTTGCTCTCATGATTTTTACATTTAGTAGGAAAATCAGCCCATTGAAATTGATTTTAAGAGCACCTCAGATGATTCTAATGTACAAAGAGTTTTGAGAGCCACAAATGAAATTTTTATCTTTCCACCAAATCTGTTTTTCTTCCCCAAATTCTCATTTCTCTTAATGGTATAATAATTCATTCAGGCATTCAAGCTATAAAGCTAGGAAGCATTGTGGACTCTTGTCTCCTTCACTCTCTATTCTAATCCCATCAAATGTTAGGTTTCATTTCCTAAATATGTTCCTTCCTCTCCCTCCCATTACATGTGAATTATGTTGATGAAAAATTAAGATATTTGGAACCAGATAAACCCTAATCTTAAATCCTGGTTATGCCATTGGCTGGCTGTGAGAAATATAATATACTATATCATTTCTCTAGGGCATAAAAATAGTAACACATAATAGGGCTTTTTTTGAGGGTTAAAGATAGTATTTGCAAAGCATCTAGTGCAGAGTCTGGCTTGTTAGTAGGTGCCTCTTCTTCTATCCATGTCCCACATTTGTTTCATTTATAATTGTGAGTTACCTGGACCACTTCAACAGGAGAAACATCCTAACTGACCTCTCTGCCTATCGTCTTGCATCACTTAAATCTCTTTCCCTTGATGACTCCAGAATTATTATTACAAAATACAAATTTAATCGTATTCCTTTCCTGCTTAGTGACTTTCAAAATTTCCCTAAAATGTACAGAATGGAATTCAATCTCTTTCAAATACTCAAAGACTTTTATCATCTGATCCCTAGATACTTTTCCAGGCTTCTCTGCCCTTCCTTGTACATATCTGTCATGTCAGCCAAGCCAAAATCTTAGTATCTATGAATGAGGGTGAAGGGAAGAAAGAGTATTCTCCACCCACTCTGGGTCCTTTCTGGCTGGGCTACAAATTAAATTGACATGAGGCCAAATAGCAGGAGAAAATCAAACAAAGCTTTATAACATGTATACATGGGAGAGACTTGGGAAAACTGAGTGTCTCTCTTGACAAAATGGAGGAAGTTCTCCTCTTAAACAGACAAATGAGGATATTGGGGGTTGGGTCAGTTATGGGAGATTACCAGAAAAGCACAGTAAGGTTATTATGCAGATTTAAGTCCTCACCTTCCACACTGACAAGTTTCTAGAGATGAGGTCATCCGCCTCTCTTCCCAGAACAGAGAAGGAGATACCTCTACAAATGGAGATTTTCCTTACAAATGTAAATGTCTGGTAAACAGAACTTTGCTAAGAATGGGTGTAGCAAAGATCCTCCCAGGCTATAGATAACCAGAGTTATACACGATGATGGCCTCTCCAAGGGACAGGCCTTCCATCCCAAATCCCTTCAGTTAGTGGGAGCAGGTGCTTGAGGTGGCCAATTCTGGTCCCTACAAGGGAATTAAATTGATGTAACAGAAGTCTCTGCAAATGTGGTATTAAATCCTAAATTTTCTATTTTTATGATCTTGAGGAAAATCACTTGGATTCTCTGTGTTTCATTTTTGTCATCTATACAAAAAAGATAGTAATATCCATTTCAGTTATCCAGAAGTTTAAGTCAAGATGAGTGATACTGAAGTTCTCTTTAGGCTGCAAGAGTCTATAGAAATGTGAAATTAACACTGTTTGATGTTGTCATTATGTTGTGATAGTTGTTATTTTCATTTACCAATGTGTGGTGATATACTGAGGGACTGAACACTGCATGCTTTTAGTCCTGTGTAAAAAGCTGATCCATGGCTCAACGACAGGACAATATGAAGAGAAGGAAAGATTTAGGGACATTTGGATCTTAGTAAATATGGTAAGTTCAGAAGAAAATTTAATGGCCTGGTATATTTGTTTATTTTTTATTCAACAACAGACATATTTGTCTTAAAGTATTCAGTAAATACTGAATATAAACACCAAGGCCAGGTGAGCCATTCTTTGGCTGAAATCTCCTTGGGAAATTTTCTAATTTGACGGCTCACATCTATGAACCACAAATATCTAAAACCTGCTTTGGAAGCTGTGATTTGCCATTGTAAAAGAAGCTTAAACTTCAGTTTGATGAGTGTTCAAAAAGATCAGGCTTAATATAAGTTCATCAGTGATACAGAGAAATCATTTTGGATCTCAATCAAAGGGTTTTCTAAGTCTTTTAGAGAACCAAGAGTTCCAGAGATAGACTCGACAGGCTAACAAAGTTAAATCTTTGAGAGGATTTAGAAAGGGATTTAGTGAGTCAATCCCGTGACTGTTGTGCTCTACCTGTGGTTGCCAAGGTAACAAGAAGCTTAGGATTCCTAGAATATTTTTTTCTAAACTAGCATCAGGAAGAACACAATTATCAGCCAACAGACTGCCTCCCAGTGTGTCCACATAGGTTTCTAGATGCTAATCTGAGAAAAAAAATTGAAGTTCTATTGTGTTTTCCCCCTAGACAAACAAATGTGCATTTTAAATAAATCATTTGCTGCTTTCCCATTTAACATCTCTATTTGTCTCTAAATTATACCGAGGATTTTATTTGCGGTTTACTTTATCACCAGCTATTGTTTATGACCTGTCCGACTCACATAAATGTTGAAATACACTCTAGTCTCTTCAGAGAAGAAAACCTACCCCAAGAATGAACAAATGGGTAAACATAGCATAATGCCCTAGGTTAGAACATTTATTTATTCACTTATTTATTCAATATTTAATAAGAAACAACCCTGTGCCAAGCCTGTATTAGAGTCTATGGAAACAAATGAATGAGAAAGAGTAAAATATAAACATAAAACACGATCTTGGTTTCATGAGTTTCAGTCTAGTGAAGGAGATCAACATTTAGTAGTAAGTACTTGTTAAAGCTACGATTTAAAAAAAAAAATCCTCCTCTTTTTTTTATGTTAAAACTAGCAATGCACTTTCCATTTGAGAAGCATCTCTAGCTCTGAGTAGGGGCACGTGTGGGGTCCAGAAGAAAGGAAGGGTGACACTATCTGCTGGAGAGTGACTTTAGGCTATAAGGAAAAGGAGTAGAGTCAAGCTTGTATTTCTTCCTCAGGTGTTCAAGCTCACCCAGAAAAAAATAACACCAGGAAATTAGCAGAGGAGACCTTATCAGAAACAATAAAAACATATTAGGCCATATTTTTCCTATATTGGTTCTCTTCAGAACTTATACAGGCAGAAATCAATATGAGCAAGAAACAAGTAACCATTTCTCAACATTGATGCTAAATTACCAAATATAGCTATTATTTTTGAAGCACATACTGGGAATCTATATCTCTATATCTATATCTAAATGTGGGTTAAACAATGAGAATAATAAGTATATTTATTAAATAATTATATGATTATTTCAACAAGTGCAGCAAAAAACGTTTGACAAAAATCCAACATCTATTCCTAATAAAAATTGTCAGCAAACTAGGAATTAAAAGGAACTTTCTCAATGTGAGAACAGCATTATGTTAACAATTTAGGGTATCTATCTCTTTTTGAGGGAGCTGTGGTAGTTTATGTCTTTCAAAAAAAATTGTCCATTTCATCTACACTGTAAAATATATTGACATAAAGTTGTTCAAAATATTTCCATATTACCAGTTCAATGTTTATAGGATCTATGGTGATGTCTCCTCCTTCACTTGTGATATTTGTAATTTGGATTTTCCCTCTCTGTCTCTCTCTGTCTCTGTCTTTGCCTCTCTGTCTCTCTCTCTCTTTTTCATTATTTCTTAGTCATTCTGACCAAACACTTATTAAAAATATTCAACAAGAGGTCCATCAAACTACAAGCTATGGCCACTGGTAGGGTACTTTGGACTCCTTATGTCCAAAGACCAGCAGGCAAGAAGAAGATTCACAACACCGGCAGGGAAATTGATCATTAGAAAGAAAAATAAGGTTATGTTTCTTTTTATTTTTTAATAATTTAGATTTACAGAAAACTTACAAAAGTAGAATGGAGAATCCTATATCATTCACTATCTTCTTCAAGGTTAACATCTTACATAATTATACAACTACATTATACAATACAATACATAGTAATACAACTACAATGATCTGTTTCTCACCCACAGACACTTCTGACACCAAACATGTGGGTTTTCCACACTAAGAAACTCTCCAGTCCCCTGCGGACACCAACTGGATATCCTACAATTAATTCAGTTCTGACACTAACTACCTGGAGTTAGCACAGACCTCACAGATTAAGGGCTCAGTCCACAGACTGCCCCCAACTTCAGATGCCAATCACAAGTAGTGGGTCCCTAGATTATCCACACTTCTGTATGATTTGACAAACTGGGGGTTCCCATGATCCCCTCCTCAGGTTTGACAATTTGCTGTAATGGCTTTTAGAAATCAGGGAAACACTTTACTTAGTATTACTAGTTTACTGTAAAGGAAATTATAAAGGATACAAATGAATATCCAGATTAAAAAGTACATAGGGCAAAGTCCAGAAGGGTCCAGAAAGGAGAGCTCCTGTCTTTGTGGAGTTTGGGGTGCACCACCTTTCCAGCATGTGGATAGGTTCACCAACCCAAAAGCTCTCCAAATCCCATGACTTAGACTTTTTATGGAGGTTTCATTATGCAGGTGTGATTGATTAAATTATTAGCCATTGATGACTAACTCAATCTCCAGCACCTCTCCCTTCCTTGGAGGTCAGGGGGTAGGACTGAAAATTTCAACCCTCTAATCACATGGTTGGTTCCTCCGGCAACCAGCCCCCATCCTGATGCTATTTAGGGGCCTAGTAAGAGTCACCTCATTAGCATAAATCAGGAATGGCTGGAAAGGGCTCCCTCTTTATACATATATATGTGTACACATATATCCATAAGACAAACGGTGCTTCTCTCATTCCTATCACTCAGGAAATTAGAAGGGTTTTAGGAGCCCTGTGCCAGGTGCCAGGGAAAAAGAAACAAATACATATTTCTTATTATATAACAATATCTCAGGTACATTTATCAAAATTAAGAAATCAACATTGGTACAATACTAATGACTAAACTATGAACTTTATTTGGATTTCTCCAGCATAAATGGTTGCAGTTCGTCCCACTAACCTTCCTTTTCTAAGTTTCTCCTCAGAAAGAGAGATCCATAGGAACCATGGAAGAGCTGTTCTCCAAAGCTGTGTGAAACAGATCTGTGCAGTATAGGGCATGTACTAGGTATCCACGAGAATGTGCCCCTCAGATCTCCTGCTTGGGGAAGCATAGCTGTTGGATGACCCCAGCTGCTGTCCATTGAATTCACCACTGCATCATTCATCCTAAGTCATACTACCTGTGGGCTGATCTCATCCAAGGACTGAACATGGCAGGAATACTAAGGTCCATTCCTGTGGGACATGGGACACCCCTGACAGGTTGGCTTGAAGACTCTATGTTGACCTGCCTGAAAGTTTCTTAGAAGTGCTCTGCAGTCTGAGACTGCCTGTTCAACTCTCTTCTCTTCTTTCTCTCACAAAGGACAGGTATTTATAATAGCTTAATGTCTTTTCCCATCTCTTCTGGATCCTCTTTTTTTCCTTAGAGGCATTCTCACCAATAAATCTCTCTCTTTTTTTCAACTTACAAATGTACAATACAGTATTGTTAACTATAGTCACCGCGCTGTACTTTACATCCTCAGGACTTATTTATCTTAAAACTGGAAGTTTGGTTCTATTTTTTTCCTTAGAGTCACTCTTGCCAATAAATCTCTTTGATTAATTCCATTTTGAGGTCTCCTCCTAGGAGGCATAGAAATAGCGCAAATGTATATTCTTCTATTTTGGGTGAAGCGTATTTTTTAAATGTCAATTAAGTCAAGTTGGTTTATAGAATTTTACAGACGTACTATATCCTCACTAATTTTCTATCTGTTCTGTAGATTACTGAGAGAGGAGTATAAAAGTCTCTCAACTAAAATTGTGGATGGCCTATCTATTCTTTCAGCTCCATCAGTTTTCATTTCTACATTTTGAAGCTCAGTTGTTAGGTGCATACATATTTAGGATTGTTATGTCTTTGTTGGTGAAATAACCCCTTTATCACTAGGTAATGTCCCCCTTTACCCTGGTACTATTCTTTGTATTGAAATCTACATTGTCTGATATTAATACAACCACTCCATCTTTCTTTTAGATAGGGTTTGCACACCGTCTTTCCCCACCCTATTACTTTTAATTTATCAACATCTTTATATTTGTGGTGAACTTTTTTTTTTGTAAATAGCATCTAGTGCATCCATGCTTTTTTATTCCATCTGGAAACCTCTACCTTTTAATCGGAATGATTGGACCTTATACATTTACTGTAAATATTTGTAGTGTTAGACTTAAATCTATTATTTTATTGGATGTTTTCTATTTGTTCCATCTGTTATTTAGTCTTTTTTTTTTTCTACTTTTACTGCCTGTTTTTGGATTTGATTATTTTCTAAGATTCTATTCATTTTCACTATTGGCTTATTAGCTATGCCTCTTTTCTTTTTAATTTTTAAAAGTTGCCCTAGAGTTTACAACATACATCTTTAGTTTATCTCAGTCTACCTTCAAACAATATTTTACCACTTCATGTATAGTGTAAGAACCTTACAACAAAGTATTAGATATTCATTTTTTTCTCAGCTTCATTTCTGCTATCTTTGTCATACATTTTAATTTTACATGTCACAATCCAATACTGTTAACTTTTTTGCTTATAATAGTCAATTATCTTTTAAAGTAATTAACAAATAAGAAAAATGATATCTTTTACAGTTATCTTCACCTTGACCATTTTGGAAACTATTTCTTTGTTTAGATAAAGTTTCTACCTGGTATCATATTCTTGCCTAAGAAACGTTCTTTAACTCCTCGTATCACAGTTCTTAGCAATGAATTCTCTCAATTTTTTTGATGGAAAACTCTTTATTTACCTTCATTTTTGAAAGATGTTTTCACTTGGTATAAAATGAAGACTTGGAAATTTTTTCCCTATAATTTAAAGACGTCACTCCTTTGCCTTCTCCCTTGCATGGTGTCTGGTGAGAAGTCTCCTACAATCCACATCTTTTTTCCACTGTCTATAATATCTCTTTTTCTGTGTCTACGTTTACTGTTTTCTCTTCTTCTTTAGTGACCAGAAGTTTAAATATGCTGTATTAGGTGTTCTTATTTTTTACTTATTTTTTCTTGTGTTTCTCTGAGCATTTTAGATCTGTAGTTTTATAACTTTTATTATTTTGGGGAAATTTCTTGGTCATTTTCTCTTCAAATATTTCTTCTGCTATGTTCTCTCTTTAGTTCTTCTGAGACTCCAACCACATGTATATTAAACCATTTAATATTGTTCTGCAGTTGTTGGAGATCCGTTCTGTTTTTTCCCCACTGTTTTTCTCTTTGGGATTCAGTTTCAGTGTTTTCTCTTCATCTATATTCAGACTCACTGGTTCTCACCCCCGCTGTGTTGTGTCTATTGATGAGTCTGGCAAATGTATTCTTCATCTTTTGTAAGAGATTTTTTATTTCTAGCATTTCCATTTGACTTTTTAATAGTCCCATCTCTCTGCTGAAATTCTCTCTCTCTTTGTGCATGTTATCAACCCTTTCCAGCAGATGTTTTAAGATGTTAAACACCATTGTTTTAAAGTCAGTGTCTGATAGTTCCAATGTCTGAGTCATCTTTCAATCTAGTTCCATCGATTGCTCTTCTCTTGACTATAGGTTGGGGTGTGTGCCTGCCTGTGTCTTGTACTTTTTTTATATTAGTATTGTTATTATTAAATACCAGACATATTGTATATAACAGAAGAGACCGAGGTAAATAGAATTGATGCTTGAAAATGGGCCTGCCTCCTTTTTGGTTAGGCCATGAGTATTGGGGGTTGAGTCAATCTCCTCAGGAATTAAGCTGGATTCGGGCTGTGTTGTTGCTATGACTACCCTCCGAGCACCATAAACTTCAAATCCCTCTTAGGTTTTGTCTCAGTGTTTGTGCTCCACCTTCAGCTTTCTGCCATCCCTATATGCGTCCACCGCATAAGGGATCCCTCTTCACACTTTTGCCCTTTCCCGGTGTCAGACTGCTGTCACTTGTTCCTCAGAGCTTCCTGCGCTGCTGAGAGGGGTCCGGCCCAGCCAGTGGAGGTAGGATCTGTGTGCCTGGGCCTTGGGGTTGAAGTTCCTCCGTGTTCCTGCTCCCCTTCGATGTGGCAGCCAAACTCCGCCTGGTGTCTGTGGTGGGTCATGTGCCGGGGAGAATGTTTTGCTCCTCCCCCAGTGGCAGGAGATAGCTAATAATTTTATATACTATTTTGGGCAGAGGACTCTTGTCTACTGCTTCCCCACGAGGAGAGGGTGCTTTCCCACACTTCCTTCAGCAGCAGTGGCCTTGGTGGTGACAGGGATTGCTGCCCTTCCCCCATTTAAGTCTTTTTCCCATTTGAGAAAAGAGTCTAAGCAGGGGATGGGGCTTTGTGCCCTTCCTGTCCTGGTGGCAGATCCTCTTCTCCACAGCACCACTGAGGGAAGCTGTCTCTGGACTCCTGACTGGCCCCTAATCTACCAGTGAATGCAAGCTCCCTTTGCACCTAGGCCTCCTAGTGATTCTAAACCTTGATATCAGCCCTCCCTTGGCTTTCAGCAACCATTAAAATTTTAGCAGATTTCTTTGAACCTACCTGTATGACTGCCAAGTCTTCTCCTATTATCTCTCGCCCATGATCCAGGACCCTGCTCAGAAATAATTGGCAGTGGCAGTATGGAAAGGTAGCTCTTTTACTTTACTTTAGATAGTTTTGGTTCGTTAGTAGTAGCATTAAAACTGTAAACGTGCTTTTTTTTTTTTAAACACAGAATTCTTACAGAAAGTGTGAAAGTATTTCTTGTTTCATTTGTTGCCATGAAGTGAAATATATATTTCTGGGAAAAGTGCACACACTTCTTGGTGTGAGATCCTTGAGAACGATACTTAACAGTTACATTTTGTTATTCTCATTGTTTACCTAACAAAGAAGGAAAAACAATAATCTGAACTGTGAATGCCTGGAGTCTCAAAACCTGCATGGTGGAAATTGATCACGGTCTCCCAGAACAATCAGTGAGCAAGTAACGAAGTAAGGATTTGAACTCATATAGGAAAGAAAGGGCAGCAGCAAGCCTACGATATCTGTGAAATATTTTCTTTCTATACGAGGAACACCGGGAAAGAACAAGCTGTACTGGTCAAAGTCTCTTGCAAACTTACTGGCAGAAAGATAATAGAGAGAATCCTTTCATGCAAAATGCTTTTAGCAGAATATATCTAGTCTGTTTAGGTACATAACCTAGGAATTCATAGATATATGGGACATGGCCCACTGGAAAGTGTCACATAAGCTATATTGAAGTCTAAAAAGGAACCATGACCCAAATGGTTCCTTCTGTAACAAGCAATGTGCTGCAATTATTGCTTAGAACATGACATTACTAGTAAGGTCCAGTACTGAGAAAGACATCTGATTCCTGTGAGTTGGATATGACAATCCAAACCATTTCTTTTTAATCTCAATAGATATCTCTGATTTCAAAGTATATACATGTTCCCCTGTGCAATAATGTCTGGTTCTGCCTGATACATGATCAGAGTCTAAACAAGAACGACGGAGTCAAAATTCTGAACTCATGTCATTTTACCACACAAATTCTTTAGCCACATTTAGGGAGTTTTCATTTGCTCTGAGTTTTGAAATACAACTGTGTAATAATGATGGTATGACATGTGGTAGAAATTCCAGAAAATCAAAAATCTCTGTTCAGCATATGCAAATACAATAAGAAAGAAATATTTCATGTTCTTGCAAAGTATGGAAGACAAAGAACATCCGGTTAACAATAGTGGGTTTTCCTTGGGTATAAGGTATCGATTTTTGGCTATTTTGTGATAGATCATTGATCTGCTTTCATTAATAGCCACAGAAAATTAATCTATACAACAGGCATTGTGCTGGGCACTCTTTCTTCATGGTTTTATTACATCAAAGATAAAGAGATGCAAGAAACAATAATTTCTTTGGAATGTTACTCAGGGCTCAACCTAAGCACAACCAATACTAGGCTTTGATCATCCAGGTCCTACCACCTGGCTCACCAGAATTCTGATAGGACACAGGCTTTCATCAGGATTGGCTCAGCCCAGATAGGACTGAGTCTGCAGATTAAGGTTGTCCATCTTATGGAGCAGAGGAAGGGGCTACTCAGAGCAGGTACTCATCACAAAACCAAAGCAAATAAAAGACTTGATTAATGTAAAACTAAAATTAAGATCTATCTCTCTATATTTTATATTTTTATGCTTTTGAATAGGACCTCTTGCTTTTCTTGCCCTTTGGTCTGGATTTCTTTGATTGTTCAATGTACCTAAAATAATGACTTTGTATTTAATTAATTACCCTGTATGGTTGATTTCAATATTGGACACATACATACAGTTCTCTATTATAAAAGAAATTTTATTTTTGTTATTCTTGAATGGTTTTGTTTTCATTTTTTCCAACTTAATTTTTGAATCTATCACATATAAATTTGGAAGGCCGTCTAAATTCAGTAAACTTCATGCCTCATTTTTAGGTCTTTCATTTCCAAACATTAACACACACACACACACACACACACACACACACACACACACACACACAAGTTTATTTTAGAAATTCTCATACCCTGATCCCTACTTCTCAGCCCTTGGATTCCTTATAATTATTTTTTACACTGTTAATACTCAGCCTGTCTAATTAGCCTCAAAAAAAACCAAAGAGACAGACCCATTGGTAGTGAACCTGTTCAGGAAACCCTACAAGTGGTGATGGGGGATATAGTCTCTGTGGAAAATATACAAGTACAGCCAGAAGTGGATTCTCAGTGTTGTCTTCCTTCCCAGACTGACTGCGCCTATGTTAAGTAAGCATAGTAACGTCCCCTGCTTTCTTGCTTAGTGATGGGGCTTAACAGGAGCACCCCACAATGGTTTTTAAGCAGCTTGTTTGCCAGAAAGATAATAATCAGCCAATATTGTGACAACAGTGCTGGAAAACAACCAGTTTTCCTCTCTGAGTCAGAAGACCTTTTCAGATGTCTTGAGTAAAGTTCATACTAGAATCATGTTTTATCCCTGATGCATTTAATTGGTCTCTTATTA
Source organism: Tapirus indicus (assembly GCA_031878705.1). NCBI lineage: Eukaryota > Metazoa > Chordata > Mammalia > Perissodactyla > Tapiridae > Tapirus > Tapirus indicus. Next base: position 7,381,987 of record CM062922.1, on the reverse strand, counting down.
GGGAAAGGGAAGCTTGCCACAGTATATTTTTTAACCTTATGAATTTCCTGCTCATACTCCTTATACATCAATCAGTCGGTCATTAGAAAGAAACTATAGAAAATGAAAATAATTCTAATTATATGGAAAAATAATTCTATAATTACAAAAATAGAAAATAATTCTATAGAAATAATTTCTATAGAAAATGAAAATAATTTAGAATCAGAAGACCAATTTTTTTTATTTATTAGGTTTTTGATTCCAAGTAACTTCCTAAACTTCTCTCAATCTTGGTTTTTTAATCTATAAAATGGAAAGAAAACGTCTGATTTGCCTATTCCATAGGGATACTATAAACATCAAATAAAAGATGTGCATGAAAGTCCTGGTAACTGAAATGCATATAAACATGTTTGATCCATCCAACCATGTATTTATACTACTCCTGGAGTCCACCATTCATTTTTCTGATGTGTTCCTAAGTTAGAGTTTTGCCCAATTAAATCATGCCCTTGTTTTAGAGTAAGGACAGAAGAGGTTTCATTTCACATATCAACCTGGTAAGTGACAGTGGCTGCCTAAAATACTTTGTTGAGAAAGATTCTGAAGAAGTACTAGGTTTAACAGAAATAACTGTTGTTAATAACTAATGATATCTCCCACAGAGACCTGTATGGGAATGTAAGTAGCCATGCTACACATTTGCAAAAGCTTCCTTAAAACTCAAGACAGTTATTCCAGTAAGCTAGATATTCCTTGTCAACTCAAAGACCAACATTAACATAGGAACAGAAAAGATTAACATTACTTAGCATCATGCTCTCCCACCTGGCCAAGACAAACCCAACATAGTCTTTTTAAGGGTAATTATTGGTACAGCCTCTTTGCATAACCTTAATAAGTTATTGAAGCAACTTAAAAATTTTGTGTTGAAATAGAAAAGGAATAATGGATGCCAGGGGGCTCTAGCTGTGAACTCATTGAAAAGCAAGGTGAATTCTGGGGCTCTGACCAGTGAGGGAAGTATTTCCCTTATTGCTCCAGTCAAAGAGGAAGACTTCCTATGATAAGGACTGTTCTTCACTAAGAGATATGAGTAGATGTGTGCGTCTCCCTGCGAGAACCTCCTAACATGTTGTCGGGGATCATGAAGGACAAATTAAAATCACTGACTTTTTATAATAAGATTGTTGTTGACGTATGTCAGGAAGACAGATCTTGAGATGTTTTTCTCCAAAGTGATGGTCTGAGGAAAAATATGACAATGTACAATTTGGGCAATTGGTTTTTAAAATGAGTTACAAAAAGTGGTACATTTTAGTATGTGGACAGAGAACCGTGGACTCCAGGTCATGGATACTAAATGAACCCAAAGATCTGGTTCATACATTTGCCTTGTTAACATTCATTGACCTATCCATTTATTTATGCAACAGATAATGTACGTTGAATTATTGACCATGTGCTAGATGGTGATGATACAATGGTGAACAAGACAAGCATAGTTCCCTAGCTGCACGCGACTAACAGAGAAACAAGCATTAACCAAATAATTACATGTGTGGGGATCGCTACACAGGCTATAGCACAGGCATGCTAAGATCAGAATGGGAAGCGTTAATTCTGTGAGATTAGGGAAAGCTAAAGCCCAAAAGGTTTGCAGTGGTTGAACACAGGAGAATGGAGAAATTGTAAATATTTTCTAGATGAAAATATTTTCTAAATGAGAAACAAGGATCCGAAATGGTCAACTTAGCTAACTGAGCCAGCCAGCCTAGATTCTAAGAAAATAAAGACAGATGAGTGGGTTAGTAACAAGCTGAGTCACCTGCTGTGATGTATATTTTTGAAGCTAGTACCTTCTGCATTTCTCCCCATTTTTACCCTGCATTTTGAGTGTCTTATCTCTAGGCTGACATCAGAAGCACAATCCTTTTGCCTGAATTCTCCCTGCTTTCTTTCTTTTTTTTCCTCAGGAATGAATCACCAAAACCATCATTTATAGCAAGAATGTGAAAAAGGCTTTCACATTCCCATGGAATCATGGCAGCTGCCTGGAAATCTATCCACACATCCTCAAAATACATCCAGATTGACAAGGAGAGAATAAGAACACTCTCACTAGGGGCAGTCCACATCCAATGACTGGTTGACGTGGCCATAGAAGACCTCAACCCTGAAAGGCCTTCTTCAGCTTTACTGCTGCCTGGAGGGTCAACTGATGTCTTTGGTGAGACTGCTTCATAGGTCAACTTCTCCCTCTGTTCAAACCTGCTTCCTTCTCTTCCATTCCAGAAGTGGTGAACTTGAGTATTCTCTAACAAACCTCCTGCAAGGATAATCTCTGTGCTATGGACTAAGTTGTATCCCCCCAAATCCATATGGTGAAGCCCTAAGCCCCAGTGTGATTGTATTTGGAGACAGGGCTTTTAGGAGGCAATCAAGGTTAAATGAGGGCATAAGGGTGGAGTCCTCAACCGACAGGATTGCTGACCTTATAAAAAAAGAGAGAGAACGAGATCTCTGTCTCTGTGTGCATACACAAAGAAATAGTCATGTGAGCACGCAGGAAGAAGGTGGACATTTGCAAGCCAGAAAGAGAACCCTTACAACAACCCGACTGTGCTGGCATCCTGATCTCAGACTTCCAGCCTCCAGAACTGTGAGAAATAAATTTCTGTTGTTTAGGCCCCCCAGTCTACGGTATTTTGTTATGGCAGCCTGAACTGACTAATACACTCCACCTGAGCATCTGCTGCCCAGGAAACCCAACCTGTGACAGGTCCTTTTTGCATCACCGCTGACTATGCAATCAGGACAATGCCTTGGACTCAAATGAAAATAATAGAACCCAATGAAACAAATAAATTATATACATAAAGATTCCAATATGCTTAAGTGCTTTCTGGGTTGAAACTCAAGCTTTCTATTTAGAAAGCATCTTCTCAGGCTGAGTTACTCTAAGAAGATAACCACCTGGTGAGCACAAAGCTATTTATCATATTCATGACTTGGGGAGAGGCTGCCACTGGTCCCTAAGTTTCTGGCAGGTAGAAATGGAGAGACTGTCATTTCCAGTATGTCATGTCCCCAGGGATGCTGAATCACTTGAAATTCCAAACACCCGCATTGTCCCCCCTAAGGCTTCTTACCATCAGAATGCAAGACGCTGCAGAGCTCTGAGACAGGCGATAAAGAGAGCCCACTGAGCCAAGAAAACGACAAATAACTTTGTAGAAGCCTCTGGAAATTTAGCATTTCCAATCACAGCCTTGTCTGCTCTGAGCAGAACTAAGTTCTGCACTCTGAATTATTAGGGGTGGGTAGGTTTTTATGGGAATGCAGGAAAACCTGAATCTTGCCTTATAATCACCACTTCCTCATATATGATTTCTGAGACAGATTTACATGAGAATCAATACTGAGACAAGAAATAAAGTACTGTTTCATCACTAAAGATGGGCCAGCTCCTAACACCTCAATAAGGACGCCGGTGTTGACAGATTAAATTGGCCCAGTTGAGGCTGGACCCGAAGCCAAAGCAGTATCTCCATTTCCACCTTAAACCCAAACTCAGATTTTAGGATTGTATTTCCTCCAGCTAGAAGCAAGGAAGAAAGAAATAAAAGAGATGCATGAAGCCTGAGCACAGCTACATCCACACTTCTGTCCATGCTGCTGACTCTGCTGCCTCTTGGAAAGCCTTCTTTAAACAATGCTCCATCCCACACCCTCCAGAAACCTCCACTTGCCCTTTACAATTCTCCCGAGTGAAGATATCCTGATTTCCACAGGCAGAATAAGTTATTCCTTACTTTATGCCTTCCACCTTAGATATGTCCTTGTTGCACATTTCAGCCTCTTTATAATTATTTTTCAGGTTCTTTGTTCACTAGAGAATGAGTTTCTTGGAGGCAGGAACTATGTTGTGCTAACCTATCAGATGAGTCTACCATAGCTCCTGACAAACAATAAGTGCTGTATATCTAGGTACCTGAAATCACACATCATCTGGCCCCAACCCTTCTTTCCAGCCTCACATCCCACGGAACTCGCCAATCTTTCATTCACCCACGCTGCCCTGCTTTGTCCACAATACACAACTCACTGCTGCACGTATACCGTGTACAGCCACACCTCCTGCTTTTACTCATGCTGTTCCCTCTGCCTGAAATGTTCTCCAATCATTCCAAAGAATAAAAATCTTCATCTTCATTTGAGGACTCTTTCAACACCACTTCCTCCACACAGCCTTCTCTTTGCTTTCCCATCATCTCCTGTTGACTCCTTTCTTTCCACATGGATCGTGCTTTCTCTACACTGTTCTCCATTCTTTACTGGGCCATAAACTCTTAGAAGGCAGGAGTCAGGTTGTACTCCCTTCTCTGCCCAAGGGCACTCGGATGGATGCATGGCTCCTTGTTTCTGTCCCCACTAAATCTACTCATCTTTTGTATCCTCTAAGCTGCAAACCTGAGAAGCATCTTAAACTCCTTCTCATCAGTTACCATTCTCTGTATTTCTTGAACCCTCTATTCCATTCCACTACCACTACCCTAACTCAATGCCTTCCCATCTTTTCTTTACCTAGAGGGCTGCATCCATTCTCAGTCATCTCCTTGCCTGTAGTTTCACCCAGTCTCACCGAGGATCTTTCTTCTACTCTAGACTCTAAGAACCCTGATGGCAGAGGCTCTATCTTATTTGTCTTTCTTTTTGGTTAAGCAAATACTTCTAAGGACCTATTGTGTACCCGACTCTGTTGTAGCTTTGAAGACAGAAACACAGTGTTTGGCATTTGCAGGATTTTTCAGAAATATTTATAGAATGAGTTAATGAAAAGGAATGAATAATTTTTTACGTGCATGGATCATCATCTTGCTCCTACTTAAGACTCCTCTGTGGTCCACGTTTGTATGGTTAATTGCTTTTCAACAGTTACCAAAGCAATTCAATGAGGAATGAAAAGTCTTTTCAACAAATTATCCTGGATCAACTGGGTATCCAAAAAAAAGTAACATTGACCTTTAACTTATACCATACACAAAAAGGGATTCTGAGCTACAGTTCTGGCTCTGCCCCTTATTAACTGTGTGGGATATCCGACAAGAGAGTTAATCACTATTAATGATAGTTTATCATCATTAAAGTGGAGGAGTCTATATTTATCTCATAGGGTTGATATTAGACTCAGTACGATTCTGCAAAGATTTGTTACAACAGTTTAGGTGTATATGTGTGTGTTGTATGTGTGTGTGTGTGTTGGTTAGATTCAACCAATCCACTGGAGCCCCTAAGATATTTCTGGCACTCTTCTGGGAAAGTTTATAGATGAAAATGTAAAATATTTCAACAAACACTTTTCTTGGGGAGAGTAAGAAGGATGGATGATAGGATGCTCTACCCGGCATGAAGATGCCATATGAATATCAACGCACTGTTTATTCTTTAGTCCAGCTGGTCTTTCAAAGATATCTGAGAGGGGAGAGGGAAAAGGGCATCCACATACATTTTAAACAAGTCTCCTATGGAGCATATTCTTGGTGTCAGAACCCGAGCAGTCATCTAAATAAATGATCTAAATAATTATGCATATCAAGCCTGTGAGACAGGTATTTTACTCCCATTTTTGCAGATGAAAACATTGAATTTAAAGATGAATTTGAACTTGGTCAAGGGCATGCTGTTAGTAAGTCATGAGGCTGAGATTTGAACTCAGGGTTCTTCAGCCTGCCAATGAAACCAGAATGTTTGGTTTGGTTTGCCAAGCCTTGCCTTGGGATAACATCAAACTGTAAATAATAAAACCAATTAAGCACTACCCTTAAGACTGAGAGGGGATGATGGCAACATCATGCAATGGGAACCCTTCATTCCAAATATGAAACCTAGCAGGGAAAGGTACTCACAGTTGGGAGCCAAGGGCCAGGAGAGGGAAGAATTCCAGAGGGGAGGGATGGGCCACTCAGGTAGCTGAAAGGAAGATTGAAGGGAAAGGCTGTTGGAAGAGATGGTATGTCCTTTTTGGGGTTGTCCCTATACACTACTGCAATGGTTCTCAAGCTTGAGGGTGCACTGGAATCCCTGAGAGGACTTGTTAAAACACAGCTTGTGGGCCCCACGCCCAGAATTTCTGATTCTGGGTTGAAGTGAAGCCAGAGCATTTGCATTCCTAACAGATTTCCAGTGATGCTGACGGTGCTGATGTGGGGACCACATTTTGAGAACCACTGTACTAGAGACACACAGTTGTATCTGACAGGACCAGCAGATCTCTTTGGAGACCTAGGTCACGCTAGATAGATTATAGCAGAGTTTAAGAGTGTGAACACTGCAGCCAGACTGTCTTGTTTCAAAAGCTACTTACCAGGTGGTTGATCTTGAGCAATTTATTGAACTTATTTGTGCCTCAGTTTAGATAGACAGATAGAGATATCAATATATGTATAACATTGCTGGATACATAGAAAACCAAGAACTAGCTATCAGTATGGCAGGGACATGGTATGGAGGACATGCGGATAGCCCACCCAAACCCCTCTTCAAAGAGCACTTGTTGCTAAGCTGCGAGAGTGCTGCCAGCAGACACACTCCAGCTGCCAGTCCCTCCAAGGATTGCCTCAGCTGCAGAGTCACGTCGCCCAAGGTCGAGTCCTCCCAGGGGCAGCCACATCCAATGACTGTTGAGGCAGAGATATAAAGACCTGGTCATTTTGGCCCAATGTAGGACAACTCTGACCACCACTCTAGTCTAGAACTTCCTGTGGGGTCAGATGAAGCTGCCTGGCCTGCATTGCAGCTCGACTCCTGCCTTTGCTCAAACCTCCTTCCTTCCTTCCCTTCCGTAGGGATTGGTCCCAAGGACCCTGCCATCTGAACATACCGTGCACTGAACTACATCTCAGAGTCTGCCTCCTGGAGAACTCAACCTGCAACACATTAAGCCCTTGGAGGCCAAAGGTGCAGGACTTGGAGGAGGAAGCACAACAGAAAGTCAAAACCCTCAGACCCAGTTCTTGGGTTTGGTGTCGGCCGCATAAACTTTTCTAGTGAGTAATACCATCATTCATTGCTACTTAGTATGTGCCACGGATTACTGCATTTAATCATCAGAAAATCCCTATGAGATTATCATTACACCCAATATAGAGATAAGGAAATAGAGGTGTACAGATGTTAGCTTTTATCCACAGCCACTTTAACTTCGTCATGAATAAAATCTGGGGGTGTCTGACTCTGAAGGCCGTGCTCTCATACACCACACTTTTCTGCTCTGGCTTTTTATTAAAGGAAAATGCAAGCAGCATTTTTCACAGGATGAGAGACCTGGGACTTGGGAAAGCTTTCTGATTCAAGCCTGGAAAGCTGCTGTCTCCCTGTGCTGTCTGGCCACGGGGGCTTGGGTAATCACTGGTGCCAGGCACTCCTGGGATTACGCAAGACTCTTCACTGCAGGCTCTGGGAAGGGGGGCCTCTGTTAGTCATGAAGAGATGATATTTGACAAAGACTCAGGATCAGTGAATCTTTTGACCAGCCATGTGTTGCTAATTCAGATTCCAAAATACGATACGTAGAAGGGACGCTCCAGGCAAACGCCCACACTTTATTACCCTGTAGGACATGGGTCCCTGACCTCTTGTGGGGACTCTAGCATTGTTGAACTGGACCAGGTAGAGGAATGGGGACAACTTTGGCTTACAGTAGACAGATCTGAGCGACCCAGATCAAAAGAAAGCTTGTGACCTCCTTGGCATCTTACCCCAGGCCACACTGTAATCTCGGCCCTCTAAATATCACCATTCCAGTGGGGAGAAGAGACGATGAAAGATAAATCCAAAGACAGAGATTTTCTCCCTAAAACCTGGGGCAGTTGGCTAAATCTTCCTCGTTTTCCCCCAAACCATACCAGAATGGTACAACCTAGGCTTAGTTCATTTTTTTTTCTGTTAGGTATATGGTAGGAAGGTAACAGTTCATCATATTTCCATGTGAAATTCAGAGAAAGCAAGAGAAAAAAATAATTAATGGATAGGAGCCCTCCAAAAAGAGAGTGCCCACAGAAAACTAAGCCTTTTGATCTCTTTTCTCAGTAAACAAAAATTCTACTCCCCAAGCACCATGATCTAAGAATTTACTTGAACTTAACCCTTCCATATTGGTACTTCTCTTTGAGGAGAGAGGGAGAAGTGGCATTTCAGCAGAGTCTAGAAGCCAGCAACCCCACAGGTGACAGAGGTCTAAGACACATCACTGGCAAGCGACAAGAAACAGTCTCGCCTTTTGAAGAAACAGCAGGTTGAGTTGACTTGTATTTCTCCTTTCATAGCATCAGTCTCCCCCACCTCTTCCTCCCCTTCCCGTTCCTTCTCTCTTCTGCCTCTTCTGCTCCCTTCGTCCCTCTCTTTCTTCCTTGCATCTTTCTATCTCTCCTTTCTTTTTTCTTTTCTTATTGCCGGTTGCTTCCTTCCAAACGCATTAGCTGAGTATCTCTGAGAAGGAATACTATGTAGAGGTTAAGATTAGAGTTAGAATAAGAGGAAAATGCTTCACACATTTAATGTGGAACCCAGGGCAAAAAACTTAGCCTGGCTAACCGTCAGTTTCCTCATCTGAAAAATGCAGAAGATAATTTTGGTACCTACCTCCATAGGTCGTTTGGGATTAAACAGGAGAATATGCATAACTTAGTACAGTGCCTAATTCAGAGACATCGGTTTATATTAGTGCTTATCGTCCTTACTTGGAATACTAATATAGCAGCAGTATTGCTGTTATTGACCTGACGCTGGACGAGGCATTGACAATACAAAGGTGAACAGGACATGGAGGTGACCTCAGAAAGCTTTTCTCAGTCCCTCCCTAACAGTTCTGACAGCGTGATTGTCTCACTAGCAATTTTATAATTCAACCGTGATTCTCAGTCCTTGTTGTGCATCAGAATAACCTACAGTGTTTTGAACACTGCCTTTCCCCTCACTGCTGGGAATCTGATTCAGTAGTTCTGAAATGGATCCAGGCATTGTTATTTTTAATAATCTTCATGAGTGATTATGATACAGACAAAAATGTGCCACTAGGAGATGACCAAACTGTGAGAAATGAGTAATGAATCTAACTCTGTCTGGGTGGAAAATCTTCTTTAACAAGTTTAATACTCAGTTTCATTGTTGTTTTAATCATAAGCTATTTAGCTATGGGGTGATGGGGAGAAAGAGCATTCTCTACCCACTCTGGGTCCTTTCTGGCTGGGCTACAAATTAAATTGACATGAGACCGAATAGCAGGATAAAATAAAACAAAGCTTTATAAAACATGTACGTGGGAGAGACCAGGGAGTGTCTCTCGACAAAATGGTGGAGATTCTCCTCTTATAGAGACAAACGAGGATTTGGGGGGGGACTTGGGAGTGTCAGCCATGAGGGATTACAAGAAAAGCACAATAAAGTTATTATACAGATTTAAGGCCTCTCCTTCCACACTGACCAGTTTCTAGAGATAAGGTCATCCACCTCTCCTCCCCCTACAGAGAAGGAGATATATTTACAACTGGAGATTACCAGAACTTTGATAAGAATGGGTGTAGCAAAGACCCTCCTGGTTTATCTATACCCAGTCTTCCAAGGTGAGGCCTGTCCTTGGGCCCATCCCAAATTCCTTTAGACAGTTGGGAGGGGGGTAGGTCAAATGTCCTTCAGAGCAAGGTAGAGGGAGACACATCTTGAGGTGGCCAATTCTGATCCCCCACAGGGGCATTATAGTGCTGTGGGCTTTGGAGCCCAAAAGACTAGGCTTGTTTACCAGTTCCTATACCTAGTAAGCTCCCTACTCATCTGTGAAAGGGGAACAAGAACAGTACTTATGTCATAGGATTGTTATAAGGATCCAATAAAATTCATTCATTCAAAAGCAGGTATTCATTGAGTGTCTCCTCTATGTCAGGTACTGTTCTAGGTTCAGAGGAACCAGCAATGAACAAAAAAGTCTTCATTCTCATGAAGCTCACATTCTAGTGGGTGGGGGAGGAAACTTACGATACACATAAAGCACTTAGCGTAGAGTCTGGCACACTTAATATGATACTATTTATTACACAAATATTTTGCGTACATCAGTTATGTTCCTCACTGTTCTACATGTTGCAAGTACAGAGAACAAGACAGGGTATCTACTCTCAAAAAGTCTGTAGTCTAGTAGACAGAAACTAACAAGGAAATAATTGTACAGGACAATTTCCAAAATTTTCTGTGGAGAAGCTAAAATAAAATAACGGGGTAGTAAGCGCATCCATTAGTATGGTTTCCATCGCGAGGAACAGGAAACCCAAACAAAACTGGCTTAAATAGTAAAAGGGGTTTATTGGTAACTTAAAGTCTGATGGTAGAGTAGGACTCAAGCACAGTTGTTCAAGAACCTGGCTTTGTCTCTCTGTGTTCTCTCTGCCTGCTCTCCTTTGTGTGTCTGCTTCATCTTTAGGCGATTCACCTTATGGTTACACTGGCTGCCAGGAGTACCAAGGCAGGCTTCCCTGGCAGTCACTTCCCATAGTCATTAAATAAAGGCCTATGCTGTGCACTGATTGGACTGCCAGTGAACAAATTCCCGATGCTAGGACAATGGCGTGGGTTAACTGGCTTAGGGTTGGTTTACTTGAACTAAACTGTTACAAGGAATCACGTCGTCCTGGTTGACAATTTAGTTCCATTCTCCTCTCCAGTTTCCACTTTCGTGAGTGATTGAGGCAGGGAAAACTTTAGGATAATCCTGGTATTTCTGAGGAGGTGACCACTGAGATGAGACTTGAATGTCAAAGAAATATCTAGCCTTTTGAAGATCTGGGGAAAAAACATTTCAAAAAGAAATAAGTCCAAACACGCATGTATTAGGGCTTCCATAACAAAGTGTCAGAGACTGGGTGGCTTAAACAACAGAAATTGATTTCTCACAGTTCTGGAGGCTGGAAGTCCAAGATCAACTTGTTGGCAGGTTGATCTGAGACCTCTCCTTGGCTTACAGATAACACCTTCTCCCTGTGTCTCCACATAACCTTCCCTCTGTGTGTGTCTGTGTCCTACTTTCCTTTACTTATAGGGACACCAGTCATATTGGACTAGGGCCCACCCTAATAACCTCATTTAAACTTAATTACCTCTTTAAAGACACTATGTCCAAATATAGTCACATTCCTAGGCACTGGGGGATTAGGACTTCAACACGAGTTTTGGGGGATACAATTCAGCTTATATCAATCCTTGACGTGGAGAAATGGACTTGGCATATTTGAGGAACAAATAGGCCAGTGTGGCTGGAACAGGGTAAACAGAGAAATGTTGGTACAAAGTGACATCAGAGGGGAAAGCAGGGCTACTCCATTCATCTCGGGCCTTGCAGGACATGGAATGTATTTAGATTTTGCATTTTTTGGTTATTATTATTATTATATCCAGAAAGCTATATATGAAAAATCAGGGATTCTAGCTGAAGGAGAAATAACCATGTTTCCACCAATGGTGTAAGGTGGCATTTATAGCAATTAAATAATTCCCTCCAACTGTTTGACCGGGTAGAGGGATAGGAGACTGTACTTTTAAAAGCCCAGCTGCATCTCTTTAAATCAGTTGACTTTATGAATAATTTAAGTATAAAAATGGGGCATAGCAGTTCTCAAGTAACCTACAATACGTTCCCCCCTCCAATACCCCCGCACATACTCTAGCCCACCTATGTTTGGCACATTTCCATGGTAACTGCCAAGCTATTTAACTGCTGGATTGTGCTGTTAATATGGTGATTTAACATTTTTCACGTGGGTTAAACTGGATAGAAAAAGCTGCAACAGCTTAGTCATATAGGATAAATTTTATGGAATATTCAATAGTTTCACTAAGCCATGTTTCTTCATAATTTTTAAAGAGATTTATTGCTGAAATCAAGAGTTTAGCTCATAATGGTACTTGAAATGTGCTTGTCTCCTAAGGGAGATTTTTTTCAAAATGGCAGTCTGGCTTCAGGCATTTTCCTACCCCTTAGAGAGAGAAGAGTAATGGGATATAGCCAGAGGCCAGGCAGAAGGTGACAAGATTGCAGATGTAGAACCAAGAGTCTGATGCTAATAAAATAGGATGGGAAAATAGTTAAAAGAACTTCCTGAATGGTGGTAATAAGACCAATTATTTCACAGCGCACCTCGGGTCCCTCGAGTCTGTCTCTTACTTTAACAGTGTTTGGAGGGAACACACCCAGGGACTCCCCTTCTTCCAGCCTCTGACCACCCTCCAGCCTCCTCTCCCAGTTGCAGCCTCTGGGACCAGCCAACATAGTGTTTTGTGGTTAGCTCCTTATTGCTGACCAACCATGAGCTCCCATATTTATCAGAATTATTCGACCAAGGTGGAGGCCGTCGTCAACTGCCTGGGCAGCCTGCATCTGTGGGCCTCCTACACCTATCACTCTCTGGGCTTCTATTTTGACCTCAAGGATGTGGCTCTGGAGGGTGTCCAGTGTCTCTTGAAGATGCGCCCTCTCAAGACGAGTGGAGTAAAACCCGGGATGCCATGGCCCTGGAAAAGAACTTGAACCAGGCCTTTCTGGTTCTGCATGCCCTAGGTTCTGCCAGAACAGACTCCCATCTTTGTGACTTCCTGGAGAGCCACTGCCTAGATGAGCAGGTGAAACTTATGAAGAAGACGGGCGACCACCTGACTAACTTCCACAGGCTGATCTGCCGCAGGCTGGGCTAAGTGAGTATCACTTTGAAAGGCTCATCCCCAAGCACGACTAGGAACCTCCAGAGCCCAGTGGCCTTTGGGGGCCCCTCTGATTCCCCTGGTGTCAGGGCTTCCACCTGAGCCTCTCCTGCAGCCACTGGCAGTTTTTTTAACCATCCTGGAGCCCTTTTCCAAGCCGTGGACCAAGTGGAAACAATAAAACTTTTTGCAGCAAGAAAAATAAAAGGCTGGTTATTTCAAAATCACCCGCAGAAATGTCAAAAAGTACAGATCCTCAGGTTTCATCTCCTGCCCATTGCAAAGATTTTGATTCCATTGGCCTGGAGTGAGGCTTAGAAATCTATATTATTTTCACGCATCCCAGTTTATTCCAATCTTGTCCACTTTGGTAAGCACTGCCTTCCAGCAGTGAATACTGACGGATGGTCCCCAAACCACTTGCATAGGACCACTCAGGGACACTGCTAAAAATTCAGACTCCTGGTCCCCCTTTCTGTCCTGGTAAATCATGAAGAAGACCTATAGCAACAAGAATCTAAACTTTTGATGAGCATCCCTTGGGCGACTCACAAAATGGAGAAATTTTCCCACAGAGTTGGATTATTTAGTAGCCTGCTTTTAGAAGTAAGCAGTGGAGACACGGAAGAAGAGGGGACTTGCCCAAAGACACATGGTTATCCAGTGACAATGTCCAGTCCTTCTCGGGTATTCTGGGAATGTGACTCATGCGTGTTCAAAAACAGTTGATGAATATGCATGTGACTGGCTGTCTTTAGCTGTAATAGGAAATAAAAAAGGAATGAGATGTAGGTCTGCTTCACAGGGAGCTCAGAAAAGTCAAGCTTAGACAGAGAAGCAGGACATACTCTAATGAAACAGAGACAAACTCAAGGCAGTATGAGATGGACTACATTTGTAATTCTGAAAAGTAGTCCTATAGGGGTTCTGAAGAGAGGAAGAAAGATCAGTGCAGGCTGGGCTAGTCTTGGAAGGCTTCCTGGAGGAAGTGATACTTCAGCTCAGTTTTTGGATAATAAGCAAAGTGAGAACAGTGCTGTATTCTACATGTAGGGTGCACAACAGAACAGTGATGTAGACCTAGATAGAGATCAGGATGAAAACTTGAATGAGTTACTTTCAAAAATTTGCCAATTATTAACCTAAGAATATGTTGTTTCCTCATCTGTAGAAGGTACACATTGAATGAGGTCACATATGAATATGCATAATGAAAACTTAGGCTCCTAATGGGACATCACCAAACACTGGTCCTACCCTCTCCTTCCTCTTCAAGATGAAGACAGCAATCGCAAATAATGTGAAACTATTATTTTTTTTCCTTGTCCCATATGTCAGAGAGAAGACAATCTGCCAGTCATCATCTATCTCTTTTGCCAAATGTCTTTGAAAAGGTTAAACTATTTTGTTACTTTTAAAATATTTTTATAATTTAACTATGGCTCTGAGCTTTCTCAGTTACCATCTTCAGAACTTAGATAGACTTGGCTTCTGGAATAATTCCTTTAAGACTCAAAATTAAGTGATAGAGTGTGACCAAGACACTCCAGTACTAAAAATGTTTATTGGATGAATGGCATGTATACATAAAGTTACACTCAATAATTTCTTTTTACATAGATATACAAGATCTTTTGCTCTTTGGCATTTTCTGATTCTTACAGGATCCCATCAACCACCTCAGGTATTTGTTTTCTTTAGATTTCACTATCAATTTCCTCACCAATAAAGAAATCCTGGTATCTACAAATAAGCAATGAGTCAGCTACTGGTGAAGCCTTAGGAGGCATCTGCAGTGATCAGACCACTTTAGACCCCAAGGGAGCTACATGCAATGAAAAGTGCAGGGGCTGTGAAGTTGAATAGAATGTGGCTTGAAACCCGGCTCTGTTAAACCTCCTGGCAGTGTGACCTTGACCACGGCACTCAAACTCCCTAACATTCAGATGCAATATGTGTGAGAAAAGGCAAACAACCCGTGCGTTGCAGGGTTGGTCACCAGGAACTGTCCTCCTATAGCACAGCACTTTATGTGGTACTCAGTATTACGTGTGGTACTCAGTACTCTATGTGGCACTATGTGCGGTAAATATGTGTAAAAGATAGAGAAAGGTGGCGGGGGGAGGGAGAGATAGAGAGAGGAAAGAGAGATGGAGAGAAAGACAGCAACCAAGGTGCTTTTAGGACCTTCAGAAATGTAAAAGACAGCAGAGATCACGCAGGAGATTTTAGAAAATTTCATCGATAACATTGACATTGTGTACATCAGATCTTGGAAGTTAGACAAGGACCCTGGCTAATCTAAGCCTGATCGGGAAACAATATTTCACAAAGCTTTGCTAAGAGCCCCAGTACTGCAATGCTTTATCTAGGCCACCGCCTTCCAACACCATGGCAACGTATATAACTAAATGGATTGGAGAAGAGGCTGCTGACGCTTATCCAGAGGAGTGGGGATGCTTTGTCTCCTTAGCTGCTCCATGAGCCACAGCACCAACAAGAACATCCAGGCTTAAGACGTAAAGATACCAAGTATCTGAATCTTTTATTTTATTTTACGTCAGTAGGAAAATACGCCTTTCCCAGATTATAATCTTGTTCACAAAGACCTGTAACTGGCCGCAAAAAAGGATGTCTTAGCTAAGGTATTCTAAGTGCTTAGGGGAACTGAGAAACAGTAAAAATGGGGGCAGGTAGAAACCACAAGAATTCCATGTAGGGCCATCCACAGCTAGTCTGTTTCATGAAATGTTAGCCAGTGTGGGTGGGGGTCAGGGCTCAAATTCAAATATCTTCTGCCTCTTAATATTTCAATTCAGTTAGAATATTAGGATTAATATTAAGTAGCATCATTTGGCCTCTGCAACTTAAACTTATTAATAACCCTCAAGGTAAGTATTAAGACAAAATACGTGTAATTCCCCAAACAGTAGAGGCAAAAGATCTATACTTGTTTTCTTCCTCTTGCAAGAACCCAGACTGGAAGCTTGAGGCCCAGAAGGCTAAAATCATTCCCCAGTTATTTGAACCAGAGTTAGTAAAATGTCCTTCTGTCATTTCATTCAACAGTCATATCTAAAACATTAAAGACTTTTAATTAAAAAATAAATTCTAATAAATTATGAGTGATGTCTTTATAGAACTTAATTATATGCAGTTAACTTTTACCTAATTATGAAATTATTTCCTTTGTTTGAGCTTCCCCCTGAAAACAGCCTGGCCTAGCAATCCAGAAGAGATTAAACAAACATTTCCCCATCAGAGACCATGGGAGGACATGCCCATGGAACAGCTGATCAGTATGGCATTTCTGAGCTGCTATCGCAAACTAAGATGGATTTTTCATAACCGTCTCTCTCTAGGTTTGCATGAAAGCATCAACTGGGAAAGTTACAGATGTACGTTTTTAAAGGATCTATTTATAAGGTACAGATGCTCAGCAGAGGGAACTCAGAATCCTGGTCCAGCAACAAGCCTTAGATGCCCACACAATGCAATGGTAACTGCCCCTTCCTCCACTGCCCCCTCCCCATATTCCTCCTCATATTCCGTGAGGCATCTCGAGGGGGAGATATCTAGTAGGAGAGAAGGGAGTAGATTTCCATTCAGAACAGCCCCCTCCGATGATGAATTTGTACCCTGAACAATAAGCACAGCCCTGCTCTGTTGCTCAGAGCCATGAGTAATGCACAGGAGCTGGGAGGCTGGAGGAAAGCTCTGGATGGTGTGGGCTGCATCACAGACAAGCCTGCTCAAGTCCTGACTATTGAGCATGGAAATTTATGTATTACCTTTCAGCATGCCAACTTCTTATCTGCCCAAGAGAATTTCCTTTTGAAAGCACACAAATAGAGTTAATAGAGTCAGGGATGGAGTCTGTTCTTTCAGCACTGCACTCCCTTTTATCCTGATGATCTGAATCTGTCTGTTTATCTTCAAGACCTGTACTCCTAGTTCCTATGCTAGATCTCCTCTCTTCCTTCTGAACAGTTGGTGCATGATATCTCTCTCTGTGTAAAGTCTTCTGATAGACTGGGCTAATTGTGCAGACGTGTTTCTGTGTGTGATAGGCAAACCATCAACTGTTTTGATTAAATCTTCAAAGGGTCCACCAGGAGGAAAATGATTCCCCCGGCTGCAAATACAGCAAGAACGTCAGAAGCCATCTATTTATCAATTGATTGATCTATCTACAATATCTATGTCTATCCATATCTATCTCTCTATACCTATCTATCTATCTACCTACCTATTTCCCATATTCCTCTGTTGTAGAATGTCCATGATATCCTGGAGAGTTTGTCATGACAATTGATTTAGTAAATATTCTCATGTGCCTATGTAGAATGTTCAGAAAAGAAATTAATGTTTAAATTCCCAGAATTGAGACTCAAATACAGCCAGCTGAGAAGAAACATTTTGACTATTGTAAAAGGATCCACATTTATTTAAAAGTCAAAGCTTCTTCCATGTAAAAATAACTCAGAAAATATTTAATATTCTTCATTTTTAAAAACACTTAAAAAAACTAAATAGATTTTTTTTCACAAAGTTGTGGGCAAGAGAGAAGAAGCAACTGATTTAAACCTGTATTAACAATGATAATTGCTGGAGGAGAAACAAATAATGCCCAGGAATAATGAGAATGAAATCAGGCTCTTAACATTCATACATTAGCTGAGTTACAATGCCTGAAATCCTGCTATAGTATATCTTATTCCCAACGTTACCAGTTCTATCCTAGTGCAGAGTGTAGCTGAGCACATCACCAGGTCAGACGTACAGACTCAATCTTGCAAGAGACTAAGTCAGTGAATTATTTCAGAGAAACAACTATATCAACACTACTAGATTCTTTTTAATATTTTTGTTGTTGTTTTAAATTTTCTATTGTACTTGCACATTCTATAATGTTTATTTTAAAACTAGATATATTATTGGTCATCAGATTTATCAGTAAGAAAATATCTAATCTAGAATATACTTATTTTAGAAAATGCCTATTGCTAAACAGACCAAAAGTGTTAATCTCTATGTCTTTCTCACTTTTCATAACTTGGGGACAATGTGCTGTCCTGTAAGGTCCATAAGGGTAGGACCTTTGTCAATTTGGTCGGTTGGTGTTTCTTAAGTGGCTACAATGGTGCACAGTAGGCACTCAAAAAATAAGTTGAATAAATAATTATTATCAGAAAGATAGGCTTATTTCCTCCTGAGTCATTTCTTGCCCAGTAAGCATTGTCAGAGATTTTATATATTTGGAAGTGTCTTCCTGTACAAAAATAAAGAAGAATCTGCCTGACATCTTGAGGTCCTGCTGTCACCAAATCCAAATGACCATGTCGCCCAGGTACTAATTCTTAAAAGTCCCAGAATAGTAGACAATTTTTCCAATGTTATATTCTCTCTGCCAATACAGAAAGTAAATATAGAAAGTTTCTTCTCAATAGAATACTATATCCAAGTTCATTTAGATGCAAGTAACAGAACCCAATTCTACCAGCGTAAGGAAAATAAAGGTTTTTACTATATAGTTCCAGAGGTAACTTAGAGCAGACAAGGGCAGGATGTATAACCAGGCATCTGCAGATTCTGGAACCAGAGCCTCTGTCTCTTTGGAAACATGTGAAGTTTATTCCCTCACCCCCGTGGATATGCTTTCATTGTTCCCTCTCAGTTGAATGGGCCAATCCCTATCACAGTGCAAAGCATGCAACGAGTGTGCTGTAACTATTTTTGAATGAATGAATGAGTGGCATATCTTTGCTTCTCCATTAATATGGAGGAGAAATGACTGTATGGAATGGCCTTTGGTACCAGCACTGCTGACTCACTAATTTGATATTTGCTTCACAATTTAAAATTCTTAGGAAAAGAATCTGGTTGACTCAACTTGGCAATGGATTGACTCCTTCTTGGGTGAGGGTCGACCTCTTGTCTAATCAGCTCTTCCTAGGAGCCCTATCCCATTAACAGGGAGGCAGACTCTCAGAAAAGGGGGCATTGCTCGAGCAGTTGTTCTAAGAAGTGTCTGCTAAAACAGTGGTTGAACGTTTGCAAAAATGGCCACAATAATTCCTGTCCATAGGCCCCTCTGCAGTATGACTTTGCTGTTTCTCCCACCAAGAACAAGGGTCCATTTCCTGCCCTTTAAATCTGGGCTGGTTTTATGACTTGCTTTGAGTGGCAGAATGTGGTGGAACTGATGGTGCGAGAATTCTAAGCCTAATGCTCAAGAGGCCTGAGCACGTGGCCACCACCATGTGAGGAATGCCACCTTTCCTGTTGGCTACAGAGTCCGGCTGTGGGCCAGTAATAACCACCAGCTACGAAAGCAAGGTCATGTCAGATGTTCGAGCCCCAGCTGAGCTACCAGATGATTCCTGCCATGTGAGTGACCCCAAAGGAGACCAACCGGGCTACTGTGAGCAAATAAAATGGTTGGTATTTTAAGCCTCTAACTTTTGGGGTGGTTTACTCCATAGACGTGAATAATTGATTCAAATTTTCATAAATTTTTGTCATTTTCTGTGCTCCTCATCTGACCAAGGATTTACTAAATGCTGAATCCTGAATTGGTACCAAGGCTTTCATTCAAACATTGACTATTTATCTAGGTCAGCCTGATCAAAAAAATAACAAATAACAAAAAACTGAGAAGGAATTGAAATTATCCTTGGCACTTCAGCAGAAGTTTGTATCCTGGTTCTGACACTTACTAGCTATTCTAATGCTTAAGCTGCCTGGACCTCAGTTTAATTATCTGTTAAATGGGAACAATCATACGTACATTTCAGGCAGAGCTGTGAATGTCATCTACTATACAATATGCACCAACATTATTGTGGAGGTCTTGTGAAAATTGATGAGATCATTTATAAAAAATTTATGCGAAATGCGTGGTGCCATGCAAGTGTTCAATATAGGCATAAACTCTATCTTTGAAAGCACACTGTAAAGTTCAATTTATCTCTGACAGGATTTTAGGCACTAAGTGTTGAAGTTTTGGGGACACAGATGAGCAAAGAGCTTTTAAACCGAAAAAGTACACTTGTGTGAGTCTTCTCCCCCAGCAGAAGATAAACCAGCGAGCAGAAGTGTCAGCCCAGCTCTGCTTCAGACAGATGACTCCCAAACACGATCTAGTATAGCATTTGCCTGAGCCCTGTCCTGGGAAACTCTATCCCATAATAAGCCCTTTGAAAAAACGTGGTTAGGCAATCAATCAAGTTTGGGAAATGCCATCGAGTATGTGATCTCTGGGAGATTAGTAATTTACATTAGTATATGAAGGCTCTGAGAAGTTCTGTAGTAGAAAACAAACAAAAAACAGGAACAACAAACCTCATCTAAACAGACATTCTCTTTCTGTTTGAAACATGAAGTGATTTCACTGTATAACGTGTTCAAACATACCACGGAACAGTGTACATCGGGATGCACTAGGAAGTCCTGATCTAACATGACACCCCTCATCCTACTTTATAGAGAAGGACACTGAGGTCTCAGGGGTGCGGGGGCTTGTACTCAGATCCCAAACTACATTCTATTATTCAGGTACAGCACTGGCCAGCCCCTCATTTGCGTTCTCTGGTAATGACTTCCCCGATTAATCTCTTGAGAGGCATCTCCTACATGCCATTTCTGCTCCCGTACGCAATCATCTTAAAGCACATAAAGGCTGTGGAATTCCTCCCCCCAACCCTGCTCTTCAAATGGAGAAGCAGCAATTCCATTTTGCCAAGTGCAGAGCGATGGCTTGGCTGGCTCCATCTATCTATGTTAACAACCTAAGCATGCTGCCATGGCTTATTTATGACACACAGGGCACAGAGGAAAACCGCAGGCCTTCCTCACAGTCTGGATATTTGCATAAGCCCTGATTCTCCCAACGGAGATGTTTTCTTTGGCCTAGCTGGGTTTTTCTGAGCAGTCAGATGTGACAAGTGCGTTTAAGCCACTAGGGAAAAGGTAAGAGACTAACATAAGGAAGGCGATGATGGTCTTAGGGGATATCTGAGAGGCAGGACGGGCTAGTGGTTAGGACTATGGGCTCCACAGTCGGTCACACCTGGGTTTGATGCCAGCTCCACCACTGGCTTGGGTGAGTTACCTAACATTTCCAACCTCTCTCTCCTCATCTGTGAAATGAAGATTATAGACATTCCTACCTCATGTAGTCACGGAGACTATTCAATAAGCTACGTATATAAAGTACTTAACACAGAATCCAGCTCAGTAAATGATAGCCACTGATATTAGTAATAATGTTATTATTAAAAAGATTTTCTAATTTCCTTAAAGTATTTATTCATTCATACAACGATTGTCTGAGTCCTTCCTACATGCCTGGCATGGTGTTAGATCCTGAAGCTACAGATAAAGGTGATAGGCTGCCCTTCTGTGCAAAGAGCTCACTTTGTAGTAAAGAGAGACAGCAGATGGACAATGACTACACCTGGTTGCAAATGCTCCAGTAAAGGAAAAGTAAGAACCTACGGGGTGGCAGGCAGGGACAGGTGTGCTTCAGAGAGGTGGGACTCTGCACCAGAGTCCTGGAGGATTAAATAATTTAAGTATCTAGTAACAAGCTGGTCATCTAGAAGGTGCTTCATACCTAGGAGCTGTATATAAGAGTAGGAGTTAGCAAGGTGAGGCGCGGCTGCAGCCCTATCAGGGAGAGGACCAGCTTGAGGGGAAGGCACGAGGTCAAGAAGAGCGTGACTGATCCCGCAGGACATTTCTTCATAGCCAAGGCAGAGTGGCGATGAGGCTGGGACAGTACACAGGGTGTCTATCAGACAGGGAATTTTATCCCGAGCAGAAGGTTTGTTATCTAATTACAAAGGTTATGGGGAGCAGTAAAGGATTTTCAGCAAGGGCGAGGTGTGGAGAGACTTGCATTGTGAGAGATCATTTCAGCAGGAGTGCAGAGCTGAGACTGAAGTGGGAGCAGGGCATGAGATGGGGCCATGGCCAGCTGGAGTAAATTCCTCCCCAAGAAACCTTCCCTGTACCCAGGCCATGCTAAATCTCTCCCAGTAACATGTCACATAACTCCCAGAGGCTAATATCACAGTCACTTATGTGCGTGCCCTGCTCCTCAATTGGGCTCCAAGTAGTGAAGGAGGATTAACTGGGACTCAGACATTTCTCCCTTCTTCACAGTCCCTGCGTGGGATAATTGCCCCCAAAATGTCTGTTGACTGACTGAAAGGACACACAGTCACACAAGTTTGTTCCACCTGTAGATGGCCTCTTCAAGCAGAACTCCATTCCTGCCTTAACCAGTGTCTCTTGGAACGCTCCTACGGATCAAACCAGAGTAGGCATGCCAAATAAAATACAGGATGCCCAGTGAAATTTAAATTTCAGATAAACAACAAATAATTTTTAGCATCAGGATGTCCCATGCAACTTTTGAGATATACTTGTACTAAAAAACCATTTGTTCTTTATCTGAAATTCAAATTTACCTGGGCATTCTGTATTTTTATTTGCCAAATCTGGCAATACTACTCTAGGCAAAGAGTGCTCATGTTAATTATGTCGTTCTGCAAATGGCATACCCCTGTTCCTCCCCTCTCTGACACTTCATTCTCTCCATTTGACCCCAGAATTTCCAAGTGGTCACCCTCCTTTAGAGCTACAATGATGAACAACCATGTTTCCAAACCGCAAATCCACACATGTTATATGATACATGAGTCTGAGTAAAGGTTATTTCCCAACTCTGCCACTTAACAAATTTTGTACAGACTTTCTCTGTATCTCAGTTTTGTCATTTATAACAAAATTTATATCATTTAGGTTAATGAAACTTCACAGGGTTGTGATAAAAATTAGAAATAATATACTAAAGTGTCTTACACAGGGACTAAAATACAGGTGATTCATTCAATTAATATTTCCCAGGCACTTATTCTGTGCGAGGCAGACCCTGGGCATTCTCCCTGTCCTCACAGAGTGTAAAGTTTGGGGTGGGGATGCTTCTAGGAACTATGATTCATATGGGAAGAAAGATTGAAATCATGGGCCCTTAAAATATGTAGGCAACTTGATTATTGTACCCATTGCTTTTCCCATACTCACTCCTGTCTTATTTTTATACATATGTGTTATGTGTGCATGTACATACACACATACACACACACACACATATCATGGTTGTGACAGTAGCTCAGAGGGTCAGGCATGGAGAAATTAGCCACGAACCAGCAAAAGCAACAGAGACAGGACCAGTCAGCCCTTGTCAGTAGGCATATCTCAGTACCTGACTTCTAATCTGCTTCCCGCCTTGGAGACTCTACTCTGTTCCAGACTGTTTAGAAAACCAGTAATCTGCCACCCTACTCAGGTCCTCTAACACAAGAGCCAAGTACAGTGCCATTGCAACCCATGTTCCTGGCTCCTGGGATAGGACTCCAGGTGGCTGCCCCAGCCCCTGGCAGAGGTGAGGTAGGGACAACTGCTGGCAGTACCTTTCCCATTGCTTCTCAGGCAGCTGCTCTCCTCATCGACCTGAGAGGCTGGCCTCTTCCACAGTGCCCTTCCCTGATCATCCACAGGCACCAAGAGCCCTGCCCCATTCCCGGACCAAACCTGATGGTGGCAGGGAGGACATTAGCAGCCTCTGACCTACCAGCTGGTGAGGTCTAAAATTTGTCTTCTCTGAGTCAGATGTCCCAGGGAGCCCTGCCACTGTCTTCCCCTGGTTCTGGCTCACAGTGACCCACCTGTATTCCTGGTTTTCTGGCCTTGCCTCCTATTTTCCCTTCCTTTCCACTGCCGAGACCCTGAACACCAGCCACTGTGTACTCTCTGCCTGGATCCTCCCATCTTTCCTGGGGTCTCCACCCTCCTAGCTAATATGAATAACTGTCTTTCATTGTCAGCTCCTGTGTGAAGTATTTGATATATATTGCCATATTTAAATTTCATCACAGCCTTTTGAGGTAATTATTATGTCCCCTATTTCTCTGTGAGGAAACCAAGGTTCACAGAGATTAAGTTGCCCAAAATCACAGAGCTAATTAGGGATTGGCAGGAATTAGAACCCTAGTCCTTTTAATTCCCAACTCAGACTCCATTTCATTGTGCCTAACTCACATTTGGCAAGGGCAGATTTCTCCAAACTATGCAAACCACTCATATCGACAAAGCTGCCACCATCGGACTTTGCATACGGCCACTAACCAGAGCTCTAATCTCCATACCTTGTCCACCAGGTAGAGCCACTTGGCCTTGATGCTGGCTTCCTTCCTCAGGCTCCTGTGGAAGTAAAATTTGGCTTGATGGCCTTTCTCTTCAATGGTCACCTCTGTAGCTGGGCCAGTCCCGTGCAGCTGGAGTCCTTCCCATTCCCATTTTTAGCTCTGTCCCAGCCTGCCTGCCACTCAACTCCCAACGAATCCCATAGCAGGGCTTGCTAGAAAGGTGTATTCAGGACTCTCAACTGGGCTGGGGTCTGCAAGCTGAGGTTGGCCCTTGTCTGTGGGCCCTAAAGCCAGAGCAAAGAGGAACAGAAGTCAGTTTCCTGAATAATAGTAGTGGCTGGGGAAATGAAGATTTAGTCTGAAGGAAGGTTCTGGTCCAAAGCGATGGAGTAGAGATGAGAAAATGGGCTAAAGGGTGAGAAACTGCAGTGTGAAATGAAGGTTGAGACTGCAAGTGCAGAGACACAGACAAGACACAGAAGGGAATTCCTTGTGGCACAGGTGCAATTTTATAGGAGACTTGTGGTCTTGCCTGTTGGTGAGGAGGGAGCCAGCCAGTAAAATATGGCTTCAGTTGCCTTTTGAAACACCAGGAGAAATAAATGGCAAAAAAGGAAAAGGAAGGTTTTCTTTTGTCTAAAGACAAATTTAACCCCGGTCGGGGCAGAGTTGAGGGAAGGCGCACATCATTCACATCTCCTGTTGTTCAGATCTTCTGTGGCTCTCGATGAAGTGACTGAATCCTGTAACCGACACAGCACTGCACTGAGCAGCCCATAGCACCGGCCTGCTGCCATCTCCCCAAAAACAGGTGGGTTCTGTGAAGGGACAGACACAATGTACTATTAGCACTGTTCCAGTGAAACATAGAAATTATGCCATGAAAACTTAATTGCCACTTTATTCAGTGATCAGCATTAACACAGGGAATATTTAAAGCTACAACAGATTGTGTGTCAGCCAGGAGTTAGGCAGCAGTGACTTCTAGAAAGCCAGAAAATGAAGGCCTATGTGGACTGAGGCTGAGTTATTCAGGCCTATGTGTGAAAAGGCCCCTGTTGGTGGGGTTGGCCAATCTCCAGGCATGTTGAGACCACCAACTCCTTGGACTTCCGTTCCTCAAGGTCCCTCAGCTACAGTTTGATCGAATGAAACTCAACCAATTCAGTTCTTAATAAATCTGATGTGGCTAGCACGGACGTACGTAAGACATAGCCCATGCCTTCAAGGAGTTTGTGGTGTATTTTAGGTGATGAAAAAGTACAATGATGATCATAGTCAGGGCATCATACAATCAGGAAAGACAACAGGCTTGGTTGATTCCTGACTTTAAAACTCATCAGTAACTTGGGTTGGGCAAGTTATTTTTCTCTGAACTTCATTTTCCTAATGTTTAAAATGGAGATAAGATTATGGACCTAGCAAGGACATAAGGAGTATTAAATATCATCATATATGACCTATCACAGTGCTTGGCACAGACTAGGTATATGTTAATTGGTTTTAGCCAAAGTGTAAGACAAAAAAAAAACAAACGAAAAACAGTGCCATAAGAAAAGGACAAATAAAATACAGAGAACGTTTAGAAGACATAGAATGACATTGCTTTCTGAAACCAAAAAGGCTAGTGGAGGAGGTCATGTTTGATATGGCCTGGAAGGACAGGTAGACATTTCACAGGCGAGAGCTTTTGAAAATCCTGGTAGGTGCTTAGAAAGTAGCGGTTGAATGAATGGATTAAAGCCTGAAGGTGCCGGCAGAGGAAACTAGTAACAACAGCCCAAAGGTGTGACAATGTGGGCTTTGTTAGTGGAATATCAGAAGGATCCTTTTGTCTGGAAAATAAGAATTTCAGAGCAGTGCAGGCAGTCAGGAAAGGCAGATTGGGCACATACCGTCACGAAGGTGAATGCCATCCTGAGTTGCTGATTAATTTAACAACACAGGCAGGGGAAGAGCCATTGGAAATTTCTGAGCAAAGAAGTGTCACATTTGGGGCCAGCCCATTGGTTAGGTTTGCATGCTCCACTTCTGTAGCCCAGGGTTCAATGGTTCGTATCCCAGGCACGGACCTGCTCACTGCTCATCAAGCCATGCTGTGACAGCATCCCAGATGCAAAGCAGAGGAAGACTGGTACAAATGTTAGCTCAGAGACAATCTTCCTCAAGCAAAAAGAAGAAGATTAGCAATGGATGTTAGCTTAGGGCCAATCTTCCTCACCAAAAAATAAAAATAAAATAAATTTTAAAAAAAGAGGCACATTTGGAGGTGGCAGTGGTGTGGAGAAGAGATTTGAGTGAGGGGAGAGAGGAGGCAGGGATGTTGGTGGGGGGCTGTTATACCAGTTCAGGCAAGAGAAAATGAAACCTGAATTAGGATGCTGACAGTGAAGAGAGAAATATGAGAGACATTGTGGAACAAAATCCACAGGAATTGGTAAGGAGTTGGATGTGTGGAGCAAGAAATGCCCTATTGGAAATACCATGGGTATCCTGAACGGGGAGCAGAAGAAAACAGCAGATAACCCGATTGCCAGAAGGTGGTGAGGGAATCACACCATTAGAGAGAGAGAGAGAGCAGATGGTTATGAGGGAATCAGGGACCAAGTCAGAAAGAGAGCCCCACTGACCTTTAGAATGTAGCCACCATGAGGTCAGGTGAGGTCACACCCTGGCTGAGTCCTTCACAGCCAGGCCAGCTGTACCTTCCTGAGCTGCACACAGCATCACCCATAAATGTGGATTTGAAGAACTTCGACTGGATTGTGTACAACCCTCAATCCTAGAAACCAGGTTTCTGACCTCTGAGCATTTGCCTCCATTGCACACAGCCTCTCTGAGGCCTCACAACCAGAGCAGACCATTCAGGCAATCCAGATATACAGGCGGCTTCTTCCAGAGAAGACAGGGCGCCCACCCACCAAGGCCCACCCACCTCCTCCAAAGTGGAATGTTCAAGATGAACAACTAAGGAATGGGAAATGAATGTGAAAACTGTTTTTTTGTGTGTGAGGAAGACCAGATAATCTTCAGAAAAAGCACTTGTGGCTTATAATGATCCCCTGTGAGGAAGCGCATGGTAAAGGAATATGTGTGATTGATGTAGCATATAACCACCAGACAATGGTACAACTAAGACTTCTAGCCCTGATATGAGGTCTTCATTAACCACATCAAATGTAAAGACTGACATTCAAATTAGATTTGATAAGTTGGCCAAAATTATTGAAATTATTAAGACTATTTGCATCCACTATAATTAGTTACTAATTTTTGCCCAGGCGTACACTAAGCATACATTTCATGAGAACACTTATATTGCAAGTGCCTACTCATTTGTCTGTTTGTATATATGTAAATATATGTATGTATGTATGTATTTTACTAAAACAGGTATAGTCCAAAAGATTTGGAAATCACAGCTATCAATGATTTTCCAACCCAGAGGCCCTGTAGTTACCTCAAAATACCGAGAGTGAATTTTTCTAAGACTTTGTTGGGGAAAAATTGGAGATGTGGGAAAGAGCTGGTGTGCAGTGGACAATTGAAGGAAGCATATTATTACTAACAAGGGGAGGAAAGAATCCAGTTGGAGGAGCTGGGAGCACTCCTGTCTTAATTTTACCCGGAACACCTGAGTGGCAAGGCAGGGACTGACCATTTGCTGGAGCAGAAATGTTCCATTTCAAGCTCTCTCAACAAGGCTGCCCTTTGGCTGAAGGGTTGCCAGCCTTTCCCGTGATATAATGGTACCAAGGGCTGGAAAGGAGGCTCTTTAGTGGATGCCATTTCATGCAGCATCACACGCTTTTCTTTTCTCTTCCCACCACCCAGAAACTGTTGCGATGTGCACATTTTTAGAATATTTAAAAATAAATTACAGTTAGTGGTGAAACACATAAGTCAGAGAAACGCTGGGCAAGTGTGTGCTTCAAGCTACACAGCCCAAGGTTGCCGGGTATAAAAATACTCTATGTCTTCCATTTGGCTAAGTGAGGCTTCAGCAACTGGTAATTTTTGCATGTCATAGTCACTGCTAATTGTTGAATTAGAACATCTGTCAAAAGTAGGGATATGTTCCTCAGAACACAGAGCAGGGGAAATCAGCTCTTCTCTACGGCAGTTTAAGGCACATCACGACTGTGCGCACGGCCAGAAGCTAATATCCCCTCTCTGGCCATTGCTTACAAGTGGGAAGCCTGCTGAGTAGCTTCTGACCACCCTCATTGGAAACCAGGTGGGGATTTTGCAGACCTTTTGGATCTCCCCAGGCAACGGCAACTTAAAAATGTCCAAAAAGGGTCAAAACCTAGACAGTGTATGATTTAACAAGTGCACGCTTCCAACCAAGGATGTAGAAACTGTTCCAGCTCAGCCTTGTCCAAGGAAATATGAGTTCTGTTTACAGCTTAACTCCACCGAGTCAGGAGATATTAGTGTATGTGGCTTTGATCAAGTCTCATACCCTCCCCGATTCCATTTTTCCCATCTATAAAATGAAGAGATTGGACTAAACCAATAGTTTCCAAACTGTGAGATCTTCAGAACACTAGAGCTTCTTCTTGGCTTTCTTAAGAGTCATCTCTGAGGTGGTTGGTTGAACAGAGACCAGTCCCTCACCTCTACTTCAATAAGCTCAGTCCGCCTTTTATCTGTTTCGTATATGGGGTTCAGTGTTTAATTAGAAGAGTGAGTGATTTGTCAGCTAAAACATTTAGACGATCTCAAAGGTCCCTGCAGATGTCTGCCATGACAGAGCAAAGAGGACCATGCAAAAGCTGGACCACCCAGCATATCCCATATGTGACTAGATAAGAGGGAGGGTTTCTCCAGAAAAATTAGCCTACTTACAATCCTCAAACACAGCTCTGCCAATCCCTTCACCTTTTAACTCCTTCCATTCTCCCTGTCATTAATTCCTTCCCTGCTCCTTTGACTTGGCTGTGTTGACCTTCTCCTTCAAGGCCCAGATGAGTTTGCACACGCAACATGAAGCCATCCATACCACCATGACTCATCTCCTTCACATCTGAGAACTAGAACCACTGATTTCTGCACACGTCATTTTCCCCCAGGCTACCCTAGATTATTATCTATAAGTCTTGCTTCCCTACCAAGAATGTATACCTCTTGAAGGGAGTGGCTGGTATTCATTTTTGCATCCCAACAGATCCAGGCACAGTGTTTGGTACATGGTAGGATTCATGGGATTTTGATGTTTGATTGACTGAGTAATCAGACTTATAGGAGTAAAAACAAAACCAAATCTCTGGTACCTCATGAGTTCCAGAACCAAATGAAACTCTTTCAGTATTTACATACTCAAATTCTCCATCCATCCATCCACCCATCCATCCATCTATTCATCTATCTAGTCATCCATCCATCCATCTAAAAACACTTATTGCTCTTGGATTCATTGATGGACTTCCTCTTCCTTTTTTCTTCTTTATTGCCATATATAGCCAGTAACAAGACTTTCCCCAATGTGAAACTCCTCCCCAATCCACATATATTTAGGGAATCCATTCCCTTCTCTCCATCCCAACTACTATTACTCTAGTTGAGGCCTGGTCATCAGGCTGGAATTACTGTTTTGGCCTTCTAACTTAGCTTTGCTTTTCCGGTTTGGTTCCCCTCAAATCTATCCTTCATGCTACCTCCAGATTGATCCTTCTAAAATATAATATGACCACATCATCCCTCTACTTAAAGCAGTTCATTTGTTCTCCATAAATAGAGATCAAACACATTAGTAGGGCATGGAATGCTCTAGATAACCTGGCCCTTGTGTAATTCTCCAGCCTCATTGTCTGACACTCTGACTCATGCCCTACATCTAGTAACACTAAACTGCTTTTACTTCCCAGGACCAACTGTTGGGTACTGTTGAATGCCTTTATAGTTCTGCTCATTCTGTTGCGTCTGTCTGGCATGCTCCAGACTCCTCTGCCCCTCTTCACTTGGACAACTCCTCCTCATCCTTTAAGAGGCAATTTGGACTCTTTTTTCTCCAAGAAGTCTTTTCTTAGTCTCAAGTCTTGATGAGCTAGATGGCCTCCCAGCTGCCATTTTATCCTGAGCATCGATCTAACTAAATGTTTGTTGAAACAAAATAAATACACATCAAAATATAAAAATATAAGTAAATAGATATAACACACATAACCATATATATAAAATATATAACTAAATACAAATATAAAGCATGGTTAAGTGTGCAGAGTGCATTCACATCCATCATCTCCTTTGAGCTTTATTTTGTGAGGAAATCAAAGCAGGCATCCTTTTTTACACCCCCCAAACAATAAGAGATCAAAAGACTTTAGGAAAATTATAAAGTGAGTAAGTAGGAGCTCAAGGTTTAAAAGAGGTGATCCAGGTCCAGCTCCCAGCACTGTGTGTAGTACACAGTGAGTGCTCAGGGAATGGAGCTGCCAGCATCATAATTACCCCGGTCTTGATATTCCATCACCACCCCCACACTGACACTAATGCGCTCGGTCAGCAGCCCACCTGGCTGGTTTCAGAGAGGAACCATCACTCCAGTCTTTCACAGAACAGACTCAGGTCCCAGACCTGACTCAAAACCAAACCCGCTGTTACGAGAAAGGGTGGGAGAAGATTGTTTTAGGGCCACATACTCCTATCCTAATTTCCCTAGGGGCATCTGATCTTTCTCGTCATTACTCTATTCTGTTAATCACTGGGCTGGAATTATAGGACTGGCTCGATCTTTCCCTCTTCTTTTTCATTTCTTATATAATTGGCTTTGGATCATGGCTGGAAATGAGGAATTTAGAGGGTGGGCTCGTAGCATATGGCTTTGCACTAGGTGTGTGCGTGTGTGTGTGTGTTCCTGAAAAGTAACATGAATCAAATTTTGTTAAATCAAATCCTATTTTAAATGCCTGAAAGAAGCTCCATGTTTAAAGGACTCCTCTGGGAAATTATTTTATGAAGTGAAAATTCACTCCCTCCTCCCCAATCTGTCTGTATATTTGGATTTTCAGAGAAATTTCTTAATTGGTGCATTCCAAATATACATGTTCAAAAATAAATAT
Organism: Tapirus indicus; assembly: GCA_031878705.1. Classification (NCBI taxonomy): domain Eukaryota; kingdom Metazoa; phylum Chordata; class Mammalia; order Perissodactyla; family Tapiridae; genus Tapirus; species Tapirus indicus. Next base: position 7,350,981 of record CM062922.1, on the reverse strand, counting down.
TTACAGCTTGCTTTCCATGTACCAAACATTTGTTGGTGCTGAGGATACAGCACCTCAAGGAGCTTATAGTCTACCGGGTAAGAGACAGTAAACCATAATTACACAAGGAGCCGATCACTTATTGACAAGTGTTGTATGTGCCACAAAGGAAAGTACCAGGCACTCAAGCAATTTGCAACAGGGAGACCTAGCCTAGTTAGGGGTGTCAGCAGAGGCAAGGAGCTGTGAAGCAGAAGGAGAGGTGGTAGGGTAGAGAGTGGTGAGATTTGAACCTGGAAATGTAAGTAGGAGTCAGATCTTGGCTTGGGATATCCCTTTAATGAAATGGTGTCCAGATTTTTCAAACCAAACCTTCCCACACGAGAAGAGGCAGTTTTTGACACATAGCCATGTCTCCAGCTCTTCCCTCCTCCATTTACAGTGCCTGACTAAGGCAATTCTGGGAAAAGATCCAGTGCAAATCTTACCCAGGTAGTTCTATTTCTAAGTCTTTTGCCAAGACCAGCATTCTTTGAAAGTGGCCCAACGGTTGTTATTAATCTCCTCCAATATTCAGATTGAAATCCATCCTTTGGAATCCAGGCTAAAAAATCTGATCCAAATCATTAAAGTTATTTCTTGAAAGTCCAGCTATTTTAAGGGCACCTTTCTGGATCCTACAGTATATTTGAGTTCAGAGGTCATATTTTCATGAACTGAGCATCAGGACTTGTAATCTGGCCAGAGATTTTTAGTTTATAAGTTTATTAGGTAAGAGGAGAGTAAAACTAGCTTTTTTTGAATGATTGTTGTGGCAGATACATTCTGCAGCCCACCCAACATCTCCTTTGCCCACCCCGTCTCCTTCTACTTAACTGAGAGAACCCTATTATTTCAGGGAGCTGGCTGAGATCCCCTTATCTCATATAGGTTAGACCATTCCTTGCTCTAGCCCAGGTGATGAATCATGGTAACTTTATTACCCTTGGCCATTGATTGGTCCAAAGGGGACAACATGACCCAGTTCTGGCCAATGATCTATAAAAGGATACTCTGCTGGGGAGGGGACTCTATTTCTGAATACAAAACCCAAGTCTTCTGAAGGGAAGAATTTTTACTTCTTTTTTTTTCTTCTTCCCTCTTGAAACTGAAGTCAGATGCTGCAGAAGTCATCTTGTGATCATGAGGTAACAACTGCAGAGGATGGAAGACAATGTTCTAGGGCTGGTAGAAAGAAACAGGAGTCTGAGCTGATGCCATCATTAATGAGCAGCACACCCAATGTCAACAATTATCTTTCTCTGGGATTTTGTTATCAGAAAAAAATAGATAGCCTATTTGTTCAAGCCACTGTGTCTGTGAGTTGGGTTTCTGTCACTTGCTGCTGAAAACACTCTTAAATGACACTTTTATTAACTGCCAAGTATTTTACATGTTATTAGATCCTTAGAACATTTAATCTTCCCAATAACCATTTGATATAGATGTTATTATCTTCATTTTACAGATGGGAACTGAGTCTCAGAGAAACTGCCCAAGTTCACACAACTAGAGGATGATGGTGGAGACATTTGAACCCAATTCAGTGTGAATTCAAAATCCAAGCCCTTCCCTTTGCAAAACTCTGCTTTATGACAGTACAAAGTCAAAATATTTTTAATTATATAGTTAAAAATCACATTTATCAAGAATCATTAAATTACATGGAGACAGAATTACACTGAAAACAAATGATTTCATTAATATGATGGAAGAGAGCTCTTGCTTCACAGAAAAAATACTTTAATAAAAAGAAACTGTAATATGATCTCTCAGTGTACTGGACTTGGGTCAGGTGGGCCTGTGTGACCACCTGGGGATAATGACTCCAATTTGTTTAATGTATTCAATACTTACCACTCTCCAGTCCCTGTGCTGAGTACTTTACATACAATATGGCATGCAATTCTTATAACAACCCTCTGAGTAGGCAGAAAAATTATGTCCATTTCACTGATGAGAAGACTGGGGTTTAGTGATCCTAAAATAGCTTGCCTAAGGTCACACAAATGTTTATTGGGGGCATTTCAACTTAAGCGCGAGTGCAGAGCATGTGCTCTCATCCTCTGTGCTCCAAAGCTTCCGTGTACACAACCGTGCTTCCTCAGCAGCTTTAGTCAAGCAATCCCAGATACACAGCTGTTTCCTCAGGATGCATCTTGGCATTCATCAGTGTTAATGGTAGCAGGACACCCGATAAGCTGCATAGGCATTATATGATAAAGTGAAAAAACACAGGCTTTGGAACCACAAAGATCTGGGTTTGAGCCCTTATATTGTCACTTATTAGCTGCGTGACAATGAGCTGGTTATTTGTTCTGAGCCTCAGTTCCCCCATCGACACACGAGGGGTAATAATGCTACAATGCAGAATTGTTGAGGATCTAAAAAGATAATGCAATTAAATGAGTCTCTCCTCCCATATTCTCTGCATATACTGTAGCAACAGCATTATTTCAGTGGCACCCAAGTGCTGAAACCCATTCTCGAATACTTAAGAATCAGACAACATCTACAAGCCTGGAATTGGTTTACATTTTTCCCTGAGGGTAGTTCTATAAACTGTATTCTTTTCAGTTTTTACTGCTTGTTCCCCAGAGGATCATTAGAGAATATTTATTTTGAATATATTACGTGTGGGGAGGTAAGACTCATAGAGGTAAATGAAAAAGGTAGCAGTGAATGAGTGGTGGGTGAGAAAGTTCGGCTGCCCCAGGTTGTGCAAACCTTCTCACGTTGTAGACTGGCCCTGGTTGAATACACTACATGGGGCCACATAGAAGTGCCCTGGTGGCCTTAAATACTCCAACAACAAGTTGACTGCCTAAGAATCACCTGGGAACTTGTTAAAAATACAGATTCAAGGTACTCCACCGGAAATTTTGATTTAGTAGTTTCAAATCTAGACATTTTATTTTTAACAAGTATTTTATATAATTTGTTATCCATACATATTTTGGAAACACTGGCTTAAATTATAGCATGGCTTTTATCTTGCCCCCACTTCATCCTTGTTTTGATGAGTGCATTAATATATAAATATTTTTGTATATAATTGTCTCATCTTTCCCCACTTTCTCCATAAACACACCAGAAAGGGTTCTATAAGGAGAGCAAATAGCATTACACAAATGAAAACATTTACAAAATACCAGGGGATTAATAACACAAATGCCAAATGGTCCAGCGAATTTGCCAGTTACCCTATGTTCCCAATAAACAGATGACCCCTGGACACAGTATCTATCTAAAAGGGCTACACATTTCTTGCTTTCTCAAGGCCCTTGGGAGTAATTGTGTATAACCTTTTCACCAGCAGACAGCTGTGTTTATCTCTCACTTGGGTTTTCTCCATGAAAACATTATTCCAGAATCACTGCTACACAAAGGAAATTTCACCTTGGCAACCAGAAGGAGCACGAGCTGCGACTGGAACTACAAAGAATCCCCATTTCAGCAAAACCCGTCAAGACCCCCAAACCCTTGACCTCTTCCTTTTATACTAGTTCAATTCTGGCCAAATTCCATTTGACTGTAGAACCTTTTAAGGAAATGAATTTATCACAAGAAATCCTAATAGATACAACATAAAATAAAAGCATAGCTGCTCTGTTTGAAGCAATGGTGGCAGGCCCAAAGTCTGCCTCTTCCCCTCAAGACACCTCCATAGATATGCAGCTTTAAGAATTATTCCCATCATTTCACAGTATGAAGACAACTATGGTGGGCCTATTGCCCCAAACTGTCTTCATTTCCTTCCTACCCAAAGGAGACCACATGTCCAAAAACATTGTCACCAGCATCTATAATTTTTCCACTCCTGGGTCAGTCTTAAACACGGATGCATTCATACTTCCCATTTTCCCGCTTCACTTCTCATGTTCCCAAGCCTTGGTAGCCACATTGCAGAGGTATTAATTTATTCCATTAAAAATGTATAATATCCCAACTCATTGGGCTATTAAGACAATTTGACAACCATCATTCTGAGCCTTAATAGATAGCCTTTGCCTGTCCTTTTAATGATAAATCTAACAATTGTCACATTTCCAAGGCCCTGCATCAACCAGTCCCTAAATCAGTGGCTCTCAAAGTACAGTTCCCAGACCAGCAGCATTACCACCATGTATTGAAAAGCAAGTTCTCAGGCTCCACCCCAGACTTACTGAGTCAGGAGCTCTGAGGGAGGGACCCAGCACTCTGCGGTGATTTTGGTGCACATGGGAGTTTGGGAACCACTGCCCTGAATCATTCTTAACACACATTTATCATATCTCACTAAGACAGCAGATGTTTTCAGCACTGTGAGCAGATCTCGTCACTCTCCTCATCACCAGATTCCAATCTGCCATTTCCACGTTGGTCTTTCTCCCTGGACTGCTAGATCTTTGAGGATAGAGACAGTATCTTATTCATCTTCATCCTTCTATTCCCAGGTCCTAGTATGGTACATTAGCTGCTCAATAGATATATTCAAATAAATTAAATAGTTTCATGGCCAGTAAGAGTCACCATCCTCTTGGGTCTCAGTTTCCTCCTCTACGACATGGAGGCCAATCAATAATTGATCTTTTTACTTTGCAGGATTGTAGTAACAATCAAGGCTAGTGAGATAATGGATATTAAAAAACTTCTAATAAGCTAAAAGTTCCATATAAATGGAGATATCATTATTTTTCCCGACTATAATGTGTGAAAAAAATATATATGTAAAAGCCACCATTTCTGTAAAACTGAAAGGGCAACTGGATAAAATTTGAAGTCATGTAGGTCAGACATCTTCCCTCTGTGTTCTTGAAATCGTATTCTCTCTCCACCTGATAATTCAGGAAAGTACGTGGACTCAAATTTCCAATGGCTTCATTTTCCACAAAAATGCAATGGGTTTTGCAGCTCAAATGAAGACCAGGGTGTTGCAATTATCTCTGGGTGCGCTTGAAGTATAATATTTTGTCTTCAAACTGAACCGCTATATAAATGTTTAATGAAAAGAGAGCTGCAAACTAGTCTCCCTTTGAAACACTAAGAAGGCACCATAAGTCTTTAAGTCACAGTTTGGGGCTGGATATAAGAGAGAAAGATGATCCTGAGTGGGAAGAGAAACTCTGAAATTCATATTGGGTTGTGCAGAGAGGGAGGACCCCCACGACATGACCTTCTGCTGCCTCCAGAGCAACCAAATCAGAGCTGTTGCCGGGGCAGCTCCTCACACAGCTACTCTCTCGAAATAGTCCTGCTGTTGGTAGCACCTCTGGTGAAATGAGGGGATGTGCTGCATTCTCTAATCCAATTCAATTCTCTAAGTATTGATTGAGCTCCTAAGATGTGCTCAGCCAAGATTGACCTAAAGGTAGAGAAAGTGATTGCCTACATGCTCTGCTTCAAGCTGAACGAGAAACGTTCCTGGGTCCTTAATAGCCACCTCCCCATTCTCTCCTTCCCCCACACCGCCTGAACTCTGCTCTGTCTTCTGGGCTATAATGAAGCACTCTCCAAGATGTATTTGATGAACACTCATGCAGAGATGCTCCACAAAAATCCAGTTCCATGGTCCAGTTCAGGAAATAAATGCAGTCTATACTCCCTCTTAGAGATTCTTAAAGTTTATTAACAGTACGACTCCAAGAATGCCTACAGCAATGGTATCTGCCAAACTTTAAAGTATTTTTCAGTCCCATTTGACCATAGAACTCTTCCTGTCCCCTAATTTTTTTCCTTCCCCTTATTTTTAAGTAATGCTTCCTAGTATACACTTCAAAATAGTTGGGCAGAGGACAGTCCAGTTCTGTACCCAGGTGGATCTGAATCTGCTTTCCAGCTCAAACGTCTATTAATTGGGAACATTGGGCAAGTGATTTAACTTCTAAGCCTCAGTATCCTCATCTATAAATGCAGATAATAATGGCGAGTCCATAGAGCTATGAACTTAAATGGGGTAAGACAGGCAAAGAGCCTCACACGACACCAGGGGAAGAATAGGAACCCGTAAGTGAGAGTTCCTTTCTCATTCCTAGTTCCTACTGGCAGCCATGTCACACACTAGAGACCCGTGTGCATTAAAAGACATTCATTTAAAAAATTCAAGTAATCCCGGGAAGAGTAAAAGGATTCCCTTACTGGAATGACCCCACCCCCCACCTGTTTCAACACTTCCAGGACCATCTCAAATGCCACTTTCACATAGCCTTGGGATCCCAATTGCAGGGTTATTTCTCTCTTTTCTGAATTCTCCTGTCATACTCCAAATTGAATACTTAATCTGCTCTGCCTAATTTTATATTTCCCACCACAAATTCTGCTAGTTATTAAGATAGAGACTGTGTCTTGCACATTATCTGTGATAGTGCTTGGAACAAAATAAACGATTGTTGAGTGATTTCAGGCTTCCTTGAGTTTTCTTAATTGGATCGCTTTCCTCCATACACTTGACCAAGATCTGTTGTATTAAAGAAATGAAACCTTCTTTGGGGGGAAGAAAGAGCACATTAGAATATGAGACAATTGGAATCGGGCTGGGTGGATAACTACTTTGGATAAGTAGTTTGGAGAAGTACCAGGCAACACAACCACCAGATGTCTGAGATGCATGAGTGAGAATATCCGGGGGTGAAGGAGGAGTACAGCAGGTGTAGCACATTAGGGTGACAAAGTGCAAGTCACCTACAGAAAGTCTTGCTCAGAGGGGCACCCCACACCCAGTACCCTGTCAGATGCCTTTGGGGTTGGTATAAAATGAGCACAAGGCACTCAGCCTTTGAAGAACGTACATCTAGTTAGGGGACAGGTTTCACAGACACAATAATCAGAGAAGTAGTGAATGTGTGGGACAGACATAACCATATGCTTTGGGATCAGACCACACAGGTTCCCATCCTAGTTCTGCCAGAACCTACCTGTTTGACCCTGAGAAGGTTACTGAACTTCCCTGAGCCTCAATTTCCTCATTTGTAAATTGGACACAATAGCACTATTTCGTATGTTTGGTATGAGTATTAATGAGATAATTTATGTACGATGATTGCAAAAGTGCCTTCCATATAGTAAGCATTCATTGAGTATTAGGTATTATTGCATTTACATTTTATTGCAGTTGTGTATTCAGTAGTGTAACCCATATGTCCCCTTGTCTCACTTGCCAGCAAGTATAACTATGTGAAAATTACAGAATACTCCACACCACAGTGGTCTGAGACCTCACTCTCTTGACTGATCAGAAGACTTGCCTTTCTCAGAATCTGTCTCCCTCATTCTTCTCTCCAGGAACCTCTGGGCACGCAGAGAGATGGGATTCTGCACAGTTGGGGCTGCATTAGTGGTTTTGTGGCCCTTCTGCTCTAATGGCCACTGTTTCCATGGGCCCTTTCGGCTTGCTCTTAATGAGTGGCTACTGCTGATCCCCCTGTCTGGACTGCTGGCCCCTGGGGCTCTTCTGTGCTAGCAAGCAGCGAATCTCCTCTGCGTCTGGAGATCAGCTCCTTCAGGGAACCAGTGATGTGGTGCTTATCTCACACCACTTCCCCCTCCTTCACAGAATGCCCAGACACCGGACAGGAGAGTTTTGGAAGGCCACCAGCCTCACACAGCTGCCTGTGGGCCTTGCTCTTCAGAGGCTTTAGCAGGGAGAGAGGGGCAGGGGGACAGGGAAGGCCCCGTTTAACAGGTGTCTTTCCTCTTGTGATTTCCCCTCACCATTATCTCTTCCTCTACATGCCTGAGCCCCAGTGCTGGCCAGATTCATGTTCTGTCTCTCAGGTCTTTGGGGTCCTATGTAAACCAAAGGGCAGGCATCTTTCTCGGTGTCCACACACATCCTCTGTTGGGAAGCTGGTCTGCCTAGAGCACACTGACAATCCTAGTGGGTGTAATGGTCTACCCACATACTTATCCATCAGAGTTCAGTCTGACCCACATGCTGACGCTTGTTGGAGCCCCCCAATAGAAGGTGAGTTCCATGAGGGCAGAGATCACGTCTGTCTGGAGTTTATGACTTAATATCTAGCACCTGTCACAACGCCTGGCATCTTGTGTGTAGGTGCACAATAAATATACGTGAAAGGAAGGATGGAAACAACGAAAGGACGGAGGGATGGAAGAAGGAAAGGAAATCCATTTGGGTCAGCTTTGCCAAGAAAGTCCTTTTGGGGGGGGCGCTTTAAATTAGGTCTAAAAGAAAAAATTTTTATAATAATTTTATATTTTGGTGCTTCATATACATCTTTGTACATCCAAAGAGCAGAAAAAAATTATGTCCTTGAGTTAAACAAATTTCTCTGTGAAATTTGTGCTTGTATGCGATTCAGAGTGATCTCCCTAGTGGTTTATGCTGCTAAAAGCTACTGATATCAACAATGCCTCCACTGCCTCAGATGCAAGTGTGGATGCAACACAGAGCAAAAATTGACCAGGAACAAATTTCAGTTCCTAAAATTTAAACTTCATTTGAGCATTCATTCATTCATTCAAAAACTATTTATTGAGCATTAGTGTACTACAGATACTGTATTAGGCACTGAAATATATGAATGAAAAGACATAAAGTCTTCCCTCAAGGAGCTTCAAATATGAAACTGGAATACAAAAAGTAGTTCTTTAACGGGAGCATGGACTAGTGAAGTAGAAACACAAGGAAACAAAGACCCAAGAGGACACTGAAGGCAGTCGGAGGGCTTTGCAGAAGTAGTTCTCCAGCTGACTCTAAACAACACCGCCACCACCACCACCAATAGGTACATTTATGGATTATTTACCAGGCACTATATTAAACACTTGATATTAATGATACAGTTTCAACCTAATGCTAACCAATTGAAGAAGATATTCTTGGTCCCATTTTATAGTGGAGCATTAAAGAGGTAAAAGACTTGCCCAAGACATCACAGTTATTAAGTTACAAAACCAAGACTTAAGCCCGGGTCCAACTGACTCCAAACTCCATTCCTGTGCCCCCAAGGGATTTTGTCCTCGGCGACCTGGAAAAACACTTGTATGATCAAATGAGGTCAGAGAAGAAAAAGCACATGAGACCATACCACAGACTGTACAGGGCAGAGAATCAGTGCTGTCATAAACTGTCCCTTAATTTATGCCCTCCAATGCCCTTTTCACACTTTCAACCAGACGACACCAAATACAGACACCCTTGGGTGATCATCCTTGCATTGCCTGGTGAGTCGGGCATAACATCTAGGCATGAAAGGAATCATAGCATCAGATAGTCCAGTGGTTTATAAACTTTATTTTGAATTTTTAGCCACATTTTAAATAAACTCTTGCAAAGATTTCCAATATATAAAACAAAACTGAAAGCTGATAGTATCTTATCATGTTCTTTGATGACTTCTATTGCCAAACTCTGAAGCAATATTTCACCACAAATTTAAATGACGCTTCCTGTGTGCAGTGGCTCCTTCACTGTTAGGGATGTGGGTATGGGATGTGATGATATCACTTCATCCTATTGTCAAGCCTGACTTCCCCACTCCAGCTTTAGCTAGAACAACTGTTTTGTGGATGTGTGTGTTTATCTTCCACTTTTCTATTCCCTTGGCCAGGGATGTATCTCCCTGCTATCTTGGGTCTTTAAGGATTATAATTTGGTTTGGTCTAAGCCATTTACTTTCTGGATGAAGGAAAATACTCAGAGAGAGGACATAATTTTCCAGAGGTTACTGGCTGAATACTGGTAGAGCTAAAATCCAAACTCTGAACTTTTAAGTTCTACGTTTCCAAGAACTTCACATTACTTTGATAAATGACTTGCAGCCAGAGAACGAGTACAGAACTTAAACCTCTGCTTTACCAGCAGGGCAAAGGCTGGAGCCAGATAAGGAAGGATGTTAGAAAGTGAGAAAACAAAGAGAAGTTGTGCAAAGAGCTCTGGAATGAAGGCTGTGGAAATGTAACACTCTAAACTAAAAAACAAGGTAAATAAACACATTCAAGTGGACAAGGTCTGGAGAAAGAGCTAATAAAGGCACTTCTTGTGGAAAACAATGACAGCAACCCCTTTGGCTAGCTTCAGAGGAAAATATAATGGTTGGTATTTTCAAAATGCATTATACGTGTAAATCTGACTGGTTAAGGAGAAAATAAAAGGTGAAATTCTGCATGACACAGATTTATGCTCTGCTTAATTCTGTGGTTTTTCTTTTTTCACACATCATTTTAACAGAAAGAAAGAGTTTCCAAAGAAATTATAAACACAGTTGACAGAATCATGTTGACTTTATATCCTGAGGACAGTAAAAATAACAACAACACTTGTGCTGCTGATCAAAGTTTTACTGAAAGGCAAAATCACACCCATATCCAGGCAGTACGTTACCATTTCATCAAAATAAAGAGATCACTGCAAGCATGCTCCCACAGAAAGTGCACTTCAGTTTGTGAAGAGATTTGACTCTAAAGTTTAGCAATAAAAGTTGTCAGAGAGTGTGACAGTGCACTAGCTGCATCCATTGACTAACTGATTCATTCATTCCAAAGATTACTAAGGGAATAAACGGTACAGTAAAGGGCTCGATACAATGAATAAGACAGGGTTTGGTCCTCTAGTAAGCTCACAATCCAGCTGAGCAGAAAAAAATATATATGTAAATAAGTGCAACAGAAAACAGACCAAAACAAAGGAAAATGAGTATTATGGAAAATTAATGCTATGAGAATTCAGATGAATAAACATCACATACAGCTGAAATGATCCAGGAAAACTTTACAGTGGTTGAAATTTGAGATTAGACTTAAAGGTTAAGAAAGTGGGATATCCAGATGGGCAGACCAGGTAAGTAAGCATAAAGTTAGAGAGGAGGGGGGTGATGGGAGATTCTAGGTATTGACTAGAAAAGAGAGGTTTATTCCGAGAAGTTGTGAGAGGCAAGACTAGAAATGTAGGTTGGGTGAAATTGTAGAGGATGGTGTTTTCCAGTGTTTTTCTTGTCATGACACATACAGGAAATGATCACGTGTACATTCTACAGAGGGGTAAATGGACTATGCTGCTCATAGCTGGAAGCCTGGTGGCTCTCCAAGGGCTGAGGTGGCTGGGTAGCTCACATACCTGTAATCCATTCACAGAGCATTAACCCACACACTGCACACCTCTTGGGAAGCAGAGGAACTTGAATGCCATTTAAATGATAATGTGTTCTCCTACAGAAATCCTCTTTGCTAAATCCAAACTAATTTCCCACACATATTATCATAAATTGTTTCAATATGTAGGTAGAAAATATACTGAGTAGCCAACTACCTCTGCCCTATTCTAGCGGAAGATAGAAGTATCATTTTCTAGAAATTGGCCCTGAAAGGTTCTGGACTTGGGAACAGTAGGCACAGCTGAGGCCAAGGAAGAGAAACCATACTGACATGAAGGTTAGAATCAGAGTCTTCCTCACTCACTCAGCACGCTAAAGGTTGGCAGGTGGGCTTATAACCCAAATAGGAGATTATAGGGTTTCTACTTTGGAAAACAAAATAGCCCAAGAGAAAATATCCAGAGATACTAAGTTAGGAAAGATGTATCACCCCACAGTGAAAGACACCAGAATACAAGCACATACCCCCTACCGTCTACAGCTTTTATTCTTTCTTTTAGTGCCTCACTGTGACATCTGAGTGGACAGCCAAAACTACCAGACATTGTAGAAATGCCCGTCACATGAAAGACAGAGACCTAAACAAACAAGTAACTTAGATACAGTAGAGACAATTTTAAAATTAAAAAAAAAAAAAAAAAAAAACTTCAACAACAGAAGCCATAGGTCTTAATACATGAAAAAATGCTATTAAAAAAAGATAGAAAGAATACTTGGGAATTAAAAGTATGATAAAAATACAACATTTCATAGATGGGTTGGTAGGTAAAGTTGAGAAAATGTCCAAAAAACTAAAAAGATTAAAGGTCTTGGAAAATAGTAGAGAAAAAATAAGAAATTTAGAAGTTTAATTCGAGAGTGTGGTTAATAGGAGATTCAAAAAAAGAAAACTGGAAAAAACAGACAAAATTAACATTAGAAATCTCAAACAATTTCCCAGAACTGATGGACACCTGTTTTTATATTGGCAGGGCCACCCAAAAGACTGCATCAATGCACATCAACAGTATCTTTTAAAACATTTGGCATAAAACAAAGATCCTATATACTTATGAAGAGGAAAAAAACAGGGGTCAGACAGAGGCGTTCAAAAATCATAACCTACCAGATTGCTAAATAAAAGCATTATGGGTTAGAAGACAATGTAGCTTTCAAAATTCTGAGTAAAAAAATGATTCCCAATTTGCAATTTTATACAGAAGAAATTTATCAATCAAGGGTGAGGGTAGAACAAAGGCACTTGCACGTAGTCAAAATGTGAGCCCTTTCTCAGGGAGCTGTTGAAAGGTAATGCATTAGTTACCTTTTCCTGCATCACAATATTACCACAAACAGGGCTTTAAACAACACATGTTTATTATCTCACAATTTGTGAGTCAGGAGCCCAGGCACAGCTTAGCTGGGTCCTTTGTGTGACTCCAATCAAGGTCTTGGCCAAGACTCGTTTCTCATCTGGAGGTTTGACTGGGGATGGATCTGCTTCTAAGCTCACATTTTTGTTGGCAGCATTCAATTTCTTTCAGGATGCCAGACTGAGGGCCTCAGTTTCATGCTGACTTTTGTTCAGAAGTTGCCCTCATTTTATTGTCAAACGGCTCTCTTCACAGGACAGCTCTTAACATATAGCTTTTTTCTCTAAAGCCAGCAAAGGAGAGAGTTTCCTAGAAAACAGGCATTACAATCTTATGTAATAGAATCACAAAGGTGACATGCTGTCTTTCTTGTTGTATTCTATTGGATAAGGGGAGGTGGTTACAGAAGGCATGTAAACCAGGAAGTGGGGACCATTTGGCCATCTTAAAGTCTATCTCTCACCATCCACCTTCTGGCCTTCAGTGATTCATGCCCCTTCCACATGCGAAATACAATCACCACTTCCCAAGGTCTCCAAAATTCTCATCCCATTACAGCATCTATTCAAAGTCCAGAATCTCATCATCTAAATTAAGTCCAGATATGAATGAGGTTCCTAGGGTACAGTCCTCTTGATGCATTAATCTGTAAAACTAAAGAGACTAGCTCTCTGTCCCCCACACACCCTGCATACAATAACAGCTACAGACAACTTCATTTAAAAAAAAGGGAAAATGGAAGGTATAGAGGGATCACTGGTCCATAGCAATTTTCCAATCCAGCTGGTCAAATGTTGGGAGCACCTTGATTAGCTTTCAAGATCCAGGAATAATTTCCCCTGGCTCTGGGCTCCACCTTCTGGGCTCTTGTTTCCCCACTCCGAGTCATGAAAAGTAATACGTATTTGCTGCTGAGCAGCTATATCAGTCTGCTTCCTGTCACTAGATTTTGGAGGATGACAGCCCCCAATCATTTTACACTCTCTCTATCCCTCTCAGTTCAAGTTGGTAGTGCTTTTGCTGAAATAACTTTCTCAAAAACTTTGTGGCTCTCCTATGGTTCATTCTATTAGGCAAAAGCCACTTTTTTCTTTTTTTTTTGAGATAAATATTCTCATCTTGGGCTCCTGCTGAGTTGGCTGAGAGACAATACCCTTAATCTTCCTAGAGGCCCCATGGTTTGATCGAGCGATTCCACGAGACAAACTCTTAACCTCTTTCAAGGGTACCCTGTGTGACCGAAAATCACTCTGATCCTTTGATCTCTCTGAAGACTTAACAAAATGTTGTATAGTCATACTCTTGTCTTTTCCTCTAGACCACACACTTTTCTCACAGTGCCCAGAAGCCATCTCCTAATTTTACCGTCTTTTGCCATTTGGAGAGACTGAAATTTTTCAAGATCATGAATTTCTGGTTCCTCTTTGTTTAATGGTTCTTCCCTCAGTGTATGTCTGTCCTCTCACATTTACCATAAGCAACAAAAAGAAACTAGGCCAAACCTCCAATACTTTGCTTGGAAATCTCCTTAGCTAAATAAGTTTATCACTTACATGTTTTAGCTTTCCACATAACTGCAGGTGACAATTTCACCAAGCTTTCTGCCACCACATAATAGGGATGCCCCTTCAGCCAGTTTCCAATAACATGTTACTCACCACCTTTGAGTCCTCACTGGCAGCATCCTTAAAGTCTAGATTTCTACTAACTGTCTGTCAAGGCAATTTAAGCTCTCCCTATCATTCTCCTCAAAATTCTCCTAGGTGCCATCCACTGCCCAGCTCCAAGGTTGTTCTCACATTTTTAGGTATTGTTATAACAGCACTTCATTTCCAGGTACCAAAAACTATATTCATTTTCCACTGCTGTGTACTATTATCATAAATTCAGTGGCTTAAAACTACATACATTTATTATCTCACACATTCCGTGGGTCAGGAATCTTGGGGCTTGACTTAGCTGTGTCCTCTGCAAGACTACAATCAAGGTGATGGCCAGGACTGGACTCTCATCTGAAGGTCTGATGAAGGAAGGATTTCCTTCCAAGCTCACCTGTTTTTTGGGAGCATTCAGTTCTTTGCAGAGTGCCAGACTGAGGACCTCAGTTCCTAGTTGACTGTCAGCCAAAAGCTGCCTTCAGTTCCGTTCCATGTGGCCCTCTCCACAGTACAGCTCACAACATGGCAGCTTGTTTTCTTAACTCCAGTGAGTGAGAGCCTTCTAGCAAGACTAGAATTATAATTGTATAAAATATAATCATGAAACTGACAACCCGTCACCTTTGCCATATTCTACTGCCTAGAAGCAAATCACTAGATCCCCCACACACAGAGGCATGAACACCAGCATATGGGGATCACGGTGGCAACTTTAGAGTTTCTCTGCCACAGACATGTTTTACCTAAATGATTGGACTAAACCACGAAAAATGAAAATACAGGATCCTGGAAACAGGAGATAAGTTAAGGGAATCCTAGAAAGAAGGTGAAAGGAAATCTCAGAGTGATAGCCACATAGAAACCCAGACAGCAAATGGTCCAGACCGGAAGAGGAGAAGAGAGGGCTCCCAGGGAGATATCTCCATGAAAAAAAAAAAAAAATAGAACAACAGATTACTCAACCATTTACACAGTAATGGGGGGGTTTCATAGCTGTGTTGGAGAGTTTGCAGATGAATTAGTGACACATAAACAGAAAACTGAGTAGAAGAAAAATAGGATAATTAATAACCCCAGGAAAAGTTAAAAGTTGGATAAAGAAAACATAATCATAGTACACCCCATAGTTGAGCTATGAATAAGAGTCAACAGTCAGAATAACATAAATACTAAGTGTTTATCCAATCTAAATGGTGATATATATTCAGAGGACGCGTAGAAGGAAACTTGCATGGGTATATGGTGAGGGGATGGGAGTGAGAATGATAAGCCTTATCTTCCATAATTTCAAAATGGAAAGAAAATATCAAAAACTGGAAAAAAAAAACAAGAAATAATAATATACACAATATTTTAGAAATATGGTATTAAATACCAGAAGAAACAGCTAAATGCTCTTAAGGGGATTGTCCCTGGAGTGAGAATCAGATGAAAGGAGAATTGAGGAAAGAAGCTCCTGATTTTCCATTATAAGCCTTAAAGTACTGACTGATATTTTAACAATATACATGTGTTACTTAGACAAACATTAAATTAAAAACTTTAAAAACCAGCAAAAAATTAAAAAAACATATTGTGATTTTAATACAGCTCTGCTGAAAAATTTTAAACAGCTTTTACAGAAGGGTGCTAAATTATGCTTTCCTTTTTCCCAAATCCCACAGCATTTTTGGTGTTACCAGTAATGGATTATAAGGAGAGAAGGTTTGAGTATGAAGTCCTGGGAACCTTAACACAACAAGCCAACGGGGAGCAGAGGACTCCGGGACTAGATACAGCCGCAGTCACTCCAGATTACTGGATGGGCTGGAGAAAACAAGCTGTGAGGCCAGCCAGGGAGTAGAGCAGCTTTGCACACCACGTGTGGTTGAGCCTTCATCATTGGCAGGAGGGAGTTGGGACGGCTTAACTTCCTGAGAGGATATTGTGGGGAGAACTTCCAGACTGTTTGTGGAAAGTCTAGCTGTGACTTCAGCTAGTCACAGAGTAACCCAGGGCAGAGTGCAGATCCTGAAGGGACATAGTTGATGGGAGCCACGCAAAGGTCAGAGTTCCCACGTGAAGACACAAGATTTCAGGAAGTGTTCCAGTGCGTGTGGTGTTCCGGGCAAAGACTCCCATTTAAAACTACACCCCTATGCCATGAGCCAGAAGGGAGGGAGAGAAAGCAGGATGCTTTGACTCTAGAGATTATTATAGGCCTTCTCACTACCCATCAGATAGTGAGTCAATTGAAAACTAACCTTCGATCCAAAACCAATCATATTGTGAAACTGATACCACTAATTATATTTTCTCCGTCCCTGCCTCAATTAGCCCAGAAATCTGGGTAGCCTGTGGGCCCTGGCTTACTAATAGCACTCCGGGTTCAATCCAATTCTAGAATACTGGAGAAGCCACAGGCAGAAAGAAAAAAATTAATTACATTTTCATTGTGTTCAATTGCAATAAAGTATCGGGAAAGCCAACATTACACACATAAATAAGAGTGAAATTTATACACAGCACAACCTTGGGCTTCTAGATCTGGAATAAAAGGAAGAACTTGGAAAATATGACATGGAGAAATAACAACTTATTTCTATTCAGGTGAGCTATTGAGGCAGTACTCATCTTGTAGAGAGGTATTTTTCAACAGAAATGTCAAGAACGTTTATAAAGCAACCTCTTCCAGAACAAAGTTATACCCTGGAAGGGACAAATCCCAATGGCAATTGCAGTTAAAATTCCAAAGTCCAGAGTGGGCAGACACGGAAGTAGAATCCACAAAAGAATGCAGTTTAAAGGTCAAGTTTTTACCTTGCTGGGTACTACCCTGTTTAAAAACCCAGGACAGATGCAATAGAGGACTTGAGGAGGCCATAGATTAACCTTGCTAGGATGACTTTTGAGATCCATTTCTCACAATGCATCTAGCCTTCCCAGCCCATAACCATCACTACTTGTCAATTTGAGAAATCACGCAAGGCCTTAATCTCTGACACACCAATTGAGCATGAACCAGGAGAGATTATAATGGCCTCGAACAAAGGCAGATCAAACCTACCCAACCAAGCGACAGCGACAGCAGTTCTAATTAAAGGCTATTTGGAGAGAAGAGCTGTGGTTGTCTGAGAAGCATGGGAGTGTGCAGTGACAGGCCCACAGGCTACAAGGATCAACAGAGATTAGACCTTCACAGGACTGCGTGGGTTCCTGCTTCTGACCCAAATCCCCAATGGCAGGCTGTGCCCCACAATAACCCTCTACCTTTAATAATGCTATTTCTTCTGCTGCTTTCAACTCACTGGGTACAGTCTCATCACAGAGACAGAGAAAGAACAAGAAGCTGAAAATATCCCTTTAGAACATCAGCACTGATTGGCACAGATATATTTAGTAAGTGATTGTCAAATCTAAGTCACGTGGCATGCCACTTTAATGATCTGAGAGTTTGCAAGTCCCTGAAAAGTGACAGCTGCAAATGAGAATTTAGGAGGTTCCACTAGGTAAGCAGAACATTGATCAAATCTATTGGCAGGAGCCCTAATCAAAGCAAAGTGTCAGTGGAGATGCCGAGCTTAAAAATCCTCCCCCAGGTGATAAAGTACTTTCCGGCCAGGCATTCTCAGCGTTATCATTTATGAGTTATTGCTCTATAAGACTGGTTAATGTCTTCATGAGCCTGTCATGCTTTTACTGTTTACTACATTTAAAACGTTTTTCCTCCTTATAAATATGTGATGGGATAACATTTCAAAAATAGATAAAATGTGAATTGCTTCACATTATGTTCTCTGTGAAATTTTAAATGGAAATGCTTGGTTCATCCGTGCTCATCAGACATGGACAGGTTGCAGTAAGAATCAAGACACCCGCTCTCCCAGTTCCTCTCCGTGCCACAGGCCACCTTGCCTTTGACTGGTCATCCATAGCCCTATGACCAAGAGATCTTTTACCTTGCCTCCATGTCACCTGTGGAAATACCTGGAGGAGTACCCATGGAGAACATGTTTGAGGTTGGTTCTCTTTGTTGAATGGACCCTTCAAGACAGCTGCATAAAGGAGTGAATAGCTTAGGGTACAAAGCTCTGTGCTACATCTCAGTTGCTCTCAGAGGCATTAAAATCAAGCTATCATAATAGCATATTACAGGAATGCATCAGAGCTCATCCTTCCTCTTGTTCCTTGTCTTCTTTACAATGACTGTTAGTTTATGGCTTCAATTTTATTCTCTTTGAGTCTTAAATATGTTCACAATAATGCCAGCTGCTTTCAGATTTCTGACCAGGTTTCCTTCCCTTCACTGAGATATTTTCTTGCCCTGCTAGGTTATGAGCAGTCCTGCCCAGAACTCTGGGTCCCACGCCATTCCCTAGTAACCCGTTGTGCTAATTACTCTTCAGATTGCCCATTACTGACCCATTACCCTTGAACTCGACTAAATCTCTTAGGACTAAAACATAAATTTTCTGGAATTCTTATTGTATGATTTCCTGCTTATGCAAAATGCTTGTCTGCTCACAACCATGTCAATATGGTATACTTGCTCACAATGGAACGAGAATTATATAGCATTTTCAACAATGAAATTCTTCATGAATTCTCGATGCAAGTATTTTCATGAAAAAGGGGATGGCATTCCACCTCATAGTTTGCCAGAACTCCTGGGAATATCTGAAATATTAGGCAAGCACTCAACATAAGTTTATATTAAGAAGTATAATTTACAGAAATGCTACAAAGCTCATTTATCAACACTCAGTATGTAGACTGCATTCAGACATTCCGATGTTGAAAATTCCTGATGATCCCTAGACTGTAAAACTAATCACCTAGCCTGAAAATACATAGGCTGTTCTGGCTGAAAATTTGAGATCTACTTCCTTTAGTTTCCCAGGGCTCCAGTACAAATGCTAAATTCTTTCCTTTGCCAGATTTCTGAGAACATCTTTTCTGGGGTAACTGATATATCCCTTTCCCACAGAACACATACTGAATTTTGATTCCAGGCAGAAAATCCTCTCTGATTCCAGCATCTTCCCCTGCCTCTGCACTGGTATTTCTTAGCTCAAAGAAGAACATTCCACTGCATTGTTTGGAGGCAGCAATTTTGATATGGACTCATCACAACAGCCACATTATTACCAAGACAGGAGTGCAACAGACACCCCCTGATTATCATCTCAGTTCCTCACTCCATCTCTGAGCACATCCCAGCTTTCAGCCTCACCTCAACCTTTATCTCTTCAACCCCTCCTCAAGCCTTTTCCATTACTCTGGCCCTAATCCTCCTCTATTTCTCTCTGTCCCTGACTCCATGAAAGCACGAACTTCTGCTTTATTCCATTAATCTGCCAACGTGCAATCCTCGCATACTTTTACTGTTGTGTCTCTACAGCTGCAGCTGTAGAACATCACCATTCCATTAGGAAGAGGAGATCTCAGTTTGTCTCCTTATTAGTTCCTTCACTCATTTTAGGCAGCTCCAGGGTGCCTCCACACTCTCCATGAAGAGTCTTCTGGATACTTTTGAGTCACTCCTTCTCAATGCCCACTCCACCCACTACCACCCACCCTGGGTCTTTCTCCACACAGCCTGTCACAATTACATGCTGTGTTTCTTTAGAAAGCACCTATCATCTCTGCCTTCACCTTAATAAACCAATGAATAAACTAAGGTTTTAAAGATCTACTTGAAAACCAAAATTAGATATGAGGAGTTCTAAGAAACTAATGACTGTATTAATGATTTGAGAAGGAGAATAAGTGGAAGAAAGGGAAATCCTTTAATTAAAAAAGAACATAGAAATAAACCCTCACATCTACGGACAGCTAATTTTTGACAAGGGAGCCAAGAATATACAATAGAGAAAGGAAAGTCTCTTCAACAAATGGTGTTGGGAAACCAGCCACATGCAAAAAAAAAAAAAAATGAAAGTAGACCGTTATCTCACACCACACACAAAAATTAACTTAAAATGGATTAAAGACTTGAATGTAAGACCTGAAACCATGAAAATTCTAGAAGAAAACATAAGCAGTACACTCTTCAACATCAGTCTTAATGATATATTTTCAAGTACTGTGTCTGACTGTACGAGGGAAACAATAGAAAAAATAAACAAATGGGAATACATCAAACTAAAAAGCTTTTGCACAGCAAGGAAACCAACAACAAAACAAAAAGACAATCTAACAATTGGTAGAAGATATTTGCAAACCATATATCTGATAAGGGGTTAACCTCCAAAATATATAAAGAACTCATATATCTCAACAACAAAAAAACTAACAACCCAATTAAAAAATGGGCAAAAGACCTGAACAGACATTTCTCCAAAGAAGATACAGAGATGGCCAACAGGCACATGAAAAGATGCTCAACATCATTAACTATCAGGGAAATGCAAATCAAAACTACAATGAGATATCACCTCATCCCCATCAGAATGGCTATAATTAACAAGACAGGAAACAACAAGTGTTGGAGAGGATGTGGAGAGAAGGGAACTCTCATACACTGCTGGTGGGAGTGCAAACTAGTTCAGCCACTATGGAAAACAGTATGGAGATATCTCAAAAAATTAAGAATAGAACTATCATGTGATCCAGCTATTCCTCTGCTGGGTATTTATCCAAAGAAGATGAAAACACCAATAAGTAAAGATACATGCACGCCTGTGTTCATTGCAGCATTGTTCACAATAGCCAAGACTTGGACACAACCTAAGTGCCCATCAAGGGAGGAATGGATAAAGATGTGGTATACATACACAATGGAATACTACTCAGCCATAAGAAACAATGAAATCCAGTCATTTGTGACAACATGGATGGACATTGAGGGTATTATGCTAAGCGAAATAAGTCAGAGGGAGAACGTCAAAAACTGTATGATCTCACTCATAAGTAGAAGATCAAAACAACAACAAACAAACACTCAGAGACACAGATTGGATTGGTGGTTACCAGAGGAGACGGGGGAGGGAGGAGGGAGAAAGGTGTGATTAGGCATATGTGTGTGGTGATGGGTCATAGTCTTTGGCTTGTGAACATAATGTAATCTATGCAGAAATAGAAGTATAATGATGTACACCTGAAATTTATACAACGTTATAAACCAAGGTTACCACAACATAAAAAAAAAGAAAGAAAAGAAAAGAAGCAGTATAGCTACTGAAGTGATGAGGGAAAATTCCACTCTTCTGATATGTGTTTATTTCATCCTATAACTCATCCTATACCCACTATTCATCTCTCCAACTAGATATCCAACCATGCAAAATCAGTAATTGTTTTCTGAGGATGTGTTTCTTCATAGTTTTGCATATGCTGTTCCCCTGAGCAAAATTCACTACCCTTGGCTCCATCGCATCTTCCCTTTGTTGTACTTTTTACATCTTGACAAACCAGCACTACTCCTTTAAATATTCAGCACAAATGTCACCTGTTATTTATTCTTTAAGATGGCCATTCCTAGTCCCCCAAACCTGGTAAATCCCTCCAATTTAGCACTTGTCTCATTCTACGAAAATAGCCTATTCACTTACCCACTGCAGGGTGAGCTTCTTGAGGTCAGACTTTATCTTTGTGTCCCAGCTTCTGGTCTAGAGCATAACATGGAGCATGGGCTCAATAAATGAGCAATCTCTAGGGAATATTTTCAGTAGTCATCAGTCTGTATGACTCCTTCAGGTTCTCCTTCACTCTCCTAGTAAGTTACTTTGAAACCGTTTTTAAGATAGGATTAGTAATGCTGTACAACCTTGGACATCTGAGAAGGGGCTTTAATGGGGGGATGGTAGAAGTACTAAGCCAAATATGGATTGAGTTCGGAGGAGGTAGAAGGAAGAACATGGAGGGAAAGTAGGCATCCTTTCATATCTTGCTACAGGAAACCCTCTTTGTACCTATGGCCTCTCTGATTACTGCTCACTTCTATCATTTTTACTCCCGCTTTAACTGTAGCACTGTCTGTTCAATCCTTCTAAGTCTGTCCTTGAATCCTATTATGTTTGCTTACTTCAGTAACACTTTATCAAGCCTAAGATATTCAATTAGTTTCTTTGAAGGGAGTTAAGAATATTTGCAGGCATTCTGGGCCCATATCTTCCTCTTACAGGGTAAGCTTGATGTAGTTAGGAGTCTTGACGTTTTCACTTGGTGGATTTACGGGGCAGCTTCTGACCCAACATGTTCATTCTGGGGAGACTGAGATCTTTCTAGACAGATGTCATTCAATAAATTGCTCCAATGGCCAAATAAGGATAGAAGAAGCATCAGCATAAGTAAAATACCTGTGCACTGGGGAAAAAAATAAGATAACTGCAGCTGGAAGGGGAAAACGCCCAATACAAATTGAAATTTTCCACTTTCTTTTAGGGAACAAGATAGCATTATCCAAGTCCTAGCAGGGCCACAGCTGGCACCTCTGGCAAAGCCTGGGAGGCTTTTGTTCTTCGTATTTCAAAAAGCAGCCCATGGAAACTCAGCATCAATCTTAAGCAATTGCCATCAGTAAGGACCAAAAAGTGTGACATTTTATTGTTTATGAAATCAGTTTTTCAATAAGGAGCTTCACGTCTCAGAGAGGAGTTCGCTCGTTTGGTAGCAGCACAAAAGGTGTCTGAGAGAGCTGAATGGACGGATGTGGATGGAGTCCTCTGTAGGTCAAAACGGTTCCACTGTCTCCAGCGAGGACCCGCCTCTCAGCTGCTCCATGGTATTTGCAAACTACCAGCGACAGGTTTTAAACAGACTGCGCTATGGATGCCGAACTGTTGGACATTCTCCTCGTCATGAAGGTCACACAGGGTGACTTAAAGGGATGTTTCCACAACTGAAAACTTTCATCTGAAAAATAGGTACATTGTGCTGATTGCTTTTTACCTCCGGAATGAAAAGGAGTCTGTGTAGTGAGATGTGGAGAGAAACGCAGCCCCGTAAAGGTTTATTTTCTTTAAAGCAATGAGAGAAGAATAGATCAAAGTTTCTAAGCCATCTCTACACTTCAAACTAAATGGACGAGTGTCTAAGGCATTTGAGAGTCATCACCCTCTTGAGTGTCAGTGTGGTCATTCCTGCACACGACTCAAATTAGTCCATTTACAAAATCATAAAATAAAGTAGAATTTTAGACCAGAAGGCACTGGGAAATTTTTTTAAATTTCAAGCTCCTAATTTTTCATATGAGGAAACTGAGGTACCAAGATATTATAATTTTTCCAAGGAAGCGGCAAGAACTAGAACACACATTTTCTAATGCTAATTATTATGTTTTCTCCACTATGACATATCCAGTTGCAGGCAATTTACACTATTTTTTAAAACCAAATAACACAATTAGATATATTACTTTTACGATAATGATGAATCAAAGCTCTGGTCATAATTGAAAGAACTATCACACGTAACACATTGTTTACTTATAAAACAGTCCTACACATAAAAGTTTTATGAACTGTGAGTGAAATATTTTGATCTCCATATTTACTCTTTGTAATTTTTTTCAACTTCACAGATTAGGGAAACAAGGTACTGTCTACTGAAGACACACATCCAAGAAGTATATATAATGACCAGCACAGAATCAGGCATTTTGAATTTTTATCTCCTCAGATCACGGCCATCAATTATTGCTGGAGGTCACTGGGAGTTTGCTATGGCTCAATTCTTATTTCTCATCCCTGGCCTATTTGTCAATGTTGCTCCGGAAAGTTAGGTTTGGTTAGTGTACTGGATATTATCTATTGGCTCTCAGCGTCCATTCCCACCGCCTTTTATACACATATTAAAGCAATTACAAGCCTGACAACAACTTAACCCCAGCTCTCTTGCAAATAGGGTTATGTATGCAGTTTGGGTTCTGTCAACAAGATGCACTCATTCAAGATTTGGGAGGTGGAAAGGAGGTGGGGTATGTTCTTCTCAAATTCCAACAGGTGTCAGTGTTTGAGGTGGCTGAATCCTTGTTCCGGTGTCTAGTCACCATCTACATGGATGCAAGGTAGCTGTGACTGGTCATAGCCCCAGTAGCATCCTGACATCTAGTCTGCAACTACAGAAGTTGGATCTTGGAATCAATAGTCCAGTAGGAGAACTCCTGACAACTATTCCTCTAAACCCTTACAATCATTTTGTAAATTCCTAATTTCTCACATTAAATCCCTTCCTTCTAGAAAAACAGAATTGTTTCTCTTTCCTGCACTAACTCCTAACAGCCATCATTTGAAAGTGAAACCTTTCAGATCTAAAATCTTTTCTTTCAAAATCCCCGACTTTCTTTCCCAGCCCCCCAGAATCAGTCCAAGGTCCAGGCTCCTGGAACAATGTCTCTCTCTCTCCCTTTTCACACTCCTGCTTAATTTGTAGACCATCTAGGGGCTGGAAGTGAGCACAGCAATAGACCTACAGCCTAGAGCTGGGAGGCATTTTCTAGTTATTTATTACCTACCAACCTTAGGATAAAGAACCAAATCCTTAATAGGGCCCGTAAGAAAGGTTCTGGTTCAGCCTCATTTTGTGCCTTCTTTCCTGGCTCTCTGTTCTGTAGCCAGAAGGCTTTGTTTCAAGTCCTTGAGCCATCATGTTCCCTGCCACTGCAAGGAATTTGTAAATGCTCTGGCCTTTTCCTGAAATACATGCCCTATCTATTGCTTCCCTCTCTCCCACACCATCCTCTCCCTTACTCCCTACATTGGTGCTCTTTGCCTCCTCAATTCCTCTTCTTTTTTTCTGATCTCATTTCAAATTTCACTTCCTTAAGAAAACCATCCCCTAATCCTAGAAACCACATAAATATCTTACACATTTCACAGCACTTAGCACGGTGTGTAATTGTACTTTGTGTAATTATTTGACTACTGCGATCATACCAGAACACAAGTCGAATGAAGACAAGAAATGGGTTTGTTGGGAAGTAAAGTATTAGCATTTGATGAAAAAATTTTATTTTCAATTCAAATTTGATATAAATTGTGGCTTGCTTTTCATCAAAAAATGACTTTGTCTATTACTAATGATTGTACAGAGTTTGGGGAAAGAAAATACCCAGCAGAAGCTGGGAAAAACTAGTCACTACAATTCATTACAACCTCAGTGGATAACAAAGGATTCCATTTGTGAACTGTCATAGTCTTATATCTATATTAGCTAATCATATTTTAAGACCCCATACAATAAATAAAATGTTTCACAAATCTTGAAAGTACAAAATTATAGGTATTTTTAAAACGTATGTCTTCAAAAGAGATAGTCTGGGAAGCACAACTGAAAGACTTCTTAACAATTAGGCTTTTTTTGTTTGTTTTTTTTTCAGCCTTGTATGAAAGCCCAAGCTAGCCAAATGGAGAGCTTTTTGTATGCAGAGAGAGGAAGGAGAGAGAGAGAGAGAGACAGGCAGAGGGAGAGGGAAGAGAGAGGAAAGACGAAAGAGAAGAGAGAGAGCAATCTCGGGCTAACTCACTATTCCAGTTCCCAGCCATAGATTCCACCCAGCTGGGACTCTAGATATCATAGGACAGGGAGAAGCTATTCCCAGTGTGTTCTGTCAGAATTCCTAACCCACAAAACCAGGAGATAAAATAGGAATAAAATATTTTAAGTTACTAAGTTTTGAGATAGCTTGTTCACACCAATAGTTACATGGAATCATCTTTCTCCTAGTGGTTTTCATTGAAAACTGTATTTGTTGAAAAGTATTTATTGGATGAATGTCCAATTAAATAAATACATATTAAAACAACGAGTCTCCACTCTACTCCTGTCACATTAACAACGATCAGCAAGAATGATTACACCATGTTAGAGAGACTATGGTGAGACAAGACTCCCAGACACCATTGGGGGGAGTGTAAACTCGTACAGGCTCCTTGAAGAACAATGTAGAAATCTCTGTTAAAGTTTAAGCACGTGTCCCCCTGTGTCGTGCTCATCTACTTCTAGGAAGGTATTCCACAGACAGACTCACATGTGTGCAGAAACACGTGCTTGAGTATGTTCCCTCGCTGAAGAATTGTCTGTGATGGTAAAAGCCTGGAAATAATGTAAGTGCCCGTCAATAGGAGGTCAGTTAAATAGATTGTGATACATCTATTGAATGGAATAACTTGCCTCTGTTGACAAGTATGAGGTGAAAGCTATAGGTGCTGATATCAAACTATCTGTGAAGTGCATTGTTAAATGAGAAAAGCAAGGTGCAGAATACTGCCCACTGTAAATAATGTGTCAAAGAAATGGACCTGTGGTCCATGTACAAGCACACTACTTCCAGGAGGCTGATTAAGAAACTGGTAACAGTGGTTGCCACTGGAAGGTGACTAGTGGTCTGGATGGTGGAGGTTTACTTTTCTCTGAATACACTTTTGTACTGTTAGTTCCTTCTCCCTGTGCTTGTTTTATTTTGGATTAAAAAAGAAAATCCAACACCCAATCAATCGAAGTTTTCAATTGATATAGACGAATAAAAAAAGCAGTTATCACACAAATGTAATCCTAGCTATTTATTCTTTATCTCAGAAGAGTTGTCTCTAACAAAAAATAGCCTGAGGAAAATTTCAACTGAGAAGAAATTATATCTCTTTGGAATTCTGGAAAATCTGTAAACCTTAAGAGTTTAGTGACCTTATGCCAGGCCTTCTAGCTGGTAGCCTTTGGGGCTCAGCTTTTCTCTTGGAATAGAATTCAGAAAAATGTTAATATCATCATACATCTTTACATTGGTTTGCAGGCAAAGTCCAACACAAACAACTATGAGCAAGAAAATATATTCACTGAACATGAAAATGTTCTATTACCTTCAACTCTTCTCTGGAATTCTTTAACCTGTGAATGGTCACATACATAAGACATATATTTGGGGAGCAATTATTAAGTAAGTCTTTTGAATTGCTTTTCTTCTAGTAAAGAAAAGGATGAAGAGGAAGTTGGTTACAAATTCCTTAGCTAGTTTGACCTCTTCTACATTTCAGTGTTAATCTGGCTAACATGGGCCAGAACCAGTCCAGGAGAACCATTTCTTCATCTCACCTGTTGTAATCCCATATTACGACACCAACAGAAACTCACCTCTTTTCTATCTTATCCACTCTTGCTTTAGGCAGCACTTCATCTTTTCCAAGAAGAAGTATATGAGCCTGTGGCTGAACTTTCTAGGCTATAAGTGAATGTTATACACCAAATTCCCACTGCAAACTACAAAACACCTCGGGCCTTATGAAGATATTACTGGATAATATGTGTGATACTGGAATAGCCTGCAGCTTTCCCACTTTGATCAAAGTCACAACCAGATGGGCCTCTTTTCAAGAGTTTCTATTAATCTACTGCAGATTTACTGTTAAATTTTAAAAACTGATTTCCTCACAGTTTTTTAAATTAAATTACCAGCAAAGCACTCCTTCACCGTTGCTTGTCATTCACTGTCTTTGTAAAAATAATTGGCTTTATAAATAATTCAGTTCTATCTATTATTTTCATGAATGAATGCAAGATCTCCACGGAGCCTATTTGTATTATTTATTCTTCAAAAAGCTGAAATGATTGCTTAGATAAGGCATAGAGAAAGGAAAACCTTCCACATTGGATTAATTTAATGTAAAGATGGAGAACTGAAAGGAATGATAAAAGATGTTTCTTGCTTGATTCATTTTTGTTTTCAGGCTGCTTCCTTCTCAATAATTAAAAAACTAATATAGTTAAATCTACTTTTTCTTTTTTAATAGTACACAGTCCAAAGGTTTTTCTTTCCTTTTCCTTTCCATTTTTTTCTTTCTTCCCTCCTTTCAGTCATGAGATAACTCCCAGCCATAATAGGCAATCACATTCTATTTTAATAAGACCCAATTTAAATTCACTCTTACAATTCTTTATATATACATGAAGTCTTACTCGTATACCAGAAATAACACTAAATGTATCTTCTTCTGAGTTCTGATCTTCTAAAGTCCTTTCCAGTAGGATGATAAAACATCACCCTTAATCATTTTCTTGCATAAATTTTTAAATCATTTTGTGCCTAGAGAGGTAGTATATTAGTTTTCTACTGCTGTCATAACAACAATATTGTTTAGTGCCTTGAACAATATGAATTTATTATCTGTAGGTCAGAAGTCTGACATGCATTTTACTGGCTAAGATCAAGGTGTCAGTTCTTCCCAGGAGGCTCTAGAGAGGAATCTGTTTCCTTCCCTTTGCCAACTTCTAGAGGCTGCCTGCACTCCTTGGCTTGTGATCCCTTCCTCCATCTTTCAACCAGCAATATTGGATTGAGTCCTTCTCACGTCACATTACTCTGACCCACTCTTCTGTCTCCCTAGTCCACTTTTAAGGACTTTGTGATTACACTGGGCTACCCAGATAATCGAGGCAAATTCCATCTGAAAAATTAATTCTCCTTTGCCATGCAAGGTGACATATTTACAAGTTTTGGAATTAGGATGTGGACATTTGTGGGGGAGGTGCATTATTCTACTGCCCACAGAAGGTATTGCACCATGGAAAGTGTATGAGATTTAATGTCAGATGGGTCTATATTAGCATCCCAGTGTAGCCTCTTACTGAGTGAATGAGCTTGGCCAGATAACTTAATCTCTCTGAGTCTTAGTTTTCTATTTGCACAATGAATTTAGTAATTCTTAACCTGCAAGATTTGTCATGAGGACTAAAAATAATACAGAATGCCTGGATCATGGTAGAAAGAAAGTTAAGAGCAGCCATCATCAATCTTATTTAATTTATAATATGCTATTTTCTTTGATCTTTACCTTCTTTTCCAGGACATATATTAACCAAATGATAAACATTTATTAATTGGTTGATTATCAGATGTAGAGAAAAGTGAGAAGGAGGTGGTAAACAGAAATCAAGACCTATATATGGGAATGGAAGGTGGCTTCAGCGAGGTTACTTGGTAGAAATGATGCCAGAGGTAAGTTATAACTATATTAGAATGAGCTGCTCCTGGAAATATAAGCAGAAAAAACAAAAACAAAACAAATGTTAACTCTTGTTGGCCCAGTTTACATGTCACATCTGGCTCCATCAAGTACTTCCTCAATTAAAGACAGAAAGAGCTCACTTACTTCGATGTAGGGGCCTACACATTCTCACCAATGCACATTCTCTCTAAAAAAGTAGTCTAGGACAAAATGCACGACATGCTTGACAAATTTACATTGTGTTAGATCGTATGCTCCAAGAGGACAGGGGCTGTCTTATTCAACTCAAATTTCCTGTCATCTTGCCCAGTAAGCATCACATAGTAGATACTCAATAAGTATTTGTTGGATGAAATGAAAAATAGGCATGAAGCCTAGATATTTTTCTGAGTTTTCATGGACTAAATATTTGTGAAGTTAGCTGATATCTCTCAGCTGTTCAGTTCATTTACCTCTAAAAGATTTGTGCTAAGGGGCCGGCCCAGTGGCGCAGCAGTTTAGTTCGTGCTTGGCAGCCCGGGGTTCGCGGGTTCGGATGCCCGGAGCCCGTGGACACACTGCTTGTCAGCCACGCCGTGGCGGTGTCCCATATAAAGTAGAGGAGGATGGGCACGGATGTTAGCCCAGGGCCAGTCTTCCTCAGCAAAAAGAGAAGGATTGGCAACAGATGTTAGCTCAGGGCGGGTCTTCCTCACACACACACAAAAAAAGATTTGTGCTAATACCCTGGGTCAGAATTAATAAAAACCTCATTATCAATAATAATTGTCCTTTATCAAACATCTACTATAAGCAGACACAACAAGAGTTTTAACTATGCTTTCTAATTAAACCCTACAAGTCTATGTGGCAGGTATTCCTTCCCACATTTGAAAACTAAGTTGGGGGTCAGAGGAGAGACTTAATATGCTGAAGGTCATCCACCTCTTTAATAGCAGAAATGAGATTAAACATAGGCTTTTTATGATGCCAAAGATCATGCTGTTTCACTCAGCTATGCTGCTTCCCATGAAACAATCTTTTTTGAGCACTTGTGTCATGTGTCAGGCCTCTCCTAAGTTCTGGGAAAATAAAGATGAAAATGTAAGTGTAGCTTCTATCTTCAAAAATGCAACTCTAACACATTGTGATGACAGCCGTTTTAACAGTATAAACAAAGTACTTTGGGGAGCAGAGACATGACAGCAATTTTTTAGCATCCATGGAACTAGGAAAATTTCCCCTCCAGTTCTTTACATGTGCTATTCCCTGTGCCCAGAAGCATTCCTATTGCTAACTCAGTCTTGAGATCTCAGTATAAACATCAGTCATACCAGCCAATCCCTGACATTCAAGACTAGCTTAAACCTTCCTGTTCAGTATTCCCAAAGAGTTATACTTTCCCAATAATTACTACTTAAAATTATTGTATATGCACCAAATACAAGGCCACATGTCTCACATGGATTATCTCATTGGATCACCAAAACCAGAGTAGAGATAAGAAAACTCAGGCTAAACGTTAGTAAATTTCTCATGGTCACACAGTTGGTATGGAATGGAACTAGTGTTCAAATCCAGATAGTTGCCTGAATTGGTACACCTGGCACAACACAGATCACACTGTTACATTATTGCTGGATTAATTATCTGTCTGTTCTTCCAGAATAAAGAACAAAAGCTGTGAGGGCAAGTGGATTATGTTGCTCACCATTGTATCTCCAGTGCCGAAACTTGTACCAGAGTAAAAGAATGCTAAGAATAAGTAAAGGCAGCCTTGAAGGATTAGGAGGAATTTGCTAGGGTTTGAGATAGAAAGAGGCTTTGGTATCAACATGATGGATTGACTGGTGTTAGAGTGACTCATGGCAAGGAAACCAGTTGGAAGCCTGTTTCAATCATGCAGGTGAGAGTTGATGAGAGTATGAACTAGAACAGGGGCCAGCAAACATTTTCTGTAAAGAGCCAGATAGTAAATATTTTAGGCTTTGAAACTACTCAGTTGTAGCACCAAAGCAGCCATAGATAATACATAAACAAATGAACATGGCTGTGTTCCACTAAAACTTATATTAACCAAAATAGTTGGCAGGCTGGATATGACCCAAGGGTAGTTGTTTGCTGACCCCTGAACCAGAACACTGGCACGTAATTGGCAGAGTCTGTGTCTTGCAGTGGTAGCTGTGGGTGTAAACCAGAGAAACAAGTCAAATGCGAACCTGGCAGGACTTGTTGACTGACTGACCATAAAGCATGGGAAAAGGAAGAGTTGAAGATAATCTTGATTTCCCTGCCATCAGGAAATCAAAGAAGATAAACTAGTTTAAATGTGAGGAAAGATAATATGAATTCAAAATCCAAAGGAGAAGTAAGTTTCAGGTAGAAAACAGTGTCCAATAATATTTAAAGCTCCAAATAAGAGTGAAAAGACCAATATATATAGAAGGAGAATTCCCTGATAGAGTCTTATAAATTTGTTATAGGACTGCGTCATTACCCATCCCCATCTTTATACTTGGCTACTTAAATATGCAGTAATTTTTTTTTGATAATTCATAGTTTCCCTTAGTTCTTATCAAGGACACAAGCTGAACTGTTTGAGCAATGAAAAGTCACAGAGTCCAGTTCACAATTTAATTCACTAAGAAAACTTTCAGGAGCCACCTTTTAAGGTCTTTTGGGAATTCAGTGCTTAGAGAAAAAACTTCCTCTGAATTCTCAACTGACTTACAAATGAAGGAAGAATGTGAGGTCTACAGATATGATCTGGTCCCTTGTGCTAGTTGGCCCTGTAGAAAGAGGCAATCCATGCATTGAAAGGTATGCCAAAAGATGAATGCCTCTGCTTCATTCAAAGATATCTTTATAAAGAAAATGAAAGGTGGGGGCTGGCCCCGGTGGCGCAGTGGTTAAGTTCACATGCTCTGCTTTGGCACCTGGGCCTCTGCAGGTTCGGATCCTGGGCGCGGACAGACGCACGGCTTGTCAAGCCATGCTGTGGCAGCATCCCATGTAAAGTGGAGGAAGATGGGCACGGATGTTAGCCCAGGGCCAATCTGCCTCAGAAAAAAAGAGGAGGATTGGCAACGGATGTTAGCTTAGGGCTGGTCTTCCTCACAAAAAGAGAAAGAGGGGGGAAAAAAAGAAAAGGAAAGGTGGGTCTGAGTAAATACTCACTGCTTTTAATTTAATAGTTACACCCCTTTGCATTATATAAAGGCTCTTTAAGAAATTTTTCTGCCACAAAACCTCATTTAACAGTAGGAATTTAGGTGCCAGGTGGACTTGAAGGATAGTATCAATGAACAATATTTGCTATAAGTTATTTTTAAACTAATAGCCTGTATCAATATCTTGGTCTCAGAGAAAACACATTTTCCTCTCTGAATTTTTTAAAAGGCATTTGAAGGAACCAAGCAATCTGAGGAGCTTGATCAAACAGCTTCCCTCTTGCAAGATGTAGTAATGGTCTCCAAGCACATAGAAATGGGGCTTATTAAAAGGAAGGGAGAAACTTTGCCAATAAGTCCATCACCAGGATTCATAAATTGGCTTGGGCAAGAATGAACAGAACATCAAAATCTAACTACTTGTCATCAGTGTTATACCCTTGCAAAAACTTGAGTCATCCCCTCATGTGAACTCTTGAGTTGCAAGAAATTCTGGAACCTTAGAAGTGCCAATAGGTGAGTAGTGGGAGGGAGCCAGGGTTGGTGGACCAAACTGGGCTGTAGGGCTGTGTTCTCCCTAGACAGTAGTCCAATCAATGGTGCCCAAGGGGTCAAGCAAACACAGGCTTTTGGGAGACCTCAGCCAAGACCCAGAAGGGACCAGATCTGACCCTCGGAGAAGAAAGTTGGTAATGTCCAGATCAGGCATCAACTGGGGTGCAGGCAAGAACATAGGCGGGGTTGGTGGATGGCCTGGAGAGCCAATTAGACAGCAGAGTGAGCAGCCACCACCATGAAGATGGACTGGAGAAGGCAGAGCATTGATTGATTAATAGGTGTCTAGGACTCACTCCAGACACACCTGATCCTGGATGCAATGGCAAAGAGAAAAACTTAAACCCTAAACATTCACCCCTTACCCTGGCAGTTAGGGCTGATGCTGTAGCTAATGTTGAATCCCTGGACAGGTTGGAGAAGGCAAAAGCTAACACTCTTCCTCCTCTTCATCTCCACTCAAACAAATGGTTCAGTCTCTCTGTGAATTGAGATGATAATATTTGCTACCAAATATTAGTTCTTACTGTGTACCAGCCACTGTGCTAGACCCTTTTTATACACTATCCTTAATTCTCATAACTCTGCACAATATTAATTATTATACCCATATTTTAGTTTAGGAAATTAAAGTTAACAGAAAGTTAAGTGGTTCACTCAAGACTAATTGGCAAGACCTGGAACAGGAGTTTTCATTCTGGTAATTATAGCCATTCTAACAGGTGCAAGGTGATATCTATTGTCGTTTTGATTCACATTTCCCTGATGATAAGTGATGTTGAACATCTTTTCATGTGCCTGTTGGCCATCTGTATATCTTCTTTGGAAAAATGTCTGTTCATATCCTCTGCCCATTTTTTGATCAGTTTTTGTTGTTGTTGTTGAGTGGTATGTGTTCTTTATATATTTTGTAGGTTAACACCTTGTCAGATATATGATTTGCAGATATTTTCTCCCAGTTGGTGCTTTGTCTTTTTTGTGTGTTCACAGTTTCCTTTGCCTTGCAGAAGCTCTTTAGTCTGAAGAAGTCCCATCTGTTTATTTTTTCTTTTGTTTCCCTCATCTGAATAGATATGATATTGGAAAAGATCCTTCTAAGACCGATGTCAAAGGGTGTCCTGCCTATATTTTCTTCTAGGAGTTTTACGGTTTCACTTCTTACCTTTAAGCCTTTAATCCATTTTGAGTCAATTTTTGTGTATGGTGAAAGATAATGGTCTACCTTCATTCTTTTGCATGTGGCTCTCCAGTTTTCCCAACACCATTTATTGAAGAGACTTTTCTTTCTCCATTGTATGTTCTTAGCTCCTTTGTCAAAGATTAGCTGTCCATAGGTGTGTGGTTTTATTTTCTGGGCTTTCAATTCTGTTCCATTGATCTGTGTGTCTGCTTTTGTACCAGTACCATGCTGTTTTGATTACTATAGCTTTGTCGTATATTTCGAAGTCGGGGATTGTGGTGCCTCCAGTTTTGTTCTTTTTTCTCAGGATTGCTTTAGCTATTTGGGGTCTTTTTTTGCCCCATATGAATTTTAGGATTCTTTGTTCTATTTCCGTGAAGAATGTCATTGGGATTCGAGTTGGGATTGCATTGAATCTCTAGATTGCTTTAGGCAGTATGGACATTTTAAATATGTTTATCCTTCTAATCCATGTGAGTGGAATATCTTTCCATTTCTTTATGTCATCATCGATTTCTTTCAATAATGTCTTGTAGTTTTCATTGTATAGGTCTTTCACCTCCTTGTTTAAATTTATTCCTAGTTATTTTATTCTTTTTGTTGCGATTGTAAATAGGATCGTATTCTTGAGTTCTCTTTCTGTTAGTTCGTTATTAGAGTATAGAAATGCAACTGATTTTTGTAAGTTGATTTTGTACCCTGCAACTTTGCTGTAATTGTTGATTATTCCTAATAGTTTTCCGATAGAATCCTTAGGGTTTCCAGAGGACTAGTCTACTCTGGATTTAAAAAAAGAAAGAAATTCATGTATAATAGTCACCCCAACAAGTAGACACTGTAATAAAGTAGAGAACCAGCTCTATAGAAGCTAGGGGAAGAGAGCACAGCTATTATTGGAAAGGTCAGAAAAGGCTTCTCCAAAGAAGGCAACCATTGATGCTGGGTCCTACCTTCTAGCATGTGGCAAGAGAAGGTATGAGGCCAGGGAAAGCCTGGAAAGGTGTTATAATGATGGTTTTCCAAGAATAAGGGGAAAAATGATGTAGCTGAGAAGGAAACTGAACCCCAGAGTCAGGAGATCTGCAACTATGTACCAAGTAGAAGGATAAAGATGATATAGGAAATGGCCAAGGGGCCTTGCATGAATAAAACAAATGACAAGGGGTGGAGTAGGGAATTTTGATGATCCAGGAAACTAAATAAGAACACTGAACAAATGTTGAGATGTTTCCTTTTCACAAAGATGTCATTTGCAGATCAAGCACTTTACACAATGCATGCAATGTTCATTAAAATGTTGCACCAGTCCAGGCACTAAGTTCTGAAGGTGGGCAGGAGTTCACCTAGCAGGAAAAGGGAATAAGAGTATTCCAGTGCAAATGCACCCAGCTGAAGAATAATGAGACATGATGAGGGAATAGCAAGTGTTTTGATAGAGCCTTGATTTGTGGGCATGGGGCTCCAGACAGGATTGAAAATATGGGTATTAATCACATCACATTGAAAGGCTTTTATGACACACTATACAGGACTTGAATATACTGCATGTAAGCTTTCTGGCAGGGAATGCCATCCTTTGGTTTGTATTTTAGAAGGACTGCTCTCGTGGCATTGTGAGGTCAGGGAACATGCTGGAGGAAGAAGAGTTAGGAGGCCGTTGCAAAAACTCAAGCAAACTGGGAGTACATGAAAGAGGAAGAAACAACAGCATTGCACTTATAGAACCTATTTAAATACTAGTTTTTATTTCTCAAGACTTTCTATTTGATCCTAACAACTACACTGCAAGGTAGATGTATATTAACAACATCTATTGCACCATTACCACCCCACGTACCAGCCTTAGGGAGGCATTTGAGCACGTTGGTTAAGCGCTGTCACCATTTACTAGCTGTGTGGCCTTGGGAAATGAATCCTTCTATGCCTCAGTTTTCTCATCTGTAAAACTGGAAAGTCTCAATAGTGATGCTGTGAAGACTAAATGAGATTTTACATATAAAGTACTTAGAATAATTCTTTGCATATAGTAAGCGACCAATAAATATTAGTTATCATTATCATGTTTAAATTTCACAGAGCTTTTTATTGTTCTATTTGTGTGATGGTACAGAACAGGAAATAGAATCTCAAAGAGAAGTTAAGTAACTTGTCAATGGCACAAACTCAGGCTATTTTGACTCTTGATCTTATGCAGGAGAGAGGGGGTGCCTGGCTTGCATCCAGCACCACTTCCAATTTCATCACGATACCTAAGGAACCGTGGATGAAGTGGATGCCATCATCTAAGGTTTATCCATTCATGGCTTCTGTGAAAGGGCTTTCTAAGCCAAACAAGGACATTTCTCCTTATCTGATTCATTGCACTGCTTCTTGGAATCCTTTTACAGCATTTCTATCTTCCCTGACATTTAATTTGCAATCCCAGGAAACAAGAAACTTTCACATATGCAGTTGCCTAGGCTTCCAAAGCAGGGAACACTCCCTTAACTAGGCAACAGATATTTCCGGCAGAAATCGCAATCAGTTAACGTGGCAACATGCAGTGGGTGTTCAGCTATGCTTGCAATGAGTCAGCCAGATTTCTCTGCCCAGAGCTTCTCAGGGTGGGTAGTGCCACATAAACAGGAGAATCAAGGTTGACCCTAATTATGATAAAGATATTGTCCTACGCCTATTAAAACTATTGTTAATCCAGTAGTATTGTCTATATGATATTAATCATAATAGTAAAGCTACTCTTTAGTGGCTGGTTACTATGTCATACAGGCAAGGCTCAGAGAGGTTTGGCAATTTGTCCAAGGTCACATAGCTAGTGTATTAGTTTTCTATGGCCACTAAAACAAATTACAACAAATTTAGTAGCTTAAAACAACACTAATTTATTTTCTTCTGGTCTGGAGATGAGAAGTCCAAAAGTCTCATGAGGCTAAAATCAAGGAGTCAACAGGGCTGCTGCATTCCTTTCTGAAAGTTCCAGGAACCCATTTCCTTGACTTTTCCACTTTTTGGAGGCTGCCTACATACCCTGCCTCATGGCCCCCTTCCTCGGTCTTCCAAGCCAGAAATCTCATCATTCTGACCTCTGCTTTCATGGTCACGTCTTTTTCTCTGACTCTGGCTCTTCTGCCTCCTTCTTCCACTTACAAGGACCCTTACGATTACATTAGTCCTACTGGGATAACCCAGGATAATCTCCCTATTTTAAATCAGCCAATTAGTAACCATAATTCCATCTGCTGTCTTCAATCCCCTTCACCATGTAACCCAACACGTTCCAGGTTTGGGAGTTAGTATATTGATATCCTTGAAAGGCCATTATTCTGCCTATCTCAGCTAATACAAAGCGGGTAACACCAGGATTGGAACCCAAACATTTCTAATTCTGAAGATTGTGCTCTTAACCATCATGCTACACCGAACTATAGCCAAAACATTGGGTCTTCATCTTCAAAAGGACACAACTGAGAACAGTTCTCATGATTCCTCCCAGGTCAATTCCCCAAACAACATAATGATTCACACTTCCATTGTTAATCTGGCACTATATGATCTTATTTGAGCACAAGAAGAGCAAAGTGGGCAACATGAAGGTTATTACTGTTCCCGTGTCAAGTATTAGGATCAGAGAACATAAATGTCATGAACAGAGTTTCACTTTAATAAATGACAAAGCCATTTCAAACCCTGAGGTTTTGGCCCAGAGTCTTTGTACACCTCCCCCTATACGAGGGGCAAATAGAAAGAACTCCAGTTTTAAAAAGTCGTTTATAGCTGGGCTCAATTTGCAGCTCCTCCATATTCTGGCTGTGTGGCACTTAGAAAGGCACTCAATCTCTCTGAGTCTTTGTTTCTTCACCTGTAAATGAGAAACAAGCCTGGCACACAACAGGTGCGTAATAATGGTATTCGGTTATTATTACATGAAAAACAGCTGGCTTCGCCACCTCTCTAAAGATGGCATCTAGTCTTACTGTTCAGAGAGATTTAGGTAAACGTGCAACTAGAGCCAGATTCCTCTGTTCAAGACAGGCAGGAGTCTCCGTTCAACGACAAGAAACGCTCCTGCAGGGAGGAGCGGCCTCTTTTTATGACTTTCTGGGATTCACCTGGTGGCAGAGTTTGACTGGGTTACAGATAATCAGCAAACGCCTTCAAAACTCACCTAGAATCTCCCAGGACTTTTATTTTATTGTTGGTGTTTTTATTTGTTTGTTTTATTTGTTTTGACTTCATTTTCCCAGGTCCAGAACCAAAGACTGGAAATAAAACAGCTCCATCTGGAGGTCCCTTTGCTTTAGGGTCTTGCTTTAGACCCTGAAGAAGGACTCTCCATCACGGCTAACCGGTACCAAGATGCTCATGGAGGCAAAAGTGAAAGCGGCGCGACGTGGTGTATGACCAAGACATGAGTACAGGACCAGGGCTCGCTGGAGACTGCACACCAACTCCCCAGGCCAACAGCTAACTCTCTGCCTGTCAAATCCTGCATGTCCTTGGTCACTCAGTTTAGGAAGCTTTCCACACTTCCCTCCACAACTAATGCTCCTTCCTCTTTGCCCAACACAACA
The DNA here is from genome assembly GCA_031878705.1 of Tapirus indicus. Classification (NCBI taxonomy): domain Eukaryota; kingdom Metazoa; phylum Chordata; class Mammalia; order Perissodactyla; family Tapiridae; genus Tapirus; species Tapirus indicus. The sequence goes on along the minus strand of CM062922.1, from coordinate 7,312,490 downwards.
CACTGTTCTTCCACTTGACCTTTACGCCTTGTAGTAAAGATTGTGATCTACAGAACTCTCCCAGTATTTTAGTAGCCCCTACCCACCTCACTCCCAATTTCCAAGGGCTCAGCACAGCTTTATTAAATGTCCCATGAAGTGAATCTACAAGTCTATGGGTTAAAGGTGGTGGTGATATCAAGAGCCAAATGCTATCTGTCAGGAGCATGATTTCCACCCAATGTTCGTTCAAGGAGTATCTACTGAGAACTTATTCAGTGCCTGGTCCTCTGAAAGACGGAAGACAAGGGCCCTCTCTGTACTCAGAGAACATGCGCTGTGAGGGAGGAGGGAGACACAGAAACTGCTATAAAACACTGAGTTAAGGGCACAGGGGGCCATGAGAGCATAAAGAAGAGGCACATACCTAGATTGAGTGATCTCATAGGGGAAACTTTGTTTTGGTCCTGGTTTGGGTTCCTCATCTGTAAAATAAGGAGGTTGGAATAAATCCAAGGATGCTATCAGGCCAAACACATATCTAGCACACAGATGCAAGATCCATGTACTGTATTGGCCTACACAGTGGATTTCTTTTTTTTTTCCTTGAACAAATATCAGAAGTATTGGCAATATAGGCCCCATTTTTGCCCCGACAATGATCTGCTGAACTGAGATGTGGATGCCCCTTGCATCTGCACATGCTCTCCAGTCACTTTAGGCCCTTTCACTTTCTATGATCTTTCTTACATGGAAACCAAGTATCAGGTGCCAGTTTTCATTGGGCAGTAGGTCACCTCCCTCATTGAACTTTGGATTAACTGATATCTAACGTACCTCCCAATTTGAATAATCTGGCTTTCTGCTTACTTAAGTCTGTGAATAAGTTATTATACCAACCTCAACGCTAGGAATTGGGAATATGGAAATAAATAAGAAATAGCTCTTGCCTTTGAGGGAGGAACTAAGGAGAGACCAATTATTACAAACCATTGAAACAGAGTGTGAGTGCTAACAGGAAGGGAGGCATGAAACAAGGGAGAAAGCACAAAGTCTTCTGAGGAGCAGACAGGTTTTACTGCAGAACCTCACCAGGTGAACAACGATGGGAGGAGCTTTGCCAGCACATTGCACATATTTGGGGACACTGTAGGTTTGAAGTAGGTGGTTGCTGAATAGACTGGAATTAGCTGAATTCTAAGATGTGGAAGATGCATGTACAAAGACAGAAAGGTGAGTGATAAAGACTTTCTATTCTAGTAGCCAAAATTATTTCAGCAGGGTTGTGCATAGAATTCACATTGGGAAGAAATGAAATATGAGGCTGGGGAGGCAGAAAAAATCCTATAATGTGGGACCTTGTGTGTCATGCTGATGAGGTTTAATTTATTCTGAAGATAATAGGTTACCATGGATTTCTATGTTGCAAATGAGAGAAACTTCTACTCAAATTCAGTTTATCAATATGTAAACTTATTAGCTCATGTAATGAAAGTGAAATAAGGTGAGCTTCAAGTATGGCTTAATGCAGTGTTCCCAGATCCCATTTTTCTTCTCTTCCCTTGGTTATGCTTCATCTTCTGGCTGGCTTCCCTCATAGTGGTAAATGGAGCCAGGCTTTATATCATCACTACAATACCCCAGAAGTCTTTGCATCTCATTGGCAATACCCCTTGCATCTCATTGGCAAAATGAATCATGTGCTCTTGGTCCAACTTTTTGTCCACAGAATGTGGAAACCTAGGTTCCTGACCCAATCCCTGGGGTAAGGAGTATAGAACTACCATTGGTTGGATCAGATCTACACCTGAAAATGGGACTTGGATCATCTTTCCCTGAATCACCCAGGCCATATAGAGGTGGGGTGTACATATGAACAGGATTTAGATTACTATTAGGAAGGGGGAAGTGTTGCTTCTGAGGCAGCCATCAAGATTTACCTTAAATGGTGATGACCTGAATAAAAGTGGTGTCAGGAATGAAGTAAAGGGGAGGACAGAGAAATATTAAAGAGATGGAAGGATCAAGGCTTGGTCATTGATTGAATGTGGAAAATGAAGACAAAGGAATTGAGAAAGGATTCTCAATTTTCTGGCATGGATAATGGGAATCCCTGGAGGACAAGCATATTTTGAAGTAAAGAGAATGAGTTGACTTTTGAACATGTCAAGTTAGCCCTGATTCTTAATTATTCAAGTGATGTGTAGGAATAAGTTGGATAATTGAGTCTGGATCACAAGGGACGGGATGGAGATACAGGTTAGGAGCATGATGAGATCATAGATGGGATTCCTTAGGGACAGGGTTATGTGAGAAAAGCAACTTCTGGACATGTTAAAATAAAATTTTTCTTAAGAGACCTGATGCCTACAAGAGGCAAACTGTCACCTCAGAGATAAGAGAGATCCTACTAACCTCTGAGAGCAGCCCCTTCACCCTCAAAACCAAGGAGTTCCAGCTGAGTGACTGAGGGAGTTGATGAGCAGCTTTGTCACCTCCTCTTAGTGCTCTTTCAAGTGAGCTAAAATGCATTATAGCTGCCACTGGTGTCTGCCCTCTGGGAGTTTACAATATTAGACAAGTGTTCAGTCTATTTAGGACATGAACTGTGTCTGAAAATATGCCCTCATCATACAAGAGAAGCAACGGACTCCTAGTGTCCAGAAATATCAGAGGGCTGACTGAAATTTGACTCATGCTTGATAATATGTGTCTTGTCTTGTCAGGATGTTAAATATTACAGAGGTAGCTCATCACTGCAGATTAATGAAGTCACCAGAATCATTTAGAGAGCAATTGAGTGGCTAATTTTAATTAGAAGTTTGATTGCTACTATTGAAATGAAACAAGAGAAACTTATACCCCTCACCCCCTGAATGTTTTTCCCACTGGAACAACAATTACTGTGTCAATCTTTAGTTCATTAGTGGGTCTTTTCTAAGATTAAACATTAGATGATTTCCAAAGAATGGAGTATTTTAAGCAAAGAATACTGGGTAGCAGGACTTGAATCAGGAAAACCCCTGGAATCAAAAGACAGGATAGAAAATGTCGTTTTCTGAAAGTAAGGTAATATAATAAAAGAAAAAGTAGATGAATTACTCCTCCTCCCAGGAAGTAATAGGAGATTTTCCAAGAAATAAGATTATGAGTGTGGCTGACAGGTTGGGATGTTTTCTTCAGATTGGCAAGGAGACAAGTGTGTGCCCCTAAAAAGAAAGGAATCCATTTAAAAAGAAATGAATGCAAAAACCTGAAAATGTTTATCATAAAGAAATTTTATAACTAGATATAAAACATAGATTAGCATGTGTTTTAGAAATGAGAGACCAGAGACCAGAAAGCATCATTTGTCGGAGCTTATCCTCACATGGAAAGAGGAAGAGAGAGACAGAGAAAGGGAGAGGGAGAAGGAAAGAGAGGGAGAGGGAGAAGAAGAGGGAAAGGAGGGAGAGGGGGAGTGAGCGAGAGAGAAAGATTGAGATTATATGGAAAATGTATGTCTTGCTCATCATACTGGCATACTCTGGAATAATGACCATTCTCTGGGCTCCACATGGCCTGTACCATCCATGTCCAACTATTTTCTTTTGCTCTGATTTCACATTTGTAAACAATCTTCTTATTTCTAATTTGGCTTCCCAGGTATCCCAGGACTTGGTGAAGATAGAAAAGGAAAGTGACATGATTGAAAGCCTAACAAAAGCAAAATACTTTTCTGAGTACTTTGCATATATTACCAAGTTTAAGGGTACCTTGGATAATGGTAATTTTTGTCACTAAAATGTAATCTTGATTTTATATTAATACAGAGTTAGTGTGTTTAAATACATGATTTTTTGAGTTGGTTCACCATGACTCATTCCCAATGAGTGTACTGGAGAAATCAAAAGTCTAGGATAAGACATTAATTCTAAGGGGATGTCAAAAAGTTCTCACAGCCCAGTCCATATGAAAAGGAAAACAAAGAGACAAAGACCGAGATATCTGTCTCTACTGCTTCTCATTGTGACAAAGTGCATTGTAGACAGAAATGTGTCATCACTGGGAAACTTCTTAAATACTAACTGCAATTCTTTGCTGGCATCTAAGTGCTTTTTGCAAGGAAAACAAATGGTTGACCAAGTTCATTTATATAATGCAAGAAAGTGGTATATGTGGCAGACACTACTAGTGCTAGTTGTCTAGAAAATTACCCATTCTCCTCTCTGTTACTGAAAGAGACTCATCTGTTTGGAGCATCAGTGTTCCTAGCTTCCCCCCCACCCCAACCGAAAAAACAAATCCCAGTTTTCCTTCCAGCTAGGAGTGTCCATGTTACATGGTTCTGGCCAAAGAGAGGAATGAATGGAAATTTTCTGGAGAGTTCTGGAAATGATTTTTTTTAACTTTTTATTTATTTACTCTTCTATTCATGAGATTGTAAGTCAGATAGCCACACTGGGCTCCTCAATCACCACCTGCACAGGTTCACAATTCACTCTCTCCATAGCTCTTCTAAATAGAAGTAGAATGATCAGGTCAGGACCACCAAATTGCACAATTTTATGGATATTGTAATCTATTTAAATTTTAGTGTACTCTGAGGGATTTCAACACCTTGTCTTTGGAACAAGTTGTAGCCAAAATCCACAGAACGAAACTGTTGTCTTATTGTATGCATAAATGTCTACAAAATTTCACAGTTCTTTTGGAAAATTAACCTTAAGGGGGAAGATTTGTTGAGTTTTCAAGTAGCAGCTTTGTCATTATTCTTAAATTCCTCATCAAAGACTTGTACTTGAATTTTTCTCTTGAGATGGAAGTCCCTTACTTCAAGTGGTTTGGCTGTTTCTATACCTCCAAGAGGGGTTTGTCCTTTATAAGTGGCACCAGGGACAGGTGATTTGAAAGCCAAGTTGGAGGGGACATAAAGAAAAGATAAATCCGATGGTGCTGCAACTATTCCAGGCCATGGAAGGACATGGAAAGATGCACAACACACCTCACAAGACCAGCCTAGCATTGATACGCAGTCACTCCTGTAGTCTTCTTCAGTGCAGTTGATGGTAATTCCATTCTAGTTGCCCAAGTCAGAAATGTTGGAGTAATTCCTGACTATTTTCTTTCTCTCATATCCTACATCCAGTCCAACTACACATTATATCATCTCCAGCTACCATTTAAATCTCCATGTGAGTTTTCTGGACATGGTTTTGCTTTACTGACCTCAGACACAGCTGGAACCAGGGTTTGCCAGACCTCCAAGGTTAGATGGCTCATGTCTCTCCTTCCTGCTTTTGCTCACTGTGTCAAACATTCTCTTGTAACAACTTAATAATGGTTTGAAAGATGAGTTGAAGTCAGCATTTAAAGACCAGTTAAATCGGGTGGTGTAGGAACTATTCCAGGCTATGGATGAACATGGAAATATCCCTGATTCATTTCAAGAAACCAGCCTGTGTTAATACAGATAGAATCCCAGAAGCCCCGCACCAGTGCCTGCAGGTCCAGGTGGGTCTTGATCCATGAGAATGGCACCTGTGTCTCCTGGTGGCTCCCCTACCCCTACTCCCACCTCATGCTCGGAGATTGTTCCCTCCGGGGAATTGATGCCAAAACCTCTGGGAAACTTTTGCTTTCCTGATATAGGCACTCTCCTTCCTCTTTCTTTCTTCTCCTTCTCTCTGGAGCACAGATATGAGGCAATTCACTCCAGGATTACTATTCTTTGATTATATTACTTTTATTTTACTATCTCAATAAAATCTAAGGTCAGTGTTATTGGGTGGATTATAATTATGATACATTCACATGAAGATTTAGGGAGTGTTACCACCCGAGGAACTTACTAGCTTAGATAACTACCAATGTCTTGACTGCTAAATTAGCTTTTCTACATGATTCAGTGGATTCTATTACTCATAATAATTCAGTGTCCTCATTAAACCAACATTTGCAGTGAGGAAATAAATTCAGTCACCATGATCTGCTTTTGATAGACATGAAATATCTGATGGGAAACAACTTTTCCTTGATCTGAAAATCTTCATGTCTTTAAATTAGTTCAGGAACCCTACAAGTTTGTTGTGCTATCTGCAGGAGACAGAAGTTCCTGAAGTAACTGAGTCCAGAGTTGATAATGGAGATACGATGTAGAAAGTTTTGTGTCAGAAGGTCAAGCTGAAAATCAATTCAGCGTCACCAACTATACCATACTTTGTAGCTGTTGAAGAATGGCATACTTTAGGTCTTTGAACCTATTGCTACAGATGCAATATATTGAATTAATTAGAGTTTCTGTACTTAGCAATTTCATGATAGGAATGAGGGTAAATGGCAGAAAAATTTTAAAGCCATCCCCATTCCTGTTATCTCATGTCTTCAAGGCCAAATAGATTCATATTGCAATTTATTTGCATACTGACCTTTCTCTTTTCTTTTTTCTTCCCTTGATTTTTGTTCCCACTAGCCCCAATGAAAGGTAAAATAACCTGGAATCTTCCACGTATAATTCTGAATTGACAGATCTTTTAAACTTGGAATTCAGTTCATGTGGCACTTGGAATCTCAGCAGACCTCTCTTTTATTTCCTTTGTTGTGAGGGTTACTATGATAAGGAGAAGATATAGAAAATGTTGTTATTATTGGAGTTGATAACATCTTTTATCAGCTCTCTCCAAGCGAGCTTGGACTGAGATATTACCTAATTTCCATGGTATCGTGGATGACATAGGGGCAGTAAGATTTTGATTGCCAAAAGATGTGTGCCTTCTTTTATTTTATCCTGATGCCCCAAGTTGCCTGGTCCTAAAAGGGGTTCCAAGCATGAATAATGTCAGCACTCACTGGTCTTAGGGGCTCAAGAGGTACACATTGCTCTAGGTATCGAGTTCAGTACCTGCCTGGCTAGAAAATTTGTAGAAAGAATTAAGGTTTCTTGTACAAATCATAATCAGATAACTTAAGATAACAAAGATGGAAGGAAATTTAGGGAATGTCTAGTCCAAACAACTCCTTTAATAGGCCTTGATGTGTGATGTGCCTTGCCCAAATTTACACAGCAATTTACAGGACAATTTGGGTTTAAGACTCATATCTGTTGAACTACTCCAAATTTAGGGTTCAGTTCTCTCTTTTTTATTCCAAAGGCAGAGATCTCAGGAGGGAGCCACCATGAGTTCAGAAAGTTCCACTCTAGAGCCCAGAGACCATGGAAATAGATCTTAAAGGCCCGCTGGGATACAGCATGGATAAGGAGTTCCAAGGCTGGAAAAAAAAGTAATTAAACTCTAGAAATCTAATGGAAACCTGAAGCGACTAAGTCACCTATTCTTAACCCACAAAGGGAAAAAAATTAATTGATCAATGATTGCTATTTTCCAAAAGTTTTTAAAAACAAAAAAAAAGAGAGGCCAATGTCCATTTTCATTTTCATTTTTAGAACTAAAGAGTCTATAACTTAACTGAAAGAAAAACATACTTTCATTATTTAATGACCTTGAAAAAATATTGCAACTTAACATTATGCTTATTTTTAACTGAACTTTTTACACTGCATTTTCATAATCATTAAATATTTCTTTTACTTTTCTTAAAATGACCTAGTTTTAGGCTATCACATGTAATAATCCTCTATTTTAAAATGAAATAGATTATTTAGATTCTTGATCTAAAATAGTGTTAAATTAGACAAATGTTCTGTTTAAAACATTTTTAGCACATATTTGGCTTGTAGAAAATCCCCTACAAATGAATATGTGGACTTTCGTGGGGAATTGCACTAAAATGATCATTACCATTTAAAAACTACTTAAAACAGGAAAAGGACTAAAGACACCATTGTGTCCAGCCTCCCTAACTTAAGTAAGTTAAAGATTAGTAGCACCAATTTATAGTAAACATTGAGGTTATTATTTATTTATTTATTTTTACATAGCATCTAAGCCTCTTATACTGTTAGTGCTTTTTCTATGAGTACTCAGGAGAGAAACTTCCCTTTGGTCTCAATATCAGAAAGTTGTATTTCTCCAAGGTCTGTTTGGAGACCAGTAATACCATTTTCCCTTGTTGCATACTTCAGACTTTTATAAGAATTTCCATGTACAGTTTTCATTTATGCAGTCAGTAATCTATTGAGATAGTAATTAAAACAGTATGGTACTGGCATAAAAATAGACCAAGGGCTCACAGCCAATAAGTGGCAAACCTGTGATTAGAACTCAGGCCTATATACCTCCCAAGACACAGCTGGACCTGGTCTTTCTAACATGCTGTGCTGTCTCTCAAGTGAACGTAGTTCTCTCCTTGTATGTACTATATCTTAAATAAATATTTGCCTCCATTGCTTGTACCTTTTTAAAACCATTTAGCTCACAGGATAGAGACTTTGTTAAAAAAGAGATGGGAAAGTGATTGGGTACATTTCTACCACCTTTCCAGATTGTTCCAGGTAAACATTAAACATTATGGTATGGGTCTCCAAAATATCACGACAATAGCAACAAGCAGCCCAGCACAGCTGTGGTGAGCATCGGCTTTGTCGTTGGACAAATCTGCTTTGGAATATGTGCCAATCACACTTACTGACTGCATAATATTTGGGATAAAATTATTTAAATTCATTGAGCCTTAGTTCCTTCATCTGTAACATGGGGATACTAATAGCAACTGTCCATGGTTGCATTCATAGTAGAATTTATGAGGAATAAATTAAATCATATGTATATCACCTCATTAAGTTCCTGACTTTTCCTAGAAGTCAGTCTAGCAGCAGCCATTGTTGGAGCTGTTGCCATTGATGTCAGGTCATTGAGTGAGCAAAGACAGCTGGAAGTGGGATGGAATGTAATGCAATTCAGAACATACCACATTTCCTTCAAGGTATTCAGCGCATTCAGCTAAAATTCAAAGGATGCTGAAGTCAGGGTTTTTGTGCTAGATAGACTCCCTCAAGTGTCATGCTACAAACCCTTGGCATTTTGAGAAACTTGAAAAAAAATATTTATTTTAGACAGTAAAGCTTCAAAAATTCATTTTAGTACCCTCTAGTGATAGTAGTTAGGAATAATTTCATCATTTGTAGTGAACCCTCAATAGAAAGTGAATTTCAAGTGATTTTATTATAATGGATCAGTACAGAGATTTATATAAGCACATTGAAGAGGTTATCAAGAACTTGGGTCAATTTAAATTATTTTGTGATTTTTTCACTTGGGACTGGAATGCAATATTAGCTAAAAATTTTCACCTAGACACGCTTCCACTGCTGTGCCATGGCGGGGGTTCTCTGATTTTTGCTTTGCGTGATTTGTCGTGTGTCACGTAAGAGTTTTAGATCATAAATTCCCTAAGATAGAAAGTAGATATGTGATAATTTGTATGAATAAATTGGCAGACACACTTTTTCTTAGTTTGATGCTGACATGAATTCAATTTGAATATTGATGAGAAGTAGCTTTTGGAATCCCCAGCAGCCACTGAATTCAAATCTGATTCCAAGAGTACAGAGGCGTCATTATTAACTCCTTGCTCCTTGAGACATTTATAATCTCATCATCACAATAAATTATTTTGCCTTTAGGCATGGTGTTGGGTATAAGAAATAATTTCTTTTTTCCCATTCTGCTTTGCATCTGCTGGTGGGTTGAGTTAAATCCACATGCCATTCTGGCATGCTCATATGTTGACCGAACTATAAATTCCCACTTACTCACCTTGAACTTTGACCCATTGTATCTATCACTCTGGCAAGGTTCTTTTAGTTCAAAGAAGATAAAGACACAAGGGAAGAAGCAGCAAGAGTAAGAGAGAAGTTCACAATACCCAGAGTGGAGTCGTCTGGGCTGCCCATCCCAGGCTTTCAAAGGGGCAGCCCCCAAGCCAGTAGGGGCAGCCTCTACACCTGTACTCCTTCATCAAAGAGAAAGCCAAAATAACCCTAGAGGCCAGCATCTTCCTACTTTTGGTTTTTTCCTTTGTCAAATACCTTAGAGTTGGGTTGCTGATATTCCCTCAAGGGAGGATATAAAGCAATAGTCAGGAAATAGTCAACGCCTTCCTAAAGTGGCCCTCACATCTCCTCACTGTTGCTATAACTGGAGTACCCATTCTATTTCACTCCAAGTTCCATGCACTAATGCACCCCCAGTAACCAAAGAGAAATAGATACCGCACTAGAAATAGACAGAAATAGGATACTGCACTAGACTTCTGTGTCTCATTGATTCATTCACAAAGGTATTTATTGAGAAATTGCTATTTACCAGGCACATTCCTAGGTTCTAGGGATGGATATAGCAATGACCAGAACAGACAAAAATTACTACTCTTGTTGAGTTTGCATTTTAGGGGGTGAAAGAAAAAAATAAACAAGATAAAATATATAATATGTTAGATGATGATAATTGTGGTGAAAAAATTAAACAAAAAGGGATATAAAGAGTATTAGAGGTGGGGAATGTATCCAATGTCTTAAGCATCAGTGTCACTGTAACATTTATGAAAGCTCTGGAATTTAACTGAGAGTCTGTCTCATGACATCTACAGTTATTTAAAATATCGAGTCTCAAAGAACTTGCAGAAAAATGACCCTACTCATTTGAATACTAGAAATTTGGCAGTAATTCACAAACATTTGCAGGATGACACCCTGGCTTGTTTAATGATAGAACTCTTAGAGGAAAAGGTCTTGGAGTATGACTAGAACATGGTCCCACTCCATCAGTGGGAACATCTCTGCCTAGTCTTCCTTAGTCCTCTACGACTCTTGGGGTCTTGCATGGTGCTCCTCAAAGTGACCCTATCCATGGCTGGACCTGTCTAACCATATGACTCGGTTGATCTGACAGAGCTCAGCTTATGATGAACAGTTCTGTTCACACAGTTGCTTAATGGCTCAGTGTCAGGAGCTCTGTCTTTATCAGGGCCCAGTAGCATGACACAGTGGTTTATTGAATGACGTGCAATCCACTGTTGCAGAAGGCATGAACTTGCTTCAGAATACCGGGGTCTATGTTGTGATTTTTCTACTGCAATTCACCATAAACTCCGTATAGCATCTTTTCCCCATTATAGATAGCTATATAGGTATAGAGCCTACATATAAGTATATATAGGAACAGATACTATGTAAGAGATATATATATGTGTAGGAACTACCCAGATATATGGCCCAAATGCCAGGGCTGTCTACATTGTAGTCCGTATTTGCTGCAGAGGACTTTACTGCTCTGGGCTCATTAACAGCTAGTAGCCTTTTCAATCTCTTGGTGAATGGATCAGAGCTGTTAAGTGTGGAATATGTGCTTTCCAGAACACAGAGCTATGTACTAAGTGTTGTGCTTCCTTCCTAGTGATGGAAAGTCCAAAATAAAACAATTTGTCCATTAATGTCGAGGGAATATTCTGGCATGCACTGGAGTACTGAACCTCTAAAAACTTCACTGATTTGGTGGGACACTGAAAACATCATAAGACTTCTCTTCCACCCTCTTCTCACGTAAAGGAGAGCCTCTAATGCACTTGCCACGCTTTTCTTATCTGGTCCTGTAAACACGATGCCACTGATTTAGTGAACTAAATTGATATTAAGTGGAATGTTCAGACAATCCAGGTCCCTCTGGATTATATTATGATAGGCCCAGTGAGTCAGCATAGCTCCGGGGCAAAACCATAAGTGTAAAATGTCGTCTATCCCATGTGAATGCAAACTGCATCCATCCCTTCTTCCTGCAAATGGAAAAAAATGCATTTGCAAGATCAGTGGCACATACCACGCCTTGAGGCAGTGCTAATCTGCTCGGCAAAGATACCACATCTGGCACAGCAGCTCCAACTGGGACTAGTACTTGTTTAAATTTATGATAGTTCGGTCATACTCCAGGACCTGTCTGCTTTATTATGGCAAGAATGGTGAATTAATTGGTGGATGTAATGGAATCATCATCCCTATAAATGTTAAAGGCCTTCCTTAAAGTAGGCATTATTTCCACCATTCCTCCTCAGGATGAGGTGGTTGTTTTGTCATTATCTTTCTTGGAGGGGATTATTCTAGAGCCTTCCATTTAGATTTCCCCTACAGAATAGCTCCTACTCCACAGGCCAAGGAACTAATATGGGAAATCTGCCAACTATCAAGTATGTCCACCCCAGTTATACATTTGGGGACAGAAAATTAACCACTGCTTGGATCTGTGGAAGCAGTGGACCCACTGTGAACAGATCCTGGACCAGGACTCCATGTATTAGTTGGACTCCATACACTCCCACTCTTATGCAAGGTGGGAATGATGACATTGTGTCCCTAGGCATCAATGTCAGCTTGGATGCTATGTTCAGTAGTTCTTAAAATGGGTAGATATTCCCCTTTGCCTCAGTATATGGTTACCTAAGTAAGTGACTGTAAGTCCCTTGAGGAAGGACAGAGGAAATCATAACTTCATACACTTGCTCTGGTGTAGCAGAGTCCTTCTTCCTGGGGACTCAGTATCTACTTCAGTCATTGAGTTACGGATTTAAAAAAAGGCTCATGTTCAGAAATCATGCAAAGGATTGTGACTTCTACTGGGGAGGTTGCTAACACCTTCCTGATGACCCATCCTTGATTTCTTTTGTTTGAATAAATTGAGTAACTCCTTTATTGGCTGCCCACTTATTTGCCTTTCGGGATGTCATGCTCTATTAATCATCACTACAGCTCCTTGCAGGGCAGGCCCCTTTTTACGTGACTCTGACCATCCACTCATTATAATAATTTTACTCATTCTGTTTCTGATGATTAAGTGCCTCTACCTGGTCCCTATTATTTGGGGGTCCTATCGTCTCCATGACTATTAGGGAAGCCAGTTCTGTAGCAGTTCCTTCTGGTATCAGCCTTGGACTCAGAGGATATATTAAGGACATATGTTAAGGACAGAGGGTTTCTCAGTGATGCTGGTCATCCTCTCACCTGCACAATTCATTTTGCTTTGGTCACTGGGGTGGACTCTGGACTCTCTGACCCATCACAACTGGCTGGCGGATCTTCCAACCTATAGTCACTCGAGCATGCACACTCTTCTGAAACTTTGGATATCCTTTTCCGCCATCGAGCCTTTCTACTCCACTTAGCACAAGCAATTGCCTTCTCCAGATTTTCAATATATATCCTAGCAGCATGTTAGCAACATCACCAGGATCCTTGCCTTGGTATTGAATCCAATATCATGTGATAGTGTTCCTGCATTTATAAACACTCTTTATCCAACTTAGAGGCTATAGCACTGTTAACTTATGGATTCCAAGGTCTCCATGGGTCATGTGTCCACTCTAGACTACTGGAAGTAGAAAATTCATGGAGAAGCACATATGAGAGGTTTTTAAGACACAGCCTGGGAGTGACATTAATCACTTCCACTCACATTGCTTTGGCTGGAACTCAGTCACCTGACCACAACTCACTGTAAAGGAAGCTGGGGAGTACAGTCTCTCTTTGTGCCCAAGAAGAAGAGGAGAGTACGGTCTTTGTGAGCAGCTAGAATTCTCTACTACAGTAGCGTAGTCCAGTACTCCCAAGATTCCTGTGAACTACACTGCCCAGAGGACAAGGCCACGTAAATGCATGCTCTATAGAACTTTGAGGCTTTTGCTTATAATCCAAATGCAGTCCCCTGGTGAGCCAATGTAGACCTCAGAGAGGAACGTTTTCTACCCAGGTGATGTAACCAAATAAGGCCAAGTAACTTTCCTAGCTCCTTTCTGCACAAGCCTAACCTCCAGCTTGGTCTTTCATACATTCCAACAGCAATGGTGAGGAAAGGCCAAGAAAAAGAAGAGCAAGGCAGTCAGTGAGAAGCAGCAGGTACAAGATAGGGGAGAGGGAGGGATAGGGGAAGGGAGAGAAAGAGAGGGAGGAAAGAATAAAGGAAGGAAGGGAGGGGGAGAGAAAGAGAGAACATTGTCCCGGTGCCCAGATAGGCACTCATGTAAGTCCTTGTCAAGACAGGGTCCACATCTCCCACCAGCTGAGTAAGAGTGAATCGAAGAGGGAAGAATGAAAAAGACAGACAATTGCTGCCAGAGTCCAGAATCTTAAACCCCTTGCTCAGCACAGTGAAAACACATCTAGAAATAAGATTCAGTATCCTTTTCTGTAACATTGACTCATTCATTGGAATGAAGAGGGAAAAGGCACGAGATCTTCTAAAGGGCACAGCTGAACTGCAAAGGCAGACAATAAGAAAATGATCAATATCAGTGAATTTGCCTACCACTGTGCCCTCTTCGCTAAAGAGAAGCAAGAAAAGTCACAGTAATTATGTAGCATTTTTCTGGCCTATAAAAGCCAGTTTGCTTTCATGGGTATCCGAAAACCCATTGCCTACAATATAAGCAGTGTTGCTGTAGTTTTTAAAATATGCCCTCAAATAAAAAATTTCCAATAGTGAAAATTAGACTGATTAACAAATGTTTAAAATTTTAAAATATACTCTTACTAGTAATCACTTTATCAAAGATGATACAAGTATGGTGAAAATGTCACTTTTAGGTTAATGCCCATGGGGCTGTTATGTTGATACTGGGCAGTTGGCAAGATATGTCAAGAGTTTCAAAATTATTCACATCCTTTGAACTGACCTCAAGGCTAGTCATTTATCCTAAGGGAAAAATTAATAAATGTAGTTAAGGACATATGGATTTAAGTATTTATCAAAATATCATTTATAGATTTTTATCATTCAAAAAAGTACAGACTTAAGAAGTACATGATTCTGATAACACAAAAAACAGGAAATATAGATAGACAGGGGTATGTAAATTTACATCAGCCAAAATCTCACTCCCCAGAAATAACCACTGTTAACATTTTCTTGCCTATTCTTCTAGATTTTCTCCCAAGTAATCAGAAACATAAATATATGCAAAAAATAGTATACTATACATTTTCTCCCATAATGTTTTTTTCATTTACTAGATAATGATTGTCCTCAACTCTATGACACAATATATAAATTTATATCATTTTATTTAGGAAGCACATGGCTTTCTATCGTATGATCATGCCGAAATGTTTTTAAAAACCCAGTGTTGGACATTTAGGTTGCTTTTAATTGTACATGATGACATAGAACTCTAAGATGAATATCTACTCATACACATCTATGACACATTTAATTATATCCTTAGAATAAATTCAAAGAATTTTTTGAAAGTGCTCAACATTTAGGTTCTTTGATATATATTGTCAAAATATATTCCGGGGAGTTGAACCAATTTACAATTCCACTCTGTGTTTGGAAGTGTCTGTTTCCCCACAGCCACGGCAACATGAGGTGTTCTAACTATTTTAAACTTTGTAAGTATGATAGGGGAAATGATATATCATTATTTTAATTTATATATCTTTTATTATTAGTGTATATGAATATTTCAAATAGGTTCTTCATATTTTTTCTGTAGTGAATCATCTATACATCAAAGTTAGACCATTTTTACACCCTTTTTTGCCTTATTATTAATTTCTGGGATTTTTAGGTAGTTTTGTTTGTCATTTTTTTCCTTTAAATCTACCAATTATTTCCTTGTGGTTTCTGCTTTATTTTCTTGCTTAAAAAGACCCTTCTTGGGGCCAGCCTGGTGGCATAGTGGTTAAGTTCCCACACTCCGCTTCAGTGGCCCTGGGTTCGCAGGTTCGGATCCCAGGCATAGACCTACGCACGGCTTATCAAGCCATCCTGTGGCGGCGTCCCATATAAAGTGGAGGAGGATGGGCACGGATGTTACCCCAGGGCCAGGCTTCCTCAGCAAAAAGAGGAAGATTGGCAACAGATGTTAGCTCAGGGCTAAACTTCCTCACCGAAAAATAAAAAGACCCTTCTTCACCAAGATTATATAAATATTCACCCTTATATTCTAGCCTCTTTTATGATTTACCGTTAGTGCCGTCAAGTCTATCTCGACTCCGAGCGCCCTGTGGACAGCAGAACAGAACCCCGCCCCGTCTTTCTGCGCCATCCTCCCGCTTTCAGCTGTATCAGACAATGCTCTGCTGCTATTCATAGGGTTTTCATGGCCAGTTTTCCAAAAGTGGGCATCCAGTTCCTTCTTCCTAGTCTGTCTTAGTCTGGAAGCTCTACTGAAACCTGTCCACCATGCGTGACCCTGCTGGTATTTGAAATGCCAGTGGCAGAGCTTTCAACATCCCAGCAACATGCAGCCACCACAGTATGACAGCCAGCAGAGGGGTAGGGTGGTTCCCTGACCAGGAATCGAACCCAGGCCTGGTGGTGACAGTGCCAAATTTTAATCACTAGACCACCAGGGCTGGCTACCATTTTAAGTATTAAATCATTAATTTATTTAGGAATGAAGTAAAAAGCACATTTTAACTGATCAAATGGTTATTCATTTGGGAGGATGGTGTTGGGAATAGTCTTTTTATTCCCCACTACTGTGAAATGATACCTTTATTATATTCTAAATTTTAAATAACTGCAAGTAGCTTAAATATCCCACAGTAAAAGATAATTAAATCATCTACTCAATAGCATATTGAGCTGTAATTAAATATGATATTTATAATTAATTTGCAAAATCATTAAAAATGCTATCTTATGATAAGTGGGTGGAGCAAGCAATTAAATTCTAAAAACAATAGGATTACAACTATATATTTTTCAAATATTCAAAAATTTACATTTGGAAGAAAAAGACCAAAAAATATCTACACATAAATGATGATTATTTCCATGGGTTAAGAATGTGGTAGGATGGGGATTTCCCTGCTTCTTTTGGCCTTCACATTTTTTTTTTATGAGTATGTACTCTTCTTGTAATGGGGAAAAAAAACTTACATTTTCTTTGAAAAAATGATCAGCATACCTAGTGGGATTCTCTATCTTGAAAGGAAAATATAAAGAAAATGTGAATTAAAGACTATGGAGTTTTCAACAAAAGAAGGAATTCAGACATTTTGGTTATCTCTCTTACCACTATGAGCGTTTCCATACTAACATACTATGGGTGAAGATGAATTAGTCAGCACTTTTCAGTTCAGGTCAGCACCTCTGAACCTTCTCCCCGACCCATAACCATTTATCCTAAGGGTTCCCATTTCACTTTATTATGGCAGAGCTCCAACGCTTGCCCAAGGTCTGAGGGGGTTAATTTGCTGTGGAAAATCGATTCGGCGCCATCCCCACAAAGTACTTTGGTTTCGAGGGAGCTTTAAAGCAGGCTTGTATGGAATTGTTCAGAAGGTGGCTTTAAAGGGGTATGTGCTTTGAAAAATTGTCAGCACCAGCACTGGTATTGATCTATGCTGAGCAACAATTCACTGAAATTGCCTAAGGTATCTGTACAACTGTGAGTGTGGTCAAGGAAAAGAAAAACACAACCAGACCAGAAAGTACCTCTTAAAGGGGACGTAGTATTCTACTCTACACAGGAAAAGGCCAAAGCTGTAATGTAGAAGACTGCATTGACTGAGATGTTTTTCTTTTTCTTACTTCTCACTAACATCCTTTCAAAGCTTGCACTCTTTATGGAAAGGCAGTGAAGTGGCCACATTTCCTCCTGGTCTCATTCGCCCACTTCTTCACTCCACTTAGAGAAAGAGTGATCTCCATCGGCCCCAAGCAACAGAGATTCTCACTCTCAAATCTCTGGTTGGGGAGAAGAAGCTCAACGATCCCAAAATATTACCTTTGCTTTCTGCCTGAGTCACCTCATCCTAATGAGGTAGCAGGGTAGGAGTCTGACATTTAAAAAATCACAACTGCAGTGATCTAGAGTCCAAACTGAATTAGGATAATGGGTTTTTTTAAAGTATAAATCTACAGCAATTATCAAGAAGCACTAGTGAAAAGTCACTGCCTATATCTGCAAGATTCATACACATATTGATTGACTCCTACCTAACATTGTGCCACGCATAAAGGGAAAGAAATAAGAAACATGAAGTAGACTCCCTACTCCTGAGACCCTCACAGTCTGGAAATAAAGGAAACAAAAATCATGGAGAACCTAGGTGTCAGTGTCCACGCTGTAATATTTGTTAAATATTTGGAATATCATATCTGCCTTTAATATTCCAGGAACTCTGCAAGGTGCTTCTCGTATCCAAAGAAGGTATCTCATTACATTACATGGTCTCAATATTGTCATGTTCTTCCTCAAAGACACACAGCTACTAAAGTATAGAGATGGAAAATGAATCCAGGATTTTTGAGTAAAAATGGTGAATGTACATATTTACTTTCACCTCCTTCCAAAACTCCACTGAACTGACAATAAAGGATTTTTTTTAGGCATAAACACAAAGGATGGGGAGAAAAGTAGAAAGGACATGAACAACAAAATTATAGACTCTAAAAGGCAGATGATGGGGGATAAATAATTTAGGAGATTTGAGAATACTGAGTCATGGACTGGCAGTGGTGAAAGTTGAGGACCTAATCAACCTGGGGCTGCAGAATTTTCCAAAGGCTCAGGTGTTGGCTTCTTCAGGACTTTGAAAGAGGGAGTGAATAGGGGCTAAATTTAAAAGATTGCTTAAAAGTCTGTTTAGGAATCAATTATAAAGATCAGATCCCTTACAGCATTCCATGCAACCAGGTGACTACTCCTCCCTTCCCCTGGCAAAAGACTGAAGGTTATTTTCTGAAAACATGACAGTGTCTTTGTGTGGCTGACCAGGTAGAACTGAGGCTTGATGTACTGCACTGAAAAGAGGAAATGAACATGCATTTGGATGCCAAGACCTTGAGCATCCTTCCCTGACGCAGCTCCCCTTGCGGGCAGCCGGTGCCTGTGCCTTGACCTTCCAGACAGGAAACTGGGAACAATCTCCCTAGGAATCTGCTCAGCCTAAGAGGAAAGACTTCAAGATGTTAATATTGAAGCATCATCAGCTGAATGGCCCCGCTGGGCCAATTTAGTGAAACTCACAGCCAATAATGCCTACCTACGCACTTACAGCCCTCAATCAAGTTCTTAAATCATAGATTATCAGATGTCTGATAGCTCACGTAGTAAGGTTAAGTACTATTAACGTGAATTTCTAATCCTGGATGATGTGTGAATGTGTGTATTTGTGTCTGTGTATGTGTATGTGTGTGTGTAGTGGGTCCTGATATAAAAAGTACTTTTTATTGAGAGTCATAGTCAAGCATGTTTGAAAGTTTGAATGATAATAACTAGAACAAAAAAAACTGATTAGAAAGAATAACCTGGAAGAATCAGAATCTACACAGGTAGAAGAATACTAAAATTAACTATAAATCAAAGACCCTAACTATCTCCAGAGAAATGTTGTTGCATTAAGGAAGCAAGTTACAAGAAAGCAAAAGGAACACTTCCAAAACCAAAAAAAGCCCTTCGAAGTTAAATACCATCAAGATACAATAGTAATTTAAAACTCCATAAAACAGTAGGAAGATAATATGGAAGAAATTTCCCAGAAAGCAAAGCAAAATAATATCTAAACTTTATTGACCAGTTATTAATTTAACATGTATTAAGTCATTTAGTCCTCACAATAACCCATGAGATAGATACTATTATTATCGCTATTTCACAGATGAGGAGACTGCAGCATAGAGAGGTTATAACGAGTGTTCACACAGGTAATAAGGGTGGACCCATACTTGAACAGATTTATTGCAATCCTCCTTTGCAGACTAAAATTATTTTTTTCTTTCTGTTCTGGTCCTGATTTTCTATTCTATTAATACACTTATTGTTTTGTAACTGCTTCAAATCCTTCTCATACAGATGGACTAGAAATGCATTCAGTAAGTAAATACACTAAGCTAAACACCTTGCTACATTATGAAGATAAAAGATGAATAAACTGTTATTTCAGTTGTTACGTCTGTTCATATCGTTATATCTAATAGTCTCACTATCTAATTTTCTTCCAACTTTATGGAGACATAATTGACATAACATTATGTAAGTTTAAGCTGTACAGTGTGATGATTTGATGCACATATATATTGCAAAATGTTTATCACAATAAGGTTAATTTAATACATCTTTCACCTTACATAATTATCATTTTATTGTTGTTGTTATGGTGAAAACATTAAAGCTCTACTCTCATAGCAACTTTTGTGCTATGTATGCAATACAGTATTATTATCTATAGTGACCATGCTGTATATTAGATCCCCAGAACTTATTACCGAAAGTTTGTAACTTTTGACCAACATCTTCCCATTTCCCTTACCCCTCAGCTCCTGGAAACCACTATTCTACCCTCTGTTTCTATGAGTTCTATGTTTTTAGAGTTCATATATAAGTGAGATCATACATTTGTATTTCTCTGTCTGACATTTCACTTAGCATAACGCCCTCAAGGTCCATCCATGTTGTCACAAATGGCAGGATTTCCTTCTTTCCTATGGCTAAATAATATTCCGGTGTGTGTGTGTGTGTGTGTGTGTGTGTGCGTGCGCACGCGCGTGTGTGTGTGAGTGTGGGTCACATCTTTATCCATTCACCCATTGATGGGCACAAGACATTTCCATGTTTTGGCTGTTGTGAATAATGCTGCAATAAACACAGCAGGGCAGATACCTCCTTGAGATAGTGATGTCATCTCCTTCGGTTATATAATTCTTGAGGGAAGAAACTTATCTTGGTCATCCAAAGCTCACCACATAACTTTTGGACATAGTAAGGTCTCAGAAAACGTTTGTGAAAATCATTTTAAATCAGTTGAATATTCCACTGGGGTAAAGTCTGAGACTTGAACTCAGAAAAGGACATTGATTACTTTTCCCTCTTGCTACAACTAGCCAACACCCTCCTCAAAGTCCCCTAATTATTTTTTATGCCCTCCTGGCCACGACATAGGTCAGCTCTCGCAGCCCTCCTCCCATATACATTCTAACATGGTCTTCAGAAAGCACCACAGTGGCCTCCTCATTTGAGCGCCAGAGATGAATGTGTGCTGGTTAAGACCTGGCTCCCAGACACACATCTCAGTCCCAGTAGGATTCTGTGCCACATCTCCACATGGGAGACTTCTTTTTTTTATATTGTGGTAACATTGGTTCATAACATTGTATAAATTTCAGGTGTACATCATCATACTTCGATTTCTGCATAGATTGTATCATGTTCACCACCCAAAGACTAATAACATCCCATCACCACACACATGTGCCTAACCATCCCTTTCACCCTCCTCCCTTCCCCCTTCCCCTCTGGTAATTACCAATCCAATGTCTGTCTCTTTGTGTTTATTTGTTGTTTTTATCTTCTACTTATGAGTGAGATCATATGGTATTTGACTTTCTCCCTCTGACTTATTTTGCTTAGCATAATACCCTCAAGGTCCATCCATGTTGTCACAAATGGATGGATTTCATCATTTCTTATGGCTGAATAGTATTCCATTGTGTGTATATACCACATTTTCTTTATCCATTCCTCCCTTGATGGACACTTAGGTTGCTTCCAAGTCTTGGCTATTGTGAATAATGCAGCAATGAACACAGGGATGCATGTATCTTTAATCATGCATGTTTTTGTGTTCTTTGGATAAACACCCAACAGTGGAATAGCTGGATCATATGGTAGTTCTATTCTTATTTTGAGGAATCTCCATACTGTTTTCCATAGTGGCTGCCCCAGTTTGCACTCCCACCAGCAGTGTATGAGAGTCCCTTCTCTCCACATCCTCTCCAACACTTGTTGTTTCCTGTCTTGTTAATTACAGCCATTCCAATGGGAGTGAGGTGATATCTCATTGTAGTTTTGATTTGCATTTCCCTAATAGTTAATGATGTTGAGAGTCTTTTCATGTGCCTGTTGGCCATCTGTGTATCTTCTTTGGAAAATGTCTGTTCAGATCTTTTGCCCATTTTTTAATTAGGTTGTTAGTTTTTTTGTTGTTGAGATGTATGAGTTCTTTATATATTTTGGATATTAACTCCTTATCAGATATATGGTTTGCAAATATCTTCTCCCAATTGTTAGGTTGTCTTTTTGTTTTGTTGATGGTTTCCTTTGCTGTGCAGAAGCTTTTTAATTTGATATATTTCCATTTGTTTATTTTTTCTATTGTTTCCCTTGCCCGGTCAGACATGGTACTTGAAAATATGTTGCTAAGACCAATGTTGAAGAGCATACTGCCTAGGTTTTCTTCTAGAATTTTCATAGTTTCAGGTCTTACATTCTATTTCTTGGCTGCCCTCAAGGAATCCACTCATTCAACCTCATCTCCCTGGCCAACTACCACTCCTACTTAATCAAATTTGGCAAGTTGCTAGTCACTCCCCCAAATGAAAGGCTTTATATATTTTCTCATGAGGCTCTCAACCTCCTGGGACTCTGTTTGGAGACAGAGGGGTTCTAGTAACATTCTGGATCTTTTCTTACTTTTATAGAACACTGGATGCAAAAGTAAAGTGAGAAGCTGGTGATTTGCTCAAAACGCAGGCTTTAAAATTCCCCTCCAACAAAAACCCTGGAGAAGTCAAAGCAACACTGCCACTCCACCACCAGGACCTAGAGCATGCTACTTTACCCTCACCACCTGACTCAGTTTCCCCTTTATTAAATGAGGCAGTTGGACTAAAGCGATGATTAGAAACTGTCTTCTATAGAGCCGTAGAGTTTCGTAACAGTACCTCAGGGACCACCTGAAGTAGGAGGTTAGAAGAGACTGACAAAGCAGGGCTCAGGGTCTACCATCCCTGCATCAATTTGAGAAACTCTGTTAAATTTGTTAACAAATAATTGTTATTTGTATAAAATTTCATTTGCAGGAGGAAGGTTCTGCTGCAAAAGAAAATAAAAAAGGAAAATATCAGATTCCATACTCTCTAAAATCCTGACCATCTCCTTCAATGATTCTATAATATTATCAGTGGACATGGTATTTCTTAACTGTCTTTATTTTGAAAGAAAAAATTAGAAATTATTTAGCCTGTCTTAACATTGTTACCTCTCTTTCTTTCTCTCTCTCTCTCTCTGTTGTTCCCTTGGGTGTAGGTGACCCATCTTGGGAACAGAACCTGTTCAATTGATGTTCTCAAATAAGTGCTGCTTACCTGGGTATCAGCACAGTTGTTTTAAATTATGATTCCATCCCCTGACTAAGATATCATTCCTTATCAGCCAGTATACAATTGAATCCTTGTGTTTCGATTGGGGATTTTTAAAGCCAAAGAAGGGTTCATTCCAAATGATTGAAACCCCAATAGGGAAGGAAGGAAGAGAGGGAATCTCTCCAGAGAAGGATGAGAGAGTGAGAGATGGCGGGACTTAGCATTACTGAGCACCTAATCTGGGAAAAGTCCCACAACATGTAACTGTTGGAACACACTTGAGTCCATGCTCTTTCTTCCCCTCCCACCTCAGTTTATATGTTATTAATAAACATCACACACCCCAAGCCAAATGCTTAGTGTGAAAATCCTGCTTAACTGTGACTCTGCTGGTTATGTTCTATGAAGGTATTTCGTAAAATTTTTACTTAGGACTACCTATTGGCTCCACTTCTGTCACAGGTCCATCAGTTTTCTGTCCTAAGCACTTTTCATAGGTATTCATGTGCTCTTCCTATGCAATCTCAGTCTCTCTCATGGTTTATCCTGGAATGTATGTTCTTCCCACTCTCAATTGTAACACCAGCTCAAAACTCCCTCCTGGAGTTCCAGACTCATTCAGGAAATCTCCACCTGAGTGTCCTAAGGCATGTCACACCCAACAAACTCAAAACAAAACACATCACCTCCACCCAAATTTCCCCAAACCAGCTTCTCTGTCATTTCCAGTCTCACTTAACAGCACCACCACTCACCAAGATAAAAATCAAAATCAGCCTTGACTCTTGACTTGTCGACTCTTCATATCCAGCCTTCCATCAGTTCCTGCCAAAACGGCTTCCTAAATGTATTTGTTTCTTCATATCTCCACTTCTGTTTCTTGGTTGAGGTCATCTCCCTTTCTCCCCAGCTGACTTTCCCACCTCAAGTTTTTCTTCCATTTAGTTCAATTTATAAAAGCAAAATTGCTTATATTCTATCCTTGTTCAGAACTCTTCAAATTGGCCATCCTCTACCTCTTGAAATTCTCTTCTCCCTTAGCCTTCAGGTTACACAATTTTCCTGGTTCCAAGTTCTGCGACAGCTCCCTCTTACTTTTTTCCATTGGCTTTATTTACTTTCCTACTTTAATTGTACTCTTTTTTTTCTTCAGAAATTTCCCTCTTTGTTCTTTGCTCTTCTTATATATCTTCTCCTTTTGCATGGTTGCAACTACCTCCCATATGTTGGTAACCTACATCTTTATTTCCAGCCCTAACATCTTACCCAAGCTCAAGATCCATATTTCTATCTACCTACTGAGCTCATTATTTTCCTTATAAAACCCTCTCTTCTGGATTATCATTCTCTCCAAACAGTGTTACAAGTTATCTATTCTCCAAATCTAGAAGCCTAGAAGAAAACCTAAGCCTCTCTTAATTCTTTAGTCCTAGAATCAAACTAGCCATCTACTACCTTTAAATATCCTTTAGGAAGGTCTTTGAAATCCAGACTCTTCTCATTTCCTCTGCCATTGTTTCTGCCCCGGTCTTCACTGCCTTTCATCTGAAATGTGGCAACTATATTCAAGGGAAAACAAACAAGAGGTCTTACCCCTAACCTACACTTTATTCCTCAAACTAGATTTTCCAAGAGAGTACTAAAGCACGACACTGAAAGGTATCAGTCTTTGTCTAGATATTGATAAATTTTAAGTGTGTGCGTGTGTGTTCATACATACATGCATACATTTGGCTATTGCCCTTCATACAGCTCTTCTGGTTAAAAATTACTTTTTTTCAGAAATTTCCATCTTTGTTCTTTGCTCTTCTTGTATATCTTCTCCTTTTGCATGGTTGCAACTACCTCCCATATGTTGACAACCTACATCTTTATTTCCAGCCCTAACATCTTACCCAAGCTCTCCCTTGGAGAGAAAGCAGGGCATTACAATGAAAAACTATTTCACCTCTCGTTCTTAGCATCATAAATCAGGAAGGAATCTAGTTTTTGTGAGGTCAGATGCTTATATAAATTAGGGGGTCTTTGTTAAGAAAAAAATTACAAACATAAATAAAAATCATGACAAATTACAAATTTTAGAAAGCTGACAAATACCGCAGATAGTAAAAAAATCCAGAAAATTAACATTTTTTTATTAACATTAGTTAATATCCTGACAAACTTCTTTAATATCTATTTTTCTAAATTTTGGGGCTGCAAATTGTTTGATTGCTTCTTCACATGCAATATTTTTTAATATTTTCTGTAGAACAGTAAGGTTACTCTGAATTTCTTCTAGCATGGTTGATCCAGATTTGGTTTTTATTACTGATAGTTTAGAAGCATTTCCTTCCATTTCATCTGTAACTTTCCTTGTGGTTCTGCTCAGCAGCAAGCCCAGTGAGAACTCCAACCCTTTGCTCTCCCAGGGTCCAGCACAGCCCAGGCAGGTCTTCACTTACCTCAGCTCTCCCTCCCCCACTCCCACACTGTCCTACTGTGGTGATCCTGGGAACTGGGGGGACCAGGTTTCCATAATCTGGATCGTAGTGGCCCTAAGCAGGATGCAGAGCACCATCTTATTTGGATGCTTTTGCTTGGGATCTAAGGGTTGAGATGATTGATAAGGTACACCACAGGGAGGGTACTGATGGAGACCAGGCAGAGGGAGAAGTAGTGCTGGCAGCCTGCAGGTCCCACAGACAGTCCCAGGACCACCATCGGGGGCAAGGCTCCATGCCTCCAATACATGGTTTTCTGTTGATTCCTACCATCTCAGAGAACACAGAAATAGAAGGGGAGCACTCAAGCAAGAGGTCCTGAAACTTAAACGTCATATACTTCGTGGTACATCTGCCCTGTATGAATCTTTTCTCTATGGTTCTTTTTCAGGCATTGTTTCTTATGCCTGGAAGGCTCTCCTCCCTTTTCTCTATTTGCCATACTCCTGCTCATCATTCCATATGAAGCTAACACATTACCTCATCTCTGGAGACTCCTGCCATGATGTGGCATGCCGTGACATCCTGTAGTATTTTACTCATACTTTTAGCAAAACATTCACCATGGAATATTGTAATTTGTATCACTATATGTTTACAAATCTACCTCTCCCACTAAATTGAGATGTTATTAAGGACAGGAACTATGTTTATTAATTTTATATTCCTTGCCTTTACCACAAGCTCTGTCACATAGTAGACTTTTAACAAATGGTTTTTGAATGAATGGCTAAATGTCTTATCTCCAAGGGTTTCCACCTCTGAAAGGTTTCCTTGACTCCTTGACACAGAATTAATCCATTATGTCCAGCACCTTGTACATATTGAGTTCTTAACAAATTATACAGCAGGAGCTTGTATATGTATGTACCGTATCCACTAGAGTATTAGAATATCAAAAAAAAAATCTAGCTCTTGGTCTTCTTTTCTCTCAGCATCGAACACAGCATTTGGCGTGATAGTGGAATCTGAGTACATCTTAGATAAAGGAATGATCTATTTTGTTGAGATAGAAAAAACTAATGTTTATTGAGTATGCATTGGGTACTAAGCACTGTTCTAGGTGCTTCACATGAAATATTTCATTTAATCCTTACAGCAACTCTATAAATTAGGATGTTATTGCTCCTTTAAAAATAAAGGCACTGAGGCTTTGTGAGGTTATATAAACACACCACGTGGTCAGCAAGTAGAAAAAACAGAATTCAGACAGTAGAGGCTAAATCCAGAAATCCTGCTCTTAACCACTTCCCTACACTGACTTTAAGAAATCAGTATTCAGTGGTCTGGGTCACTACATGACTCATTTTTACTGCTCCCTGTGGTTGTTGAGTGTGCGCTG
Source organism: Tapirus indicus (assembly GCA_031878705.1). Taxonomy (NCBI): domain Eukaryota; kingdom Metazoa; phylum Chordata; class Mammalia; order Perissodactyla; family Tapiridae; genus Tapirus; species Tapirus indicus. The sequence goes on along the minus strand of CM062922.1, from coordinate 7,285,668 downwards.
TAACTATTTAAGTCATATATCATAAAATATCAGTCAACTGGAAAGTTCAGAGCATCCAGCTAATTGAATTTTTTGATTAATTTTTTGGTAACCATTCCCTTGCCTTAGTAAGTACAGAGTACAATTGAATCCTTATTTTCAAATTTAGAATCTCCTAGGTTCTCAAGGACATAATTTTGAATCCTAATAATTTTTGTTCCACACATGGCTGTAGGAAATCTGGAAAATGTCTGGATATTAGACAAACTGGAGACAGAATGAAATGATTCAGAAGAGATTATCCAGGATGCTATGCGTTCTGAAAACTGTGACACATGAGGAGCTGCTCAGAGAACCCTGCTTACTCTGGAAATGAGAAGACTTTGGGTGTCGATTAAGTTAATCATGACATATTAGCATCACTGGCCCACTCAGTGCTGCTCTTTTAGGTCTCATTTGCCCACTTATTCGCTGATTCATTTCACTGCCTTTTTCCTCATCCTCCATTCTCATCCTCTTACCCACATGGCAGCATTCGAATGTGTTTAATATACACCTTTTTCTTTTTATGTGCTCTTGCCAAAAATATATTGGTGTTTCGTGCACATATATTTTAAATTCACATAAAAGGTATTTTATTCAATAGCTTGCTCTTCTCACTCAGCACTATGCCATTGAGATCCATTTATAATGCTCTGTGTACTAACCTACTGCTTCAAACTTTGGCATAATTCTTCATAATGTTAATCCAACATATCTCACCTCTCCACTCCCCATGTTGTGGGCCTCTGGAGTTCCTCCAGCTCTCTGCTATCATGAATAACCTGGAGTAAATATCATTTTCTCTGTCCTCATGGACCTGTGTAAGAATGACTTTGGGTCATAAATGTAGGCAGATGATGATCTTCAAAGAGTGTACCTAAAGGGTTGTCAGGTACCAAGTCTTTGTTTGACTCACCAATGAATGCACAACATCTAGAACAGCCCACTTTTGTAGTAGTGCTCAATAATGCACTCTATTCTATCTCCAGATTGTACAGCATATAATTTTTGCTGAATGGATGAATAAATGAATGAATACAGAATGAATGAATATCCTAACTCCCGGAGCTGACATTCTAGGGGTGAGTGATAGGCAGTAAACAAATAAATGCAAATAAAAGTGATAAGGGTTATAAAGAAAAATAGGGCAGAGTGTGGAGAAAGAGTGTGAGGAAGATCCTAGTTTAAATATGAGGTCACGGAAGGCATGTCTATTGAGACGACTTCTGAACAGAGACTTGAGTAAAATGAGAAGGGAGCCACGTGGATAACAAGGGTAAAAGCTTTTCAGACAGAGGAAACCACAAAAGGAAAGGGCCTGACATGGTAGTGCTCTTGGCACATTCCAGAAACAGATCAGAGGCTCAGAGGTTAAGAAACAGCTTGCACAGCACAGTGGAGCTAGATTAGAAAAAGCAAAGGGGAGAATGATTGGAACTGTACACCACGGTAAAGACTTCAGGTTTTTATTCTGTGCCACAGGAAGTCATTTAAAGGTCTGAAAAGAGAAGTCACATCGTCCAATCAGTTTGAAAAGAGTCACTATGGCTTCTGTGTGGAGAATAGACTATAAGAGAGGCTTATGGTGGGAGCAAGGTGGTGAGGTAGGAGGCTGGAGCTGTTTTCCAGCCGAGAGATGTTTGCATATAGTAGAGGTGTTGAGGAGCAAATCCATTCCAGATATACTTTAAAAGTGAAGCTAATAGGACTTATTGTTGGAACTGATGTGGGACATGAAAGAAAGAACTGAGTTAGGATAACTCCAAAGTTTTGGACCTAAGCAACTGAGTGACTAGACGTGTCATGTACTGGGATGCGGAATGCATAAGGAGCAAGTTTGATGTAGGAGTTAGATCAGGAATTGAATTCTGAATGAGTTAAGTAGACAGTTAGATATGTGACTTAGATGTATGGGTGTCAGGGGAAAAGTCTCGGCTTGGAGTGACACATCTGAGAAACACTAGCACATAGAGATAGTTTTTAATCTCCGGGACAGGATGAGATCATCTAAGGTGTGAGTGTAGACGGAGGTGATTATAGTGTCCTGGATCACTCTAAGGTTTGAAATTACAAAATGGAGGATTTAGGTAAGGAGAACAAAAAGGAGCAACCAACAAAATACAAGGAAGGCTAGGAGAGCATGATAGCCAGTAAGTCATGTCAGAAAATTCAAATAAATTTTAAAAAATTCAAATAAGATGAGATTTGAAAAAATCAGTGTTATGGGCTGAACAGTGTCCCTCAAAATTCATATGTTGAAGTCCTAACCCCCAGTACCTCAAAATGTGACTGTATTTAGAGGTAGGGCCTTTTAAAATGTAAGTTAAAATGAGGTCATTAGGGTGGGGCTTAATCTGATATGACTGGTATCCTGATTAGAAGAGGAAATTTGGACACAGGCATGCCTTCCCTTTGAAGGCATAGGAAGAAGATGGCCATCTACAAGCCAAGGAGAGAGGTCTCAGAAGAAACCAACCCTGACAATACTTTGATCTCAAACTTCTAGCTTCCAGAACTGTGAGAAAATAAATTTATGTTAATTAAGCCCCAAATCTGTGGTACTTTGTTGTGACAGTCCTAGCCAACTAACACAATTGGCCATTGTATTTGGTGATATGGAGGTCATTGGTGACATCGAAATGAGCAGTGTCAGTGGACAAGTGGATACCAAAGCCTGACCAGGATTTATGACACCAGAGGGAAAAAAGCAACATTATGTCCTGGAGAGAAGCTTCTAAGGAGACAGATTTTATTTCAGCATTTGATGGCATTTCTAACAGCCCTGCTGTTGAATGGGCTACCTAGAGGTGTAGTGAGTTTCTGATCAAGAGAAGAGTTTGGACAATTTATTGCATCATTAATTCATATTGAATCTGAAATTCTTATTTTATTGTTAGGAAATTATGGAAGGAAATTTTAAAATAACCAGATAATATTCTTGCTATTTGTCTCTTTATTCAACAAAAGTGAAAACTGTGAGGAAGTATATAAGATATTCTGTTTACTCAGATGTTCCAGTTGGTTGGGTTCTCTTGAACTTTTTTCAGCTTTATCAAGGTATAATTAACAAATAAAACTGTAAGACATCTAGAGTGTACGATGTGATGATTTGATATACACAATGTGAAAAAATTACCCCCATTGAGTTAAATAACACATCCATCGCCTCACATGTTTACCTTTCCTTCCTTCCTCTCTTCTTTCCTTCCTCCCTCCCTCCCTCCCTCCCTCTCTCTCTTCCTTCCTTCCTTCTTTCTCTTTCTTTCTTTCTAGCTTCCTGTTTTTTTCAGTGAGAACTTTTAAGTTCTACCCTCTTAACAAACTTCAATTATACAATACAGTGTTATCAACTATAGTCACCATGTTGTGCATTAGATCATCAGACGTTTTCCTTTCATAATTGAAAGTTTGCACCCTGTTAAACCTCTCCCTGTTTCCCCACCCCTCAGCCCCTGGCAACCAGAGAAAGACAAATACTGCATGGTATCACTTATATGTGGAATCTAAAAAAAAAAAAAGCCGAACTCACTGATTAATTATTTTACCCTACATGGAAAGACGAGGAACTTCAAAGGCCTTTTATGAACCATTGAGGTAATTTCCTGCTCACTCATTTTCAGGTTTGATAAGGTTAATTCCTAATTCACTTTATGCTTTCCAGATGCCAAGGGTTCATTCTGTCAAAAGAGAAGCTTGCTGCTGTATATGTTTTTAACCACGAGCTCGAGAGCAGTCTATGCTGATATGTCAAGTAATAATTTAGAATCAAATAACTTTCAGTTGGTTTGTTCATTCTAAGGAACCACATTTGTTGGTACCAAATTCCTTAGAAGCAGGAGAGGAGATGTTCGTTTTTCCTCTGCTTTTGCTCTCTGGGGTTCACTTATGTGATATGCCAGGAATGCCTCTGGATGTCATGGAATAATGACACTGTTCACCTCCATGATTAACTTCTCTCAGAGGACTTTTTTAGATCAATCAGAGAGGAATGCTCTCTTTCTTTCAGTGGGGTCCAGCTCTAATACCATATCACTCTGCTCCTGGCCAAATATATGATGATAATAAAATCAACAGCAACTCCAAAATTTTAAATAACACTACACATTGCAGAGCACTTTTACCAATATTATCTAAGAAATGCTTAAAAAAATAGAATAAGGGCAGGTTGTACTGGATACCCTGCACTAGAAAAGGAACTGAAGTTTGAAATTAGGAGCTATTTCACACTTGCCTATCCCTGAATTTTCTTCCTTTGAAGCTTGGGAGAGTGCTTTTATGGCTCTCTAATATGCTGCGTTTCTGTACCTGTGGATAGTGCCATTGAGGGTCATCTCACATCCCCTTTTATGTTAGAAAATTTTATAGTCCTTTTATGATTAGGGTATTGCTATGGTCTGAATGTTTGTGTCCCCTCAAAATTCATATGTTGAGACCTAACCCCTAATGTGATGGTGTTAGGAGGTGGGGTCTTTGGGAGGTGATTAGGTCATGAACCCTAATGAATCGGATTAGTGTCCTTATTAAAGTGACCTGAGGAAGCTCCCTTGCCCCTTCTGCCATGTGAGGTTACAATGAAAAGACTGCCATCTAGGAAGTGGGCTGTCATCAGACACAGAATCTGCTGGCCCCATGATCTTGGACGTCCCAGGCTCCAGAACTGTAAGAAATAAACTGTTGTTCGTAAGCCTCCCAGTGTATGGCATTTTGGTACAGCAGCCTGAACAGACTAGGACAGGCCTAGTGGGAGAATCTAAGCTGAGACTCAGGAGTTTGGAAAGCAATTAGGTCATGAGGGTAGAGCCCTAATGAATGGGACTAGTGACCTTTTAAGAAGAGATACGAGAGAGACGATCTCTCTCTCTCTCTCTCTATCATGTGAGGACACAGCAAGAAGATGACCATCTGAAAACCAGTCAGGGGCCTTTACCAGAATCCTACCATACTGGCACCCTGATCTCAGACTTCCCAGCTTCCAGAACTGTGACAAATAAGTGTTTGTTATTTAGGTGGGCCATGGTATTTTGTTACAGCAGCCAGAGGGACTCAGACAGTGTGTGCCAGGGGTGTCCAGTACCAGGTTAGGAGGTCTGACTTGCTGATTGGCCCATGATCTAAAGGCCTACCATGTCACCCAAAGAGCTTGTGCCTCTGAACTGGGAATGTAAGTTGAACACACAGGCAAGTTCCTCCATCTTTGCTACTAAACCCTGAACCCAAATTGACCCCTGTATTTTATTTGGAATATGGTGGTGTCATTAGGGTGTAAGGAAGAGACTGAACTGAGAGGGTTTGATGAACATTGTTGCAATTTGGAGGGACCCAGAGGACCTATAACTTATGTCAGTGTTATCATAGTTGACTCCTGAGTGCTGGGCTTGAGATATTACACCACCTACTTGAATGATTCATGGCCTCCATAAAATATTCTTAAAAATGTTTAAGCCTGACTGGTCTCTGGAATCCCATGAAGGTCACAGCCATAAGAAGGATGGGAGCAGGAATTTTCATGTGCCATTAAAACCTTATCTTGTTCTGTAGAAGAGGTTATTGCTCAAAACAAAAACTTGTCACTACCTTTGACAATCTTTCTGTGAGTAACTGTCTTCTTTCCCTCACAGAGTGGCAGAGGTGACACTAACACAGAGGGTGATGAATTAAAAGCATACTTTGTTCAGTGTTGTCTTTATGGTAGGGGTAGAGGATGTTCAACATAGAGTTTTGGAGTCAGAAATCTGGGTTCCAATACAACTCCACTAATTAAAAATTGAATTTATTTATCTATTAATAAAATATTTATCTAAACTAAGCCTGTTTTTCTAGCTACAAAATGAGGGCAATGGTGAGATAAAATATTTGTAGAACATCTAGCACAATGCTTACTACAAAATTGATATTCAATACTAATTTTTCTCTTCATTTTTTCTCTAATTAGATAACTTTTTTGGCACGGGGGCGGGGAGATTGGCCCTAAGCTAACATTCATTGCCAATCCTTCTCTATTTGCTGGGGAAGATTAGCCCTGACCTAACATCTGTGCCCATCTTCCTCTGTTTTGTATGTGCGACACTGCCACAGGATGGCTTGATGAGCAGTGCACAGGTCCACACCCGGGATCCAAACCTGCAAAGCCCGGGCCTCCAAAGCAGAGCATGCAAACTTAACCACTATGCCACTGGGCTGACCCATACAAAACTTTTTTGCAGAAATCAAATAGGAAGAATAGCTGTCGATTCCAGGAGGACTGAGAAGGGCAAAGAAGAATTGGTTTTAACAAAATTTTGTACTCAGAAAGTCTTTGGTAGGAAGTAACCTTAAACATTATCCATAGACTTTCTGAGTACGAAATTTTGTTATAACCAATTTTTTTGCCCTCTCAGAATTCCTGGAATCTGTAGCTATTCTTCCTCTTACCAGATTTCCACAAAAAGTTATCTAAAACTAACCACAACCATTACAGAGATGCTGATTTTTTGCAAGTCTACCCATCTGAAATTATGCTTTCAACCAAAGCCAGACCCCAAATCACATAGGAAAGGGCCTAAAATGGACATAGCCCAGTGAAAATTAGGTGTATTCTAAAACAACCCTGCTCTCAGCTCATTCTTTACATTGTCTGCCTACTATGTGTCTGACATGAGATGATAAAATAATGGCAAAGAATGGGCTTTTATATGCTATATAACAGTTTATAAAGCTCTTTTTACTTGTGTTATTTCACAAAATATTCTTGAGAAGTCTCTGAAGTAATCAAGAAAATTATTATTACTATCTCCATTTTAGATGAATAGACCCAGTCTCTGAAAGTCAAAATATACAGCCAAGCCTAAGTATTGGGACCAGAATCCAAATTCAGGTCTAGCTGATATTCAAGCTTAATCTTTTCCCTTTTTGCTGAGTTGCCTTAGAGTCAGTTAAATCCCCTAAGGCTTTTTTCTCACATGAACTGCTCTTAAATTAGGTTTCTCTCATTCAGAATTTGTGCAGGAAAATGTTGAACCTAAGTGTAAAATTTAATGTGCATCCCTTCTAAATTTCATGTTGTTAATTTTGAACATCCTTGCTATCTAGGAATTCCTCTGATTCTTGTGTCCAAAGCATTTTTTTATCTTTCCCAGCTTTTTGTCATCTACAGACTTGACAAGCTCATCTGCGACACCTTCACTCAGTCATTGAAAGCGTTATCCAGATACGTATATATCATATATCTGTTATACAGATAAATGAACAAAATCCTGTAGCACGTCATTTAAGAAATGCTTTAAGTTTGACACCATCTTTTAATCAACATGGAGAATAGATTAGTAGTTAAGTCATGGGTTCTAGAGTAAAGAGACCTAGATTTTATTTCTGGCTCTGCCACCTATGGTATGACTTTGAGGAAGTAATTTCACTTTTCTAAATCTTAAGGTCTCTCATCTGTGCAATGGAAATAATAATAAAATATCCTCCTAAAGCTTTACTGAATAAATGAAATTACACATCATGAATCATAGCATTGTGACTGGCACACAGTCAGCTTTTTAAAAATGTTAAGTATTACTATTCTAATTGGCCATATTTTTAAGTGTAGCCTAGTTTTGAGTTCAGATAACCATGCTGTCTCTTAACATGTATTTCACCCCATAACAAGGAAGGTTTGATAAACCTGAAGATATGTCACCTGATCTTCTTCAAGAGAGGATTTTCTCTCTAGCTGCAGGAAGAGCAGGCTGCAGATATCTCCAGCTTCCTGCCTCAGCTACAGAGCCACCTTCCCCTAGGTCATGCCCTTCCAGGACAGCCTGCATGAAGTGACTGGATACAGCGGATTACTAGGACCCAGCCGATTCAGTCCAATGTGAAACAACTTAAACAGATGATACTTTTTCCAGAGCTCCTGACAAGTGTTTGCATCACATTTTGACATCTCCTTTTGCCCAGTCCCACTTCCTCTTATTTTCTTTTGCATGTGTTAATCCCTACATCTTGCATCTCAATCTTTGTTTCAGTACCTGTTTCTGGAGAACTCAATCTGCGACAAACTACGGTATTGTTGAGTGGCTGGAATCAAGTGACGTTGCATTTGCTCTATCTGTTCTGTACCCTCACCAAACAAACAAATAAATAAAGTAAAGACACTTTTGTGTAACTTGATTTTTACTTAAGAATTTCATTTTGTTACCTGGGAGTTAGCAAATTCTTTTCTAAGAACTAACATTGCAATTGTTAAAGAAAGCATAGTGCTTCTTATAACCTTCCCCACCCTTCCATTCGCCTTCTCCCTGCTCAGGTTTAGACCTTCATCCTTGTATTGGTTTGCTAGGGCTGCCATAACAAAGTACCACAGACTGGGTGGCTTAACCAACAGAAATTTATTTCCTTACAGTTCTGGAGTCTACAAATCCAAGATCAAGGTTATGTCCTTGTGTAATCCCCTCCTCTTGAATGTGGGTTGGACCTGGTGACTTGCTTCTAATGAACAAATTATGGCAAAAATGATGAGATGTGCCTTCCAAGAGTAGGTTATAAAAAGACTGTGGCTTCTCTCTTGGGCACCCTCTCTTGTTTGTTTGCTCTGAGGGAAGTGAGTAGCCATGTGTGCATTTCCCTATGGAAGCTCAGTGTCAGGAACTGATGTTTCCAGCCACAGCCACCAGGACCCGAGGCCTGCAAACAGTCACATGAATGAGCTTGGAAGCGGACTGTCCCCAAGTCAAGCCTTGAGATGACAGTAGCTTGACTGGGTCAACAACTTGATTTCAGCCTCATTAGAGATCTTGAGGCACTTAGTGAGGCCCTCCTGGGATTCCTGACCCGTGGAGACCTTGAGATAATAAGCGTTTGCTCTTTTAAACTGTACGTTTAGGGGTAGTCTGTTATACAGCAGTAGATAACTAACACGTCCTCTCTCTTCTCTCACCCACACTACTGCAATAGCCGTCTAACATATCTCTCTTCCCACAGACTCTCCCTAGTGCAGCCTTCATTCTATGTCAGGATTATTTTGGCACAGGTCAAATCATGTTATTTTCTAAGTTAAAAAAATTTTCAATAATTCCTAATTGTCTCTTGATTGAAGTCCAGATTGTTAACATGGATCTTCAGAATCTGATCTCAATCCATTGTCCGGTATTATCTTCTATTATGTCCTTCAAGAATCCTACTATGCTCCAGCCAGACCAAGATAAGTTCTCCTATTTTCTATTTCATGCTATATTCTCAGTTGGGAATGTTAATATCTATCTTCTCCTCCCATCAAATTTCTTATCTTTCAAGGAAAATTTCAAATGCCACCTTACTGACAAATGGTCCCCAACTAACTCTGACAAAAATGAATTTCCTTTGTTCTCTGTGTTTCCCCTACCCATTAATTGCATCTCAACTATAGTATCTATTTTAGTTCACCTGGTATTATAAATTAGGATAGCTATATGTGTTTGCCTATTTGAAGACACTCCCTGAAGAGAAAAACTCTGTATTAATTTTTTCTTCTCCATATTCTCAATAGGATATTTTGTTCATGGTAGGTGCTCACCAGCAAGTTGATCCAATTAATTCTAAAATTATCTTGAGAATAGATTTGTCCACCTATGGTCTAATATTTACTCTCTGAAATAAAAGATTATAACATCCCATAGCTCGCTCACTTTGTACCTAAATTTGAGCTCCTTGTTACCCTACTAATTATAAGATTTACTTTTCTATCCCACTCAGCCTAGAGGTTAAGGAAGGTCAAATGGAAAGAGGAGAGGAATGTAGATTGAAAAAGTGGGAGGAAAATCACAGGAAAGAATGAAGATTTTTTTTTCATTCAATTCCTTTTCAGCATGGTGAAAAAGAAGGAGATTTAATGTAAAATAGACCTAGATACAAATACTAGGGTCAAACCTTTTAACTTAAGGTCCTGTGACCTCAATTTCTTCAAATGGAAAAATGAAAGCAATGAGAACACCTGTCTTGTAAGTTTGTGAAGGGGAATGAGGTGACCTAGGTAAGACATTCCACAATGATGGGTGTTCTTTCACCTCACTTCCCTACATGGTCCTGGAACTTCATTTCATTTCCAATTGCTTCAAATTTTCTTCAGTAACAACCAAAGGAGATTAAGAAATAGGCAAGAAGTAAATGAGAGGGAAAGAAAGGTTGTGAGGGAAAGTGGGGAAGAGAGGAGGCAAGGGCCAGAGGAAAAGAGAAAATAATATTCACATATTTGAAGGGTTATTCATTTTACATCCCCACCATGGCACAGAGACTCTTCAGTGATACGGAGGGTCATCCCAGGTACAATTAATGCAGAGAAGTTGTGCTGGCAGAGTAAGTAAAACAGCATGAAATCTTTGTTCTCACCTGTTGTAGCTTTGCAAAACCCTATTAAAAAGAAATCTGGAGTGATGGGTTTAATCTGCCAGCCAATTTCCTTGATCTCATGGAGACTTTAAATCAATGCAAAACAAATCACATCACATAGCTTCTTTACTGTAATTTTCAAGAAAATATCCCAACCTTTATACTTTAGGGGCATCCAGAGAAATATTGCAAATTAGCTTCTGCCTACAAAGACTGACTGAGCTCAGTCTGCAGCCAAGGCTGCACAATTCTAAAGAAAGGAAACCGGCAGTGTTTGGGTGCTGGGTTTGAGGCATATGAAGCTAAGAACTGTCTATAGGTACAGCATGACGTTCTCCAAACCATCCTATTCCATCTTTTCTGGTGCACATCATGCTGCAGCATTGAATTATTGCTCTTTTTCACTCTAACATCAGATTTTTTCACCATAAAATAAATTATTCTGTTTAAATGGCACATTCAACTCTATCTAAAAATGGAAACTCAGAAAAATATGCTATTTGAAGAATCATAACATTGACATTTAAAAAAAAAACTCATTTCTCCTGCCCCAAGCACAAAATCTTCAAGATGATCATGGGAAAAAGTATTCTATCCCATAAATGAAATCGCATACTTACCTTTTTTTATGGATGACAAAATTAAACAACTTATAAACCAGAGGCGCATATTTCATGGAGACCTTCAGAAAGGAGCTATAACTTCCAATGCTAAACCCATTATTTTTCATTAGGGACATCATAAATTGGTGCTATCTTATCTCTAAAAGATGAAAAGCTGTCAGGCAATACCCAAGCATCTGCGTCTCACTGACACCACCTCCACTAACAGCAAGAGGAGCTAGGCGGAGATGGACCAGCCGGAGGAAAGTCGATGAGTTCTGAGATCCGAGAAGCAGCTCATCTAATGCACAACAGAAGGACAGTCCTAAGATGGACAACGGAATAACACTGACATAATAGGAGAGGCAAACAGCTTTCCCAGAATAAGCAACTCTTCCTTTTGATCTTCCATACTCTAGCCATACTCCCAAGGAACTTGGTCAACTTTTCTTAACTTAGGTTCTCAATAATTCCTATTCCTAATCCAGATCCTTGCCGTCTAGGATGGGCATGCAAATTTTACAATAGATCTGATATTCAGAGCTATGTATAATAGGGCACACTTGCTTTTAAAATGGTGAAATACTTCTTTAGTATTTGACAAAGAGCCCCTACTCTGAGCCCCCAGAGGGCCTCCACCATCACCACGGCCACCACGGCCCCCTCCCCAGACACCCCTGAATCTTCCCACATGCCAGCACCTAAAGAGTACCGTCTGGCATCACAGTGGGATGTGCCTCAGGCCCCTGCTTTAGCATCCTATGACGGGTGCCCTTTCTGATTGATTGGTTCTTGGCTTTACTAGCTCAAAATATCGAATATTAGCCCTGTTTAAAGGATTCCAGAGATAATGGAAATGAATTAAGTGGGTGGGTGTAAGACAAAAGGAAGTTATGAGAAATGTAGGAAACTGGAGAGCATATAGCCCTTAAAGAAGCAGCTGCTATGTAGCTGTGGAAGATTGTTGTCAGGTGGGAATGTAAGCTGAGGGTGCTAAAGCTTCCGATATTTCAAGAGAAGCCAGAAATTGTGATTTTAATGAGAAACTTTCCAATTTCTTAACATTGACAGTGGATACAGGTATTTACAAAATACTGTGTGTGCCAAACCAAACCACACGCGGCCCAGGGGCCACGAGTTTGTGACCTCTGCTTCAGGTGCCATGGAGTTTTTGCGGCCTTGGCAGAGCTTCTTAATCCATCACACTTGAAACAAGCCAGCGGAAAAATGTGGCACAGTTATATAATTACAAGTAATTTCAAATCGGAACTTTGAAATAACTACATGAAACTGATAATTATATCAAACTTCTTTTTTATCGTATTTTGTTTTCCAAGCATTGTCAAGTATGTTTTCTCAGATTTTCCTCAGAGGTAGAATATTATGAGTTTTTTACAGTTTAGGAAAATGGATACAGAATGATTTAGGAAACTGCCAATATGTGGCAAAACTGGGTCTTAACCTGAGCACCAGTGGATTTGTACCTCCAATACCTTCTTTTTTTTACCCTCCTCCTCTTTTTTGATAGATTTTGGCATTTTCTTACTATTTTTTTATTGAGGTATAATTGACATATGACATTAGTTTCAGGTGTACAACATAATGGTTCAATATTTGCATATATTTTGAAATGATCACTACAATAAGTCTGGTTGACATCCATCACCATACATAGTTACAAAAAATTTTTTTTCTTGTGATGAGGACTTTTAAGATTTACTCACTTAGCAACTTCAAATATACAGTAAAGTACTGTTAACTATATTCACATGCTGTACGTTACATCCCCATGACTTATTTATAACTAGAATTTTGTACCTTTTGACCCCTTTCACTCATTTCACCCCCACCTCACCCCCACAACCACCAATCTAGTCTCTGTATCTGTGAGCTTGGTTTGTTGTTGCTTTTTTTAATTCCACATATAAATGAGATCACACGGTATTTGTATTTCTCTGTCTGACTTATTTCACTTAGTATAATGCCCTTGAGGTCCATCCACGGTGTTGCAAATGGCAGGATTTCATTCTTTTTTATGGTTGAGTAGTATTCCATTGTGTGTATATATGTGTGTGTGTGTATATATATACAATATATATGTACCACATATTCTTTATCCATTCATCCACTGATGCATACTTAGGTTGTTTTCATATCTTGGCTATTATAAATAGTTCTTCATGTAAATAATACCTTTTTAAAATTGTCTGCCCTACACCCAACTTCACTGATATCCAGACATAATCCCAGGCAGTTACCCCAGAATAATCACCTTTTGGACTCTATGTTCCACACTCATTTGAAATTATCTTTTCATACGTCTAAATTACTTCTTAAGGGCAAAACATGCGTTTGGGATAGATTGGATTATTGTTCCCAATTCTTTCATAAAATTGTACATCAATCTCCTTACCATGTGACTTTGTAAGGCTTCCCATTGTGGTCTGGGTATATTTCCCCAACAAATTGATACTGGGCCTAGCCCAATATCTTTGGCAAATGGATGGGGTTAGAAGTGACATTGTGCCAGTTTCTAGCTGAGGGCTTAAGAGGCATCATGTGTTTCCACTTTCTCTCTTGACCGTCTATGATTAGTTCTCCTCTGCTCCTGATTTAACCACAGACAGAGACATGTGAAGCAGACCCAGACCCGATCTGCAGCCTGGAGCCCAGCCTAGCCTAACTTGGCCAAGATCAGCAGAACTGCAGATGACCCACAAGTCCATGAGTGAGAAAAATAAATATCTGTTAATAGAAGCTACTGAGATTTTGGGAGGTTGCTTGTCATTTAGTATCATTGCAGCAATATCTGATTACTACACTGTTATAATCATCTTCATGAAAAATAGTAATTTCCATGCTTAAGCCTTTGAAAATTTATCTGAACAATAGAGAAAATTCCAGGAACAGCTCAATAATAATATAAAGAGAATATATGCTTTTGGAGAATGGTGTTCTTATATCTTCTAAACTAGTACTCCTAAAGACAATTAGATAAGGCTCTAAGCAAAGAAAATAGAAATAAAACACATTTTAATAGGAAAATAATGAAATTAAAATATCAGGTGATTAATGACCTTTAAAATCATGGTATTCAAGTATTGTTGTTGGTCCTTGACCAGGTTGAACATTATTAAAGAAACACATTTATGAATTCTCTTATTTGCAAAAAAAAAAAAACCCACAAAAGAAAAAAAAAAACTTTGTTTTCTTTACCAGTTGAATTACTTCCACCTCCAATTGATTGAAACAATTTTTTCCCTCTTTTACTTTTATTAGATACTTTGAACTGGGATGAAAATAACGTCTCTGAGTATCTGAGGGAAAATCATCATAGTCGTTTTTAACCCGGGCTATGCTTTAGAATCACCTGAGCAGCTTTTTTTAAAATACAGATGCCTGAGACCCTGTCCCAGAAATTCTGGTTTAATTGGTCTGAGTAGGGCTGGGGCAAAGGTATGCGGTGATGCATTCTCCCCAGGTGATTCTAACATGCAGCCAGGATTGAAATTGCTGTCCTTACAGGAGACAGGAGATTGGGCCCCCCAAAATTAATAAAAATACACTTACACTAAAAGATAACATTTTAAAGAATGCTTTAAACTAACAGCAACAGAAAAAGTCCCAAGAAAGAATCTTAGCTAATAAAATGAAAAGTTGAATATCTTACCTTTTCAATTAACACCTTCTTTGAAGTAAACTACCAACTGATTGAGTCACACATCTCTCCCACTTCAGCCAGGAAAGAGCTGATCCTGGCTGCTGGAAGGACAACATCTTTCATATTCTCATTCTCAATCACTGACTCAGACATGAAATGGACTTTTTTTCATTTAAAATGTCTTGACAATTCAGTCCCTAATTATCAGTGAACTGCACGAAACCACAAGATTTCAAGTGTGGCTTTGAATATGTAGTATATCTTCTGGCTTTTGGGATACATCTAGGTCATTGCCCTTGATGTTCAAAATATTTATCACCTATTATGAGCTCAGAGTCACAGTGGCATTCTTGATTCACCCATTTCAAAAAGGTTCTCATGAACTCGGCTGTAACACATGATCAAAGCGTGGGGGTTGTTGTTACATGAAATCTG